>CM067167.1:30657324-30784824 GCA_034093135.1 Erigeron breviscapus
TGAAATGTCTAACGATTGTAATTTGGCCTGAGAAGGAAACGGGTCGGCCCGTGGGTCATCCACGACCCATCAGCCCTTTGACCCATTTCCCCTCCCTTATCTTCCCCCTTTTACCTTTCACTTCTATCTATCTATCTTTCTATTTCTCTCTCAAGCAAAAGAGCAATCTCTTCTCATCTCTTCTTCTTTTCTTGCATCAAAGTTGTGTTTGAGGCTACCATAATACAAGAATCGTAACCATCTTCATCTCATTGTCGCCATCTTTGAAGAACCAAAAGCCTAGTTCTAACATTTCACCCATTTTGACCTAAATCCGGATTTGAGCACTAGGAAGAGTTTTGGTAAGTCTAAATCATCCCATTTACTTCCATGTATGCTTGTTTATATATTTCTAATTGATTTGGTGCAATTGCAAGTCTTGAATCGAGTCAAAAGGCGATTTAGTGTAATTAGGGTTTTGTTTAGGGTTGGGGCGATTCGGTATGATTTTGATGTTAATGGGCGGATTTATGGTATGGGTTAAGTGTGGTTATGTGTAACAATGCTTAATGATGCTTCAAATTATGTTACAAACGCTTACAAATCGTTTTGGGTTGTTTTTGGGGGTTTTTGGGTCGGACTTGCAGCTGCTGGTGCTGCTGTTCTTGAGCTGCCCAGTATTGGGCGTAACTTACGCCCCTCCCAGGCGTAGGTTACGCCAGGTCTAATTTGGTTGGGCGTAGGTTACGCCTAGGATGGCCGTAGCTTACGCCTAAGCTTTACTTTACGCCCAAAAAGTCTCTGTTTACGCCACTCCAGACGCCAAAAATGACATTTAGAGAGGACCGTAGGTTACGCCCCTATTGACCGTACCTTACGCCTAGTCAAAACTTGCCCAGCGTAGCTTACGCCCCTTGCCACCGTAGCTTACGCCAGTTGTAAATGTGCCACCGTAACTTACGCCCAAATCGACCGTAAGTTACGGCAGTTGTATTCTGAAATGTTTCTTGTTTGACCTAGTTTGACTTGCGGGACCTTTTTACGCGCCGAGTCTTAATCTAATTCACTTCTTATCTTATGTAACATTGAATAAGAGTCTTAGAAGCCATTTAACGTCGAAAAGCACTTGGAAACCTAATTAGGGTTTTGCCGAATAATTGATATTTACGTATATGTGTACATGTATGTTGATGTGAATGTATATGATCGACGTTTAGGTATTGGACGCGAGAAGGACATTGTACGACAATAACTTGACTTTTATCAATCTTAGCTTTCATAACCAATCGAGGTGAGTTCCGTAGTTCCCTACTCGCTTGAGATTCGGGCTGAAAAGTGTAAACTTATGTGATTACTTGTTATTTGTGTTTGTAAATGATTGTTGGTGTTTGTTTGATTTTACTCACGTACGAAATGTCTAGTTGGTGACATTGGATGAATGATGAATAGTTTTGGCTTTAATGCTTGATGGGTTTGTATGAGATTGTGATATTGTTAAATAAATTAGGATAGTAGTGTATACATAGAGGTCGATTTTACTTTCAAAAGGTTTTAGATGTGGTGGGAAGGCTGCGGATGACCCTATACATAAGCATCTAGAACTCGATGAAAGTAAAATCCTCCGAAGTGTATGCACGCGTGGTTTAGAGTGATTGATGGATATTGGGAATGTGTTGGGGTGTTCATATACGCTTTGTTATACATACTTTTATTGTTGCATTGATGACGTTATTGATACGCATTTGATATACATCATGGTCTTACATACGTACGGCATGATCTGACGTTAATAATTCGCGTACTCATTCTTTATGCGATGTTGCTTTACCCCATATGATCTTGCAGTGATTTGATATTGTGATTAGGATAGTGTGCATACAGGGAAGACGACGATACCTTTAATGGATTATAGATGTGGTGGGAAGGCTGCGGGTGACCCTATATATAAGTATCTATGATTCCTTAAAAGTAAAGTCGTATGAAATGTATGTGCATTTTTTTTTTTTTTTTTTTTTTTTTTTTTTTTTTTTTTTTTTTTTTTTTTTTTTTTTTTTTTTTTTTTTTTTTTTTTTTTTTTTTTTTTTTTTTTTTTTTTTTTTTTTTTTTTTTTTTTTTTTTTTTTTTTTTTTTTTTTTTTTTTTTTTTTTTTTTTTTTTTTTTTTTTTTTTTTTTTTTTTTTTTTTTTTTTTTTTTTTTTTTTTTTTTTTTTTTTTTTTTTTTTTTTTTTTTTTTTTTTTTTTTTTTTTTTTTTTTTTTTTTTTTTTTTTTTTTTTTTTTTTTTTTTTTTTTTTTTTTTTTTTTTTTTTTTTTTTTTTTTTTTTTTTTTTTTTTTTTTTTTTTTTTTTTTTTTTTTTTTTTTTTTTTTTTTTTTTTTTTTTTTTTTTTTTTTTTTTTTTTTTTTTTTTTTTTTTTTTTTTTTTTTTTTTTTTTTTTTTTTTTTTTTTTTTTTTTTTTTTTTTTTTTTTTTTTTTTTTTTTTTTTTTTTTTTTTTTTTTTTTTTTTTTTTTTTTTTTTTTTTTTTTTTTTTTTTTTTTTTTTTTTTTTTTTTTTTTTTTTTTTTTTTTTTTTTTTTTTTTTTTTTTTTTTTTTTTTTTTTTTTTTTTTTTTTTTTTTTTTTTTTTTTTTTTTTTTTTTTTTTTTTTTTTTTTTTTTTTTTTTTTTTTTTTTTTTTTTTTTTTTTTTTTTTTTTTTTTTTTTTTTTTTTTTTTTTTTTTTTTTTTTTTTTTTTTTTTTTTTTTTTTTTTTTTTTTTTTTTTTTTTTTTTTTTTTTTTTTTTTTTTTTTTTTTTTTTTTTTTTTTTTTTTTTTTTTTTTTTTTTTTTTTTTTTTTTTTTTTTTTTTTTTTTTTTTTTTTTTTTTTTTTTTTTTTTTTTTTTTTTTTTTTTTTTTTTTTTTTTTTTTTTTTTTTTTTTTTTTTTTTTTTTTTTTTTTTTTTTTTTTTTTTTTTTTTTTTTTTTTTTTTTTTTTTTTTTTTTTTTTTTTTTTTTTTTTTTTTTTTTTTTTTTTTTTTTTTTTTTTTTTTTTTTTTTTTTTTTTTTTTTTTTTTTTTTTTTTTTTTTTTTTTTTTTTTTTTTTTTTTTTTTTTTTTTTTTTTTTTTTTTTTTTTTTTTTTTTTTTTTTTTTTTTTTTTTTTTTTTTTTTTTTTTTTTTTTTTTTTTTTTTTTTTTTTTTTTTTTTTTTTTTTTTTTTTTTTTTTTTTTTTTTTTTTTTTTTTTTTTTTTTTTTTTTTTTTTTTTTTTTTTTTTTTTTTTTTTTTTTTTTTTTTTTTTTTTTTTTTTTTTTTTTTTTTTTTTTTTTTTTTTTTTTTTTTTTTTTTTTTTTTTTTTTTTTTTTTTTTTTTTTTTTTTTTTTTTTTTTTTTTTTTTTTTTTTTTTTTTTTTTTTTTTTTTTTTTTTTTTTTTTTTTTTTTTTTTTTTTTTTTTTTTTTTTTTTTTTTTTTTTTTTTTTTTTTTTTTTTTTTTTTTTTTTTTTTTTTTTTTTTTTTTTTTTTTTTTTTTTTTTTTTTTTTTTTTTTTTTTTTTTTTTTTTTTTTTTTTTTTTTTTTTTTTTTTTTTTTTTTTTTTTTTTTTTTTTTTTTTTTTTTTTTTTTTTTTTTTTTTTTTTTTTTTTTTTTTTTTTTTTTTTTTTTTTTTTTTTTTTTTTTTTTTTTTTTTTTTTTTTTTTTTTTTTTTTTTTTTTTTTTTTTTTTTTTTTTTTTTTTTTTTTTTTTTTTTTTTTTTTTTTTTTTTTTTTTTTTTTTTTTTTTTTTTTTTTTTTTTTTTTTTTTTTTTTTTTTTTTTTTTTTTTTTTTTTTTTTTTTTTTTTTTTTTTTTTTTTTTTTTTTTTTTTTTTTTTTTTTTTTTTTTTTTTTTTTTTTTTTTTTTTTTTTTTTTTTTTTTTTTTTTTTTTTTTTTTTTTTTTTTTTTTTTTTTTTGGTTTTCACTTCCTTTATTTGCATTTAGTTCATGTTCTACATTAATTCCACCTTGCGCTATATGATTTCCGTGATATTCTGAGCCTTGGCTTGGGGTGTTACAGATTGTGTGTGTTTGAGACAGTGGTGGCGGTGACGCTTAAGTTTTGAGATAGTGGTGGAGGCCATGTTTTCCGGCGATTCATATGCGTATGCGTGTACATAGGTGGTTTTTAATGTGATTTTAGGTTCACTAATTTGTTGATTGGTGTTTGTGTATTAATGCAACTATGCAAGTGTTATAATTGATTTATTTGAAGATGCGGTAATTAGTGTGTAAAAATTCGATATTTAAATTGGATTTTGATATTAGTGTTATGTTATTTCGCCGGAAAAAATGAGGTTATCGTAAATAGTACCGGAAGTAAGTCCGAGAAGAAGATCGGAGTAAAAAAGTCACTGGAGGTCTTGCAAATGTATACAACTATGTATAAATGTGTATTGTATGTATCTTACGTGGCATGATTAATCCATGTCATCAAGCCACGTCAGTATTTTAACCGGCTAACCATCAAGCAGGTCATCTTTTACACGATTTATTCAATTTGGCGACATACTTCCATAAAACGTTCAAAATTTTTGATGCATACATACAATAGTAAAAGATGACAAGTTACATACACTCTGGGATTCTTTTCCCTTTTTAAAACTAAGGAGGAACAACACTTAACGATCATTAAGGCCGTTAATACTTTTTGTAAAACTACCGTTAGTTAACCAAGCATCATTAAGGCCGTTAATTATTTGGATATGCAAAAGCCACTTGTACCTTATGCATTTAGGGGTTGTACTTTTAGCTACAATACAACCCCTCTCACAACCCAACTTTGGTTTTTAGTATATGTATATAATTAAATTAAAATTTAACATAAAAATATAACATATCTATACTCCTTTATAAAACAAACTGAACCCCCTCCCTTAAATTTAAGAACCTGATATGTCTAATTTACCCTTTATCTTAATACATCCTTATTTCCATTTTATAGACTGTGATTAAAATGCCCTTAAAAAAAATTCAATCTTTATCTCTCCCTCACGCAGAAACAAATAGAAAAATCCTAATTCACAATTCATCCCCCTCCTTCCCCCTTTCACATCCTACCGCAAAAATTCATCACATCGCGGACCGCAATAAAATTACTTTTACGTTAACAACCACACCGTCACCGCCTCACACCCGCTGCATTGCGCGGGCACCAATCTAATAATTAAAAAGGCAAAGCTCAGTGCTTTTTACCAAAATAACAACTTCATGTCAAAAACTTGTGTGTATTTTAAAAAGTTGTGTTGTTGACTAACAAACTCTCACAAAATATCTATCATTAAGTTAGATAAAAAGCCGTTCATATTTGTTTTTAACGGAATGATTGATATTTTTTATATTAGGTTTAGGTAATTAAAAATATTGATAATAGATAATTTATTTAAATAATCTATTATTATTTAAATAAAGTTATGTTAAAATTAAATGATGACATCAGCAAAAGTCAATTTGATAAAATCGAGAGTTGTGATTGGTCAATAAGTCATTAGGTCAGTTTTATTTTAGTATATATAAAGATTAAGTATTCAGGGCTAAAAAGTGTAAATTATTGATGTAAAACAAAAAAGTGTAAATTAATGAGACTTTTTCTACAAATATTAATATAAATACTAATATAATAATATATTTGGATAATGATTATTAGGATTTTAATTTATAGTTAAATTAAATGATGACATAAGCGGAAGTCAATTTGATGAAATTAAGCGATTTGATTGGTTAATAAGTCATTAGTTCAACTGTCTTATAGTATATATTAAGATTAAGATTAAGATTATAGAGTAAACATAGGTTTATTTTCTTTTGCTTAATATGGTCCCGACATATGTTGATATGTCCATTGTGGTTTTTGAACCACTTGGGCCTTTTCTCTAAATATATCTAATCTATCACAATCATAAGTATTATTTATTTTTTAATTAGGTAACTTGATAGAGATCGGCTAGAAGAATTATTCGGTTGATATTTGTATACTAAGAGATAATAATTAGCCTTTTAAATAAGAAGAATGATAAGTAAGTATGTGGTGCATTTGTTTTCTAATTTGAGCACATAATTCAAACCATACTAGATAACTAATGTTAGATTGATAGTGATCTATTTTTATTTGCCATCTATATTTCCCAAAAATTAAAACGAACAAACATTACACAATTTCATAAATTTCATATATGCTTTACAAATTTTTTGCAAGCTAATTATCAAGACTCAATAGCTTGTGATCATCTCCCTTTGGTTATACCACAAACCACACATAACACCAACTTTAAACTATTTACAAACACCCACAAACATTAACATTATATCAAACCAATCACCCTTTTGTCCAAATCTTCATTTGCACTTTGTTTTATTCCATGAAGTTATATCTAATTAACACCATTGATCACCATGTACACACCTTTGGCTTTCCAAAGTCATGCACATAATATTAAATCATTGATGATCATTACATAACCGCACGACTGCTAAACTCGGACGACACACTAGCCCTCCGATGAGTAGTTGAAGAAGGTGATGAAGAAGTCGTAAAACCATGATGCTCTGACCTGAAAACATGAAAATTAGAAGCTTGAAACCGGCCCGAGTCACCGGTTGGTAGCCTAACGTAGGAAGACGATGGCGAATCGTTTAACGTGGACCGGAGTAAGCTTTGCCCATCTCCACCCTTTTGTTGCATGATGGCTTTGTATACAAAGGGAATTAAGCCTTCCATTTTTATAAAGAATTAAAAGAGAAAAGGAGAGGGAAAGAAAGTGAAATATTTTGTTTGTTTAGGGGTTGGGTTAACTTGTGTATGTGGGGTGGGAAAATAAGGTTTTGTTTTTATAGGGTAAGAGTGTGATGACGTGGCATAATGTAGTTGGTCAGGGGTAGTGTTTTACGCCATGCCAGGTGGCATTTTTGGGAAAAAGACTTGGCCAGAGAAACCCACACGCAGAATTGGAAAAAGATGTGGGTTTTCTGAAAGCAATTGTCAAACTAACACCCACAGCATTTTTCATGACATCTTTACCAAATCTCACTATTTTAGTAATATAATTATCCATTCGATTCTGTCTTTTTTATTGTTTTTTCTATATATTTGGTTATATATCTATTTTTTTACCAGCTACTGATTTTTATATGTGTATTGACATCATGGGTGGCAATAAATTATATACTGATTGGTATCAAACATTTGGACCAAGTCTTGTGATTTTCTTTATGGAAGAAAGTTCTGGCTTTTTTTCCTCTTAGTGCAAAAAAATTGTTTATTTATATCATTCAATTGCTTTAAAAAAAAGTAGAATAAATAATTTGGATTGGTTTTTTGAAAAAATAACTCATGAGTTTTGGACTTTTGGTTTACTTTCAAAAGGTCATAAACAAAGTTAAATATAAAACGTAACAAGTTGACATGTGAATTTGGATAAGATCACCAAAGGTTATGCTTTTATTGGAACAATTAATTAGACATTTTTATTAATACATTTAAATTTGATATTAATATATCTACGGAAAGTTTTACAATAATAATAGTGATGATGTGAAGATAAGATAGCTATTTTATATTATATACTTGAAGATAGTGTTTGTGTATAAGATTTGTCTATTCTCCACTTTACGAATTCGAAAATCTTTGCATATATCTTTGGCCATGAATCATGACATGTATGATTATGGTAGTTTTTTATTATCCTTTTTAATTTGAATTTTTAAATTTTTTTGTTTAGGGGTTGGGTTAACTTGTGTATGTGGGGTGGGAAAATAAGGTTTTGTTTTTATAGGGTAAGAGTGTGATGACGTGGCATAATGTAGTTGGTCAGGGGTAGTGTTTTACGCCATGCCAGGTGGCATTTTTGGGAAAAAGACTTGGCCAGAGAAACCCACACGCAGAATTGGAAAAAGATGTGGGTTTTCTGAAAGCAATTGTCAAACTAACACCCACAGCATTTTTCATGACATCTTTACCAAATCTCACTATTTTAGTAATATAATTATCCATTCGATTCTGTCTTTTTTATTGTTTTTTCTATATATTTGGTTATATATCTATTTTTTTACCAGCTACTGATTTTTATATGTGTATTGACATCATGGGTGGCAATAAATTATATACTGATTGGTATCAAACATTTGGACCAAGTCTTGTGATTTTCTTTATGGAAGAAAGTTCTGGCTTTTTTTCCTCTTAGTGCAAAAAAATTGTTTATTTATATCATTCAATTGCTTTAAAAAAAAGTAGAATAAATAATTGATTGGTTTTTTGAAAAATATTATGAAAAGGAATTAAATAATACGAGTAAAATTATTTTGTTTGTTTAGGGGTTGGGTTAACTTGTGTATGTGGGGTGGGAAAATAAGGTTTTGTTTTTATAGGGTAAGAGTGTGATGACGTGGCATAATGTAGTTGGTCAGGGGTAGTGTTTTACGCCATGCCAGGTGGCATTTTTGGGAAAAAGACTTGGCCAGAGAAACCCACACGCAGAATTGGAAAAAGATGTGGGTTTTCTGAAAGCAATTGTCAAACTAACACCCACAGCATTTTTCATGACATCTTTACCAAATCTCACTATTTTAGTAATATAATTATCCATTCGATTCTGTCTTTTTTATTGTTTTTTCTATATATTTGGTTATATATCTATTTTTTTACCAGCTACTGATTTTTATATGTGTATTGACATCATGGGTGGCAATAAATTATATACTGATTGGTATCAAACATTTGGACCAAGTCTTGTGATTTTCTTTATGGAAGAAAGTTCTGGCTTTTTTTCCTCTTAGTGCAAAAAAATTGTTTATTTATATCATTCAATTGCTTTAAAAAAAAGTAGAATAAATAATTGATAGGAATTTTGAAAAATATTATGAAAAGGAATTAAATAATACGAGTAAAGTTATTTGTTCTGTTTACTGTTTAGTCGTAAGCCCAATTTCTTATTGGATTGGGCCAGGTATGTCTGAACCAAGATTTGGGCCCGAGTCAAGAATTTTTAAGACCATTAAAAAGTTGTACAAAAGGAAATATTATTTGATTAGAAGATGTTATATAATTGAAAGCAAATTCTAGCTAATTACTGTAATAGATATTTTACCAGTGAAACTGGAACAAAATGCACCTGAAAATCTTGCAATAAATGTGATTAGAAAATTCCATAATTTGTTCTTAGCTTGAGGATCACGTCTCCAACAAATAGAATAGATATTCAACCAAACTATAAAAACATGGTAGGACCATTAATGATTCCAAACTTATAAAAATCTAGCAATCACCTATCCACCTATTGGTCTTTGCCAAATTCTTACATTTACAACTTTGGCAACGAAAAATGACAAATCCATTACTTCCATTTTAGCAAAGGACATGTCGTTGCTATATTCATTCCAATTTTGCGAAATTGCGGTAGATCAGGAATAGGAATAAGACTATCCCGTATCGATCCCGGTATCAATGGTACTAGACCCGAAAATCACATACTGATTTCCGGTATTTTCCTCGTTCTTTTTATATTTGTCTAGTACCGAACCAGAAACCACCGATACCGGTGTCTGTCTCTCTTAAAATTCAGTACCACTTTTCTGTTGTTGAATCAAAACGGTACCGCGATGGGATCTGAAATGGAAATATCTGTAATTAAGCCTAACTTCATTATCAACAACTTCTAAAAAGTAAGTCAGTAATGACTTCTTCGTCACCGAAGTTGGTATTGAATAATGACTATTTAGTTTTTTTAAAGAAATAATGACTTGTTATAAAACTTTACAAAGACTATATCGGAGTAAATTGACTAGGGCCCGTTTCTTTTTTTAGTCATTAAGTGCTGAGTGTATTAAGTGACTGAATGCATTAAGAATGTCTGTATGTATTAAGTAAAATATAAGTAATTGACGGTTATTTTTGTGTATTAAGTCAAAAAAGAAACATTAAATTTGACTGAATAATTAAGTTCTTAACTATTAAGTTTATTAAGTAAAAAAGAAACAAGGCCTAAATTCTATTAGAAGATGAATGAGGCTTATGTTAATTAGTATTACCCAGCCCAAATGTCTAATGGGCTAGGGCCCGTTATAAGTGAGGTTAATCTGTTAGATTAAAAATGTATGATCTTATAATATTTTACGAGTTAATGACACAATCTCTATTATTATGTTATTTAACTATTAACAGTAGGAACCATATTTGAGTTTAATCATCGATTTGTCAACGTACTTTTCTTTCTATACATCATTAAACCATAAACTCTTTCATTGATATATACAATTTATTTAAATTTTGTACATCATTCAAAACTTTAAAAATTTGTATGGAACTTATATCAATAAAAAAGTTTATGGTGCAAGGAAAAAGTTATTTTAGGACCATCTTTAAATTAGGACCAAATCTCAACCATTCATTTTGTTTTCTCTCCTCAAATCTCAACCACTCATTTTTTTTTCTCACCCTTGCTCCTCCCTCCTCCTCCCTCTCCGGCCACCACCTTCATCTCCGGCCACCACCATCATCTCCGGCCACCACCTCCTCCTCCTTTCTTCTCCGGCGAGACAACCACCGCCACCACCATCATCTCCGACCACCCCACCCACGGCGCCGGCAGCAAGGGCTATGCCCGTACCGTATCAAACCGACATCATATCTTGGATCGCCGCCCATCAAATCCATACCATTCCCATATGCGTCCAGTGACAACCCCTTTAGAACGGATGAGGGCAACGCCCGTACCGTATTGTAACATCCCAATTATAAAAAGGTAGATAAAATTAACTTTTTTTTGTAGTTTTGACATTAAATTTTTAGAAGAAACGGGGCATGGGGAGGAAAATCCCAGCCACTTTCTCTTGTGACTCACCCTTCCACCATCATATTCAAGATTCTAAATTCTTCTAAATCCTTCTTGTGTAAATGAAATTCCTTGTTCCTATATCTACACCAAAGATCATCCATACAAGAAATACTTACACTAACAATTGTAGTTAGCAACTTAGCACTCAAATTGGGGAGATTTATATGTGAGGGTGTGTGTCAAATTAAGCAAGAGAGGAGGAAGAAAAGATTGTGATTTTAACCTATCCCTAGCTAATTTCTTCAATTAAGGTATGAGATTTACATAGTTTATTAAATTAATTGTCATGAGAATTAGGGTTCTTTCTATTATGTAATTTGGGGTTTTTATATTAGAGTGATTTCATAAGTGAAACCCTAGATATTTTGGGTGGATCATTGTTGAGATATTGTTTTTGAAATAATTAGATGGTGGAATTCCTAGCTAGTTCATCCCATAGTAACTACACTATTGTGTTTGGCTCATGACTTATATTGTTATTGAAATAGTGAAAATATTATGACTAATGTAATGATATGAATGATTGCATGAATAAAGACATGTCATGATTTGAGTTGAAAATGAGGATAATTTGGATTGAATGATGAAAATGTGTTTTGAGCCAAACACAAAAGGTGATTGATGATATGGGTTAAGCTAGAACTTTTGTGAAGTGATTATAGTTGGTCTTATGAGGCTATGACATGATGAATGATAGGTGCACCGTAGGAAGGCTTGTTATTGAGAAACTTATTTGTCTTGTGAAATTACCGGAATTGTGGCCAAGGTGAGTACTATATGCAATTGATGTGAGCCGCGGAGTCTTGGACTCTTTTGCTCGTTGTTTGATGCTATGGTGAGCCGCGGAGTCTTGGACTCTTTTGCTCGGAATGTGGGTGGCAAGTCATGGATGACGATTCATGGGCTTGTCATCGTATAAGGATCCTTATATGTGCTTTATGTTATTTGAATGATATGATGTTTAAGGTGTCGATTGTATATTGTACTCACTAAGCGAAAGCTTACGTTTTAGTTGTTGCCCATTTTATAGGCGGAATTGGTGATCGTGGAAAAGATAAGACTTGAATAGGTGATTAAGACCCCGAAGAACTTTTGGTGAAGGTAGTAGATTATGTTGGTTGTTTATGGATAATTTTGTTAGTCATCCCGGTCATGTGCTCTTAGTAACGCCCTTTTTGTTTATAAAACGGGTCATTTGGTCATGATACATTAAATTTAGTTGTTTTCAAGTTTATGTTATGGTCTTGGAAAAATTGATATTCCGGTGAAGTTAGATATGTTAACTTTGTTGTTGTGTACTCGTAACGAAATGGGTTGGATATGTTCCAAAGGCATTGGCCCGTTTGTCTATTTTGTGTGGAAATGTTAAGTATAATGGGTTCATTATGTCCCTTATGGTATGTTTTAAAATTTTGCAAAATTTGGTTTGTATTTGAGGTTGTTTGGTTTGATGATGGTTAATAGTATTGTCCTTATAAGCGCCTTGGCCCGTTTGGGTCATTGCTAATTAAATTTTGGGTTTGGTAAGTTTGTTATGTTATATATCGTGTATAGTGAAAATCTGCACGTTTTGGTGTTTTGAAAATGAGTTTTGAGTGTCGAAAATAGTTTATTTGTGAGTTTCGACTAAAATAAAGTTTTGCAGGCCGGACCATAAAATTACGGCTGAGACCATAAATTTACGGTCAGTGAATTTAGGTAGACCATAATTTTACGGCCAACGTAATTTTACGAAGCTTCAGGTCAGGGGGGAAAAAATCCTAGACGCATTTTACGCCCAAATTTTTACGCTCAGTGTAAATATTGGACCGTAAATTTACGGTCCGAGACCATAAATTTACGGCCAGTACAAATTTTTCTGAAATGTTTTATGAAGTCTTTAAATATATAAGTTCGGGTCGTGTGAGTCCATGAATACATATATAGTTATTTTTAATAGAGTATTATGTATGTATATGTATATATATGTGTAAAAAAAAATCTAAATTTAACGATCATTAACTATTACGTTCTAAATTAAAGTTACTAAATATGGAAGTGATCAATTACATGACCTTAGAACCTTATGAGTTGAAATTGGGATAACTTGTGAATATAATGATTCGTATGAACATTTTCAGTATCCATGGAAACAACAAATAACGAGGATGGAGGAACTAGTCATCAAGATCTTGAAGAAAGAAGCACAATTCTCGATCTCATGGGGCAAGCCTTAGAAGGCTTTGCTCCTTTCTTCGTAAGAAAATTAATTGAAACACTTAAGGGAGCAATGAGTGACCATATCGCCGTGAAGATTAGGGAAGAAGTTTCCAATGTTGTACAAGAGGAATTCAACAAACGTTTCCCCAACGAAAAAGAAGCGGAAACCAATAAGGAAGTTCGAAACGATGCCCTCTCAACCAAAGATAAAGTTGCTATCTACAAGGGTTTTACTATGGTTAAACCACCAGAATACGATGGGAATCCCGATCCTATTGTTAGCACACGTGGATTTCTGAAGAGTGTCGAGGAGGATAAGTTCGACGGGGTAAGAAGATGTGATCCTTATGCTCATGTTGAAAGATTTGAAAAGATTTGCCGATTGTATCAGTATGGGGAAGGGCAAGCTGAGACTGTGAAACTAGAGTTATTTCCATTGACTCTCACTGGAGATGCATCTGCATGGTTCAAGGAGCTACCGGATAATTCATTCACTACTTGGGCTGAACTCAGAGAAGGATTCATTGATGAGTTCTATTCCATAAGAACTCAAAGGCAATTAGAGAATCAGATTAGGGGTTTTTCTCAAGACAGTGGTGAGGATTTTGTAGATGCTTGGAAACGATTCAAGGAGATGCTAAGGAATTGCCCGGGTTATAACTTGGGAACTGAAGTTATTGTGGAGATCTTTTACGATGGATTGGATAGAAGGTCTAAAAGGGAGCTCGGATATGCATTTGGGGGTAGTTTCAACAACATTTCCCCGAATGAAGGTTACAAAATTCTTGATGATATGACCAAGGAGAGCTCAACCCTAGAAGAAGACCGAACCAAGAGATCCGGAAGAAATATTATCGCTAAGGTTGAAAGTAGGGAAGATTCGAAGCTTGTTGCTGAAGTTAAGGCTCTCTCAAAGAGAATGGATGAGAGGTTTGATGGCCAAGAAAGCAGGTTCAAGAGCCTTGAAAGGGATGTGAAGGTTATGGCTGATGGATATGAAAATTGTGGGGATTTGCACTACACTGAGGATTGCCCCCATAAGCCAGCTGAAGATGTTAGCTTTATTCAGAATCAACAACAGGGGAACTTCAACCGTAACACCGGTTTTCAAAACCGGCCATCAGGTAGTTCTTATCCTTCTTCTTCTTTTAATACTAACAGTTCTGGTTTTGGTGGTAACAGGTTCAGCAGGTTTAACAATCAACAAGCTCCAGATCCAGAACTAAAAGAGATCATGAAGGATTTTATTAGTGCCCAGAGGGCAACTAATGAGCATGTTGCAGAAGAATCAAAAAAGGTGAGCTCTGTGTTGGATGCTTTGACTACCCGTTTGGATGGGCTCGGACACAAGTTGGATCAAGGGGCAAAGAATCATCAAGCCACGATTAAGGACTTGGAAGGAAGGCTTGAAAGGCTAGGAAATTCTAATAGAACACCCGGTACTCTACCGAGTAATACTCAACAGAACCCAAAGCCTCAGTCAAGCAACTAAGGGCAGAAATACACCCCTCCTAATGCTAGAAATGAGCATGTGAATGCAATCACAACGAGGGCAGGTAAAACATATAATTCCGCAAATCCGTTACTTGATGATTCTACTCCACTTGTGCAGGTTAATGAGGACGATGAGACGGCAGATGAGGAGATTGAGATGGAGCCGAACCCAGCCGTGCAGACACCGACCGTTCCATCTAAACCAGTTGAGAAACCAACGGTGAAGCCTTATCAACCGAAGATCCCATTTCCTCAACGGTTGAGGAAAGAGAAGATTAAGGAAAATTTCAAGAAGTTTGTTGATTTAATTCAATCGGTAAACATAATTGTTCCTTTAGTTGATCTCATTGCAGGGATGCCGAATTATGCTAAGTTTCTCAAGGAGCTCATCAGTGACAAAAGGAAGCTTGAAGAGGCAAAGACTGCAGTACTTAGCGCCGAATGTTCAGCAATCATCCAGAATCAGATTCCTCCCAAGTTGGAAGATCCAGGGAGTTTTCTAATTGCTTGTTCTTTTGGTGCATTTTTGTGTGAGGCATTGGCCGATCTTGGGGCCAGTATTAATTTAATTCCTTATTCTGTTTATAGGAAATTGGCCTTAGGTGAGTTAACCCCTACCCGAATGAGCATTAGGCTCGCGGATCGCTCTTTCCAATATCCCATGGGGATAGCGGAAAACTTGCAAATTAAGGTAGGACATATGGTGTTTCCGGTCGACTTTTTCATTCTTGAGATGGAGGCGGACACTAAGGTCCCTCTAATTCTTGGCCTTCCATTCCTTAACACCCCGGATGCTATCATCCGGGTTAAGGCTAAGGAGATTTCCTTAGGGGTCGGTGATGACCGGATTATTTTTAAGGTTAGAGCATTAAAGCATCCTTATTCTTCTGATGATACTTGTTTTAGAATTGATGTGATAGATGATGCTTTGGATATGGAGATGCAAGAAGCTATGGAAGAGAATGGAGTAGTTGAAGCCGAGATTGCAAATGGTGAAGCTATCACCAATGATCAAATTGAAGAAATTTTGGCTTTGAGCATGGATACAACTCCACCGGAAGATGAAACCTTCGAAAAGATCACGGCGGATGGAAGCACACGGGTGTTGACATCGGTTGAGAACCCTCCTACCGACTTGGAGCTCAAACCTTTGCCGGATCATCTTGAGTATGCTTATCTCGAAGGTACATCTCTTTTACCCGTTGTCATCTCATCCTTACTGTTGGAGGATGAGAAATCTAGACTTATGACCGTCCTTAAGGCCCATAAAAAGGCCTTTGCTTGGAAAACTTCCGATATCCCGGGTATAAGTCCTGAATTTTGTAAGCACACCATTAATTTTATTGATAATGTCAAACCGGTAGTGCAAAGACAACGTAGACTTAATCCAAACATGAAGGAAGTTGTCAAAAAGGAGATCATTAAGTTGTTAGATGCGGGAATCATATTCCCGATTTCGGATAGTCCATGGGTGAGTCCGGTGCATTGTGTGCCGAAAAAGGGTGGGATGACCGTTGTTTTGAATGAGAAAAATGAGTTGGTTCCCACTAGAACTGTCACGGGATGGCGGGTGTGTATAGATTATCGGAAGTTAAATGACGCCACCCGTAAAGACCATTTTCCCTTGCCTTTCATTGACCAAATGCTCGAACGGCTTGCTGGAAACGAGTACTTTTGCTTCTTGGATGGGTTCTCCGGGTATTTCCAAATACCCATTGACCCAAATGACCAAGAAAAGACCACATTCACTTGTCCTTTTGGTACTTATGCCTATAGGAGAATGCCTTTTGGTCTTTGTAATGCCCCCGGAACCTTTCAAAGATGTATGATTGCTATTTTTCAAGACATGATCGAAACCTCCATGGAAGTTTTCATGGATGACTTTTCTGTATTTGGTAGTTCTTTTGAAAATTGTTTAGATAGTCTTGATAAGATGTTGAAAAGGTGTGAAAGGGCACACTTGGTTTTAAATTGGGAAAAATGTCACTTCATGGTGAAGGAAGGGATTGTGTTGGGACACAAAGTTTCTAAAGCGGGACTTGAGGTTGATAGAGCCAAAATTGATGTCATAGCTAAATTACCTCCTCCCACTAATGTAAAATCTGTTAGAAGCTTTTTGGGTCATGCCGGGTTCTATCGTCGGTTTATAAAGGATTTTTCAAAAATCACCCGGCCAATGACCAAGTTGTTGGAAAAAGATGTCCCATTTAATTTTGATAATGAGTGTCTTCATGCATTTAACTTACTTAAAGACAAATTGACCAATGCCCCTATCATGTCTTCACCCGATTGGTCATTACCTTTTGAGTTAATGTGTGATGCTAGCGATTTTGCCTTAGGGGCCGTTTTAGGCCAAAGGGAGGATAAACATTTCCGTCCCATTTCTTATGCTAGCAAGACCCTCAATCCGGCTCAACAAAATTATACCGTGACCGAGAAAGAATTGTTGGCCGTTGTTTATGCTTTTGATAAGTTTCGACCCTACTTGGTTCTTAACAAGACCATTGTTTATACCGACCATTCCGCATTAAGGTACTTGTTCTCAAAACAAGATGCCAATCCCCGTCTCATCCGTTGGGTCTTGCTTTTGCAAGAGTTCGATATTGAGATCAAGGACAAAAAGGGGGCTAAAAATGTGGCGGCCGATCATTTGAGTAGGCTCGAAAACCCTCACCTTGAGGAGTTGCAGGAGCATGATATTGATGATGCTTTTCCTGATGAGTATTTGATGCAGGTTGAAGTTGAGGAAATCCCATGGTATGCCGACATTGCTAACTACCTTTGTGCAGATGTGATTCCTAAAGAAATGTCTTATCAACAGAAAAAGAAATTCTTTTCTGAGATCAAACATTACTTTTGGGAAGACCCATATTTGTTTTGAATGTGTGCAGATGGGATGATCAGGAGATGTGTATCCGGTGCAGAAACCCGAAAGATTTTGGATGCTTGTCATTATGGTCCTACCGGTGGTCATTATGGACCGTCTGTAACCGGTAAGAAAGTTTATGATGCAGGTTTCTACTGGCCGACCATTTTCAAGGAAGCTCAAACGTTAGTGGAGACTTGTGACTCTTGCCAGCGACAAGGTAACATCACAAAAAGGGATGAAATGCCCCAACAGATGATTCAGGTATGTGAAGTCTTTGATGTTTGGGGAATTGACTTCATGGGACCTTTCCCACCTTCCAATAAGTTCCTTTATATCTTAGTTGCTGTTGATTATGTGTCCAAGTGGGCGGAAGCCAAGGCTTTACCCACCAATGATGCTAGAGTGGTCATAGACTTTTTGAAGCAATTATTTTGTAGGTTTGGTGTTCCTAGAGCCCTTATTAGTGACCGTGGTACCCATTTTGCCAATCATCAATTGGCTAAGGTGCTAAAGAGGTATGGTGTCACTCACCGTTTCTCTACTTCATACCATCCTCAGACTAGCGGTCAAGTTGAGAACACCAACCGTGCCTTAAAACGAATTTTAGAAAAGACCGTAGGAGATAACCTTGAGATTTGGTCTAAAAAGTTAGATGATGCTCTTTGGGCATTTCGGACCGCCTATAAGACGCCTATTGGTACTACACCATATCGTCTTCTTTATGGGAAAACTTGTCACCTACCGGTTGAAATCGAACATAAGGCATATTGGGCTTTGAAAAATTGTAACATGGATTTGTTAAAAGCAGGTGAACATAGGTTTTTACAATTGCATGAGCTTGATGAGCTTAGATTAGGTGCCTATGATAGTTCCATGTTGTACAAAGAAAGAACCAAGGTTTGGCATGACAAAAAGCTCCGTAGGAAAGATTTTAAAGTAGGAGATAAGGTGTTATTGTTTTTGTCAAAGTTCAAAATTAAGCAACCTAACTTGACCTCTCGTTGGACAGGACCCTATGAAATTAAGCACGTGTATCCATCTGGGTATATTGAATTGTTTAAAAAGAATGGAGGGTCGTTTATTGTTAATGTTAGGTCCAGTTTTACTGGACTCGCTCCAGACTTGAAGACTGGAGAGTCTCTGAAGACTTGTCCAGAAATAATATTTACTGGACCCACTCCAGACTTGATTACTGGAGCGACACTGAAGATTTGTCCAGAAATAATGGAAGACCAGTGAGCAAAATACTTGTATAGGAAATCTGGAATCCTCCAGATTAGCTCACTGGACTTCACCCCAGTCCAGATCTATTCTACTGAAGACATTCTTACTGAAGTCAAAGACTGAAGTTAGAATAAAGAAGACTGACAAATGGCGGAGTCCACTGGAAGTCTTACCAGATCTACGACTGGAGGTTTGTCAGTGTTCTAGACCTTACAAGTCTGAACACTGATTACGAGGAATTCACTTTTTGCCTTTACACACTTTTCAAAGAACATTCCACTTGTCTTTACAAAAGTACTTACATGTGTAAAGGTGGTTGGTTAAAAGAATAATAGTCATATTGATGTGACTTTATCCTTGTACTTTAATCAATGCATTTAATGACCTTGTCGGTTCATTAAATGCATGCAACCATATTTGTACGGCACAAATTCACTGGTGAATTTGTTTGCCTATAAATACAAAGTCATTTCCTTGTTAAAATTACTTTTAGCAATTAAGGTGAATTTGTCTAAATACTCTCGATCGTAACAGGGATACTTCACAACTTTAAGTATCTCGATCTAAAGAGTTTATTTGGAAAATATAGATCATTTGTAATTCATAGGTTGTTAGGATACTTACATATTTGTATTATCTTGATTCCGCACAATCTTGTATTTTATTTAACATCATAAATAAAATACACTTGAAAAATTACATTGTGTTCCACCTTTACTTTAAGTCGTGTATTACATTGTTTATATACTTGCATTTATATTCAAGTAATACTAGTCCAATCTAGTGCTTAAAAGACTTGTTGTATTTTACACTTTGGGTTAAACCATCTATTGAGTTGGGACTCACAATTGGTATCAGAGCAGAAGGCTAATCAAACTTGCCTAGATCTGTTTCTTTGATGGCCACCCCATAAAATACACAAGGAGGCTTTAATTTTGGTCCTGATCCTAATATCAATGATCAAAATAATGAACCACCACCTGTCATTAACACTAATCCACCTCCTCCTCCTCCTACTCCTGCTTCTCCACATGTGCATGTGCACTACTCAAACAATCCTGTTCCTAAATTCAGTGGGAATAGTGATGAATTTGGTACGTGGAAGGCTAGGATGATATTGCATATCACTGGAATTGAGAGAAATATGATGAAAATCTTAAATGAAGGACCTTACGTCCCCACATCACCTCTCAATGCTCTTCTCGATCCAACTGGATCTAGAAGAGGCAGGGAAAAGAGGGAGGAACATTGGTCTGAAGAGGAGATGAGATTGGTAAATCTAGATACCCTTCTCAAAAACATGATCCTCGGGGCTGTTCCAGAAACCCTAATTCCCACACTAGTTCTTTTTCCCAGTGCTAAAACCATGTGTGATGAACTAGTGAACCAGTATGAAGGAGGAGATGACACCATTGTCACCAGAAAGGTCTCCTTAAACAAGAGGTATGAGTCATTTTTTGCTCAGCCCAATGAGTCTCTCACTGGTACTTACACCAGATTTATGAGTATCATTAACCAGTTGAGAGGACTGGGGGTTGAGAAAGACAAGGATATACTTCTGGAGAAATTTTGTGATATTTTACCCACCAAATGGTCTCACATGATCCTGGTCTTAAGACAAGGTAAAACTCTGCACACTCACACTCTTTCAACTTTATATGGAGCTTTCAGATACACTGAAGAAAATCAAGCTCAGAGAGTTGTGGCAGAACAAAATGCCTATAACCATGCCTCCAGTAGTTCCAGTGTGGTTAGTCATACTGAACCACAAGGTACAACACTAATATCTTCTGAGAATGTATTTTCTATGAAGAAGATGGTGTCTGAATTCATGGAATCTGAAGAATCTAGTCTTATCTCTCCAGACTGTGATGAATCTGAAAATGATGACCTGGTTGCAATGATTGCTAAAACGTTTAACCGTTTCAAAGCAAGAGCAAATAGGCCATCTAGACAATTTGCATCCAGTTCTTCTACTGATAAGACCAATCTGACATGCTTTAAGTGTGGCAGAAAAGGTCATTTCATGAAAGATTGCAAGTCCAGTCAGTTTGTATCCCAGCCTGGTCCATTTTCTTCTAATAAAAAGCCTGATGATAGCTATAAATCTAAATATAAAAAGCTTAAGGCTCAAATTGCTCTCATGGCACAACAAATGGAAAATAATAAATGCATGATTGCAACAACTGAAGAGAAATGGGTTCCTTCTGATGATTCATCTGTTGATGAAGAAGAAGAAAGAGATTGCTGTTACATGGCTCTGGCAGACGAAGAGCACCTGGTGAAGGAAGATGTCACATCTGGAAGATGGGTGGACATTGTTATCAAAAAGGTTAGTGATTATGATGTGGAAACCGACACTGAACTTAAATTGGACATTGCTGAAGCTCTTAATTCTGTTTTAATCTTTGTTGAAACTGTTAGATCTGACTGTGTAAATGGTCTAGAAACTGATTTTTCTGAAATTACAGTTTTAAAATCAAAATTAAAGGAACTTCAAGACATTGAACTGGCATTTCAAGCCCAAGTTCTGGTAACTGAACAACTGATTCAAGAAAAACAAGATCTTGAAGTCATTTTAGAAAAAGAAAAACTGGTTATTAAATCATGGCTTGAAACCAGAAAGCCATATGATGCTGGAGTAAATCAATTTCCCACTCAAAAACGTGCTTATTTAGATGGAAATACTCATGTTGCATCATTAATACCAGTAATTGATCGCTTACCAGAGGGATTCAGGCCCATTACCATTTATGATGAGACTGTAACTCCTAAGGCCAATATTTTCCCAGTTCAATCCCCAGAGGTTAAGACTGGAGCATTCCAGATGACTTCTCCAGTTAAAAAGGTCTATCGGAATAAACCTTTGCCTCAGACTGCTTCTAAAGAACCCCAGGTTCAAAAGAAATTGACCAGTTCCCTACCTAAGCCTCGAGTCCAGTCAACTGGAAAGGCTCAGGTGTCATCTGATGAAAGTATTTTGTTAAGGTTAGAGAGCCAGTTTCAATTACTGACTCGTCAATTTCAAAGTTTTAATGCAAGATTAAACTTTATTGAGGGTACTTCATCTGGCCCTAGACAAAATACCAAACCTTTTTCAAAGAAAGATAAATATATTTCTCCAGTTGAAAAAAAGAAAAAGGTTTCAAAACTATCAACCCCAGTGGTCTTTTCAACTAAGACTACTGTTGAAGAAAGTGAACTCAACCAGATACCTCCAGGGACCTATAAGGGAGGGTCCAGTAAACCCATCAGTCGATGGGTTCCTAAATCTAACTGATATATCTGGTGGATGTGCAGGGCGATCGAAAGAAATTTATCTGGTATCTTGACAGTGCAGCTGGCAGGACAATGACCGGATGTAAGACCTGCTGGAGGAGTTCATAATTTCTGATGGACCCTCCATTACTTTTGGAAATGATGGTTGTGGAAAAACTGAGGGGTATGGTGTTCTGAACAATGGACAAGTCAAATTCAGACGAGTTGCATTTGTGAATGGTTTGAAATATAACCTGATCAGTGTCAGTCAACTGTGTGATGATGGCTATCAAGTTCTATTCAATATTGCTCAGGGCATCGTATTCAACAAGGACTGGAAGGTAGTGTTGATTGCTCTCAGAAGAGGGAATGTGTACGTGATGGATATGGAAAGCTCTCCTTCAGAGCAGTGTTTCTATACTCAAGCTGATGAAGACACAAACTGGTTATGGCACAAAAGGTTATCCCATTTAAATTTCAAAAATATTAATAAGTTGTCTAGAAAACAACTGGCAGATGGGATACCTTCAGTTTCCTTCAAAAAGGAAAGGCCATGTCCAGGATGTGAGATAGGTAAGCAGAAACGTACCAGTTTCAAGACCAGACAGAATTTCAGCATATCTGAACCACTTCATATGCTTCATATGGACCTCTTCGGTCCAGTGAATGTTCAGACTCGTGCTGGTAAAAGGTACACTCTGGTAATAGTCGATGAATTCTCCAGATATTGCTGTGTTATCTTTCTCAGGTCTAAAAATGAAGCTGCTGCCGAAATCATCAGTCTTATCAAGCAAATTGAGCTCAAGTACAGTCGAAAAGTGTGTCAGTTAAGAAGTGACAATGGAACAGAATTCCAGAATGCAACTCTGGAGTCATTCTGTACTGACACTGGCATCTCCTAGAATTTCTCATCAGCCCGCTCTCCAGAACAGAATGGAGTGGTGGAAAGGAAGAATCGAACGCTGATAGAAGCTGCCAGGAGTATGCTTGCTGAATCTGGTCTTTCTACCAGTTTTTGGGCTGAAGCAATTGCTACTGCTTGTCACACCCAGAACCGGTCTGTGTACATCAAAAGACACAA
Source organism: Erigeron breviscapus (assembly GCA_034093135.1). NCBI lineage: Eukaryota > Viridiplantae > Streptophyta > Magnoliopsida > Asterales > Asteraceae > Erigeron > Erigeron breviscapus. The sequence continues at coordinate 30,680,253 of CM067167.1, forward strand.
AAAGACAGCCTATGAAGTCTTAAGAAATAGAAAACCAAATATTGGTTATTTCACGTTTTTGGATGTCCAGTGTACATTCTGAACGACTCCAGTCAGTTAGGCAAATTCGATGCCAAAGCTGATGAAGGGTATTTTTTAGGCTATTCAGCCATTCGCAAGGCCTTCAGAGTCTACAACAAGAGACTGGAGAAGGTCCATGAGTCAATACATGTCACATTTGATGAATCAAATGCTGCAATCAATAAAAAGCCAACCCTTGATACTCCCCAGTAACTCCAATTATCTTCTGTGAATCTGATCCTATCAACTACAATAAAGATTCACCTGAAGAAGTTTCCAGTCATCCTGATCTGGAACCTGTTCAGACTAAGAAACTCTCCAGTAGTACTCCATTCTATCCTTCAATTAATTTTCAAGCTACCCTCTGAAATTATTATTGGATCAGATGTTCGTACTACTCCCCCAGTATCAGTCCCAGTTGAGACTGAACCAGTACTTCAAGAAATGCCTTCAAATGAAGAATTTCATGATGCAAATCGTGATTTAAATGATTCAGATGAAGATGTTGAAGTAGTCTGGCAAGATCCTCCTCCTGAAGCAACACCAGAGGAGACTCAACTGAACTCTTGCACTGATATTGTTGTCAGTAACAATCCTGGTCAGTACTCCAGATGGACAAAAGCTCATCCTATCGATCAGATCATAGGTGACTCCAGTAGAGGAGTCAGACCAGAAGAGCCTCCAGTAATCAATGCTTATATGTCAGTTTCTTATCACTGATAGAACCAAAGAAGATTGACGAGGCTATGGAAGATCCAAGCTGGGTGATTGCTATGCAAGAAGAGCTTCACCAGTTTGAAAGGAACAAGGTTTGGTACCTGGTTCCTTTCCCAGTTGGAAAGAAAGAACCATTTGGAACAAGATGGGTCTTCAGGAACAAGGTAGATGAAGATGGCCACGTAATTAGAAATAAGGCCAGACTGGTAGCACAAGGGTACTGCCAGTCAGATGTTGATTTTGATGAATCATTCGCTCCAGTGGCTAGACTTGAAGCGATCAGAATATTCTTAGCATTTGCTGCTCATCATCAGTTCAAGGTCTACCAGATGGATGTAAAGAGTGCATTTTTGAATGGAAAACTTGAAGAAGAAGTGTATGTCAGACAACCACCAGGTTTCGTTGATGAAAAGCATCCACACTGGTATATCGTCTGGACAAAGCGCTTTATGGCCTCAGACAAGCCCCACGTGCCTGGTATGATACTCTGACTAGACACTTATTGAAAAATGGTTTTAAAAGAGGTGCAATTGACAATACCTTATTTATTCTTCATGAAAAAGGTAATCTTCTGATGGTACAAATTTATGTTGATGATATTATTTTTAGGTCTACTGATGACAAAATGTGCAAGAAATTTTCGAAAATAATGTCGACTGAATATGAGATGAGTTTAATGGGTGAATTAACATATTTTCTAGGACTCCAGATTAAACAGACCAGAGATGGTATTTTTATTAATCAAGAAAAATATGTTAGAGATCTTTTAAAGAAATATGATATGAACTCTTCACCATCTAAACCCACTCCAATTTCTGCACCTAACACTGGACTCAGATCCAGATGGTAAACCAGTGAACACCACTGTCTATAGAGGCATGGTTGGTTCACTGATGTATTTAACTGCCAGTAGACCAGATATTATGTTTTCAACATGTTTATGTGCCAGATATCAGTCTAATCCAAAAGAATCTCATATGCTTGCTGTAAAGCGCATACTGAAATACCTTAAGGGTGTCCCCAGTTTGGGTCTTTGGTATCCCAAAGGCTCAGGCATAGATCTAATGGGTTATTCAGATTCAGATCATGCAGGTTGTAAGATAGACAGGAAATCCACTACTGGTGGATGTCATTTCCTTGGTGGCAAACTGGTCAGCTGGACCAGTAAGAAGCAAACTTCAATTTCATTGTCCACTGCTGAAGCTGAATACGTGTCTGCAGCCAGTTGTTGTGCTCAGATACTCTGGATGAAGAACCAGTTGCTTGATTATGGTATTAAGTATTCAAAGACCCCAATCTTTTGTGATAATACCAGTGCCATTGCTATCTCGAACAATCCAGTCATGCACTCAAAAACGAAGCACATTGATCTCAGGTATCATTTTATTCGTGATCATATTATGAAAAATAACATTGAACTCCATTTTATTCCCACTGACAAACAACTCGCTGACATTTTTACCAAACTCTGGATGTTAAAACTTTTGAATATCTTGTTGGTGAGTTGGGAATGTTAAACCCTTAAATCTGGAACCTTGGTATTGAACGCCTTTGTGTACTATCAGGGATCCTTGATTTAACAGATTTATAAATCTATAACTGCTTAGATATTGAACGCCTTTGTGTACTATCTTTGCATTAATAGATTTCTGGATCAACATTCCAGGGGGAAGACTGAAAGATATATTTTTGTCCTTAAAATGTTTTAATTTCAGGGGGAATTTATTAATTTATTTTCTCACTGGACAAAATTTTCTGGAAAATATTACTGGTACCTTGTAAATGTGTCCCTCTCACTGGTAATTAGATAGGTTGAAGTGCATGTTTGAGGTGACTTTTGTCTCCTTGTAAATGTGTCCCTCTCATTTGTCTGTATTAGTTGATGTGCATGTTTGAGGTTACCAGTCTCTTTCAAATGGTTATCATTGGTACTTTACTGGAGTGTCCCTCCAGTGTACCATCAGTGCATGCTTCACTGGCATAATCCACCAGTGATACTGGAGTGTCCAGTCAACCTCCAGATGCACTGAAATGAGTCATGGTTTGTTAGTCATAATATTTTAATACTTGGTCATTGTGCGTGCCACGTATGCAAACTTTTTGAAAAGATGTTTATCTTAGTATCCTACGTGGCATGTAATTTTTTCAAAGAAATGATGGTATTTTTACCTTGGGAAGACAAAAAGTGCAAGTTGGGTAATGTTTGTGGGCTGTAAACCGTCACACATTTATGTGTGATGTGATGTACTTAATGCGGATCTCAAAACCCGATCAAAATTATATTTGATAATTTCAAAAATAACCGTTTGAGTTCCACATTCTCTCTCCTATAAATACCCACTTTCACTTTCCTTAGCATTTACTTCGAACATATTTACTACCAAAATTCTTCAAATTCCTTCATTTACTTCATTTTTCATTCAATTTCCAATCATAAATCTCTCTCATATTTAATTCATCATATCTTTATCAAAACCCTAAATTCAGCTTCATTTTCATATTTCTACCAAACAAAATGGCACCAAGACAATCAAACTCACCCAAAAATCTGCTCGCTGCTGAATATGCTCCGGTTGCCAATGTTGTAAAGGCACCTCATATTACTTTGGAGGCAAAAGCGATCAGAATAAACATGAACAATTGGATGGCTAGACTCACTAGCACCACTCATGCTCCAACTTCTCTCATTGGATGACTGAATGCCTTTTTCCTCAGTTGTCCACTCTATGGTGCTCTTACCCTTAATCCAGGAAAAATGTATCACGATTACCTATGTGAGTTTTGGTATACTGCTGTGTATGTTGAAAATACTCAATCCATCAACTACACATTGCAACAAGGCACCAGGGCCTTTACTCTCACTGCCGACTCTCTTAGAGATATTCTTCATTTAAATTATTTGGCTGAAAATGAGATGGCAATTACTCTCCCTACTGGTCTTAATTACAGGGATGTGTGTAGATTGATGGGACACACTGATATACTGGATGAGCATGGCCAGTTATCAAGGAAAGGCACCATCTACATGAGCAAGTTATCAGACTCTGGAGATATTTCTTCACTCATCTTGTTGAGTGTTTGGGTGGCAGTTCTGGAGGGTTGAATCAGATAAATCAAATGCAACTCCAGATTGCCTACTGTCTTTGGTTTGGATATAGAGTAGATTTTGCTCAGATTTTCTTTGATGATCTGGTAGAGCGTCTAAGGGTGAAAGGTAGAAAACCTCATATTCCTTATATTCGTTTTCTGTCACTTGTATTTTTAAGAGCTCTAGGTGCTGAGTATGATTTCGACACAAATCATTTTTCTGTGTGTGAATATCTGAGGGAGTTGAGTTCATTGAAATCAAGAGCTGGTGAGGTTGAAATTCCTGTAAATATGTTGAACCATTTTAGAAATGATGCACTTGATGCATCATCATCAGATGAACAGGAAGAGGCTCCAGGAGGGAACCAGATTGGTGAAGGACCCTCTGGAGTCCTCAGTGCTGAAATTGTACAACCAGTGACCCAGGTGGCTCCTGAAGTTCAGCAGACTGAAAATGTTACTCGACCCAGAACTTCCAGACGTCTTAGGAAGGCTGGAGTTCTGGTCAATCCTAACAGAGCCGAATCAAGCCATCCAGGTGATGTCATGAATGTAGATGGGTCTCCTATTGTTGAGCAGGAAGAAAATCTTGTACAGATTGATGAGCAGGTGACTGGTGAGCAAGATGCTCAGTTAGATTTAAATAGAAAAGTGGATGATCAGACAGTTGGGACGGCTCCAGATTGGGATGAGGTAGATTCCCCAATGTCTGAAGGTAACATGTTTGATGTGAATATGAATTTTCTGGGTGATGAAGTAGAAAATGTGGTAACTTCCGTTCTTTCTTCAGTTACCCAACCACTTATCTCTACTGAAATGCCACCACCACCACCACCACTTTCAATTCCACAAAACACTCCATATTTCAATCCACCCACACTTCAAATTTCACAAAATCAACCCCCACCACTTGAAACTTCAATTAATTTTCCTGAACACCGTGTGCTGGACTCAACTGTTGTAACAGCTAAAACTTCCACTGAAGGGGTCCAGGCACAAGTACCTTTGGTGACCAGATTGGCTTCTGAACTGACACCTCCCAGTGGTCTCTCTACCTCTTCTTCAGCCGAGGTCCAAGGCCTTTTAAGTAAGGTGGCGGATCTGGAGAGATCACTCCAGTCTTCATCCCAGGTTGTTTCTGATTTCAAGTCCTTATTGTCAAATAATCTTGCATCAGAAATGAATCTTTTTGCTGGGAATGAGAAGCTGGTGTTTGAGAAGATGAATGAACTGGTACTGGCCACAAATAAAAATTCTGAAAATATCAAAGTGGCAGTCCAGGGCTTGGAGGCAAGGCTGGTGAATTCTGTTCAGACTGCAGTGAAAGCTGAACTTGTTCAACCACTGGCAGGTCTGACAGATGAGGTTCAGAAGTTGATCACCAGGGTTAGTAATTTGGAAAGCAGGCCAACCCTTGACCAGAACTCTGTTGTCAGTTCCATCAGTGATGAGTGTGCTAAGAAGTTCAGACATGGCATGTTGAAAGAAATTACTGAAGAAATTTCTGGGTCTGTTCTTAGAACCATTCAAGATGGGTTGTTGCCACAGTGGTAAAGATGATTGAAAATGAAATGCCAAAGCACTTGTCTTCAGAAATTCAAATTATTAAGAAGGAAGTGACTGAGCTAAGGAAGACTGTGAATATCACAACTCCAGTGGCAGGAAGAACATTTGGTGCTACAGACAGATACATGCTTGAACAGTTATGGAGTGCCCACAAGTCTCAAACTGGTGGACATTCCAAGGGGGAAAAGTCTGTTGCCACTGAGTCTGTTCCAGAAGGATTGGTGAAGAAAAAGAAAGAAGTGGTTGTTAGTGCTATCGAAAAGGCCTTTGGCACTGAAGCCATCGTGCAACAAGAAGAAGTGACTGGTACTGATGCCAGTGCACAAGAAGTAGTTGGTACTGAAGCCAATGTACAGGTTGAAGAGGCTACTGGTACTGATGCCAGTGAGCCCCAGTTTGAAGCTTTCCCATATATCACAAGTACTCTGAAGTTAGTAAAAGGAAAGCAACATATGGTATCTGGAGAAGAAAGTGAAACTGCTGGGAAATCATCAGAATTTCCTACTACTGATGAAGACACTTCAAAGAGACTGGAGCAGGAGTGCATTATGATAGAAATCTTTAAGAGAAGACAAAAAGATGAACTCCAGGCTCACAAGATGGAAATGGCAAAGATGGGGACTCTTGATTCGTATAATGCTGGCAGGTTGGGCATTCATATCGATGTATACAAAAAGATGAAGGAAGACCCCAGAGTTCATCAATGTCTGGATGCATTGGATGATGTCTATATTCGCTCCAGGTACTCTGAAGAAGAACAAACTTATGATGCAGTAACATATGGTGTCAGTGTAGTTGAACTGATCAGACAAAGGAAGGAGGAACTGGTGAACCTCCAGAAGAAGATCAGAAAGAATGCTGGTGCTCTGGAGATAGAGTACAGAGGGAAGATAAAAGGCTTGCCAAAACTCACTGCCAAACAGATAAAAGCAATCAGGGATGCTGATCTAAGCACTTTCATTCCCTTGGATACTTCACAAAGAATAAATCGTGAAGAAATCCAGACTGCCTTAGAACAGGAGAAGGTATCCAGGGAAACTGAAGCATTGATCCAGGCTGCCAAATTGAAAGACAAATATAATGAACTGATGACGTTCAGGGCTGATGCCAGAAGGATCATAGGTGCAGAGATTAAGCTTGCTGAAAACCATGAAGGTATGACCAGGTTTGAAGTAAAGTTGACCAGAGAGGGTAACTTTACTGATGAAAGGAAGAATGCTTCAGTCCAAGCTTTTGGATGGACTGAACTGAAAGAGATAGGCTTGACTTTATACACACTTTGAACACCTCTAAAATGCATAAAACTACATCTTTAACACATTACTACATCCGTCAGTCAGACATCCAAGTCTCCCACATAAACTACGTTAACCACATATAAGCATTAAATCTTCCATAGATTTAACAGACACGTTAGGTTGACTTAACGACTCTAGTCAACCGTTAAATAAAAAGTTTAGGATGTTACAATTACCTCCCCCTTAAGAGGATTCCGTCCCCGGAATCTCATCAGAAAGGAATAACTCCGGATACTTCCCCTTCATTACTGCTTCGGTTTCTCACGCTAAGTTTTCTCCATGATTATGCTTCCACTTGATCAACACAAGATCAATCAATTTCCTACGTAGCTTCTTTTGCTTCCTTTGAAGCTTCTTTGACTTTTGGTCAAGGATCTCAATCCGACCAACTACAAACACACGTTATCATCAATACTCATATCTCTCCATGGATGTACATTGGTTTCACCTCAACCAATACGTCATGTCATCGTATACTTGCATCTTAATCCATGTCTTATATCACATTAACATGGACTCACCACTTACACGTAACTTCATAGCACATCTTGGCATATCACACATAAATTTGTCTCACATATTCATTTTAGCACTAGCTTTACAATAAGCACGATTATCCACATCTTACGTACTAACATTACATCTAGCACGATTTACTACATCTTACATATTACTTTAACATTAGGTACATTCATTACCTAATTAATCCCACGTCTACTTCAATGTTTGGTCTCACTAACATATATATCTCATTATGATTCATACGTGTATCTAGTGAACTAGACACACCATATTTAAGCGCCACACATAAGTCATTTCAACATACATATATTCCCATACTACATTCAGCGAATACTATTCATTCAGCAATTAAGCCTTTCGAATACGTACCCTTGCTAACTTGCTATCACATCTCTCATAATTCATTTGAACAAAGGGTCGTCCCTCCATAACTTTCAATGCATAACATATCCCTCCATAATGGCTTATGGTTAAACCATATTACCCACTTTGCGCATAATAAGCTTCCCTTGTTCACCACAAAACCTTTAGACAATTTTAAGCTAACCAAAACACTTCTTTTACAATTCCAACTTTATGAACTATTGCCTTTATGATCTTTGATTCTGCGCTTTTCGTTTCAATAACTTGTCATATCAAGAAATGTCATCCAACACCTATGGCATAATCATTGATGCATATGAACACAATGATGAACCTCAAGGTACCATCACACAATCGTATAGTTTTACCAAGTTTTATAACCCATTTATTCTTCTTCCCATCAATTCAAGAGTGATAGGCATCACTTGAGTTCTCCATTTTCCTCATACTTGTCAAACATCTTTAAAATTTTTCATATAACGGCCATCTCGATTCAAAACATTCCACCATTTACTTTCACACTTTAAAGGCACTTCTTAATCACACATCTTTTCTTTCATGTCCAAAGGAACGGTGCGATAGTTCTCCATGAAATACGCATTTTCGGACAACTTGCCTACTAAATACTCATGTCACAACACTACTTTTAACTTCTCACACCACTTTGTCTCTTATTCCAAGGTGACATGACCACTCACTTTCGTCAGGGAACCATTAAACTCCTTGTATTGCCACCAAACTTTCGGTGTCTAATCTTGGCTTTTAACTCAATCACACGCCAACATATAAAATTTACTACATCTTGTATCATAATAGGTCGTATCACACTTCAGGCGGCATCCAAATAAGCACATCACTACGGTTCATAAACTTCCTCAAGTAAACTTTTGGTCATTTCGTCCTCGGATACTGAAATCTTACTTTTAGACTTATAGTTCCACGCCGGTTACTTATGAATTTTCAGAACTCACTCACATTTTACCAACATCTTCATCTCTAGAAACGTCGAAACGAAAGGTGTCTTTGAATAAAGATAGCACTCGTCACACATCAATAGAAGGTTCGACCTCACGATCGCAACGAAACCGAGAACATCTATAGAACAACTCGAACTGCGGGTGGCCTCGACTTTAAAAGTATAATCTTTTCCTTACATAAGTAGATCACATAGGCGAGAAACATGATCAATTCGGAACCGAATGCTCCTGAAAGACTTCTACTTCTTGTGATTTATGAGACTGCAAATAAATCCATCATTTTTCTTCTTAACTTTTCTTAAGGGAAGACTCGTTATTTTGAGAAGCAGCCATACGTAAGATTTTGTACCAACATAGGATCTCCACATCACCTTCACGTCACACCGGCGAAGACAGTAAGCGATAGAACTGCTGAAAAGGTTCACGTGTTAGTTCGCCATACATTCATGCAATACGAGAAAGAATCTCCACCTCGTCGTTTGTTCTTAGCGGCTTCCACCGTCATTCGAAGAACCTGAACTCCCGTCTTTGGAGCGGCTGCATTCTTTCCTTCGTTCTTCATCTGAGGGCAATCGGCAATAAGATGTCCTGTTTCATGACACTTGTAGTAATGATACTATCCTTATAATTAGCTGCAATGTGCCCCAATGAACCACACGTAAGGCACCTTTTGGTCTTGTCTGAACATTGACCTTCATGTGTAATCTTGCAAGTTGGGCACCACGTGCCACTCTTCTTCTTGTCCTTACTTCTATTCAAAATAGAACTACCTTTAAACTTCTTATTAGAACCCGAAGAACAATTAGATCTTCTCTTGAATCTCGACTTCTTATCATCGGCTTTCTCAACAACTTTTCAGATTTGAGGCCATCATTCAACCTCTTAAACTCCTTTATAGTTGTAGACAAGGTAGTGTGCTGCCTACATAAACCACGTTAATTAGCCGGGAGGCCATCACAATAAGCCTCAACTCTCAAGTTCCCACATACTCTTCCAAGAACTTCTCCTTAAATGTACCCCAAGGCATCACCGCTAGTACCTCAGGAGCTTTTGACACCGTAGTAGCCCTCTACCAATTACGGGCATTCTTCTTCAGCATGCGAGCTGCACACACAACCTTCATGTCATCAGGACAATAACATGAAGCAAGGACCACCTCAACGTCCGCTATCCATTCCATTGCACCAACTGCATTTTGTCTATCGTCAAAATCCTTAGCTCAGCAATTCGAAAAACTCTCGTATTTGAAGTTAGTGGTACGAGGAGCAACCACTACACAAGGCTCCACCACGTTACCTCCACCATTCACTCCTGCAACAACATTTTCAGGAGCAACTTGCGACCTCACATTAGATGGCTCAGCTTCATTAAAGGGATTTAGAGTTATTCTCATCGGTTTGCTCATCCCGACGCAAGTTAGCTTCTCATTTCAGCATCACTTTCGACCCTTTCTCGAGCCAATTCTTCTTCATTCGGATCAACACAGACTCAGTCACACAAACACACACATGTCGTGATACATTTACAATTACGTTCGCGACCGGAATTGTAACTGTATCCTTCCATACGTGTACCCGGTAACCCTTCCGTGCATCACCTACTTATCACCCTTCAAATATCCAGTAATAACTCTACTTGTCAACTTCAAGTCCATATCCCTTGAACTAGTAGACTCAACAACAATGTCTACCAATCACTTCATTCATCACGTACCTTTAGACTTCATTTAACTTCATGTGCATTATAATCATCATGCCCATTTAACCGGCTATAACTTTTCATTGATCTTCACACATTTCCACACACACGAGACATCAACGTCATTAAAGTTGTTACACGATGTTTATTTTTGACACATAAAGGTTCACTACATAGAAACCTCTCCAACTTCATTACTTTGCACACCGGTCAACACAAGTATGGCTATACAAACACACTCGCGTCGTAATACGCTTGCAATTATGTTCCGGACCATAATTGTAATTGTATCCTTTCACATGCGTGTTTGTTACCACCATTGTGTATCGTCTCCTATTTTTCCATCAATTACAATTCACATAATTCTCAGCACACATACTACATCTCATACCCTTTGCGGTCCTTGTCACTAACCCCATGGGTTAGACAATGTCGATGGGATACCATTTCACCTAACTCTCCGCTTCATTCACCTCAGCTACTTCACACATAAGCTATATCACACGTTTATTAAATTCAGTTAGGGAAATGGTACATTACTTCGGGGACCGTCTATGGTAGCAATAGGATAACTAGCGACGGAGGAGCGAGAAACGGAAAAATAAAGGCTAAAACACATATCCACATATCAATAAACAAACATCAAATAGCCTTAATCCTACACTCTCACTCAATCCCAACCCGTCCTAAAGTACTTCATCTCAAAGCTAGGCATACCTACTAAAGCCTAACTTGTCCTACATCGGTTTAAGTCCAATTCCTATGGCACACTTAGTCATTGGTTCACTTAAACCATTTCTCTGATACCAACTTGTAACACCCGACATTTAAAAACATGGGTTTTCAAAAATTTCCACCTAACGGTGTTAAAAGATGCGGAAGAAAACTTTAAAAGTTCAAAACCGATAAAAACAGTTCGGTTCCTGCATTTATTGGTGTTACATGCTATACCATCAAAATGTCTAAATGAAAACCCAACGGTTGCCCAACACAAAACAACCGTCTACATAGTACTTCATAAAATCTGCATAATATCAAAATGTAAATAAAGTCTAATGAGGTGTAGGATCTATGGGTAGCTAAAGTCTTCATCAAGCATTCTACCCAATTCCTCACTTTTCATTCTACGTCTTCCTCGGCTTTGCTAAACCTGAGGGAGCAACACACATTCAAAAGACAAGTGTTAGCTAATGAATTAGCTAAGTAAGATAACACTAAAGTTATAAAGCGTTGTCCAATTAAAACATTTCTACTTTGTTGACAAAACAATTAAGGCACAACCCACGTAACACACACACATACAACCTGCATATCAACTTAGGATGAATCACCCTAATTGTGCCTATCCTTCTTTTATTACACACATAATCACACGTATCTTCGTTATCTGCATATAAGTGTGCCCTGCATCACACCCGACTAGATGATCAACCAAAAGGCTACTCATCATACGTCGTTAAGGAATGGCAAGCCAATCCCAGAGTAATCCGTATATGGAGGTGGGTCAGACCCCTCGTATTACTCGCCCTGCGTTAAATGACCATGTTGCAAGGAGCCACCCAAGCAACCTACGTTCACGCACTCGCCGGGCTAGGGCAAGTACGGGTTAAGCTTAACACTTCCCTGCATTATAATTTACGAGCTCGGTTTCACACATTATTAGTTTAGGCATCACACAACCTAAACAATTCCACACATTATAGCTTAGGCATCACACAACCTAAACATTTTCACACATTACCTTCATTACGTTTGGGCCCTTAAACGTGCACGTGACATGGCAACTTAGCAAGTCTAGTGTTCTAGATGAGCAAGCCATTAATACATGCACACAACAACATAAACTACGTCATACTGCATTTCAAGATTCTACATGCCACTTCATATAAAAACACTACATTATCCTTCATACCATAACACATACTACATTATACTTCATTTCATAACATGTACTACATTACATGTCATGAGGGACTGTATTTCAGGTCTCATAGGGCAACTACATAACCCATATTACCTCCCGTGTAACCCCATATACCCATAAACAAGATATGTTACCAATTGGGAAGTTTTAATTATGAAACCATTCTTTTCGTTGAACCCTCAGCGTGTCAAAAGTAGTGTATCTTACCTCAAAGAAGCGCACGACAATGGATAACTACGTTACCGTGCCAAGCAATGAACCTCGTCTACCTAACACATACTACATTATACTTCATTTCATAACATGTACTACATTACATGTCATGAGGGACTGTATTTCAGGTCTCATAGGGCAACTACATAACCCATATACCCATAAACAAGATATGTTACCAATTGGGAAGTTTTAATTATGAAACCATTCTTTTCGTTGAACCCTCAGCGTGTCAAAAGTAGTGTATCTTACCTCAAAGAAGCGCACGACAATGGATAACTACGTTACCGTGCAAAGCAACCAGCCTCGTCTACCTAAAATTAGTAAACAATCATAAAGCAACCTATTACTCACGTGAATAAAGTCATATCTCAGGCCTACACACCTACAACATGACTCAAGACACGACATACACATTGGAGGTTCAAACGTTACTTCATTTTATACTTAAACTCTGTTGCGCCGCAATCACACACATTGCGCCGCAACCCGACACGATTCTGCACAACTTCGACCAAAAGGACCCCAAACCAGATCCAAACGACTCCAAGTCAATTACCAGACTTTGATACATCAAAATCCTTCATTTTTAGATCATTAAAATGCAATTATCTTCTTTATTAAACCACACATGATTTGCATTATTAAAACAAACGTTAATTCGACATCAATTGATCCTCAAAGACCTAGATCTGATTGCAAACGACTCATATGATTGAAAAGATATAAAATTAATGATAATATACCTTTCCTACCTGTAGATCTCAAAGAGGATGCAATAAACTTGATCAAACACACTTGAATCACACGTTTTGAAGGATTTTCGGCTTAGAATTTGATAGGGAATCATGGGGGGCGGCTAGGGCTTGAGAAGGAGGTTATTTTTCTGCATATTAACATCTAATGACTCCTTCCTAAACCTTAATCCCGTTTTTGACTTTCACCACATGTCAAATTTGGTCCCTAGGCTTCATAAGGTCATATTATTAGCCCAAAACACCTCTATGGACTATATACAACTTGATACACACTTTGAACACCTCTAAAAGGCATAAAACTACATCTTTAACACATTACTACATCCGTCAGTCAGACATCCAAGTCTCCCACATAAACTACGTTAACCACACATAAGCATTAAATCTTCCATAGATTTAACAGACACGTTAGGTTGACTTAACGACTCTAGTCAACCGTTAAATAAAAAGTTTAGGATGTTACAGGTGATAAGGAGATGGCTGATGCACCGAGCAGCCACCAGAGCCCGCACGACGTACTAAGCGTCGTGCCACTACTACTCCCACTGTTGGTGCATCCTCCTCTGCTGCTCCTTTAGGTACTTGGGACTTCTTTTCTTTAGAGACCACTGTTAATAACATGTGGGAATCACAGCAGCAGTTCCAGTCCAGGGTGGACAGTGATTTTCGACGGGTAGGTTCAGGTATGGGCCGTGTTATGCATGATCAGCAGCGTTACCAGCCTATGTGGGAGGCTCACTATCGAGGTGATACCTTCACTCCACCTCAGCCTATACCAGACTACCGTCCTCCCAGCATCTTTATACCAGACCACAGGACTGGTGGTTTCTATTACCCACCAGAGCGCCAGTATGAGCGGCCCCCTTCCCACGATCTCGGGGGACGGGGACCAGATCATCCTGTTAGTTTTGGTTCTTTTGCAGGTACATCGGCTGGAGACGCAGGTGTTGGAGGATCGGGATCGGCAGCTCCGACCTTCGCTGAGCAAGCGGCTGCATCGATCTTTGGTTATCCACCTTCCAGCTGGTCATAGGATGTGAGTGATGATGAGGAGCGCCGTCTGCACGTTTATTGATGGCTTGTATCATTTAATTGTTTGAACAATTTCCTTTTCCGTACTTTACTTTTATTTGTTTGGTTTGTATCCACCCCGAGGGGTGATGAGACATCGTATTTTATTTCCATTTCCATTTCAAATAAGTAGGGATAGGACTTTGCATGCTTTCTTATATAATCTGTTGGCTGTTAATCGTGTGTTCATGTTGAATAGCAAGTTTGTCATATGCATATGCTGGCAGTAAGTTCAACGCAATATTCTTGTTGGCATCATTCAAGCATGGAACACCCGTCATACCCGACAAGTTTTTCTTGTTCTTGATTTTGTTTTTGTTTACTTTCCCCTATTTCCCATAGTTTGCCTTAGTTCATTGGACATTGAGGACATTGTCCAACTCAAGTGTGTGTGTGTGTGTGTGGGGGGGGGGGTGGTAAATAGGAAAAAGTCGGGTATTTTAGAGGATTTTTAAACTTTTGCATGCTTGTCCTTGTAGTTAATTGCTTTTGTCACCTAATTATAGATATTAATGAGTAATTTGACTACACCCTTGGTACAAAATTTAATTGGTGGAATGTGTCTTGATTGATTAATTAGGCAATCCCTTCTGGATTAATAACATGACTAGCACGCTTATAGCACCAAAACACCAAATTTGTGAGATTCTTGATTCATTTCTAGATATGATAGGTGTTTGCGGGTTTGGAATTATTGGCCTTGTAAATTTGTCCCTCTCGTAGGCTTTTGGATTTATTCAACAGTAAGGGTTCCACTTAGAACTCTGAACTATGATGTGCAAGTTTGAGGTTGGTTTTTCCATTCCCGGGTTACTTTCATTTGCTATGAGTGTGCCGGTGATTGCGTTGATTCTAGAACTTGTCCTGGTTGATCGTTCCGTGTATCTAGATGAGGAAGAGGCAAATTTAGGATTAAAACCTTTGTTCTTGTATGTTCACCCTTGTTTCGTAAAAATTTGTTATGTGCATGTTTTGTTAATGTGCTTAGTAGCTAACTACACTGGTTAGTGAACCACCTGTCAAAACCCTTATGTTGCACTCATTTTTAGTGCAAGAAACAATAGAAAACATGTTGTCATTAGCCTGTTCTTTGTTATTAAATCCACCTTAAATATACACCTTTCCTAACCATGCCGATAGTCGAAGTCCTGGTGGGTCATTGGTTGCCTATGCTAGTGGATGGTTTGGGGTTGTCCTTTATGTCGGGTTGGGATATTCTCGGTTACTGAGAATAGATTGATTTCGTCATGATTTTTGGATCAAGTCTGGATTGTTCATCTTAGCATAACATTTCATGATTTTTCACTACTTCAATATTATTTAGATAATACCAATTAGTCAGAGTAAAAGTAGCTCATAGGAAAAAAAAGAAGAATAAAAGAATTGAAAAACAGAAAAAGAAAAAAAATAGAAAAAATGAAAAAAAAGAGCTTGGGTTGTCAGTTGGTATTTCTCATTTTTGGGCAAATCATTTTTGTTAGTTGGTTCATCAATTACACCAACAAAAGCTTCATTGTTTCTACAAATTATTGAGTTGAGTTGGTACATCTTTATAACCAACAAAAAGGATTATAATATTATACTTTTCAAGTTATCATATTTGGGTTGGCGAGTTCGTTAAGTCAACGTGGTTAGTCTTGGTTGATTGAGTTGTTGATTGTCATACACCACAATGGTGTCGGTTTTTAATCGTTCTATTGGGGGTATTGTCGGGACAACTTATCGGGTTTTGGACCGTTGGCAACTAATGACATGGGATTTATGGATTAGACTATTTTGTGAAACTTTGTTAAATGTTGTGTTATTTTCTTTTAACACCATTTGTTATCCCAAATTTCCATACCCTTTTCACAAAAAAAAAGAAGAATAAAAGAATTGAAAAACAGAAAAAGAAAAAAAATAGAAAAAATGAAAAAAAAGAGCTTGGGTTGTCAGTTGGTATTTCTCATTTTTGGGCAAATCATTTTTGTTAGTTGGTTCATCAATTACACCAACAAAAGCTTCATTGTTTCTACAAATTATTGAGTTGAGTTGGTACATCTTTATAACCAACAAAAAGGATTATAATATTATACTTTTCAAGTTATCATATTTGGGTTGGCGAGTTCGTTAAGTCAACGTGGTTAGTCTTGGTTGATTGAGTTGTTGATTGTCATACACCACAATGGTGTCGGTTTTTAATCGTTCTATTGGGGGTATTGTCGGGACAACTTATCGGGTTTTGGACCGTTGGCAACTAATGACATGGGATTTATGGATTAGACTATTTTGTGAAACTTTGTTAAATGTTGTGTTATTTTCTTTTAACACCATTTGTTATCCCAAATTTCCATACCCTTTTAAATACCTTGTTTAGCCCCAGAGTTCATTACAACCCTTAAAGACCTCTTCTGATAGACGTTATGGTGCTTGCACCATGGCGGTGAAGGAACGATTCTAGTACAAGCCTATGGTAAAAGATTATGCATCACGACTAGGCCTTGAGTGATTATTCAAATATTCAACCCCAAAAGTAAGTTAGTTGGAGTAGGATAGATGAGTTATCATTGATTCGATTGTTCAGTGCTTAGTCGTGTTATTGAGGCTTGTGTATCAGTCAAGTATTGTCAAACGTTCCAGTTTTCATTTAAGATTAAAACTGCCTAACCATCTCTTTTCATTTTAATTTATGGTTGAGCTTCTTTTTGATTACTAAAATGTGATTTCCATGGATGTAACAAGGTTATTTGTGTTTTTAAGCTTGGAATTGCTTGAGGACAAGCAAAGCTTAAGTGTGGGGGGATTTGATATGTCGTATTTTATATCCATTTCCCACTATGTATTTAGTTGCTTTCGTACGGTTTTTGAGTCGTTTTCGTATACATTTGGTGCGTTTATGGTATTTGTTAGTGTTTCAGGTTGTTAACAGGTACTTGAGCGTAATTCTGGAGGAAACGACATTTTTGAGGCAAAATAAATGATTACGGAAGTTTTACGAGTCCCGATGCTGCATTTGGAGCCTGGTCAACGAAAGTCAAACAGCTTGAAGACCCATTGCGTCGCAACCATGAGTTGCATCGCAACTGAAATACAGGGAGATAAGTTGCGACGCAACTGGCATGTTGCGACGCAACGGGTGACGAATTCTGAAGACTTTTTAGGGTTATTATAAATAGCTTGCAAATACATTCTTTAAACCTATCTTTAGTTTCCCAGCCGTTTTTGGAGCTCTTTGAAGCAGATTTTCATCAGATTTATCATCTTTGAAGATCCTCATTACGATTGGACGAATTCCGTTATTCGCTTTCATTTATTTGCATTCGGTAACGATGAACTCTATTATTTTGATTTGTTATTCTTACTTCAATATGAGTAGCTAATCACTTTATCATCCATCTTGATGAAGTGAAACAATATGTAAGGATTACACTATTATATTAATTCAAAAGTTGATTTAAATTATCGTTGTGTCGAGATCTTGATGAATTGATTCTTTATTAATTATTTTTATGATATTGGTGATATATATGTTCTTCGTTAGTGGTACTAGTTGAACATGTATGTGATTTCAATTAATTATCTATAATCAATTGTCACTAGTTCATGGTATGATAGTGAATGTCATTTTAATAAAAGGAATCATTTTGTCAACGTGTTGATTAACGGTTGGTGGTACCACGTTATCTCACATAGATACAATTGTTAATTTGATAATCAAATAAACTAGTTGGTTAGGGAAATTGTTTTAAGCATTGGTGGTACCGGCTTTTACAAAGGAACTGATTAATTAGGTGATTGAAATGATTTTACAAACGTTGGTGGTACCAGTTTGTGTCTTTATTTTGTCACGGTTATCATTGTCAACTTAATTAAATTCGAACTTCATTTATGTGCAATCCGAACGTGTTGTTGAGCGAATTCAAGATGGGTGACCTTTTAATATTATTGTCATAAAAATCATTTTACTTTCGTCTTCCGACGAACCCTGCCCCGGTCATACCGGATTCTTTTCGATTAATCTTTCGGGATTACTAACTTATTTTCTAACTATTTGCAAAGTGACAATTCGGTCACAAAACCCCCTTTTACTTGAACTACTTTATTTTAACAATTGCTTTACTTAGTCTTTGTGATCGACCTCGGATTTACCAAGTCTACTATACTGCATACGATCAGGTTCACTGCCTGTGAGTGTGTTGTGGTCAGTCTTTTTGGTAGTTCGTGTTTATAAATTTTATTACTCGATTTCACACATCAAAACCCGTTAGAAGTTGAAATTGCTAATGGTGTGATCGTTTTGGTCAATATGGTACATAAGGATTGTGAATTAGAAATAAATTCTGAAAATTTTAAATCTCACTTAATTCCTATGGAATTGGGGGAATTTGACATTATCATCGGGATGGATTGGCTTGGGCGTTACAAGGCCAATATTGATTGTGATCAAAAGACTGTCCATGTGAAGACTCCTAGTGGGGGAGAAATGATTATTTATGGTGAACGGATTAGACAACCACCATTTGTTTGTACTTTTGCTAGAGCTCGTCGTTATATTTCTCACGGTTGTCAATCCTACCTTGCTCATGTTGTTGATTCGAATAAAGAATCAAAGACTCTCCATGATATTCCTGTTGTTAATGAATATCCCGATGTATTTCCTGAGGACTTGCCCGGTGTGCCTCCAGACCGGCAAGTAGAATTCCGAATTGATCTTATTCCGGGCGCTACGCCCATTGCAAAATCTCCATATCGTTTAGCTCCCATGGAAATGCAAGAGATGATGAATCATTTGCAAGATCTTTTAGATAAAGGTTTCATTCGACCTAGTAGCTACCCATGGGGTGCCCCCGTTCTGTTTGTAAAGAAGAAAGACGGGAGTATGCGTATGTGTATAGACTATCGGGAACTCAATAAGGTTACTATTAAAAATAGGTATCGATTACCTCGGATCGATGACTTGTTTGATCAACTTCAAGGGGCTTCCTATTTTTCAAAAATCGATCTTCGTTTCGGGTATCACCAACTCAAAGTTCACGAGCATGATATCCCTATAATTGCATTTAGAACTCGTTATGGGCATTATGAGTTTGTAGTGATGCCATTCGGTTTTACTAATGCTCCCACGGCTTTCATGGATCTCATGAACCATGTATGTCGTCCTATGTTGGACAAATCAGTTATTATATTCATTGATGATACCTTAATCTACTCCAAGAGCCAAACCGAACACGAGTCTCATCTTCGTGAAGTATTAGAAACTTTGAGGAAAGAAAAGCTCTATGCTAAGTTTTCAAAGTGTGCTTTTTGGCTAAGAGAAGTGCAATTTCTTGGACATGTTGTCAATAGTGAAGGAATCAAAGTCGATTCCGAAAAGATCAGTGCTATAATGAAGTGGGAATGTCCGAAATCTCCCACTGAAATCCGTAGCTTTCTTGGCTTGGCGGGTTATTACCGCCGGTTTATCCAAGATTTCTCCAAAATCGCCACACCTTAGACTAAATTAACCCGCAAGGATGTAAACTTTGTGTGGGGGAAAGATCAAGAAATCTCCTTTTGAACTCTCAAGGAGAAGTTGAGTCAAGCTCCGGTTCTTGTATTACCCGATGGAATCAATGATATGTGTGTTTATTGTGATGCATCCTCTAATGGACTCGGTTGTGTACTCATGCAACATGGTAAGGTTATTGCCTATGCTTCAAGGCAATTGAAAGAGCATGAGATAAGCTACCCGACTCATGATCTTGAGCTTGCCGTCGTGGTTTTTGCTCTAAAGATATGGCGACACTATCTATATGGTGTGAAATGCACAATCTACACCGACCACAAGAGTTTGAAGTACTTCTTTGATCAAAGGGATCTCAACAACCGTCAAAGGAAATGGCTCGATTTGATAAAGGATTATGATTGTGAAATCCTCTATCATCCTGGCAAGGCTAATTTGGTAGCCGATGCTTTGAGCCGTAAGAGTCACCATCATCACCCTCTTTGTGTTCAATCTTTGAAAATGATCATCACTAATGATTCTTCGATCGTATCAAGGAAGCTCAAGAGAAAGCCATGCAAAATGATGTTGCCAAAGAAAGAATTAAAGGTTATGTGAAGCAATTTTCCAAGGATTCACGTGGCCTTATTACCCTTTATGGGAGAACTTGGATTCCTTTTACTAGCACTATCAAGCAAACATTATTAGGGGAAGCACACAAATCCAAGTATTCAATACATCCCGGTGCAACAAAAATGTATAAGGACTTGAAAGAAGATTATTGGTGGCCCGACATGAAAAGGGACGTTGTCAAATATGTCGAAAGGTGCATAACATGTCTCCAAGTGAAGGCGGAACACCAACAACCTTATGGAAAATTACAACCGCTTGAAATTCCAAAATGGAAGTGGGAACACATCACAATGGATTTCATCACTAAACTACCCAAAACCCCTCGAAACAAATTTGACACTATATGGGTTATTGTGGATCGATTGACAAAGAGCGCATTGTTTCTTCTAATTCGGGAAACCTCATCTTCTGAAGCATTATCAATGATATACTTGAAGGAAGTTGTTGCTCGGCATGGAGTCCCCGTTTCTATCGTCACGGATAGAGACACCCGCTTTACTTCCCATTTTTGGCGTAAATTTCGAGAAGACATGAGAACTACTTTAAAAATAGCCACCGCTTATCACCCACAAACCGATGGTCAAAGCGAAAGGACCATTCAAACTCTTGAGGACATGCTTCGGGCGTGTATTATCGATTTCGGTGGAACATGGGACTTACATCTTCCCTTGTGCGAATTTTCTTACAACAATAGCTACCACTCAAGTATTGGAATGCCACCTTACGAAATGCTATATGGAAGGAAGCGTAGAACTCCTATATGTTGGGGTGAAGTGGGCAACGAGAACTCGGTAGTATGGATGTGGTCTTGAAGTCAATGGAAAAGATAGAAGTCATCAAAGAACGACTCAAAGCGGCTCAAGATAGACAAAAGTCGTATGCGGACAAGAGGAGAAGGCAGATCAAGTTTAATATGGGTGATCCTGTTATGCTTAAGGTCTCTCCTTGGAAAGGAGTCATGAGATTTAGAAAAAGAGGAAAACTAAGTCCACGGTTCATTGGTCCATTCAAGATTATAGCTAAGGTTGGAAAGGTAGCTTATCGATTAGAATTACCAAACGAGCTTTCAAAGATTCACAACACTTTCTACGTCTCTCACCTTAGAAAGTGTATAGCCGATGATATCATGTATGTACCATTGGAAGAAATTGAAGTAGATGACAAGTTGAACTATGTAGAAGAACCAATTGCTATTGTGGAGGAGCATTTAAGAAGGATCCAAAACAAAACCGTGATATCGTATAGAGTTCAATGGAAGCATAGGAAGAATTCAGAGTTAACGTGGGAAACCGAGAGAGACCTTAGTGGCTAGCGGGTATTATACCCTTAAATTTTTAGAAGAAACGGGGCATGGGGAGGAAAATCCTAGTCACTTTCTCTTGTGACTCACCCTTCCACCATCATATTCAAGATTCTAAATTCTTCTAAATCCTTCTTGTGTAAATGAAATTCCTTGTTCCTATATCTACACCAAAGATCATCCATACAAGAAATACTTACACTAACAATTGTAGTTAGCAACTTAGCACTCAAATTGGGGAGATTTATATGTGAGGGTGTGTGTCAAATTAAGAAAGAGAGGAGGAAGAAAAGATTGTGATTTTAACCTATCCCTAGCTAATTTCTTCAATTAAGGTATGAGATTTACATAGTTTATTAAATTAATTGTCATGAGAATTAGGGTTCTTTCTATTATGTAATTTGGGGTTTTTATATTAGAGTGATTTCATAAGTGAAACCCTAGATATTTTGGGTGGATCATTGTTGAGATATTGTTTTTGAAATAATTAGATGGTGGAATTCCTAGCTAGTTCATCCCATAGTAACTACACTATTGTGTTTGGCTATGACTTATATTGTTATTGAAATAGTGAAAATATTATGACTAATGTATTGATATGAATGATTGCATGAATAAAGACATGTCATGATTTGAGTTGAAAATGAGGATAATTTGGATTGAATGATGAAAATGTGTTTTGAGCCAAACACAAAAGTTGATTGATGATATGGGTTGAGCTAGAACTTTTGTGAAGTGATTATAGTTGGTCTTATGAGGCTATGACATGATGAATGATAAGTGCACCGTAGGAAGGCTTGTTATTGAGAAACTTATTCACTTGTGAAATTACCGGAATTGTGGCCAAGGTGAGTACTATATGCAATTGATGTGAGCTGCGGAGTCTTGGACTCTTTAGCTCGTTGTTTGATGCTATGGTGAGCCGGGGGGGAGTCTTGGACTCTTTTGCTCGGAATGTGGGTGGCAAGTCATGGATGACGATTCATGGGCTTGTCATCGTATAAGGATCCTTATATGTGCTTTATGTTATTTGAATGATATGATGTTTAAGGTGTCGATTGTATATTGTACTCACTAAGCGAAAGCTTACGTTTTAGTTGTTGCCCATTTTATAGGCGGAATTGGTGATCGTGGAAAAGACAAGACTTGAATAGGTGATTAAGACCCCGAAGAACTTTTGGTGAAGGTAGACCTAATTTTACGGCCAAATGTAATTTTGCGAAGCTTCAGGGAAAAATCCTAGACGCATTTTACGCCCAAATTTTTACGCTCAGTGTAAATATTGGACCGTAAATTTACGGTCCGAGACCATAAATTTACGGCCAGTACAAATTTTACGGCAAATGTAATTTTCGAAGCTTCAGGGAAAAATCCTAGACGCATTTTACGCCCAAATTTTTACGCTCAGTGTAAATATTGGACCGTAAATTTACGGTCCGAGACCATAAATTTACGGCCAGTACAAATTTTACGGCAAATGTAATTTTCGAAGCTTCAGGAAAAAATCCTAGACGCATTTTACGCCCAAATTTTTACGCTCAGTGTAAATATTGGACCGTAATTTACGGTCCGAGACCATAAATTTACGGCCTAGACATAATTTTACGGCAAATGTAATTTTGCGAAGCTAGGAAAAAATCCTAGACACATTTTACGCCCAAATTTTTACGCTCAGTGTAAATATTGGACCGTAAATTTACGGTTCGAGACCATAAATTTACGGCCTAGACATAATTTTACGGCAAATGTAATTTTGCGAAGCTTCAGGGAAAAATCCTAGACACATTTTACGCCCAAATTTTTACGCTCAGTGTAAATATTGGACCGTAAATTTACGGTTCGAGACCATAAATTTACGGCCTAGACCATAATTTTACGGCAAATGTAATTTTGCGAAGCTTCAGGGAAAAATCCTAGACACATTTTACGCCCAAATTTTTACGCTCAGTGTAAATATTGGACCGTAAATTTACGGTTCGAGACCATAAATTTACGGCCTAGACCATAATTTTACGGCAAATGTAATTTTGCGAAGCTTCAGGGAAAAATCCTAGACGCATTTTACGCCCAAATTTTTACGCTCAGTGTAAATATTGGACCGTAAATTTACGGTCCGAGACCATAAATTTACGGCCAGTACAAATTTTACGGCAAATGTAATTTTGCGAAGCTTCAGGGAAAAATCCTAGACGCATTTTACGCCCAAATTTTTACGCTCAGTGTAAATATTGGACCGTAAATTTACGGTCCGAGACCATAAATTTACGGCCAGTACAAATTTTACGGCAAATGTAATTTTCGAAGCTTCAGGGAAAAATCCTAGACGCATTTTACGCCCAAATTTTTACGCTCAGTGTAAATATTGGACCGTAAATTTACGGTCCGAGACCATAAATTTACGGCCAGTACAAATTTTACGGCAAATGTAATTTTGCGAAGCTTCAGGGAAAAATCCTAGACACATTTTACGCCCAAATTTTTACGCTCAGTGTAAATATTGGACCGTAAATTTACGGTTCGAGACCATAAATTTACGGCCTAGACATAATTTTACGGCAAATGTAATTTTGCGAAGCTTCAGGGAAAAATCCTAGACACATTTTACGCCCAAATTTTTACGCTCAGTGTAAATATTGGACCGTAAATTTACGGTTCGAGACCATAAATTTACGGCCTAGACCATAATTTTACGGCAAATGTAATTTTGCGAAGCTTCAGGGAAAAATCCTAGACACATTTTACGCCCAAATTTTTACGCTCAGTGTAAATATTGGACCGTAAATTTACGGTTCGAGACCATAAATTTACGGTCCTAGACCATAATTTTACGGCAAATGTAATTTTGCGAAGCTTCAGGAAAAAATCCTAGACGCATTTTACGCCCAAATTTTTACGCTCAGTGTAAATATTGGACCGTAAATTTACGGTTCGAGACCATAAATTTACGGCCTAGACCATAATTTTACGGCAAATGTAATTTTGCGAAGCTTCAGGGAAAAATCCTAGACGCATTTTACGCCCAAATTTTTACGCTCAGTGTAAATATTGGACCGTAAATTTACGGTCCGAGACCATAAATTTACGGCCAGTACAAATTTTACGGCAAATGTAATTTTGCGAAGCTTCAGGGAAAAATCCTAGACACATTTTACGCCCAAATTTTTACGCTCAGTGTAAATATTGGACCGTAAATTTACGGTTCGAGACCATAAATTTACGGCCTAGACATAATTTTACGGCAAATGTAATTTTGCGAAGCTTCAGGAAAAAATCCTAGACGCATTTTACGCCCAAATTTTTACGCTCAGTGTAAATATTGGACCGTAATTTACGGTCCGAGACCATAAATTTACGGCCAGACATAATTTTACGGCAAATGTAATTTTCGAAGCTAGGAAAGAAATCCTAGACGCATTTTACGCCCAAATTTTTACCCTCAGTGTTACGGTCCGAGACCATAAATTTACGGCCCGTACAAATTTTTCTGAAATGTTTTATGAAGTCTTTAAATATATAAGTTCGGGTCGTGTGAGTCCATGAATACATATATAGTTATTTTTAATAGAGTATTATGTATGTATATGTATATATATGTGTAAAAAAAAATCTAAATTTTAACGGGTGTTACACGTATGAACCCGAAAACGAAACTGATTTTTGCCGGAAATGTCGCCGGAGATGTCGCCGGATTCTGGAAAACGGGATTTGAGATTTGAGGAGAGAGAAAAAATAAATGGTTGAGATTTGGTCATTATGGTCTTAATTTAAGGATGGTCCTAAATTAACCCACCCGGCCACCCCTATGGTGCAAACCCCATATATATAAGTTAGTGATTAAAGATTTAAACCAAACTATTTTGTTCCTCTCAAATTGAGAAAGATTTTTGATCTATCCAATTAATTTCCCCTACTAGTATGTGATACTTTATAATTTTCTATAGCAAATCTAGTATATTCAAAGTAGTATATGATACGAGTACTAAAATTGACTTAAGTTTGCAATGCATTTATATTGTTTCTCGTTTCTACTAAAGTAACAAACCTGGCTTTTGTTTACCGCTTACCAAAATCTGACGCCAAAATAACGCCATCATTGGATGATCGATACAACACTACCTTAATTTTGCACACCACTCAACCATCTTAAATATATCGTGTCGTGATCCAATTGTTTGCATCATCATATTTATCTTAAACGCTACGAAAAGTTGTTTATATATATGTTGTGCATTACTTTTCAGCTAGCTAGCTTCTTCTTTCTATATATATATACATATTTTCATCAACCTTCATATAATACAACTTTGATTAATGATAATCTTTTTGAGAAACCCCTTGAAGTTTGATTGAAGAATCCCTTCCAAGGTATGCTATTCTTGATTGTTAATATATGCAAATAAACTTGTGGGATATTTGTCAAATTAGTTTCACGTTGTATTTAAGTTTGTGTTAGAAATGGTTCTGATATGATCTAGCATTGATATTATGGTCATGTGTCACGGTCTTATAAGTTTTGAGTAGTACTTTTAAGCTAGAACCTACTTTTTGGTTGGATATCAGGTATTTGTTGGAGAACATTGATCAGCATTCAAAATTTTTGATGAAGATGTGCCGGTGTACCAGATGCACGCCCATAATCATCAATCCTTAGATTATATGATTGTCTTGTACGCGTGTGATTATATGTGTAATACCTCGCCTAGCTCACGTCTTTGTTTTTGGAGATCTTGTGAGGACTTTCCTATGGGCTATGGGCCACCTATCCTAGTACTACTCTCACGTGAGCGTACTTACTTTATGTTATGTAGCTAGGGAGAATTTGTATTTGTAAATCAAAGGATAGGCCGATGGGGACTCATAGAAAGTGTTACAATGTAAATCAAACTAATAGAGCAAATTTACAACGTACCATTGGCCGGGCTGTTGCTGTCAAAGTATTATTCTGCAAATCTACATCACATTTGAGGAATAAGGTTTCTCTTTTGTTCCTTGATTACGTTCATGGAGTTAGATCATGGTTGCATACACGGAAGCTGCAGAGGATATTATTTGTATATATAATACTAACCGCTTTCTTACTCAAAAACAATGCGGATTTAGAAATGACTTCTTGGAGAAATTTGATGCAAAAATTGGCAAATGCATTAACATTTGAGAAATGGGCTAGTGCTTATAAGAAGCCGGATAAGAAAACTTTGAAAACTTGTGACAGTAATCTTTATGATGAACAACTTATAAGGACTAAACTTAAAGAACTCAGGCATCGTCGTGTAAACTGTAGTCTAAGAGATATAGTTTTCTCTATGCGGGCTGATCTTGTTAGAAATTTTGGTAATATGTGTAATCCAGAGCTTTATAAGGGTAGGCTTCACATACCTAACCTCATACAAGCATACATTCATGAGGTCTCAACACAATTGAGATTGGTCTGTGATTCTGATCCCAACGAGCTACTTTTTGAAGAGAAGCTTGCGTTTATCCATGAAACGCAACATATTTATGGAAGAACCGCTTTGCTACTAAGTGGCGGTGGTTCTCTTGGATTTTTTCATGTAGGTGTACTCAAAATGTTAGTCGAACATAAGCTTCTTCCCAAGATAATATCAGGGTCAAGTGCCGGGTCCATTATTTGTTCTATTGTAGCTACTAAGTCATTACCCGAGCTTCAAAGCTTTTTTGATGATTCGTGGCATTCTTTGCAGTTTTTTGATCGAATGGGTGGGATTTTTAACGTTATTAAAAGACTTATGATTAAGGGAGCGGTTCATGACATAAGACATTTACAAGCATTGCTAAGAAACTTGACAAATAATCTTACATTTCAAGAAGCTTATGACTTAACAGGTCGAGTTCTTGGGATCACAGTATGCTCCTCACGGAAACATGAACCACCAAGATTTCTTAGTTACTTGACTTCACCTCACGTGGTTATTTGGAGTGCAGTGACCACTTCTTGTGCTTTTCCGGGACTTTTTGAGGCTCAAGAACTAATGGCAAAAGATAGGAATGGGGAAATTGTTCCGTATTACCCATCTTGGGGACCCGAAGAGGCTCAAAGCACAAATTTGCGCAAGTGGAGGGATGGAAGTTTGGAAATTGATTTACCTACGATACAGTTGAAAGAGCTTTTTAATGTAAATCATTTCATTGTGAGTCAAGCTAATCCTCATATATCCCCTTTACTTCGGTTGAAAGAAGTCATACGAGCTTACGGAGGAAACTTTGCTGCAAAGGTGTCTTTCTTTAAAACTCGTTTCTAGCTCTTGAAATATATAGACATAGGGCAACAAGTGCCAAGAATAATAGACCTGGCCGCGGTATGGATTTGTCCTGCATCTCTAATTTCATTATAAACCTATAACATAGACCATTAAATTTCATTTTTGAGATTACATTAGTTAAAATATAAGTTAACTAGATGTATATTCTTTTTAAGTGCAACTTGTGCACATATTTATGTTCATACTTTGACATATTGACGCGCGTTCTGATATAGCTTGCTCATATAGTCGAGATGGAAGTGAAACACCGATGCAGTCAAGTGTTAGAACTTGGTATTCCTTCGGGAGGACTTGCAAAACTATTTGCGCAAGAATGGGAGGGTGATGTAACCATTGTTATGCCTGCAACTTTAGCTCAGGTGCTTACTTTATGACATTTAACTTCAACTTAAAACAATCTCCAAAAGATGCATCTTAACTTCAGTATGAAGATGTTTTGGTCTAACTGAAAGTACTAACAAGTTAAATGTGACACTTAATGATCGCAAATGTAGTACTGAAAATCATACAATTGTAAAAATCATCATATATATACAAGAATATACAGATGGCACAAAATAAATTTGCTGATCGACCGACCCATTTCAACCTGAATATGACCCATTCTTTGACCCACTATATTGGTTGAAGCTTTTGGTATGATTTTTAAATTCTTGTTAACGACTTTTTTGTTATATTTCTCTAACCCATATCAGTACTCAAAAATCATACAAAATCCATCTACATTGGAGCTTCAAAATGCGGCGAATCAAGGAAGGATGTGCACGTGGGAGAAGCTCTCGTACATTAAAGCCAGCTGCGGAATAGAGCTTGCCCTCGATGAATGTCTTTCATTTCTCGATCACAAGCGTGGACTACAAGAGACGGAAGAAAGAAAAAGAAAAAAAAAAAAAAAAAAAAAAAAAAAAAAAAAAAAAAAAAAAAAAAAAAAAAAAAAAAAAAAAAAAAAAAAAAAAAAAAAAAAAAAAAAAAAAAAAAAAAAAAAAAAAAAAAAAAAAAAAAAAAAAAAAAAAAAAAAAAAAAAAAAAAAAAAAAAAAAAAAAAAAAAAAAAAAAAAAAAAAAAAAAAAAAAAAAAAAAAAAAAAAAAAAAAAAAAAAAAAAAAAAAAAAAAAAAAAAAAAAAAAAAAAAAAAAAAAAAAAAAAAAAAAAAAAAAAAAAAAAAAAAAAAAAAAAAAAAAAAAAAAAAAAAAAAAAAAAAAAAAAAAAAAAAAAAAAAAAAAAAAAAAAAAAAAAAAAAAAAAAAAAAAAAAAAAAAAAAAAAAAAAAAAAAAAAAAAAAAAAAAAAAAAAAAAAAAAAAAAAAAAAAAAAAAAAAAAAAAAAAAAAAAAAAAAAAAAAAAAAAAAAAAAAAAAAAAAAATAAGATGGAAGTGAAACACCGATGCAGTCAAGTGTTAGAACTTGGTATTCCTTCGGGAGGACTTGCAAAACTATTTGCGCAAGAATGGGAGGGTGATGTAACCATTGTTATGCCTGCAACTTTAGCTCAGGTGCTTACTTTATGACATTTAACTTCAACTTAAAACAATCTCCAAAAGATGCATCTTAACTTCAGTATGAAGATGTTTTGGTCTAACTGAAAGTACTAACAAGTTAAAATTGTAAACAATCATCATATATATACAAGAATATACAGATGGCACAAAATAAATTTGCTGATCGACCGACCCATTTCAACCTGAATATGACCCATTCTTTGACCCACTATATTGGTTGAAGCTTTTGGTATGATTTTTAAATTCTTGTTAACGACTTTTTTGTTATATTTCTCTAACCCATATCAGTACTCAAAAATCATACAAAATCCATCTACATTGGAGCTTCAAAATGCGGCGAATCAAGGAAGGATGTGCACGTGGGAGAAGCTCTCGTACATTAAAGCCAGCTGCGGAATAGAGCTTGCCCTCGATGAATGTCTTTCATTTCTCGATCACAAGCGTGGACTACAAGAGACGGAAGAAAGAACAGCTGCTGCTTCTTTGTGTGTCAAAAACATATTTCGATCCACATGATCGATTTCTTTAGCATGTCCATTTGATAAAATACTCAAAGTATCGGGACTATTAGTGATTATCCTGAAAGCAGAAAAAAAAGAAGAATATAGTACTAACTACTAATTAATTTGCTTGTAAAGTTGACTATAGATTTTTATTCCAATATAACGGTCAAATACATCCACTACAAAAAATAAAAAATTTATTAGAACAAAATGAAAAATGATAAATATAATTTCTGGCCATGGTTAATTAATTTGTTTAAACACACATGATAATGATTTACTCTTATTATTGGATGCATATTTTTAATAGATGATATGATTAACTGTTTATATTTAAAATACAAAACTTTATATATGTCTTAATAATTTTAATATAATCCATGAAACTATATTTATCATTTCATCGCAAACATAAATTCTTTCGTTAAATAAAAAAAGAATTTCTTTACTTTTAAAAAAGAGAAAATTACATTTTTGTCCCTCAACTTGACAAGATTTTTAGTTATTGCCCTTAAGTGAATTAGTTACAAAAAAACCCTTGAAGTTGGTCTTTTTTTTCAGTTTTCACCCCGCGCCCTAACGGCATCCAGTTTTGGCCGTCAACCCCCTCACGTGACAAACACGTGAGGGTATTTCAGTCATTTTCACCAATAAGACCAAAAGTGAAAAAATAAACTTTAGGGACGAAAAATGTAAAAAATCTTGATTAGAAAAAATGAACTTTTATATATTACCCACGTTCTTTCCAACTCTCATCTTCTTCTTCCTTCATGATCCTCATTCATCTCAAAATCCAAAATTTACATCCGATCTTAATTAAACTCATTTACAACAACTATAATCCTACAAATTCTAACAAACATCAACTATATAAATATGTATCTATTAGTATTATATATCTATAGATCTAAAAAAGTACAAAAACTCAAACATACACTACAGCCACCACCAAACTCCGGCCACCATGAGCACAACCACCATTGTTCTGCTCATCCCTCATCGCCACCGTATCTACCTATCACCACCACCCCGTATACTTTACAAGTGAAAATTATGTGGTTTATTTTGGGTTAGAATTTGAGGATTAGCTGTGGTTCATTTTGGGTTAGATATATAATACTAATAGATACATGTCTATATAGTTGATGTTTGTTAGAATTTGTAGGATTGTAGTTGTTGTAAATGAGTTTTATTAATATTGGATGTAAATTTTGGGTTTTGGGATGAATGAGGATGATGAAGGAAGAAGAAGATTGGAGTCAGAAAGAACATGGGTAATATAAAAGTACATTTTTTCTAATCAAGATTTTTTACATTTTTCGTCCCCGAAGTTGTTTATTTTTTCACTTTTGGTCTTATTGGTGAAAATGATTGAAATACCCTCACGTGTTTGTCACGTGAGGGGGTTGACGGCCAAATTGGATGCCGTTAGGGCGGGGGATGAAAACTGAAAAAAAAGACCAACTTCAGGGGGTTTTTTGTAACTAATTCACTTAAGGGCAATAACTGAAAATCTTGTGTAATTTTCTCTTTAAAAAATCTAATGATTAAAGAAATAAAATAGAATATTAATATATTTTGTTCACTTTCAAATTAAAGCAACTTTCGTGCATGTTTGTAACAATATAGAATTATATAATTGCAATTATATATCGTCAACATGTCATTGTCAAGTGTCTAGCTTTCTGTGCTTGTTTTATTAATATAATTTTGGAAGATCACTAGCCAATTTGTAGCTGTGTAGAAGCATGAGCGAAACTACATGAAAATTTCGAGATATGTAACATAAAAAAGATAAATTAGTGTAATGCAGATCACATCAACGTATCAAGTATATATATCAAAATCAATACGTGAAATTATGTGCAAACTCCATCCGGGGTCCTCTTTGGAGATACGGAAGGAGATGATGTTGAATTGGAAACCAGAAATTGAATCTCAATTATTTATTATTGAGTGTAAACTCATATCCCACATTGAAAAAATAAGAAACTCTAAGCATGTATATAACGTTGTGAGCTACTCCCTCTCACTATATGGTATTAGAGTGGAACCTCATTGAACTTATATTGGGCTTGATGAGTTGGGAATATAATTCTTACACCCATAATTTCAGACACTTACCTCTTCAGACACATTCGGGCCGTGTTATCGCTGTTTTTTTTTTGTAAAGTTAGTTTCGATTCAGACGTGCTGCAGGCAATTTTAACCAGCGATTTGCTAGACCTCCAACCCCCTTTTTCATGAAAAATACCTTGAGATGTGCCGTTCTAAAATAAAAAATAAAAAAATACCTAGAGATAAGAAACCCAAGTGTAACATTTCAAACTTTTTATGTTTGACGTTTGACTTGTCCGTTAGTCAACATTAGGTTACGTCAAGTTAAATGCCTTAATTGGATTACGTGATTAAATGCTTATGTATTTAATATATGAAACATGGGATTAATGTGTTAATGTGTAATATGATTAAAGTGATAAAAATAATGATTAATGATGATTTATAAAGTCACAAAGTGTTTCCGATAGGATTTAAGAGTCGTTAAGTGTTCCCGTATGCATTAAACCAACAATTAGGTTACGAAACGAGTTGTAAGAAAGTGTAAGGGCTTAAATGTTAAGTTTTGAAACTTATTACAGCAGATATAGGACCTATATCACGTCCTATATGCCCTAGAATCAGATTAAAACCTTTACAAAGGTTCACACACAAAACCCTAGATCTCCCCCTCAAGATTAGCCGATTTCTTGGCTTTTCGGAAGGGATTTTGGTTGCTTTTCGAACCGTTAATCATCCCTACAGGTATAACATCATCTATTGAATGTTAATTAAGTTTTCAATTAGGTTTTGTCCCTATAGATTCGGCCATGAGGGTTGGGGTTGCTTAAACTTGACGTTTTTGGGTAAACTCGACGTTTTCATGAATAGAATAGATAATTGAATTGGCTAGATATGATGACGCATTGCTATGATGTTATGATAATGAAATGATATTACGATATGTTGCTATCAAATGTTTATGATGTAAAGATAAGATGATATGATGTTAATACGATAAGATGTTATGTTAACATAAAGATATGATGCTATAATGCAATTGTCGATATGATGACGCATTGCTATGATGTTATGATAATATGATATTAATACGATAAGATGTTATGTTAACATAAAGATATGATGCTATAATGCAATTGTCGATATGATGACGCATTGCTATGATGTTATGATAATGAAATGTAAAGATAAGATGATATGATGTTAATACGATAAGATGTTATGTTAACATAAAGATATGATGCTATAATGCAATTGTCGATATGATGACGCATTGCTATGATGTTATGATAATATGATATTAATACGATAAGATGTTATGTTAACATAAAGATATGATGCTATAATGCAATTGTCGATATGATGACGCATTGCTATGATGTTATGATAATGAAATGATATTACGATATGTTGATATGAAATAGTATATGTGAAGATAAGATGATATGATGTTAATACGATAAGATGTTATGTTAATATAAAGATATGATGCTATAATGCAATTGTCGATATGATGACGCATTGCTATGATGTTATGATAATGAAATGATATTACTATAAATGTTTATGATGTAAAGATAAGATGATATGATGTTAATACGATAAGATGTTATGTTAACATAAAGATATGATGCTATAATGCAATTGTCGATATGATGACGCATTGCTATGATGTTATGATAATATGATATTAATACGATAAGATGTTATGTTAACATAAAGATATGATGCTATAATGCAATTGTCGATATGATGACGCATTGCTATGATGTTATGATAATATGATATTAATACGATAAGATGTTATGTTAACATAAAGATATGATGCTATAATGCAATTGTCGATATGATGACGCATTGCTATGATGTTATGATAATGAAATGATATATGATGTAAAGATAAGATGATATGATGTTAATACGATAAGATGTTATGTTAACATAAAGATATGATGCTATAATGCAATTGTCGATATGATGACGCATTGCTATGATGTTATGATAATGAAATGATATTACGATATGTTGCTATCATGTTAAGAGGGTATGATGTTAATATGACATGATGATATGATGTAACTATGTTATAACGATATGATGTTATTATGAAATAACAATATGATGTTATGAATGATACGTTGATATGAATATAAAATGATATGAGGGAGTGATGCTAATATGTGATGACGATATGATGATGTATGTATGTCATATGATTACTTGCATGGCTTGAACACATAGTCACTAGATATCTATAGGTTTGCCATGACACATGCACAATTAAGGGCCCTAAAGTAAAAAAGATGTATGTGATTAGTTTAGGTGAAAGTGTAGCCTAAGCTAAAGTAAAGAAAGATATATGTGATTAGTTTAGGTGAAAGTGTAGCCTAAGCTAATGTAAAGAAAGATATATGTGATTAGTTTAGGTGAAAGTGTAGCCTAAGCTAAAGTAAAGAAAGATGTATGTGATTAGTTTAGGTGAAAGTGTAGCCTAAGCTAAAGTAAAGAAAGATATATGTGATTAGTTTAGGTGAAAGTGTAGCCTAAGCTAATGTAAAGAAAGATATATGTGATTAGTTTAGGTGAAAGTGTAGCCTAAGCTAAAGTAAAGAAAGATATATGTGATTAGTTTAGGTGAAAGTGTAGCCTAAGCTAAAGTAAAGAAAGATATATGTGATTAGTTTAGGTGAAAGTGTAGCCTAAGCTAAAGTAAAGAAAGATATATGTGATTAGTTTAGGTGAAAGTGTAGCCTAAGCTAAAGTAAAGAAAGATATATGTGATTAGTTTAGGTGAAAGTGTAGCCTAAGCTAATATAATAAAGAAGTCTCGAGCATAAGTAAAGTTGTGTTAAGCTTAACCCATGCTAGTTCTTCGGAGCTAGTGTGTATGTGGTCACGTGGTGTGGGAATCTAGATACCTCCCCGTGGCATAGTTATGTTTGAGTGTATCCGGGTGGAGTAACTAACCACTACACGCGCAAAGTTTAAACGGTATACTCAGTTGGATTGACATTGTCTTTCCTTAACGACGACGATGGACCACCGTAAGGTCTACGGATCAAGTCGGGTGTGAGGACTCCATGTAAGGTCTTATGGCCGCTTACACACAACCCCACATCCCTAAGTATGTGTGGCTTATGTCACATAGCCTACGTCTAGGCAAAAGAAAAGTAAAGAAATAAAGTAAAGTAAAGAAAGAAAGTAAAGTATGAAAGGATAGACACAATTAGGAATATGATGAATCCTAATGTGTTATGTTTTATGTTGTGTAGGTGATAACTCTAATGTGATATGACATGTGTTATGACGATTATGTGATATTAACTATTATGAAATGCTTTTGTTAATATATAATGAATTGGCAAATGATTTTTTAAACCTATGTTATCTTACTTAACTTTTAAAGCTAACACTTGCTCTTTTGAAAAACGTTGTTCGCTCAGGTTAAGCAAGTTTGAGCTAGTGAAAGACTTAGCTTGGTGAGGCGGGTAGTTGCTATTAAGAAGACATTTAGTTTACCGCTTAGACATTCATATTTAGCCATAATGATGTTGGCTACTTTTATTAAGACTTATGTAATATTATGTAGGCATTCATGTTGGTGCCAAATCTGGATTATCTTATACTGTTTTGATGATATGGACGTAGTAACACCACTTTTGATAAATGAACTATCCGTTACGGATTAGTAATGTTTTAAAGGTTATGTTTTTCGCATTTCTAAACGCCGTTAGGCAAAAGTTTTTAAAAATCCAGATTTTAAAATGACGGGTGTTACACCAAGACTCGAACCCAATACCTTGCGAAAAATCACCTCTAGGGCCCACATAGTGGATTTAAAAGATACAACAGGCCAACCACCTAAGTGGAGTTGGTTGTGTTATCACTGTTAGCATACTGCCAACTAACACGCCGTTCAAGAAAAACACAAGAAACTTTTTTTTACTTTTCTTGGGCTTACGTAAAAACAATTATTTGTTATTTTTACATTTTTGTTTTTTTATGGATGATATTACTTTTATTGTTTTTACTTTTAACACCCTATTTGTTTTTAACCGTGGAACGCAAATTGACCAGCCGGAACGCCTGTCACGGCGATGGTCTAGGTGTTTCATCGACGTTTCGCGGGCGGAAAAGGGGTGGGAATGCAACAATTATGAGTCGTATGTGCAAGAACTCCCTTAACCCCCTCTTAGCAAGTCATAGAAGCAAATAGGGTTGTGTCAACTAGACATGCATACATACATATAAGTAGATATTAACTCGGTAGTCTTATAATAGTGGGTGGTAATCAACCTATGAAAACAGAGTAGCTTAGGCTGCCTATGTGTCGAGAACACTACCCATTAAACGTGCAACTAAGTCGTATGGACATATAAGAAAGGTATCATGAATAACATTCCCACACATAAGTATATAAACTACCCTTAAAACCCCTAACAAGGATTAACTTATCTATCATATTCCTCTAAACTAATCCTAGTCTTTTAAGTATTGGTCATGTCCTCCGGCTAATAGATTGAGCATTTTTATTAAGTTAACTAAGTAAATTAAGTTATCAAACAAACAAGACATAAAGCTTGTTGCGTAAAAGATATTATTTTTATTTTTATCAAATAACATTACAATCACCAAACTTTAAACTTTGCATTTTTACAACCTTAGCCATTGGACTCTAAATTTAATTATAAAAAATTTATGTTAAAATAAAAATTATATACCTCTATTAAGAGGAATGGAATGATGAACAGTGAAACAAATGGCAGGTAGCTGTGCAGCTGCCTGCTAGCTTACTTTGTCAAACTTTTTAAACCGGTTTATCATATTGTTTTATAAGGTTTTTTTAGATTTCGTCTATCTTTATTTTTGATTTGGCTCATCCGTATTTTTTTATAATGGTTTTATTTGCTTTGTTTTTTAGATTCTTTTAAAAATAAATTTATGTATATAATATGACAAAAATTTTAACAGAGTTATTTTATTGCTTTTCTATGTTTTTTTATTTTACATTTCATTTTTTACGTCTCAACCCGTATTACCTTTCGGATTTTACCACGTCGCAACCCTTTTTGGTTTTTCTTGCGCAGGTGTCAGTATTTTTTTTTAATTAAATAAAACATATGTGTTTAATATGCAAACTTTTAAGCGGGTTTATCATATTTATTTATGTTTGATATAACAAACGTAGACATATATATTTATATTCTTTTTTATGTTTTTAGTTGTCTGTCAGTTTACTTGGTCTTTTTAATTTATATCGCAAACATTTAAACGTAATTGTGCACATAAACACGATAGTTGAAGCCCTTAGCATGGGCTTATAACCCCACTAGTTCTGATTATGAGAAACTTTTAAATTTAGTATGTGATCACTTTCTATCA
Source organism: Erigeron breviscapus (assembly GCA_034093135.1). Taxonomy (NCBI): domain Eukaryota; kingdom Viridiplantae; phylum Streptophyta; class Magnoliopsida; order Asterales; family Asteraceae; genus Erigeron; species Erigeron breviscapus. The sequence goes on from CM067167.1 coordinate 30,717,620, forward strand.
TCAATTATGATTATTAAAATGTTTTTTGTTCCGAATTGATGTATCGATTATAGTAGACTGTATCGAAATTAACGTTCTGAACAAGGATAGGGCCTCGTAACAAATTCTAAAAATGTACGAACCAGGACTAGTTTTTCGTTTTGTATACCGGAACGTAACGCGATCCATGTGACTATGGTTCCACTTCAACTTCTAACCATAAACCTGCATGTATTTAATATCTCATTGATAACTTGCAAACAATTCAAATAAGCATGTGGATTCATTAATGTTCCAAACTTTCAACTACTCATGTAACATTTAATGCCAAAGTAAGGGTTGGTTTTTCAAAAAAATCTTTATTTATTACTCTATCTCTCACGCATTTCACATCTCAATATGTTCAAAAAAAATATCACATCTCAATCTTTCAACGAATGCATTCCTTCACTCACTATTATATTAATATATACATTCACTATCTGTGACAACCGTCATCCGAGCATACCGTCCGATTGTACTTTTCCGTTCGTCATTCCTATGACTAGTCATGTACGTGTCAGTATAGTTCGTCATTGGTCAATTTAGAGCATGTACATGTGCTTTGGTAAGACATTAAGTATAAATAACATGAGTTTATGATCATTCGGGTTCTAGTACATTTAGTAATTAGAGATTTGGTGCGAGAGTTCGAGTTCGAAGGAATACTAGTTGTCTTGTAGAAATGCCAAATAATCAGAAAATACTTAAAAATGAACTAATGAATTTATAATAATTAAATATAGTCATATTTATAACCGTTGGAAAGCTAGTCGAAAAATATGTTCATTTATGTCATTTAAAATTTTAAATGGAACATCGGGTCACTTTAAATTTACGGGTCAAACGATTTTGAAAGAAAGTCAAAGTTAGTCATGGGGTCTTGAAATGTGACTAACTCTCCCCACCTTCCATTTTTCCTTATAATTTTCACTTATCCTTTGTCTCACTAAGATCCCACTTTCTCTCTTTTAATTATTTTGCTAGATCCCACTTTCTCTCTTTTAATTATTTTGCTAGCCCACTTTCTCTCTCTAGAAAACTACAAACTTTTCATACCAAATCAAAGATCTAAGTTTGTTATCACCAAATTTGTTCATAGATCGGTTGTAATTACCCGAATTCATAACCAAATCGTGAGTATTATAGCTTTAAATCCCGTTTTTATTTTAGATCTAAAGTTTTCTTAACTTTTAGACTTTAATCTTTAAAATCAAGAAAGAAAATGGTTATGGGTAAAGAAAATATGTCAAATCCTTAAGTATATGTTTATGAACTAGATCTATAGCTTTTACAACCCAAAAACTAGTTAAATCGTGATCTCTGGTCAAAAATATGTGATTTTGAGTGAACAGCGCGTCGGGGTCGTAAAACCTCTTTCAGATCTGAAATTTGCTAGCTCAGATGCGATTTGCGAGGTCTTAAATAGCCCAGGTCGTAAATCACATAATGCGAGGTCGCATTTATTGTTGGGTCGTATTTTCATATACGAGGTCGTAAATGTCAGCCGGGTCGTAATTGCCTTTAACGAACAAAAATCAATTGAGCTAGTAATTAATGCGCTGAGTCATAATTAATTAATTGTTGTTGGCGTGAAACAATCTGAGCGTGCAAGGCAAAATGGAAGCACGTCAATTTGAAGCACGTCAAATCCTAAGCACGTCAACATTAAATGTCATGATGGACTTTTAATTTCTTAATAACGAGATTAATTAAATTATTATTATTAATTACAGAATTTATACTAATTAATTAACTTGGGATCATATAATAAACCAACTAGTAAAGTGGCTTTTAAATATATTGAAAACTTAATGGCATTTCTTAAGGCACTAGTATAGGGCGTAGACATGTACATTGGAGTTCTAGTACTTACTGTGTGATTTGTGGCAGTGTGAGACATTTGGATTGTACGAGTGCTTATTGTAGATTGGCTTTGACTGTTCGTGCTCAAGATCATTGTACTAGGTCATTTGTATTTGTTCTTCTTGTCAGGTGAGTTTCGTAGCCCCACTTTTATGTGCTTTGGGGTGAAAAGTATACAAATGTTTTCTAACAGTTTGTCGATTACTGTTTTTATTATGTACAATATATATTGTTTATTGAGCTGTGCATTTGGAGTTACATGTTCATGTTCATTACTTGGTACCAAGTCGGCCCGTGTTCATGGGATTCGTTCATTAGTGCCATTGGGATGCGTTCCTGGTACTAGTCCCGGCCGTATGTGCATTAGGTCATTATTTGTCATTGTGTGCTTACTTGTGTGTTCGAGACATTTGGTATGTAACTCTATGCTCTTACATATATTGTACAAAAATACTCATGTTCATAAAGAATCGACAGGTTTTCATGTTCATCACTAGTTCTTCCGTACAAAAACCTACGAACTCACCAACCTCGTGTTGACATATTTTAGTATACTTTTCAGGTGATTAGGCTAGACATGGATGAAGTAGCTAGGAGCAGGAACTTTGGATCGAGGAACTAGCGCATCTTTTGTTAGATATCATCCAGGGATATGCACACTAGGTAGTGTTCCTTGATTGACTTTTGATTCACAGGCTTAATGCCTTGTATGCACCCCATTTGAGGGTTGAATGTTGTAACGACATACTAGTACGTTGTTTGTTGATGTTCATGTACGATTTGTTGTGCTTGTACTTATGCAAGTACCTTTTCATTTAGATTTTTCTATGTAATGCCATGTCATGCTGTGCTTTCGTGACATCCCGATATTCCGCCGTAGTTGGGGTGTTACAGAATGGTATCAGATCCGTGGTTATAGAGAATTAGGTGGATTGGCCTAGACTATAACCTAAGTACCTCATGTAGCATATATAATAGGAAATTATATGTGCATCCTTGACGTGCTAACGTCACCTTTGTTATGTTCTTGTGCATATGTTTGGTGCTATGTGTTCAAGTTCAAGTGCATACGTGAATTGTCGGTCATGTACATTGTGTTGGTGTTCATGAAATGTTGTTAATGGTTATTGTTCATGTGCTTACGTGTTCATGTGCATGTGCATTCTGATGTTGGTTGGACTGATTGCTTATGTTATTATTAGATCAAGATGAAGTAATGGCACTAACTAGTATTGCAGATAAGATAGCAAGGATACGCCTGATCAACGTTCCGCGATTATCTTCCTGTTTTACGACAGTTTTTGACCTCATGGATTGCACTTGTAGTTAGAGTGTGGTAGCAACCCTGGGCTGTTTAATGGGTGTTGGTGGGGTGGAGGGTTAGCCGCTGGTACACCCTGTATACATACTCTGCCAATACCTAGAGAGCATACCAGTACCGTGATCCGACCTTGCATTAGATGTACTAGGGGTGTGGAGGGTTAGCCGCTGGTACACCCTGTATGTAACACCCGTCGTTTAAAAATACGGATTTCTAAAAACTTTTCACCTAACGATGTTAACGAATGCGGAATAACGTTTAAAAGTCCAAACCATAAAATCCAGTTTGGTTTGTTCATAAAATTGAAGGTGTTACTCGTCACATCATCAAAATAGTATAAATGGAAATCCTACGGTTGCCCAACATAAAACAACCGTATACAAGTCATATCAAACAGGACAGTCATATCAAAATAAAATGTCTAAAAGGAGCAGCAACTATGGGTAACTAAAAGCATCTTCAAGTATTCTACCCATGCCTCGCTCACTATCCATCAGCACACTTCTAGCTTGCTAAACCTGAGGGGACAACACATTTCAAGAAACAAGTGTTAGCTAACGAATTAGCTAAGTAAGATAACACTAAGTTAAATAACGTTTGTCCAATTAAAACTTGGTAAAGCAGCTTTTCATATAAAAGACACATTTCGCATATCATCACAACGTATCATAGCATCAACATCTTTCATGGTAGGATTAACCAACCTAAATGTGCCTAATCATCATTTCATCATCACATATCATCACATTAGGTGTGACATAAGTCACGCATATCATATAAGGTGTAAGTTTGTGTGTAGGCGATCATAAGACCTAACGGGAACCTCACACCCGACTAGATGGATGAGCCATACGGCGGTCCATCAAGTGTCGTTAAGCAATGGCAAGCCACTCCAGGAGTAGTCCGTATGTTCAAGACATTGGTGGGTAATCACTCCACCCGGAGATACTCAATCCACGTAATTACGTTGCAAGGAGCCACCCAAGCAACAACATATACGCACCCACCTGGCTAAGGTGAATACGGGTTAAGCTTAACACTTCATCATATATACGAGCTCGGTTTCGTCACATATAGTTTAGGTGACAAAGTTACCTAAACATAACATATAATCATCTTTTTACGTTTGGGCCCTTAAACGTGCACGTGACATGGCAACCTATAGAGTCTAGTGAACTAGATGACCAAGCCACACATACATGCACATCATAATCAACATATACTTGCATCACATTTCATTACATTGCATATCATTTCATAACATAACTTTGCGTTGCATATAAAGGGAAATGCATTTCAGGTCTCATAAGTCGAATACATGTCCCATATAACCTCCCATACAACCCGAATACCCTTAAGTATACAAGATGAGAATAGAGAAGTTATATTCTGAAAACCATGCTTTTGTTGAATCCCTCAGCGTGTCAAAGTAGTGTATCTTACCTTGAAGTAGCACGCAATAAAGGATAGCTAAGTTACCGAACAAAGCAACAACTCTCGTCTACCTATGATTAGTAAACGACCATTAAAACACTAGTCATTAAGACCATAATCTGGAATTACATACCCAAGGACACACTCTAGATTTCAGGAGTAAACTATGTGTCAAAACGAAGTTACGGTTCAAAACTATATCATTCTCTAAAAACTGGTGAGTTGCGCCGCAGCTCAAGCCATTCGTTGCGCCGCAATGCTTCTCATTGCGCCGCAACTTATCATTCTGGAAACCAGTTGCGTCGCAACTGCCAGTTGGGCCGCAACTAGTCCCGATTCTGCACAAGTTTTGATCGATTACGCCCTAAACCTGATCCAAACGACTCGAAATCAATTACAAGACTTTCATACATCAAAATCCTTCATCTTTAGGTCATTACAAAGCATTTCAACCTTTAATTAAACCATACATGACTTATATCCTTCAAAAACACCATTAAAATCCTAATGACACTCCTTAGACCCCTTAACCCGTTTTTGACTTTCACCATATGCAAAATTTGGTCCCTAGGCTTCCATATAGCTCATTACTAGTCAAAAACTCCTCTAAGGACCATATACTACCTAAATACTTCGTTAATCAATGGCAAGCCACTCCAGGAGTAGTCCGTATGTTCAAGACATTGGTGGGTAATCACTCCACCCGGAGATACTCTAACCACATAATTACGTTGCAAGGAGCCACCCAAGCAACAACATATACGCACCCACCCGGCTAAGGTGAATACGGGTTAAGCTTAACACTTCATCATATATACGAGCTCGGTTTCGTCACATATAGTTTAGGTGACAAAGTTACCTAAACATAACATATAATCATCTTTTTACGTTTGGGCCCTTAAACGTGCACGTGACATGGCAACCTATAGAGTCTAGTGAACTAGATGACCAAGCCACACATACATGCACATCATAATCAACATATACTTGCATCACATTTCATTACATTGCATATCATTTCATAACATAACTTTGCGTTGCATATAAAGGGAAATGCATTTCAGGTCTCATAAGTCGAATACATGTCCCATATAACCTCCCATACAACCCGAATACCCTTAAGTATACAAGATGAGAATAGAGAAGTTATATTCTGAAAACCATGCTTTTGTTGAATCCCTCAGCGTGTCAAAGTAGTGTATCTTACCTTGAAGTAGCACGCAATAAAGGATAGCTAAGTTACCGAACAAAGCAACAACTCTCGTCTACCTATGATTAGTAAACGACCATTAAAACACTAGTCATTAAGACCATAATCTGGAATTACATACCCAAGGACACACTCTAGATTTCAGGAGTAAACTATGTGTCAAAACGAAGTTACGGTTCACTCTACCATTCTTTTCGTCGGATCCACACTCACATCTTCAATAGGTATGACACTAGATTCCTCCGCCAAGCACTTCCTCAAATATGAGACATGAAATGTGTTATGGATTCCATCCAATTCCGGAGGCAATTCTAGTTGATAAGCCACATCCTTAATACGTTTTAACACTTTAAACGGTCCAATGAATCTTGGACTCAACTTTCCTTTCTTACCAAACCGAATCACTCCTTTCCATGGAGAAACTTTCAGCATCACTAAGTCACCAACTTCAAACACAACCGGTCTCCTTTTCTTATCGGCATAGGTTTTCTGTCTTTCTCTAGCTACACGAAGTGCTTCCTTTGCAATATTCACTTTCTCGGCTGTGACTTCTACAATTTCAGGACCTGTAATTTGCTTTTCACCGGGCTCCATCCAACAACTTGGAGTCCTACACTTCCTACCATAAAGCATTTCAAAAGGTGGCATTCCAATACTTGAATGGTAACTGTTGTTATACGAAAACTCTATCAACTTCAAGTGATCATCCCAAGCTCCACCATACTCTAAGACATAAGTCCTTAACATGTCTTCCAATGTTTGAATGGTTCTTTCACTTTGACCATCGGTTTGAGGATGGTAAGCCGTGCTCAAATTCACTCTAGTACCTAACTCCCGTTGGAGAGCTTTCCAAAAGCTAGATACAAATCTCGTGTCTCGATCCGAAACTATAGACAATGGAACCCCATGCTTCGAGACAACTTCATCTATATACAACTTAGCCATCTTAGTCAAAGGTACATCTTGACGAGTTGCTAAGAAATGAGCACTCTTAGTCAACCTATCAACAATTACCCATACCATGTCATTTCCTTTCGGTGTTCTAGGTAACTTAGTAACAAAATCCATAGTGATGTGATCCCATTTCCATTCTGGAATCTCTAACTGTTGCAACATTCCAAATGGCTTTCGATGGTCCGTTTTCACACGAGCACAAGTCAAGCATCTTTCAACAAAATGCGCTACTTCACCTTTGATATCCGGCCACCAATAAATAGGCTTTAAATCTGCATACATTTTGGTGACACCAGGATGAACCGAGTATCTACTTCTATGGGCTTCTTCAAGGTTCAGTTCACGATTACCACCAAGCAATGGTACCCATATTCGACCCTTGTAGGTCTTAAACCCACGACTATTTGTCTCCATCACAAGACGTTTCTTCTTCCCAATGCTCTCCTTATCAATGTTATCTTTCATTAAAGCCCTCACTTGAGCTTCTTTAATACGATCGAGTAGTCCAGACTTAGCTTGCACAACCATACTCATCAACCGACAAGAAAAATTCTGCACTTTTCTACTTAAGGCGTCCGCCACCACATTGGCTTTACCTGGATGATACTTAATCTCACAATCATAATCCTTTAATAATTCCATCCACCTTCTCTGTCTTACATTCATTTCCTTTTGATTGAACACATACTGCAAGCTTTTATGGTCGGTGTACAAGGTACACTTAGTGCCATAAAGGTAGTGTCTCCACAACTTTAATGCAAATACAACATCAGCCAACTCTAGATCATGTGTCGGATAATTCTTTTCATGAGGTTTCAGTTATCGTGAAGCATAGGCAATCACCTTGTGTCTCTGCATAAGGACACAACCCAAACCTGTAATAGAAGCATCACTGTACACTACTAAATCATCCGTACCTTCGGGTAATGCAAGAATAGGAGCTTCACATAACTTGGTCTTTAACGTTTGAAAAGCTTTCTCTTGTGCTTCAGCCCACACATATTTCACTCCTTTCTTGGTCAGTTCGGTCATTGGTTTGGCTATTCGAGAGAAATCTTGTATAAATCTTCTATAGTAGCCAGCTAGACCAAGAAAACTCTTAATCTCTGTAGGAGTCTTTGGCTGTTCCCACTTAGATACAACTTCAATCTTGGCGGGATCGACTTTAATACCTTCCGAAGAGATGACATGCCCGAGAAACTGAACTTCTCGAAGCCAAAACTCACATTTCGAAAACTTGGCATATAATTTCTTTTCCCTAAGTACTTCAAGGACAGCTCTTAGGTGATCACGGTGCTCAGCTTCAGACTTGGAGTAAATCAAGATATCATCAATGAATACAATAACAAAATGATCTAAGAATGGGCGACATACCCGATTCATTAAATCCATGAAAGCGGCAGGAGCATTTGTCAACCCAAATGGCATGACAAGGAACTCATAGTGCCCATATCGAGTGAGAAAAGCTGTTTTGGCTACATCTTCCTTTTTGACCTTTAATTGATGATAGCCGGAACGTAAGTCAATCTTGGAGAAGAATGAAGCACCATGAAGTTGATCAAAAAGATCATCTATTCGGGGAAGAGGATACTTATTCTTGACCGTTTGCTTGTTCAGCTCACGGTAGTCTATGCACATGCGCATAGAACCATCTTTCTTTTTGACAAAGAGAACCGGAGCTCCCCAAGGCGAGGAACTTGGTTGAATGAAACCTTTGTCAAGTAGTTCCTGAAGTTGAGACATAAGTTCTTTCATTTCGGTAGGAGCCAAACGATACGGTGCTTTAGCAACAGGAGTAGCACCGGGTACAAGATCAATTTGGAAAGTGACCTCACGGTCAGGAGGAATATCGGGAAGATCATCCGGGAAAACATCAGGAAATTCAGAAACTATATCAACATTAGAAATGGGAGCTTTCTCCTTTCGTGCATCGATAACATAGGCAAGAAAATGACTCTTATTATGCCGAATACAATTTAGAGCCTTCATCAAACTAATGATTTTCATGCCCCCTCTTTTCTTATCTCCATGGACCGAAATAGTTTTACCGTCTAGAGTCGAAATCCTTACAATCTTTTGAGAGCATACTATGGTGGCATCATTTTGAGCTAACCAATCCATTCCTATGACTATATCGAAACCAGCTAAAGTAGTAGGCAACAACTGGACTGGAAAAGAACGACTCTCAATCTCTATAGCACAATCATCATATCCTTCACGTATATCACTAATAGTACCATCAACTATTTCAACCTCTATGGAACAATCAAGGGGGGTAGTGACTCTTTCAAGTTTAGGGGCAAACACAGTAGACACAAAAGACCTATTTGCACCCGAATCAAAAAGTACAGAAGCAGGTTTAGAATTAACAAGAAAGATACCGCTTACCACCTCATCGTTGTCTTTAGCAGCTTCTGTAGTCATCTGAAGTGCACGAACCTTAGGCTTTGGTACAGCCGCCTTCTTCCCATCATCCTTCATCTGAGGGCAATTAGCAATCATATGACCCGTTTCCTTACACTTGTAACAACGAGTCTTGTCTTTGCACACTTCAGCAGAATGCCCCGGATGGCCACACTTATCACACCTTTTAGTCTTGTCAGAACAAGGACCACTATGATGAGACTTGCAAGACGAACACCATGAACTACTCTTCTTATCCTTGTCTCCATTTGAAGAAGAGTTACCTTTAAACTTCTTATTTGAGCTCGAAGATCCATTGAATCTCCTTTTGAAACCGGCTTTCTTGTCATCATCCTTAGCCACCACTTTCTCAGTCTTAAAATCATCATCCATCTCTTGGACTCTTTGATAGCAGCAGATAAAGTAGTATGCTGTCTACATAGTCCCCGATAGCTAGCAGGGAGTCCATCACAATACGCTTCCACCTGATCAACATCTCTCCTAACCAAATGTCCAACAAATTTCAGCTTTTCCATAAATGAGTGTGCATACTCAGTTATGGCACCCGGCTTAGCTGTCAATGCTCTAAATTCCTTCTCAATCAATCTTAGCTCACGGGTTCCCACATACTCTTCTAGGAACTTCTCCCTGAATGTACCCCAAGGCATAGCAGCAAGCACCTCGGGAGTCAAGGAGATAGTAGCAGCCCTCCACCAATTCCTAGCGTTCTTCTTCAACATTCGGGTTGCACACAACACCTTCATATCGTCCGGGCAATAACAAGAAGCAAACACAACCTCAATATCATCTAACCATTCCATAGCACCAACAACATCTTGAGTACCATCGAATGCCTTAGCTCCACACTTTTGAAAGCTCTCGTACTTAAAGTTATGAGCACGAGGAGCTACCACTACACGAGGCTCCACTATGTTTCCAACACCATTTCCATTTGCTACAACCTCTTCTGGAGCAATCAAAGACCTTTCATTCGATGGCTCGGCACGGTTTGAGCGGTTGGAATAATTCCCATCCGTATGCTCATTCCTTTGCATGCTTGCATCTCTTTCGGCCCTCAGTTGAATCAACTCCTCTTCCTTTCTCAACAAGAGAGCTCGGATAGCCCTCAACTCTTCATGTAATTCTGCTTGATTAGGAACCTGTTTAATCACCGGGTTTGCCCTATCAATTTCCGACCTTGTGGGCTGTGCACCCAGGAGTGGGCTTCGCGGAGGTCTTTGGTTAACACCATCTCCAGCCCCATTCCCATTAGGCGGAGCACCACTAGCATTAGTTCCAGCCCGTTGACTGTTAGCACGTGTGTTAACCATGATGTCTACAATGCAATGACGACGGTTAGCAAGGTTTTCGTGAGAATAGCTAGATAAGGTTACTTAACCTTAAAAATTCAGCATCAAACATAACTAATCATGCCTCATCTATACTCTCACTCATTCCCAAACCCGTCCTAAGCATTTCATTTCTAAGGCTAAGCATTCCTACTTAAGCCCTACATAACCTATACCGGTTTAAGTCCTAAAACTAAGGTAATACCTATGGTTCATGGTTCACTTAAACCATTTCTCTGATACCAACTTGTAACACCCATCGTTTAAAAATACGGATTTCCAAAAACTTTTCACCTAACGGTGTTAACGAATGCGGAATAACGTTTAAAAGTCCAAACCATAAAATCCAGTTTGGTTTGTTCATAAAATAGAAGGTGTTACTCGTCACAACATCAAAATAGTATAAATGGAAATCCTACGGTTGCCCAACATAAAACAACCGTATACAAGTCATATCAAACAGGACAATCATATCAAAATAAAATGTCTAAAAGGAGCAGCAACTATGGGTAACTAAAAGCATCTTCAAGTATTCTACCCATGCCTCGCTCACTATCCATCAGCACACTTCTAGCTTGCTAAACCTGAGGGGACAACACATTTCAAGAAACAAGTGTTAGCTAACGAATTAGCTAAGTAAGATAACACTAAGTTAAATAAACGTTTGTCCAATTAAAACTTGGTAAAGCAGCTTTTCATATAAAAGACACATTTCGCATATCATCACAACGTATCATAGCATCAACATCTTTCATGGTAGGATTAACCAACCTAAATGTGCCTAATCATCATTTCATCATCACATATCATCATATTAGGTGTGACATAAGTCACGCATATCATATAAGGTGTAAGTTTGTGTGTAGGCGGTCATAAGACCTAACGGGAACCTCACACCCGACTAGATGGATGAGCCATACGGCGGTCCATCAAGTGTCGTTAAGGAATGGCAAGCCATTCCAGGAGTAGTCCGTATGTTCAAGACATTGGTGGGTAACCACTCCACCCGGAGATACTCAATCCACGTAATTACGTTGTAAGGAGCCACCCAAGCAACAACATATACGCACCCACCCGGCTAAGGTGAATACGGGTTAAGCTTAACACTTCATCATATATACGAGCTCGGTTTCATCACATATAGTTTAGGTGACAAAGTTACCTAAACATAACATATAATCATCTTTTACGTTTGGGCCCTTAAACGTGCACGTGACATGGCAACCTATAGAGTCTAGTGAACTAGATGACCAAGCCACACATACATGCACATCATAATCAACATATACTTGCATCACATTTCATTACATTGCATATCATTTCATAACATAACTTTGCGTTGCATATAAAGGGAAATACATTTCAGGTCTCATAAGTCGAATACATGTCCCATATAACCTCCCATACAACCCGAATACCCTTAAGTATACAAGATGAGAATAGAGAAGTTATATTCTGAAAACCATGCTTTTGTTGAATCCCTCAGCGTGTCAAAGTAGTGTATCTTACCTCGAAGTAGCACGCAATAAAGGATAGCTAAGTTACCGAACAAAGCAACAACTCTCGTCTACCTATGATTAGTAAACGACCATTAAAACACTAGTCATTAAGACCATAATATGGAATTACATACCCAAGGACACACTCTAGATTTCAGGAGTAAACTATGTGTCAAAACGAAGTTACGGTTCAAAACTATATCATTTGCTGAAAACTGGTGAGTTGCGCCGCAGCTCAAGCCATTCGTTGCGCCGCAATGCTTCTCATTGCGCCGCAACTTATCATTCTGGAAACCAGTTGCGCCGCAACTGCCAGTTGCGCCTTGTAGACTCATTTGTAGACTACTTTCGCCATTTGTAGACTACTTTCACATTTCGTAGACTACTTTACTCTTTTGACTATTTACAGTTTTGACACCCGATTTGACCTAAATCGACTCACAAACGCAATCGAATCCAAATCAAACATCAAGATCAGATATTAACTCTATATTGGTTCTATTTGAGTACCAAAATGACATTAACAATAATCTCATACCTGTAGGAAATCCAAAGAAACCAAATGATTGCAATAACAATCACCGATTGACCCGAAATCGGTAAATCTAACAACAAAACGATTTCAATCAACCATTACTCAATAGGTCCAGGTATGAACGAATTTTAAGGATTGAAATGAATGATATTTATCAAAGATTTCGAGCTATACCTATTTGGATGATAGCCGGATCGATTATATACACCGATTGATCATTGATCTACCCGAAAACACAAGAAATCGCATAAGGATCGATCAAGGAGAGGAAGGGGCGGCTCTAGGGTTGGAAGAATGTGTTTTGGGAACTGAATGAAGAAAGAATTAGGGTTTAAACACCCCCAAATCCCGTTTTTAAGTTTCCACATAAGTCAAAACTAGTCCCTAAGCTTCCAAACGACTCATATTTAGCTCAAAACACCTTTAGGGACTACTTACAACTCATTAAACACTTCAAGCACCTCTAAAGGCATACAAGAAAAAGAGTTCATGGATCCAAAATTAGTTAGTGGAAAATGATAAAGGACATGAATGGGTGGTGGTTTATGTATTTTTATATTAAAATCTGAAAAAAGAAAAAATTTGAGATGATGATGAGGATAAAAGTAAATTACATTTTTGGTCCTCATTGTAAGGAAAAGTCAGAAATACCCATCATGTGCAGGTCACATGATGGGCAAAGTAACGTCCGTCAGTTAGTTGGACCAAAACTGTTGATGTAGCAAACTTATTTGGACTAAAACGGTAATTTATGAAACCTATGGATGAAAACGGTAATTTTTAACCCACGACAGGGACGAAAATTGTAATTTACTCTTCTATATATAATTTATGATGATATTTTTAATTGTGAGAGTTTTTGGGGTTTTATATAAATGTTTTCGAAATTATGGATGCAGGTTTCTAGATTGATGAATCTAACTGTACATCCACAATGAAATTTTCATAGGGAGCTTGTGAGGTAAAAACATTATTTTGTGCTATATATACATTGATATTCTATGTAATGAATATGGGTTTTGACCAAATTTTCGATATTATGTTTTTTGTTTGATTTTTATTAAAGACGATCTATATGACTTTATCAAACAATTAATTGAGTTCATTCGAAGTCTATGGTCATCAAAAAGCTTAACTGGTCATTCGAAATGGATCCGGGTTGTTTTGGTCATCAAAAATCGATTCCATCTATCTCTTTTAAAACAAGTGGTTTTTTCAAATGGATCCGAGTCGCTCATAATTCATATGACTGATCATTCAAATGGATCCGGGTCACTATTTTTTTCATGTTTCTTGAGATTAAAACAGGTGGGTCACTGTTTTTGGGTAGTCAAATTTTTTCGTATAATCTGTTCATATGACTAAGTTCCATCACCCTATATTAGATGTTTGTTAAATTGCTATTAAGAAAATGTTTTATATGTTTATTAAATTGTTAATAAGAGAAAATGCTTATATGTTTGTTAAATTGCTTTTAGGAATCTTGGAGGACAACAATAATGTTGGCTTATTGGAATCTTGGGATGGTGTATGGAGACCTGAGCATATCGGCCCAAAAAAACACAGTTGCAGAAGACATTCATCACCTGGGCATATCAGTCTAAAAAAACAAAGTGTAGACTTTTTATTTTGAATATAATTTGAATTTGACAATGACAATACTTGTGAGTTACAAGTCTTTGAGTGGATGTAGACTTGTGAGTTATAGGCCCAAAAGGTGGACACAAAAGCTTACTTGACTACATTTTCAACTTTCAGTATATATACATGGATGGACTTATTAATCAATTTATAACCTGGAATCATTAAAACCTTAACTACTGACTTTAACCTTCATGCTTAAGGAGAGTCACATTTTTGAATTATAGCCCCTAATGAATGTTAAGTTTAATAGATCCAACATAATGAAACCAAGGAAAAGTGTTCATGTCATTAAACTTGTCGTTTTAAGACCCGAGCATCTAAAATGGATAAATTGTATTAATAAAGTTGGATAACAAAAGTATCTACCAATAAACTAAAACAGGATTGTAATATCCTTTAATCGACACATAGCATAATATTTAAGTGACATGTGTCCTTTTTAATATATATATATTTCAATAGTTTTTAGTTTCCTAACACTGGTCAAATTTGTTATTATAAATTAAATATATTGATAGAAACCAATAGTACGTCGAACACGCATATCCATATCGATAATTATATTACCATAAGTTTATTTAATTCTTTTTCCATTAATTATTTTGTCATTTTTTTCCTTATAAGTTATTTAATTATTTTTTCCATATAAGTTATTTTGTCATTTTTTTCCTTATAAGTTATTTAATTATTTTTTCCATATAAGTTATTTTGTCATTTTTTTCCTTATAAGTTATTTAATTATTTTTTCCATATAAGTTATTTTGTCATTTTTTTCCTTATAAGTTATTTAATTATTTTTTCCATATAAGTTATTTTGTCATTTTTTTCCTTATAAGTTATTTAATTATTTTTTCCATATAAGTTATTTTGTCATTTTTTTCCTTATAAGTTATTTAATTATTTTTTCCATATAAGTTATTTTGTCATTTTTTCCTTATAAGTTATTTAAATTATTTTTTCCTATAAGTTATTTATTATTTTTTCCATATAAGTTATTTTTGTCATTTTTTTCCTTATAAGTTATTTAAATTTTTTTTCCTATAAGTTATTTATTATTTTTTCCATATAAGTTATTTTTGTCATTTTTTTCCTTATAAGTTATTTAATTATTTTTTCCATATAAGTTATTTTGTCATTTTTTTCCTTATAAGTTATTTAATTATTTTTTCCATATAAGTTATTTCTGTCATTTTTTTCCTTTTAAGTTATTTAAAATATTTAGTTTTGTTATAAGATAAGGAAACATGGATCCTAAACCAACTACAACGTAAAGATGAGTCAAAATTATAAATAGATATAGATATCAACTAATTAAAAGGTATTTATCATTCAATTAATCAGAATGTCGTTCAATTGACGGTGTATTCTTTCCTATCGGGAATGGTTTGTTTGTATTTTTCTTTTTCAATATATTGTTATTAGTGATGGATTTCGGTTCTATCTCGTCAAACAAAAGCTCAAGAGAATGAGTATAAGAAAACATACCCTTGAAGATTTCCTTAAGATGAAGATGAAAAGATTCAAACTAGAATCTCTCTATTCGGGGAGACACCCAAAGTTCCGATCTCGAGCTTATGTACCTTCCTTAGTACTGAAATCCAGCCCTCCTAACAATCCCAATGCAACCCAAAAACTGGTCCTTTGCTTCTCCAAATAAACACCACAAGTCTTTGTGTGTTTTAATAGTTCAATATCTATGAAACTAGAATAATGAACTAAAAGATGGATAAGAAAGTTGGCTGAAATATTTTGGATTTGGGTTTCTAAGTGAAACCGTGAGAGAGAGAGAGTAGTAGTCAGAAAAAGAGAGCAAAATCAGATTGTATTAGTGTAACAATGAAATAACCCTTTTGTATCTCTTGTATTGGAACTCACCATGGGACTTTAAGATGCAACCAATGGCATTGATGAAACCTTTTGGTTTCTCTGCCACAGCCGATTCACACTCTTTTCCCAAGCAAAAGGTTATGTCATTTTATATATCTTATCTTTATGTGTTAAAATGTAATATATGTACACATAAAAATAGACACCATGTTTAATCGACTACTAGTTACATTTTTAACTAGTTAATTAATCAAATACAATCTAATATAATTATTTAGACCATTAACAAATGTCTAATTAATTAATCTCTTTTCAAAAGGTACATGAATCGATTATCGACCGACCTTTGCGTGTAACCGAATAGGATAATGGAATTTATATATTATTCATGTCATGGGCATATCTTTGAATCATAATGCAACACGGTCAAACATTTAGCCAACCCGTATGCATATATCCAACAGACTCACACTTGCACAAACATGAAAATATGGGTGTGTCTTGAAGACATACCTAGTATAACCAATACATCATTATTGATATACTCCTATTAGTTTTCTTTCAACATTTATCCTTTGTTCTAGATATCCAATTGAACTTGTGACATGATTAATGTCAATAACAACCGTTCAAGATTATGTTTCTCGATATAGATTTGTAGTGATCAAAATATACTGCAATCATCACGATTTAGTACTAGCACGGCCATGCATTTATTATCAGCACAAATCAACTAGGGGCCCAGAGATATCGCTTCAACCTGCTTAAGAAAGAAGGAACAAATTGCTTCGACTATGTAAACATCTACCACACTTCATGCTACACCCAATCCACACCCTTATGACTGGCATTTACGCACAGCGTTAGATGCAGGTCAAAGCATGACACTAGATGTGTCAAGATTCTCACATATCTCCACTTTAGGATAAAAGTGTTGCCATCTTAGAATTACTTTGTGACTTAAAACCATGAAGTAATCCCTAAGTGTGGTCACTCCAGAACCTTGAATCCATTATCAAGTTCCTCATGAATGTAGTGTCATATAAATCTATATACTACACTTCATAGCAGCCTTAATTCATTTCTCTCTCCGTCTCCGTTAGAGAATGACCGACTATGGAATTTTATGAATTAATATTCAATGGAGTTTAAAACATGCAAAATAGAACATAGTAATATGCAATGAAATGATCGCATCATGCGTATTTTATAATCTCCATATAAAATCATCAAATCAATTGCAATAGACTATTACATAATGTTCCAAGTGTCAAATTAACCTAGTTAATACAATCAAACTAAATCATCAACAATACGAATCCCAATAGATCTACTATTAGCCTCATGTTTGGCTTGATCTAGAGCTTTGGTGAATGGATCGGCCAAGTTTTCACTTGTGTCGACCCTACTAATGACAATGTCCTTATCGGCAACAACTTGACGAACATAGTGATACTTTCGGAGTATGTGCCTTGTGCGCTTTTGAGACCTCGGTTCTTGTGCCAAGACAACCGCACTCATATTATCACAGAAAATCTCAACGGGATTAAGGATGGTAGGAACTACACCTAGATCCCCGACGAATTTCTTAATCCACATGGCCTCTTTAGCTGCCTCGCAGACCGCTATATACTCTGACTTTGTCGTCGAATCCGCAATGGTGTTTTGCTTGGGGCTTCTCCAAGTAACTGTGCCCCCATTCAGAGTGAACACAAACCCATATTGTGAAGAGCAATCATCTCTATCCGATTGGAAGCTAGCGTCTGAGTATCCTATGACACTCAACACGTCTTCCCCTCCATAGACCAAGAACATCTCTTTAGTCCTCCTAAGATATTTGAGAATGTTCTTGACTGCTATCCAGTGTGCCTCGCCAGGATTTGCTTGATAACGACTAGTCATGCTTAAAGCATACGACACGTCAGGCCTAGTACATATCATGGCATACATGATCGATCCTATAGCCGAAGCATATGGGATATGACTCATCTTGGTCACTTCTCCATCAGAACTAGGACATTGAGACTTGCTCAATGGTATGCCAGGGTTCATAGGAACACACCCCTTCTTAGAGTCTTGCATACTAAATTTCTTTAGTATTTTATCTATGTATGTACTTTGGCTTAGCCCAATTAGTTTCCTAGATCTCTCACGGTAGATCTTTATTCCCAAAATATATGTTGCATCTACCATGTCTTTCATGGAGAAACATTTCTCTAGCCAAGCTTTGACATCTTTCAATGTCGGGATATCATTTCCCATGAGCAATATGTCATCGACATACAAGACTAGGAAGACTACAACGCTCCCACTCGACCTGACATAGACACATGGCTCATCTTCGCTTCTGATAAAACCATATTCTTTGATTTTCTCATCAAAGCAAAGATTCCAACTACGAGAAGCTTGCTTAATCCCATAAATGGACTTTTGAAGCTTGCACACACTGTTAGGATACTTAGGATGTACAAAACCCTAAGGCTGTGTCATAAACACATCCTTAGTTAGCTTACCATTTAGGAAAGCAGTTTTAACATACATTTGTCATATCTCATAGTCATAAAATGCAGCTATGGCAATTAGTATTCTAATGGATTTCAACATGGCCACTGGTGAAAAAGTTTCATCGTAGTCTACACCATATCGTTGCGTGTAACCCTTAGCCACCAGTCTGGCTTTGAATGTGTGTACATTCCCATCCATGTAAGTCTTTTTCTTGAAGACCCACTTACACCCAATGGTTTTCATCCCTGGTGTATGATCAACCAAGCTCCAGACTTGGTTATCGTGCATAGATTGGGTCTCACTGTCCATAGCCTCCTGCCATTTAGCAGACTCAGGTCCTGCCATGGCTTCCTGATAAGAGATAGGTTCGTCAGAATCTATATGCTCTTCGTCACCCATAGATATGTTTAAATCAAGTATTTCGGGTGCACGTCGCTCTCTATCAGACCTGCGTACAGGTGGTGGCTGTATGTCAGCTTCCTCTTCAACAACATGTTCGTCGACCTCTGGAAGAGAACTAGGGACAATATTGGTTTCCATGTCAATTGATTCTTGAATTTCTTCAAGATCTATAGGGCTTCCACTGACTTCTTTGGACATGATGTTCCTTTCAAGGAACACTCCTCTTCGAGACAGAAAGACTCTATTCTCTGAAGGGTTGTAAAACAAATATCCAAACGAATCAGCTGGGTAACCTACAAAGAACACCTTTTGTGATCTAGGTTCGAGCTTATCTTGAGTCTCACGACGAACATAAGCTTCGCAACCCCAGACTCTTAAATATGACAACGAAGCAGGCTTGCCATGCCATATTTCATTTGGTGTCTTGGAAACCTTCTTGGTTGGGAGGAGGTTAAGGATCCATGCGGCAGTTTCTAAAGCATAACCCCAGAAACTGATTGGAAGCGTTGCACGACTCATCATGGATCGAACCATATCAAGTAATGTTCGATTCCTCCTTTCGGACACACCATTAAGTTGAGGTGTCCTTGGAGGAGCTAATTGTGAGATGATCCCACAACCCCTTAGATGATCGAGAAACTCTTGATTAAGATACTCACCGCCTCTATCAGATCGGAGAATCTTAATCTTCTTGCCCAATTGGTTCTCTACTTCGTTTTGGTACGTCTTGAACACTCCAAAAGTTTCAGACTTATGTTTAATTAAATAAACATAACCATATCGACTGAGATCATCAGTAAATGTAACGAAGTATCGTTCACCGTGTCTAGTAGCCGATCTAAACGGACCACACACATCAGTGTGTACCAATTCCAATAGATCTTTGCCCCTTTCGCAGGTTCCTTTGAAAGGTGCTTTTGTCATTTTTCCCAACAAACAAGATTCACAATCATCTTGAGACGCAACATCAAATAATTCCAAACTACCGTCCGATTGGAGTTTGGCGATTCGTTTCTTGATTATGTGGCCTAAACGACAATGCCATAGATACGACTTATCCAAACCATCTTTGGATGAACCAACGTTATTGATTGAACTATAATTTAGTTTAACGGTGGTTTCTAATATCCCTCTACAAGGACTAGCTTTAAAATAAAATATATTATCCTTGTAAACGAGAATTGATCCATTATCAAACTTAAAGTCAAAACCATCATTAAACAAAGCATCAAAAGAGATAATGTTTCTTGCCATATCGGCACTGTAGCAAACATTTCTTAAAACAATACATAAACCGGAATCAAAATCAAGCTTGTAATCTCCAATCATTTCAACCCAGGACACATTCTTGTTCCCCATGATTAGGTCAAGCTCTCCGACCCTTAACTTCTTACTTCTTGTGAGTCCCTGCACATTTGTACAAATGTGAGTACCACAACCTGTGTCCAATACCCAGGAATCAGAAGTAGATGTATTGTTAAGTTCAATCATGAACATACCTGAAGGGTCGACGACACCTTTGGCCCGAAGCTCCTTTAGGTCTTTCAAATACACAGGACAAGTACGCCTCCAATGTCCAATTTCCCCACAATGGAAACATTCGGCCTCCTTAGGATCTTTGGCTTGTGGGATCTTATGAGAAGAAGTAGAGGCTATGCCCTTAGGTTTGGGTTTGGCGTTGGGAATTCCAACTTTTACCTTACCCTTACCTTTGGGTCCATTCTTCTTCTTCTTGCGTATCCCTCCTTCCTTGATGGTCAAAACGGCAGTGGCAGCAGGCTTGGTCTTAGGCCATGCCAGACTCGGTGGTCTTCAACATGCCATGAAGCTCCATTATGGTTTTCTCCATATTATTCATGTTGTAGTTCAACACGAATGAATCAAAGGCACTAGTCAACGAGTTAAGGATAAAATCCGCAGCAAGCTCTTGACTAATGGGAAAACCAAGGCGCTCTAATTGGTCTATGTACCCTTTCATCTTGAGTACATGGACACTCACGCTACTGCCCGGTGCCATCTTGCAACAAACGAGAGCTTTGACAGTGTCAAATCGTTCTTGCTTTGCTTGCACTTGGAACATGTCCTTCAATTGTGTAAGCATGTCGTACACCCCAGGATTCTCCAAGCCCTTTTGGAGCTCGGGAGTCATGGTCTCCAACATTAAGCAAGCAACCCCATTCGACTCGGCACGACGTTTCTCAAACTCGTCCCTTGTCGCTTGAGCAACTCTAGCATGTGGCTCTTCAGGAAGGGGTTCCTCTATTGCCCTGATCTTATCTTCCATCCTAAGAACAATTCTTAGGTTGCGAAGCCAGTCAATAAAGTTCAAACCGGTAAGCTTATCCTTTTCGAGGAGACCTTTGAGGCAAAAGGTAGAAAAAGATGAGGAAGAAGAGTTTGCGTTTGCAACAGACATCTATCATATAAGTAGTAGATTGTATTAGTTAGTTTGACATATTTAATCCTTGTTAAAATAATTACCCAAGTGTTTAAAGAAAAACAATTATAATTAACAAGGTTAAGATCCATATTTCACTCATAGCAATGTCGGGTTTTCCGCGGAACATTAACTACAAGCTATTTAGGTAGGTACACTATATTACCAATTTCATCCATGATGAAACTCTTAAACTCTTGCGGAATTCTACTGATAATCCATTATATCAATGCATGTTTAATCCCTACTACGCCAATCCTTTCTTGTGTCGGGTTCGCTGCGGAACACAAGTCCAGATTGCAAACCGTCCATGATAGCTACACGTGAGATCCGGCCCAAGACTCTCGAGTATCGCGAATTTCACCTCACTCTTGCCAACACCCAATTGTGATCCGGCCCAAGACTCTCGGGTATCGCGAACCACAATAGGTCGGAGGTTCGAATGTGTGCACTACTCATCGATAGCGTAAAGTTTACATTTGAAAAACGGGTTTTTGTTTTGTTATAGCAAAAACATTTTATACAATTTTAAAACTTTTGCCAATATCTCATTGCGTTTGTTAATCCGTTATAACCAAACCAATTTGATACTTGTTAAAAAAACATTGAGTTTGTTAATCCATTATAACAAACCAATATAGATGATTATTTTTATATGTTTTAAAATGATTTTCTTGCAAGCATAGCCAAGACAAATATATAAAACAAAATAATCATCACACACAAACATATCGGTAGTATGCCATAAATCCTATGCGTTTTCCCGGTGAGCCACCACACGGAAAAACAAGGTCAATCTAAGGACATGGGTAAGTAGGAGCAATGGCTCCCATTTAAATCATCATCCTTCTTTGACTCCTTTGTTGCTTGCACCTTCTCGACGATTCCATCTTCATGATGCTAATCTCCATGTCTCTTTACATTTTACAAGATATAAAAAATCTACACTACTTTCTATACTATTACAAATACATAGAAAGAGAACGACATATGTTGTCGTTAATAAATACATTGGTAAAATGAAAAGACGACGCGCAAGCCGTTTGATTAATTATTATTACATTCATCCCGAATAAATAATACACAATCAAACATCATATCACACAAGGGTCATTGGCATACTACTACCGATATCACAATAACAACATAACATCAAATGAGTGCCTACAATTTCATGTAATCAATATATAGGGCTAAAAGGTTATAATAAAATTGTGGCCCAAAAAAATGTAGCTAGTGCTACTGCAACTTTCGCATTCTTTTACGAACCAAAAACATGCCCTTTTAATTCTGTGACAACTATTATTTAATGTCCACAATATTAAAACAAGATTGTTATTTAACAACACTATATGGCTGTTCGTATTTAGACCGAAACGAGCAGAAGAGGCTGTCAAAACAGCCGTAAGACTCTGCAACAAATATTCAATTTTCCAGCCACAATTATTCATTTCAATAGCCCCATAAAATGAACTCACGCAAATCTAGGCAACCCGTAAAAGGAAAAACTAGAGTTTAAACGAGGTGGCTCTGATACCACTGATGGATTTCCGTTCTATCTAGCGCAACGGAAGCATGCATAGCAATAAACAATAACATATTAAAACTTTCTAGTAACCGAATTCTATCCCATGGACCATCTCGTCAAACAAAAGCTCAAGAGAATGAGTATAAGGAAACATACCATTGAAGATTTCCTTAAGATGAAGATGAAAAGATTCAAACTAGAATCTCTCTATTCGGGGAGACACCCAAAGTTCCGATCTCGAGCTTATGTACCTTCCTTAGTACTGAAATCCAGCCCTCCTAACAATCCCAATGCAACCCAAAAACTGGTCCTTTGCTTCTCCAAATAAACACCACAAGTCTTTGTGTGTTTTAATAGTTCAATATCTATGAAACTAGAATAATGAACTAAAAGATGGATAAGAAAGTTGGCTGAAATATTTTGGATTTGGGTTTCTAAGTGAAACCGTGAGAGAGAGAGAGTAGTAGTCAGAAAAAGAGAGCAAAATCAGATTGTATTAGTGTAACAATGAAATAACCTTTTGTATCTCTTGTATTGGAACTCACCATGGGACTTTAAGATGCAACCAATGGCATTGATGAAACCTTTTGGTTTCTCTGCCACAGCCGATTCACACTCTTTTCCCAAGCAAAAGGTTATGTCATTTTATATATCTTATCTTTATGTGTTAAAATGTAATATATGTACACATAAAAATAGACACCATGTTTAATCAACTACTAGTTACATTTTTAACTAGTTAATTAAACAAATACAATCTAATATAATTATTTAGACCATTAACAAATGTCTAATTAATTAATCTCTTTTCACAAGGTACATCAATTATCGACCTTTTTGAAAAGATTAATTAATTAGACATTTGTTAATGGTCTAAATAATTATATTAGATTGTATTTGTTTAATTAACTAGTTAAAAATGTAACTAGTAGTTGATTAAACATGGTGTCTATTTTTATGTGTACATATATTACACTTTAACACATAAAGAATAGGATAATGACTTTATATATTATTCATGTCATGGGCATATCTTTGAATCATAATACACCACGGTCAAACATTTAGCCAACCCGTGTACATATATCCAACAATTAGTTGTCGTAGTTACGTTGTTATCTATATTTATTTTAGTTATATTGACTTGTGAAAATCGTTATAGCATCTTATTTCCTACATCAAGTAATGCTATGTTATTCATGTGAATATATAATACATTATACAATAAAGTGCAAAAAAGACTGAAGTTA
This sequence comes from Erigeron breviscapus, assembly GCA_034093135.1. Taxonomy (NCBI): domain Eukaryota; kingdom Viridiplantae; phylum Streptophyta; class Magnoliopsida; order Asterales; family Asteraceae; genus Erigeron; species Erigeron breviscapus. Next base: position 30,741,802 of record CM067167.1, read on the forward strand.
TTTGTTTTAAAAGTTTGAGTCATGTATTAGATATAAACATTTACATTACTATACCATTAAAGCCCGTGGCTATGAACAGTGTCACGTGATTAAAGCCCTTCGCTATGAACAGTGTCACTACCCACGTCACACTGTTCTATTGGCCCACTTATATTCCGCGTTACTATTTGGATTTTGTCATATCGAATCTCGTTTGAGTTTTTTTCTTTCGGTTTTTCTTTGGTTTCTTGCATATTTTTTTTGCTTTTGTGTTATCTTCTATTGGTTCATCTTATACCCCGCATCACTATTGCGATGATAATGAATAGTGCCACCGTCACGTGACATTGCTCTATTAGTCCACCTATACTCCGAGTTACTACTAGGATTTTGTCATATCGGATCCCGTACGAATTTTTTTTCTTTCAGCTTTTCTTGGTTTCTTGTACAATTTTTTCGATTTTGTTTTCTCTTCTATTGGTTCATATTATACCCACATCACTATTTGGATTTTGCCATATTGGATCCCACATTCACTATTTGGATTTTGCCATATTGGATCCCGTTTGGAGGTTTTTCATTCAGTTTCGGATTTTGCTATATCAGATCCCGTTCGGGTTTTTTTTCTTTCGGTTTTTCTTGGTTTCTTGCACAATGTTTTTGTTTTGTGTTTCTCTTCTATTGGTTTATCTTATAACCCGCATCACTATTTGGATTTTGTTATATCGGATCCCATTTGAGGTTTGTTCTTGGTTTTTTTCATAGTTTTTTACTTGTGTTCACAACCACCGTCACGTGGCACTGTTTTATTGGCCCACCTACACCCCACGTTACTACTCGGATTTTGCTATATCAGATCCCGTTTGTTTTTTTTCTTTCGGTTTTTCTTGGTTTCTTGCACAACTTTTTTGCTTTTGTGTTTACTTTTATTGGTTCATCTTATACCACACATCAGTATTTGGATTTTGCCATATTGGATCCCGTTTGGGGTTTTTTCTTGGTTTATTTATATTTTTTGCTTTTATGTTCTCAACTAATATATTGAAAACTTTTACTTAACATTTTGTTTCTCCTTCGTTTTTGATTTTTGGTTTTATTGCACAAACTAAATGTATGTATCCGATATTGCACACTTTTTTATGCGGTTTTTTTAGTTTTATCGCACAAACACTTATTGTTTTCTTCAAGTTATTTATTGGGTTTTTCACACTTTTTTTTTCTTTTGGATTTTGAAGTAATTTTAACGCAAGTAGACTACCATAACGAACCCATATCAACACAACAATTGGAGCCCCGTAAAACGGGGCCAAACCTCACTAGTTACAATTATATACGCATGCTATTATATTTATTGTTATAATTATGTTTGTCCTTTCTTTGTTAATATCTTTATTTGTTTAACGGTGAATTCACCATTGACTATACACTATGAGATGCATAGTTGATGAATTTAGATACAGATTAATAAGTTTAAGAGCTTAAACGTGATGACATATTGTTATGGTTATACACTTTTAAAAGATTAAACCATATAAGGATTTTTTTTTTCTTTTGAACGAACCATATAATGATTTGGTCATAAAAATTATACATAACATAAACAAAACATTTATTGAAGGTACAATGTTGAACAATTTATTTTTGATAATGCATAAAATTTATTACTTATATATGCACAACATACATTATGAAATAAGTTACATAAAAGCATTCACAAATGCATGTTATTTAACGAACTTACAACCAAAAATAAATGAAGTATAGCTTTTTACAATAAAAGATATAATAAATTTAACGATCCGTGCATCATGTACGGGTATTAGTACTAGTATGAACATAAAGGGTAAAACTATCACCACGTATAACTTATATTATCTACAAAAGAACAAAGGCACATAGCAAACAAAAAGCTATATTATCTAAAAGAACAAAGGCACATAGCAAACAAAAAGCTATATTATCTAATACTAATACTAATACTAATACTAATACTAATACTAATACTAATACTAATACTAATACTAATACTAATACTAATACTAATACTAATACTAATACTAATACTAATACTAATACTAATACTAATACTAATACTAATACTAATACTAATACTAATACTAATACTAATACTAATACTAATACTAATACTAATACTAATACTAATACTAATACTAATACTAATACTAATACTAATACTAATACTAATACTAATACTAATACTAATACTAATACTAATACCCGTACATGATGAACGGATTGACTCATAATTATTTATATCTTTTGTTTTAATTGATTTGTAATAAATTTTATATATGTATTTGATGCATAAATAATAAAATTCAGGTTGAAACGTTTATAAATCATATAATTCTTTGATTAATTATTCCCCAATAATTGTCTGTATCCTTGTTTTTTTGAACAACAATACAAAAGTAATAATACTTTTTTAAAAATCAATAATACATATAAAAAATTTGTAATTGTAAGTCCCAAATGTGATGGATTGTACCTGACTGGCAAGCAATTCTAACTGGAAATAGACCAGTTCAGAATGACGATATGAATTAAACAATAAAGTAAAGTATTGAAAGTAAATTGCAAGAAACAAAAGTGCTGAAACTATATAAGTAATATGTATAATTCAAGTATGTAGCATTGAGACACGATGTACTTTTCAAATGTATTTTATTAATTATGTTAAATAAAATACAAAGGTTGATGCGGAACAAAGATAAACACAAAGTGTAATATCTAAACAACCTTGAAATACAAGTGATCTATAACTTGGAAATACTCTTAAGATTAATTAGAGTATATCTCACAAGTTGCAATGCCAAAGTTTCAAGCTCTTTGCAAGTTGTGAGAAGCCTTTATATTTATAGGCAAGGTTCATGCTGATGTGGACCAGGCCGTACAAATATAGTTGGGAGCATTTAAGGAATTAAAGTCAATTCCTTAACATGCGTATTTTTAAGGTTAAGTGTGAAAGTCATTTGATGTGACATTTCACACTTTATTCCCAACCTTTTACTCAACCTTGTACTTTTCCAGAGATAAAGCTTTTATCCGGGTAAAGGTTAGTAAAGTACAAAAAGGCTTCCTCGTAATCAGTGTAAAGTGTTGTAAGTACTTTACACTGAGATGCTTCAGTCTTCAATCAGGTAGAATCTTCTCTGGGCTCTGCTTCTGAGATGATTCTCTTTCTTCAGTCTTCGACTTCAGAATGAATGGTTTCAGTTTGGGCTGATCTGAACTGAAGTGAAGCTTCAGTGAACTAATTCTGAAGTGGTTCAGAATTCTGTACAAGTATCTTCACTGAACTTCAACTATTTCTGAACAAATTATACTTGGTCGATTTTTGACGCAACAAATTCCCCCTATTTGTTCTGAAATAGTGCATGCATATCAGACTTCTATCTATACATGTTTGTAAGTCTGAAATGCAAGTTTTGTTTAAGTTGTAAAAATTTTCTAAGGACATCTTATAGATCATTGATGTCTTAGGATTTTTCTTGTGAGTTTTTCTAACTTAAACCTATCATCTACTTGTTGGTTACAACTTGCAACATATATACAAACTGAAATGAAATGTTTGTTACAAGAGTAAAAACTAAAATTATTTACAAGTACATGATAATCTGAGAGAGAACACTACTTCTTTGCATGCCTTGAACCAGAAGGTGCTTCAGTAGCTTTTCTCTTCAGATGAGACTGATCCTTTCTTCCAAACAATATGTTCTCCATCTCTACCTTGGCTTTCATTTTTTGTTGTATTCTTGATAACCATGCACCAATGAGATGAGATTTTGGCTTCACCTTCAGAATTTGGATCATCTCTCTGTGTTCAGAAATACCAAACTCATGGACTGAGACCTGATTGTACTCTTCAGCTGCTCTCCCTTCTCTTTTTACAACTAAATCAAACAATTTCAATCCATCCTCCTTTACTACATCAATGTCAACAATCTTGGCAGGATTGGATCGATGCTTCATATAATGATCATACTGGTCCTTTTCATGTTTTCTTTGGACTTCAGCAGCATCTTCAGAAATTGGTTTGAATGTTGAGAGATCAGCATCACGAGCGTGTTTCCTTGTTGATCTAGGTCCAGTTAATTTGGCTTTTGGTGGTGGCTTGTTCCTTTCCCTTTCAACCTTGGCAACTTCAGCTAGAATTGATTTTCTTTTTATTTCCATCTCACTTTGTCTATTTTTCACCAAGTCCTCAATGGACATTTTGAATGTGAGACTTTCCAGCTTTTGTTCCAAGGGTGAGTACATTTTTCCATACTCATAGTCTCCCATATCAGTCAAGGCCTTTTGCACTCTGGGATCTTCTTTAATTTTTAAGTATCTTTCTAAGGAAAGACCCAAAGCTGCAGCATCAGTTTGCTACAATGGCAAAGGGTATATGTGATTGCCTAGAACAACAATGTTGGGAACCACTGAAGGCAATTAAAACTTCAATTGACCTTTATGCTAAAATGCCTTCAGAGATTCCCAAAGGGGGAAGTGTGCCTATTGGTTTGCTGGCTAGTACTCAAGAAATGATTGAAGCAACCAAGAAGCAAACTGAGGTACCATCTGGTAGTGCCTCAGTTCAGGGGGAACAAGTTCAGAAGAAAGACAAGGGCAAAGGCAAGGCTCAAGAAGTAGAAGAACCAAAGAAAAGTTCTAAGGGTTCTGGAATCATTGTTGGTGAAAATGTGGATGAGCATGGTTATCCCTTGCACGATCTTGAGGCTGATAGTAAGAAGTTGGAAGCGTTGCAAAAGCAGGTTTCCAATCAATTTATTATGTGGGGGGAAAACAAAGAAAGAGAAAGGGAACAACATCTGAAGATGGGGACCCTTGATCATATAGATGCTGCAGCTCTTGGTTTATCATTGGAAAGATACTTGAAAATCAAAAATGATCCAAGAGTGCAAAAGGCTATTGTTGATATGCTTGAGTATGAGTGTGGGATGAACTACTCTCCTCTGGAACAAAAGTTAGAAAGTCTGACCTTTAAGTTGTCCATTGAAGACTTAAAGGAAAATAGAGAAAAAGAAATGGCGATCAAAAGGAAGGAAATTCTGGCCGAAGTTCTGAAGGTTGAGAAAGAGTTGCTCAGACCAACCATTAAGCCTAAAGTGACTGGACCAAGATCATCAAGAAAGAATGTTCGTGATGCTGATCTTTCTACCTTCAAACCAATGTCTGATGATGCTATTGAAATTGAAAGAAAACATGAAAGGGATCAATATGAGCATTATATGAAGCATCGATCTCATTCAGCCAAAATAGTTGATATGGAAGTAACAAAAGCTGATGGATTGAAGCTTTTTGACTTGGTTGTTAAAAGAGAAGGAAGGGCAGCTGAAGAATACCATCAGGTTTTAGTGCACGAGTTTGGGATTTCTGAGCATAGGGAGATGATCCAGATTCTGAAGGGGAAGCCGAAATCTGCCTTGATTGGTGCATGGTTATCCAGAATACAACAAAAGATGCAGGCCAAGGTAGAGATTGAAGGCAGGTTGTTTGGAAAGAAGGATCATTCTCCACTGAAGAGAAAACCTACTGAGGCAGCTTCTGGTTCAAGGCCTGCCAAGAAGTAGTTTCTTTTCAGTTTATCATGTACTTGTAATATATTTACATTTGTAACAAACATTTCAGTTTGTATATATATGTTGCAAATTGTAACTAATAAGTAGATGGTAAGTTTAAGTTAGAAAACCACAAGTAAAATTCTGAGACATCAATGATCTATAAGATGTACTTAAAATTTTTTTTACAACTTAAACAAAAACTTGCATTTCAGACTTACAAACATGTATAGATAGAAGTCTGAGATGCATGCACTATTTCAGAACAAACAGGGGGAATTTGTTAGGTCGGAAATCGACCAAGTATAATTTGTTCAGAAATAGCTTGAAGTTTAGTGAAGACGTTTGTACAGAATTCTGAGATGTCTCAGAATTCCTTCACTGAAGCTTCACTTCAGTTCAGATCAAGACAAATCTGAAGTATTCATTCTGAAGTCAAAGACTGAAGTATGAAGAAGAGAATCATCTCAGAAGCGAGCAAAGAGTGATTCTACCAGATCGAAGACTGAAGCATCTCAGTGTAAAGTATTTACAACACTTTACACTGATTATGAGGAAGACTTTTTACTTTACATACCTTTACCCAGTTAATAGATTTATCTATTAATAAAAGGTACAAGGTAAAAGTATAGGTATGGAACATAGTACTATAAGTCACATCAACTGACTTATATACTCTTCCTAGTATGAGCATGTAAGGAATTAGATTTAATTCCTTAAATGCTCACAACCACATTTGTACGATCTTGTCCACATCATCATGGACTTGGTCTATAAATACAAAGTCTTCTCACAACTTGCAAAACGCTTGAAACTTTAGCATTGCAACTTGTGAGATATACTCTAAGTAAACTTACGAGTATTTCCAAGTTATTTAGATCACTTGTTTTTCAGGATTGTTTAGATACTTACACTTGGGTGTTTATCTTTGTTCCGCAACAATCCTTGTATTTGTTTATATATCAATAAATCAAATACATTAGAAAGAAAACAACGTGTCTCAATGCTACATACTTGATTATACTTATATATATCTTTATATAGTTTCTGCCAATTTGTTCTTGCATTTTATATCAAGTCAATTGTTTCTTGTTATCCATATCTGGATCGTAAACTGAACTTGTCCATCAAGATCAGTTGTACTTGCCAGTCGGGTTTAATTAACCATCTATATTTGGGACTCATAATTGGTATCAGAGCAGCAAGGTTGAATTATATCAATTCTTTAACCTTTGATCTGCATAGATGGCTGACTTTGAACAAGAACGACCTGACCCTAATAACACTACTCCACCCCCTATCATCAACAACAATATACCATCACATAATATACACGTACACTTTCCAAATAATCCTGTTCCCAAGTTTGATGGGAACAGTGAAAACTTTCAAACATGGAAAGCATGCATGCTAAAGTATATTGCTGGTGTTGAGAGACATTTGCCCGATATCTTAAAAGAAGGACCCTTTGTCCCCATGAATGCTTCTACTGTTGTCAGAAATACCGATGGGACTCCTAGGCAATCACCTAAGGAGAAGGATCATTGGTCTGAGGAAGATCATAGACTTGTAGACCTTGACACTAAGTTACAAAATATGATTTTATATGCAGTTCCTGAAACCCTAATGCCCACTCTTGTTTTACTTGAAAATTCCAAATTAATGTGGGAGGAACTAATGACACAGTTTGAAGGCACAAATGAGACAATTGTCACAAGAAAAGTTGCTTTAAACAAAAGATATGAGTCTTTCTTTGTTGTCCCTGGGGAATCTTTAACTCAAACTTACATCAGATTTACAAATCTGGTAAATCAACTGAAAGCCCTGGGTGTAACCAAAGATAAAGAAATTTTGTTGGAAAAATTTTGTGATATTTTACCTTCTAAATGGGAAAAATTTAATCTTGGTCTTGAGACAAGGCAAAACTTTGCACAGTCACACTCTTGCTTCCCTTTATGGAGCCTTCAGATATACTGAAGAGAACAAAGCTGAGAGAGCTTTGGCTGAGCAGGATGCCAAGAATCATGTTTCTACCAGTTCTGGTATGGTTCAGTATTCTGAACCACATAGCACTGCTCTACTATCTTCTGAGAGTGACATTTCTGACTCGATGAAGAAGATGGTTTCTGAAATGTTAAAAACTGGTGTCTCTGGTAAAGTTACTCATGATTGTGATGAGGATGACAATGATGATCTGGTTGCCATGATGGCTAAAACGTTCAATCGTTTTAAGGCCAAATCAAATCGATCTGGCAAACCTTTTGCTTCCAGCGCTTCTCTTGACAAATCTAATCTTGAATGCTTTAAATGCGGCAAGAAAGGACATTTCATGAAGGAATGCAGATCTAGTCAACCATCATCATCACAATCTGCTCCTAACCATTTTATTTTTCAGAAATCTGATGACAGCTATAAGGCCAAATACAAGAAGTTAAAGGCACATATGGCTCTTCTGGCACAAGACAACTCAAGCAACAGTTGTATGATTGCCAAAACTGAAAAATGGGAAGAATCTGATGAATCATCTGATGATGAAGAAGAGTTAGGGACATGTGTTTCATGGCACAAGAAGATCAAGGTCATTTGGTCAAATCGATGTTGAATCTGGTCGCTGGGTGGATATTGTAATGAAAAAGGTCAGTAATTTTGGCTTTGAAAAGAATGAGGAACACAAACTGGACCTTTTGGTTCTTTTAGAGGCTGACATCTCATTTGTTGAGACAGTGCGTTCAGAAATCCTAAAAATGTTTGAAAATAATGCTTCTGAACTGAACGCCAGTCATGCCAGATTGAAAGAACTGAAAGATGTTTATTTGGCTCTAAAAAGTTATCAGTCTATGGTTGCAACTTTAGAATTGGAAAAGGAAGAATTAAAATCCATCCTTGAAAAAGAACAAGCAATCATTAAATCTTGGATGAAAGCACCAAGGCCAGATGCTGCAATTAAAAATACTTTTGCATCACAAAGAGCAGCATATGAGTCTGGTGATCTTCATTTGGCATCCATAATCACTGATTTAGATGCACTTCCAAAGGAAATAAAGCCTGAAATCATTTTTCCTAAAGTTGGCAAGCAGAAAACTGTAACTAATAAAGCCCAGGAACAATCTGAGGGTAAATCTGAAACAGCTCAGACAACTGTTTCAGAAAGGAAGGCTAAATCCAAAAAGCCATCCCCTCAACTAAAGACCTAAAGAAGAAGAAAAATTTCTCCCCCACTGAGCCATCTACCTCAGATTCAGGTAAGGCTCAGGTGTCTAATGAAGAATCAATTCTGTTAAGGTTAGAAAGTCAATTTCAACTATTGGCTAGACAAGTGCAGAGTTGTAATGCACGTTTAAAAAATGTTGAAACTCCTCCTCTTCAACCAAAACAAAATACAAAACCCTTTTCTAAGCAAATCAGGCAGAAATCTGAAAAGAAAAAGGTTGAAAACCCCATCAAACCAACTATTTTTTTGTCATCTGAAATAATGACTGAAATCCCCTTTGATCCTTCTGTTCCTTATGAACCAAAGAAATCTGAGACTGCTAAGGGAGAGTCTAGTGAACCCATCCAAAGATAGGTTCCCAAAAAGAACTAATCTTTGTTTGTGTGCAGGGAGACCGAAAGAAGAATATATGGTTTCTGGACAGTGCTGCTGGCTGAACCATGACTGGTTATCAGACCCTGCTAGAGGAATATAGGGTGCAAGAGGGGCCCTCAATAGTTTTTGGAAATGATGGTAATGGAAAAACTGAGGGATATGGTGTGGTGAATAATGGTCAAGTCAAATTCACACGTGTTGCATATGTGAACGGTTTGAAATATAACCTGATCAGTGTCAGTCAACTGTGTGATGATGGCTTCAAGGTTTTATTTGATATTTCACAAGGCACCATATTCAACAGAGATGGAAAGGTGGTACTGATTGCACCAAGGAAGGGAAACATTTATGTCATTGATATGAATCCTTCTACCACTGAACAATGTTTCTACTCAAAGGCAGGTGAAGACACAAACTGGCTGTGGCACAAGAGATTATCCATCTGAACTTCAAGAACATCAATAAGTTGTCTAGAAAACAACTTGTTGATGGGATACCCTCTATGTCTTTCAATAAAGACAAGCCATGTCCAGGTTGTGAAATGGGTAAGCAGAAAAGAGCTTCATTCAAGACAAAGCAAAGCTTTAGTATAACTGAACCTCTTCACATGCTTCACATGGACCTTTTTGGACCAGTGAATGTTCAGACCAGAGCAGGAAAGAAGTACACCCTTGTTATCGTTGATGAATATACAAGATACTGCTGGGTGATTTTCCTCAGGTCCAAAAGTGAAGCTGCTGCTGAAATCATTGCTCTCATCAAACAAATTGAGCTCAAGCACAAGCGAAAAGTTTGTCAGCTCAGAAGTGACAATGGCACTGAATTCAGAAATGCCACTCTAGAGTCCTTCTGCACTGAAACTGGCATATCTCAGAACTTCTCCTCAGCTCACACACCAGAGCAGAATGGTGTTGTAGAAAGAAAGAATCGCACGCTGATTGAAGCTGCTAGAAGTATGTTGAATGAATCTGGTCTTCCAAGAATTTCTGGGCTGAAGCTGTTGCAACTGCCTGCTACACTCAGAACAGATCTGTTTATGTCAAAAGACACAAGAAGACCTCCTATGAAGTACTCAGAAATAGAAAGCCTAATATTGGATACTTCCATGTATTTGGATGTCCAGTATACATTCTGAATAATTCTAATCAGCTTGGAAAATTTGATGCAAAAGCTGATGAAGGGTACTTCCTAGGATATTCATCAAATCGCAAGGCCTTTAGAGTCTTTAACAAGAGACTTGAAAAGGTTGATGAGTCAATTCATGTTACCTTTGATGAATCCAATTCTGCAATCTTTAAAAATTCCATTCCTGTACCACCCTCAGAAAGTCCAATAAGTTTTGGTGATTCTGATCCTATTGCTGAAACTGATCAGTCACCTGAACATGCTTCTGAACATCTCCGTTCAGAACCAGTAATAAACAAGCCTAGCAACATTCCATTTTATCCTCCAGTCAGTTTCAAACTACCTTCTGAACTGACTATTGGATCAGATGTACATGCTGCTTCTCCTCTGATATCAGGCTCCACTGAGCAACCTCATTCTGAAGAATTTCATGATGCAAGTCATGATCTGCAGGAAGAAGAAGAAGCTGAAGATGTATTTTCTGAAGCTCCTCCTGAAGTTACTCAGAGAAGTTCTTGCACTGATATCATTGTTCATCCTGGTCAATACTCTAAATGGACAAAAGCACATCCAATCGAGCAAATTATTGGAGAGTCCAGTAAAGGGGTTCAGACCAGAAGAGCCACAAGCGATCAATGCTTAAACATCAGCTTCTTATCTCTAATTGAACCCAAGAAGATTGACGAGGCTATGCAAGACCCAAGCTGGGTTGAAGCCATGCAAGATGAGCTCAACCAGTTTAAAAGAAACGATGTATGGGAACTCGTTCCTTGTCCAGTAACCTGAAGAAGGAACCAATTGGGACAAGATGGGTCTTCAGAAACAAGATGGATGAAGATGGTCATATCATCAGAAACAAAGCAAGACTTGTTGTAAAAGGATATGCACAAGAAGAGGGAATAGATTTTGATGAAACTTTTGCACCAGTTGCTAGACTTGAAGCTATCAGAATATTCTTAGCTTTTGCAGCTCATCATCAGTTTAAAGTCTATCAAATGGATGTCAAAAGTGCATTCCTGAATGGAGAACTAGAAGAAGTCGTTTATGTGTATCAACCACCAGGGTTCATTAATGAAGAAAAACCACATTGGGTGTACAGACTGAACAAAGCCTTATATGGTCTGAGACAAGCACCCAGAGCCTGGTATGATACTCTTACTAAACATCTTCTTAAAAATGGTTTTAAACGTGGTGCAATTGATAACACTTTGTTCATATTGCATGATAAAAGTGATATCCTTTTAGTACAAATTTATGTTGATGATATTGTGTTTGGTTCTACAAATGAGAAGATGTGTGAAATTTTTTCTAAAATCATGTCTTCTGAGTATGAAATGAGTATGATGGGTGAACTGACATATTTTCTGGGACTTCAAGTAAAACAAACTGAAGATGGTATTTTCATAAACCAAGAAAAATATGTCAGAGATTTATTAAAGAAATATCAATTTGATTTAGTCTCATCAAAAGATACTCCTATTTCTGCTCCATTAACTTTGGATTCTGATCCACATGGAAAACCAGTGGACCATACAAAATATCGTGGTATGGTTGGCTCACTGATGTATTTAACTGCAAGTAGACCAGACATAATGTTTGCAACATGCCTTTGTGCTAGATTTCAGTCTGATCCCAGAGAAGCACATGCAAATGCTGTTAAAAGGATCTTCAGATACCTTAAAGGTGTCCCCAGATTGGGTCTTTGGTATCCCAAAGGCTCTAGTCTAGATCTAATGGGTTATTCAAATTCTGATCATGCAGGTTGTAAGATAGACAGGAAAAGTACCACAGGTGGGTGTCATTTCCTTGGTGGCAAATTAGTAAGCTGGACCAGTAAGAAGCAGACTGCAGTATCATTATCCACTGCAGAAGCTGAGTATATTTCTGCAGCAAGTTGTTGTGCTCAGATTCTATGGATGAAAAACCAGCTGACTGATTATGGTGTTACTTACACAAAGACTCTAATCTTTTGTGATAACACTAGTGCCATTGCCATATCTCACAATCCTGTGATGCACTCGAAAACCAAGCACATTGATCTCAGGTATCATTTCATTCGTGATCATATTCTGAAAGGAGATATTGAATTGCACTTTATTCCCACTGATAAACAACTCGCTGACGTTTTTACAAAACCTTTAGATGTCAAACCTTTAAACATCTAGTCAGTGAGTTGGGTATGTTAAATCCTTAGACTGGTAATCTTGTTATGAACGCCTCAGTGACACTGATCTGGTTCACCAGTCTGAGCGATCCATGTAATTTTTGCTCGCCTAGCTATCGAACGCCTTTGTGATACTATCTTGGCACTTATTAATTCATGGATCATCACTTCAGGGGGAATGTTAAATATTTTTCTAACCTTAAAATAAACCTTCAATTTTGAGGGGGAACTTTTTACTCAGAAAAATGTATTTAACTGAAGCACTTCAGAAAATCAAAATTATTTCAGTTGAATTTTATTAACTGAGATGGTTCAGATCTCTTTGGAACTGACCATGCTCAGAATTTGTTTAGTCATCACTGAAATACAACAATCTTTTCAAGATATTTAATTGATACTTGGTCAATTGTGTGTACACGTGACCTACTGCATACTATGTTTTAACTTACGTTGGTCATGCTTATGTGTCACACAAGTTGCGCCGTAAAAGGGAAAGAAATGAGTACTTTTTCTGAAAAAGTGTTGCAGGGTGGGGTCACTCAAACGTCTCTGCATTTAATGCGGACTTGACCCCAGAAATTGTTTTTTAATTGGAAAATCACTTTGTATTCCATCTTAAATTCAAATTCCTTTTCATTCTTTCATTTACTTCGTTTTTCATTTACTTTCCAATCATCAATCTCTCTCATATTTACTCTCAAATTCCTTAACTCTTCATATTCCTTTCACTTTCATCTTTCGATTCTTAAAATGTCTAAATCATCATCTTCTTCGCAACACAAATCGCTCATAAATTTTGAATATACTCCATCAAATGATGTGAAAACATCTGCCACATGGCCAAAGAATTTCACTCCTTCACAAATTCGATTTAACATGAGCAATTTCTTGGCTCAATTAAATGTGAAATCCAAAACCCTAATGGGAAGAATTAATAATTTTTGGGAGCAATCCCCTTTCCATTATGCTCTGACCGCTAATCCTCAGGCATTGTATCATCGATACTTGCTTGAATTCTGATATACTGCTGTGGTGAGCAAAGATGAACAATCCATCTCCTTCACTCTCAATGAGGGCACCAAGCAATGTGTTATCACTCTTGAGGGGTTCAGAAATTCCCTTCATCTGAACTACCTCAAACCTTCCCAGGTATATGCTAAACGACTCAAAGGAGTCAATTTCAGGGAGGTTCTAGTCGCCACCGGTCATGGCGATATGGAGGATGCTGATGGTAATCTGAAGACCTCCGGACACATATTTATGTCTGGATTTGGCAATTGCTGGAGGTTCTTCTGGACCCAAATTGTGGAAAGTCTTGGTGGCAACCATGGTGTTAGAAATCTAAAATGGTGTTAAAATGTAAATGTTTTAGAGGTGGAAGGGGCATTAGTGAAACTTAGATTTATGATATAAATAGCCCCCTTCCACACATTATTTGTAAGCTTTTCCCCACATTTATCCTAATCATTCCATTTCACTCTAATTACTCTCTCTAAACTCATCTTCAACCTCCATTTCACACACAAACACACTTTTCACACACTAACCTAAATCCTCCATTAAACCTTCAAATCAAGCTCAAATTTCTACTTAACAATTGGTATCAGAGCAAAATCAGTTAATCTGAACGATCCATAGCTCGATTTGTTGCAATTCTTATCCAATTTTCGAATTTTTATTCCGAAACTGTTTTAGTTCATCAACTGTGGGATTTTTCTACAGTTGATTTTACCTCGATATTTGTTCACCAATAGATTCCTAGTAGTTGAAAACATAATCCTGTCAAGTTTCAAGTTCCAATTCGATCTAAATCTCGAGTTTGAATTTTTGCATTTTTGGCGCGATTTTGTGGGATTCGAATCTGTTGTGTTTGGTGTTGAATTTTGTTCATAGATTTGTTGCGGAGGTAAAAACACACAGTTTGCAAGTGTTTTCATGTTCACTAGGACGATCTTCCCAAGATCGTCTTAGTCTTTGAAAGTTCATTTCATACTTAGTACTTTGTGGCTTGTAGGACGATCTCCTCAAGATCGTCTTGACAAGTGGTTGTGAGTTGTGAAGTGTTTGTTGTGGCTAATTAATCCTTACGGATTGGTTTGGTCAATTCAAACACTTGGAAAGTGTTTGATACTTGAAGATTCTAAGCCAGAACCTAGGACGATCTTACCAAGATCGTCCCATCTTGAACTTAAGACGATCTTCACCAAGATCGTCCCATTTCTTCTGAACTTAAGACGATCTTCACCAAGATCGTCCCATTTCTTCTGAACTTAAGACGATCTTCACCAAGATCGTCCCATTTCTCTAAACTTAAGACGATCTTCACCAAGATCGTCCCATTTCTACTAAACTTAAGACGATCTTTCAAGATCGTCCCATTTCTTCTGAACTTAAGACGATCTTCACCAAGATCGTCCCATTTCTCTGAACTTAAGACGATCTTCACCAAGATCGTTTCAAAAAAAAAAAAAAATAATTTTTTCCCAAGGTCTTAAAAAGGGATAATTCATGAAGATTTAAAATTTGATAGCGTTAAAAAAAATTTTAGGCCAATTTTCATTCGTTATCGACGCGGTTTTGGCGAATAATTTTAGAAATTATCAAATTTTTCCTATGATCATGATATCCAAAGTTTACATGAAATTCAAAGTTTCGTGAGAACATATTTCGGCGGCAAAAAATTTGGAGGGAAACCTGAAGTACAAAATCTCCAAATTTCAATTTTAATTCTTTCACTTCAATTTCAATCACAATTATCTTTTCATTTCATTTCACCCTTTGCTAAACAAAATGTCAAGTCCAAGTATCTCAAATTCAGTCAAAAATGATTTCGTCTTCAATTTGTGGTTAACTTCCTCACCCAAGACACCTACTTCATCTGAAGAGAAACTTCATAAAGGTGGAACTGTGCTCATGTTGTATGACTACTCATTTGCGATCTGAAACAACTCCTTGTCAAGTGATGAAGATATTGATTCATTCAACTGCATCTGAAAATGTCAAGTTTCAAGAGGAAGTAGTCACGTTACAAGCTGAGAATGTCAAACTGAAAGAACAAATGATCTACTATCGAGCTGGAAATGTGAGACTTACAAATGAGATGAAAGAACTTCAAGTTGAATTTGGAGACCTTGCAGTTTGGAATGAAATTGACACACAAACTTTGAAGAAGAATGATGAGTTGATGTCACAAATGAAAGCTGAGATAAAAGAACTTCAAACAGAATTGAAAACTTCCAACAAGAAGCTGAATGATAGTATCTTGGAAAGCAAATCAAGAGAACTTATTTTGCAAGAAAAGATTTCAAGTTTTCAATCTCAGTCAAAAAATGAGATATCTATATTCTTAACCATGGAGAGCAAGTTTATTGATGAGATGAACAAAGTTGAGAAAGAGAGACAAGATGTTTGCAACAAAATCAAGACTCTTGAAGAGAATTGTTTGCAATATCAATCAAATGAAACATCTCTACGAAAGAGAATCTCTGAACTTGAGATGGAATTGCAAACACAATCAACATCTTGTGACACTCAAAGTGATGATGGCTCAGTTTATCATGATGCAAGTCCAATATTTCCAACTGAACTTGATGCTCCAAAGAAAGTTTGCACTGAGTCCATCCCAAAGAGCTCAAAGATCAAAGTTTCATCTCCTGCTAAACATAAAGCTTCTCAATTTACTAACTATGTCTTATTCAAGGATAGAAAGTATTCGTCGAAGCCTACTATAGATGGAACACAGACTCTCATTCCATTCTTGTCATTTGAAGACAATACCAAGTTCATCTCTCAAGCAAAAGCTCAGTTGACCAAGATCAAATGGAAACCTGTCTACAAACCAAAGTCAACTGAGTCAAAGACAATCAAATACTCACTTGGCAACTCTATGAACTTGCACCAAAACCAATTACCGTGCAAGAAGTGAATGTCTTTGCATCTCCACTGCGTCCACAAAAACTCAACTTTTCAACAACCTCGAGTTTTCACCCACCATGGACTGCAGATTCTATTCGTTGAATCGATGACACGTACATTTGGAATGTCAAGACAAAAACCGTTGGGCCTACACTTAAATGGGTCCCAAAGGTTGTTTGTAAGTAATTCGATGAAGTGGCTTATACACATGTCAGTGTATAACCCGGGCTAAAGATGTTGTTTATTGAACTACTACTTCATAATGGTTGATTCCCCAGTTTCGACTTCAAAGAGACATGATGAACATGTTGCCACACATTCATCATGAGGGGAAGAAAGAGGATAATGAAGTCGAACAAGTTTATTTGAAAGAAGAATTTATCAGTTGAGGGGAAGAAAGATAAATTGTTGACTAAAGTGATTCCCAAATTTTTCTTTGAAGATAGTTATCGCCAACGTAGTGGGTACGCCGCGGGTACACCCTATACATAAGCGTTGGTGGTACGCAAATATGATTGTTTGATCGAGGGGAAGTTTGTGATGAAAAAGATGTTTGTCCAAATGCTTAAAGAGAAAGATTTATTAATTAAGGGGAAGTGTGACAAAGTTAAGATTGTCAATAAGAGGCGTTCATGTTCAAATCTAAAGAGCCAAGATCAAGTTTCCGCAATGCTCATACTCTGAGAAGTTCAAGACTTAAAGATACATCTTTAAGGTAAGTGTGAAGATTAAAGACGTAAAGCCAAGTTTGATGGAAGATCTTGAAGACAATGAGAAAGCTTCAAAGACCTTCATCAACAAATTCGTATTTATAGATGATGTCGTGCATGAATTACATTTCAACACCAAGGGGAAGAATGTTAGAAATCTAAAATGGTGTTAAAATGTAAATGTTTTAGAGGTGGAAGGGGCATTAGTGAAACTTAGATTTATGATATAAATAGCCCCTTCCACACATTATTTGTAAGATTTTCCCCACATTTATCCTAATCATTCCATTTCACTCTAATTATTCTCTCTCAATCTCCATCTTCAACCTCCAAAACACACACTTCACCTTTTAACACACTAACTCCATTTTTGCACAAATCAAGCTCAAATTTCTACTTAACATTTTGAAAGTCGCCTCTCACAATGGAAAGCAAACTCCCTCTCCATCGGTGGTAGGATTACCCTTATTCGCTTTGTGCTCGACAGCTTGCCAACCCACTATTTCTCGTTGTACAAGGCCCCGGTTAGTATTATTTCTAAACTTGAATCAATACGTAGGTCTTTCTTTTGGGGGGGCGTAACAAAATTTCATGGGTCTCATGGGATAGAATTATCGCTCCTACTGAATCGGGCGGACTTGGGTTAGGTAGTCTTGAACATAAAAACTTGTCTCTTTTGTCAAAATGGTGGTGGCGATATCGTAAGAAACCAAACAGTCTCTAGTGTCGTGTCATTAGCTCCATACATGTCTCGCATAGAAACTGCTCCCCCATGCCTTGTAAATCGAACCTGGTGGGTGCTTGGAAAGCGATTTCCAACCTTGGCACCCACCTCACCCCTCTTGATGTTTCCTTGGAGAAATCTTTTACAGGAATTATTGGCGACGGAGCTTCAATCCGATTCTGGATCGATATATGGAATGGCGATACTCCCTTCTACATTATCTACCCGGACCTCTTTAAACTCGAGAAATACAAGGGATGCTTTGTCAATGAAAGAGCCACAGGTAGAGGCAGATTCTCCCAGTGGGAATGGTGCTGGACGAGACCACCATCAACATCAATCGAACTCCACCAATTACAAGAGATGCTCTCACAAATCTCTAACGTTTCACTTACAAATGCAACTGATTCATGGACCTGGTCTCATGACACTTCTGGGAGCTTCACAGTCAAATCAATGAAGAAATATCTCCAATCCACCACTCATGGACCCAATCGTTGGCCATTTCCCTGGAACCGTAGTGCACCCCTTAAAGCCAATATTCTTGGATGGAGACTCGAAATGAAGAGAATCCCGACAGCTGATCTTCTGTCACAAAGAAATGTCCAACTCGCCACGACAATTTGTACACTTTGCAACCATCATACGGAAACAGTTGAACACCTGTTTCTCCATTGCAGCTTTGCTAAATTCCTCTGGAATTTTATTCGCATATGGTGCAATCTCCCGGCAATCAAACCCTCCAGCATCAAAGAGCTACTTGAGATACATAAAATCCTTCATCTCAACCCAACGAAACGAAGCTTCTTCAACCTGATAATCATCACCTACTGTTGGGTAATCTGGAAGTGTCGAAACGGTCGAATATTTTCTAACAAACTTCCTTCAATCAGATTCGCCACAAAAGAAATCAAAATCCAAAGCTTTCTATGGATATCAAACCGAGCAACAAAACACCGAATTGATTGGCAAAGCTGGAGCACCTTCAATTTTTAGTTTCATGCTAGTTTTATTTGTTATACCCCTGTTGCATGATTTCCTTCTGAACTTCTATCTTATGGATGTAATACTAGCAACTTGCTAGTTTCTTTCATATCAATATAATATTTTGACTGTTCAAAAAAAAAACTTAATTTTTCATACAACCCGAAACATGAACCCCTAATTAAAGTTCAGGTGACTTTATTTACAGATTGTATATCGAGTTGATTAGTACGTAGTTGAAAAAAATCCATATAATTCCGTTAGCTTGGATACCGACTGACAACTCTAATTATGTGAGATCAAGCTGAGCATTAGAAATTTAGAATATATAGTTAAAATCAAAACTTTCAATATGATTTCAATCAAGATATCATAATGACCGAAACAAACACCCATATTAATGAAATAGAGTATTCAGATTGGCCAAGTAAGTGGCCGGATAAGACAACATAAGTTTGATATAGATATTCTAAATTCTAATACTATCAACTTGCAAGGAAGGATAAAAAGATATTTTTTTTGTTAGTACTGATAGTGAAACATAGACCTAATTAGTAATTTGTTTTAGGAAGACAACTACAGAAATCGATAAAAAATAAAATATTCCATATTTCCATGCATATTTACCATTAGTCCTTCTTCCGAGGTTCAAGTGTAATAGTTTGTTCTGACACAACTTCTTCAACTCAACCTCCCCGTTATAAGGTAGCAAGAATAAAGTATTTATCATAGAAGTAGAATTTACAATGTATGAGTTAAATTGATAATCACATATACCAAAAAGACCAAATTTCAATTGAGAAACACGAGTCTATACTAACTTGGTTGAGATTGTAGTTACGATTTATAAGCAAAAAAATACAAATGATGTATTGTTTTCGTAAATTTAATAACAATGATACGAGTAATAAATATGCATCTTCTGCACTAAGTGGGCATTATGGAAGCATCGAAATGAAAAGGTATTCTCTCTTGGTCGAATTCGTGAAGATTTTTTGTTCGATTTCGTTGTATCTCAATCTTACTTATGGTACTCGAGTAGGTGTAAAAAATATCAAATTTCTCGGGACGAGTGGCTCAAAAACCCTCTCCTTTACATGTAATAATTTGGTATCGTTCTCCTCAGGTTGAATTTTTTCAACCTATAGGTTTTATTTTAATAAATTGTTGTTAAAAAAAAATATGCATAATATCCAATCCTTAAAAAATATACCTGAACAAACATAGCATAAAATAAAATAAGATATATATATACTGCCCCAGCCCAAAAAGATAAGAAAAGAAAAACTAAAATAAGGTTGTATAACTTTAAAAAGGCTAAAACGGTAAAACTATAAACCCGATAACACTTACTTAGCTGAGCCCAGAAACTTACAAAAATCGCCCATATGTATTGTGACGAAATATAGATTAAAATAAGCCCATTAAAACCAGCCCATTACATAAAACTATCTCCCTAATTTCAATGCCCTAAAACCCTTTCTTTCTTTTTATGCACATCATTCAATTCTGTCTATAAACCCTGCAAATTCTTTTGTGTCCAAACAAAATCAGTAAAGCTTCTGCATCTGCTGCTTCAAAAATGGTGAAAGTAGTAAAAGCTACTGGAAACAATAATAATGACAAGAAAAAGAAAAACAAGAAAAAGATCAATCCAAACTCCATAGCTATGAAAGTCAAAGCTCCAGTTGCAAAAGATAACCCTTTTGAAACTATTTGGTCTCGGCGTAAATTCGATATCCTCGGAAAGAAACGAAAAGGAGAAGAACGCCGAATTGGGCTTGCTCGGTCACTCGCTATCGAAAAGGTAGTGTCAAATGATAGATATATGTTGTTTGTATATAATTTGTACATTTGGAAGTGTTGGGTTGTTAAAAGATTGTATCTTGAGATTGCCCATTATTTTAGATGATATTATAGTACTATATGTATGTATGTGTGTGTATGTATATGTATATATATTGGGTATTTTGGAATGTGGGTGTTGATTTGTTTTGTGAAATTTGCAGAGGAAGAAGACATTGTTGAAAGATTATGAGAGAAGTAGGAAATCGTCGGTTTTTGTGGATAAGAGAATTGGAGAGGGAAATGAGGAGCTTGGTGAGTTTGATAAGGCCATTATCAGATCACAACGAGAAATGCGGGTAATTTATTTTGCTGTATAAAAGTTTGAATTTGTGTTTCTTGCTGTTTTGTTATAGGATGAATTGCACAAGTAAGATGTATTTACTACTTGTAACGGTTTAAATAGGATTATGAGTTATGCAACGTCTTAGTTGTAGGAAATTAGTAAGCTTTATTTATCTATGGAATGGAATAGGTAGCTATGAGTAACTAATATTAGGGTAAAAAATGGATAAAAACAGTTTTTGATATGCTATTATTGTTGAATCAACGTGATCGTGTTGCTTGAGAATATACGTTCATCACGGCTTCTAACTCTAAGTTTGTCACAATTCTTAAACTCTGAATATACTTCTTATACTCTGAATATACAATGCATCATTTTTAAGCTGGGCAATCAATACTTTTGATTTTCTTGATGTTATTTATTGTACTTATAATAGGGGAGACTTGGCAAGAAAAACAAATATAATCTATCCGATGGGGAAGAAGATGAGTATGGGTTGCAAGATGGCGGTTTGTATCCTGAAAGAGATGATTTTGAAGAAGCGGTACCATTTGATGATGAGGAAGATGGGGAAGCAACAGAGGCTGAAAGTAAGTTCACATTTGTTTACCTAAAGCTTTATCTGAAGCTTCTTATGATAAATGACAACACAATTGCAAATTGCAACAGAAGATATATAAACGTGTACTTAAAGCTACACAATTTTATAGTTTAGGTGGTGAAATGGTGGGTTTTATGATTATCAAAGTGTTATCTGATCCCATATTTTTTTTAGTTATCAATGAAGTTTATTGGTTTAATATGCTATATGATGACTATCTGATAGATTAAGGCTGCTGCCTTTTTTCTATTAGAGTGCAGTTATTTTCACAAAAGTGGTTGAAGGCATATCTTATGCTTTAAGACACATTATTCTATATACCCTTTATTTTTTGTTTGTTTTAAATTGTTTTCGTTTTTTTTTCAGAGAAATCTTTCATTTTAAAACAGCTTAGTGCCGAGGGTACCCCTGGCTCTCATGAAAGTGGAGGCGGAGGAGAAGAAAATGTGGGTGTAGCTGTTGGATTATATGAATGCTGGTGTGTTCTGTCTACTCATATCTTTTGTTTAATGTGGCGTTTTTTTTATTTCAGAGGCAGAAGACTAGCAAGGAGGTGTATGGCGAGATAATAACCAAGAGCAAATTTTTTAAGGTGGGGTATATAGCTACTATATGATTTTATTTGGAGCATTCCTGGATGGTTTTTACTAACTTTTGCGCATAACATGATTCTATCCTTCCATTGCTGATATGATTCTAGGCAGAGAAAGCAAGAGACAAGGAAGAAAATGATCTCTTGATTAAAAAGTTGGATGAGCAGTTTACATCTTTGCAGTCCTCTTTGGCACAACCTAATCAAATAAATGTCGTTAAAGATGTTGCAAGCAACAGCACAAAAGAAGTTAGTTTCAGTAAATATGAACCTGATCAGGTATGATTTATGTCATCAAAGAGATAGATGAACTTTTAAATCAATTTTTGGTCTTTGTTTACATGTATTATTTGCAAATCAATCAATTGCAGGAGAAAGCTGATACTTATGATAAATTACTGAATGAAATGGTGCTGGATATTCGTGCTCGTCCATCAAATAGGACAAAAACACCCGAAGAACTTGCACAAGATGAAAAAGAACAGCTAGAAAAATTGGAGGTATGGAATGGAGTAATGGACAATATGACAGTCATTGCAGGACTTATGTTATAATGTTCTTTCATTTCCATCTAACTTTTTTTAACATGTATTCAATTGCTTGTCATTTAGGAAGAGAGGCAAAAACGGATGCATGCTGCTGATGATACAAGCGATGAAGATAATGATGATGCTGATGATGATCAGGAAAAGACAGCCTCCAAGAAACTTAAAACGTCTATTTCTGGGGATGATCTTGGAGATTCTTTTGCTGACGAGGAACCAAAAACCAAATTGGCTTGGATCCAACAGATGTTGAGAAAAGAAAATGAAGTCGATGTTTCAAGCGAGGACGGCGGTGACGGTGACGGTGATGATGATGATGATGATGATGAAGAGGAGGATGGAGAGAGAGAAGATGATGAAGCAGAGGATGATGACTTGGCAAGTGAAATGCCACGATCTCTCAAAGACTGGGAACAAAGTGATGATGATGATGAAGATGATGAGGAGGAGGAAGAGGAGGATGGAGAGAGAGAAGATGATGAAGCAGAGGATGATGACTTGGCAAGTGAAATGCCACGATCTCTCAAAGACTGGGAACAAAGTGATGATGATGATGAAGATGATGATGAGGAGAAAGCAGGAGAGGATGATGAGGTAAAACCAAAGGACCATAAAAAGGTTATACGTACTAATAAAGATTCTAAGAAGAAGGATGCATATGTCAAAGTTCCTGAAACTCTACAAGGGGAGCTTCCATATACAATTGAAGCTCCAAAAACCATAGATGACTTGTCATTGCTGTTGGATAGTCGTTCTGATGATGAAATCATTGAAGCAATCAGGCGAATTCGTGCATTCAATGCAATTAAAATTGCTGCAGAAAATCGAAAGAAAATCCAAGTATGGTTAATATTTATGTTATATATATTCATCATATAATTTTCATTCTAATTTTACTCAATTTCTGGTGTATGGTTGCTAGAAGATCAGCCATAACTTGGTTTCTCGTAGCTGCATGCTTTATCATGCTTCAATCTACTCTTTATAATTTATTGTCAGTTACCATTAGTGAAATTGTTCATTTTACCTTTCTGTCTCAGGTATTCTATGGCCTATTGCTGCAGTATTTTTCTGTTTCAGCAAACAAAAAGCCATTGAATTTTAGGTTGTTAAATTTACTAGTAAAGCCGCTGATGGAAATGAGTATTGAAATCCCATACTTTGCTGCCATATGTGCTCGCCAACGATTGCTTAGAACTCGGACACTTTTTGCAGAGGATATCAAGATTTCAGGTTTATTTTATTGCCATCCCTTTCGTTTTGGATTTTTACAGTTATATTAAACTAGCCAAGTCTGACTTTTGTTGCAGAGAAAAGCTGTTGGCCTACTATGAAGACATTGTTTCTTTTGAGGCTGTGGTCCATGATATTTCCTTGCTCAGATTTTCGTCATGCTGTTATGACCCCTGCAATATTATTGATGTGTGAGTATTTGATGCGCTGTCCAATTATATCTGGCCGTGATGTGGTGATTGGCTCCTTCTTGTGCTCCATGGTTCTTTCTGTAAGTGCAGTTTAATCCACTCTTCCATTTGTTTCAGGGGTCTCTTACGCTTCATTATATGTTTTTCTATACATATATATATAGCTAAAAAAGTACAATGTCTTCGTATATAGTGTTTATTTGTACTTCAAGTATACTTTTACAAGGGCACACTGCAAATTGATATGTATTGGTCACAACAAAGAGATCCCTTTTTCATTGTAAATGGTTATGGTCTTACCATGTAGGTCTGCAAGCAGTCAAAAAAGTTCTGCCCGGAGGCATTAGTGTTTTTACAGACCTTGTTAGTGGCAGCTTTGAATAAAAAGCCTGAACCATCTCATGACTCTGAGGTAAATTTTTACATTTTTAGTAGTTTGAAATAAAGATCCCAATATATTGGTGAAAGAAGATTCTGTGGTCTTGAACACTTACAAGTGAATCTTGTTGCAGTTGTATAACCTAATGGAATTGAGATCTCTAAAGCCTCTTCTATGTATACGTGGTACTGTGGATGAGATAAAGCCCCTGGACTTTCTTATGCTGATGGACTCGCCAGACGACTCCCCTTATTTCACTTCTGAGAATTTCAAGTTAGTAGTTGCTTTGACATGCCGTATTCATATTATTGAATTCTTGTTATTTTATTTAATTTTAATGAAACTGTGGTTTTATACAGAGCGAGCATGCTTGCAGTAGTAGTTGATACTCTACAAGGATATGCTCAAATTTATGAAGAATTTAAATCATTTCCCGAAATATTCTTGCCAATTTCCAAATTACTAGTGCAACTAGCAGGACAAGATCACATGCATGTTGTTTTACAAGACAAAATGAAAGCTACTATTCAGCTGATAGAGAAGAAAGCTGATGAGCACCACATGTTGCGTCGACCATTGCAAATGAGGAAGCAAAAACCAGTTCCGATTAAGTTACTTAATCCGAAGTTTGAAGAAAAGTAATTCCTTCTGAATTCTGATTACTTTCCATGGCAACCACCATACATGTTCTTTAGCCCTTTTATTATTTCTCTTTTCTACTTTCTGTTTCATTTTTTTTCTAGAGGTGTGGCAAAGTGGGTAGGGGAGGTTGGGTAACGGGTCAAACTGGTTAATATTTCAGGTTAAGTCAAAATGTGTCTACGTGACTAAGCCAGAGTGATTTTTTTAATTAAAGCATCAAGCTCTTGAATAAAATGATTTAGGAGGCTTTATGTTTAAAATACAATTTGTGCAAATTTGGCCCGTTTGACCACCCAACCTATTTGACCCGAATCTTTTTATTTAAAATTTTTTTGTTTGACCTGTTAGAGAAAACTTGAACTAAAGCAAGCAATTCATTCAGTAATGGGCCGAAATTGGCCCTATCTAACTTTTAGTTGACTGGAACTACTTTTCGGGCAAGTTGCTGCTTACTTAAATGACTGATTAAGTTTCTTGCTTGTTGATTATATTTGGCAGCTTTGTGAGTAGTAGAGACTATGATCCTGATCGTCAACGGGCCGAGGAGAGAAAGTTACAGAGACTTGTAAAGCGTGAAGCTAAAGGAGCAGCTCGTGAGCTGCGAAAGGATAACTATTTCTTGGCGGAAGCAAAGGCTAAAGATAAGGCACGCTTAGACAAAGAAAAGGTGGAGGAGTATGGTAGAGTGAGAGCTTTTCTTCAGGAACAAGAGCATGCGTTCAAATCTGGACAACTTGGCAAAGGGGGCAAGAAACGGAGGAAGTAGAACAAATGTTCCAATGTATTCTGTAAGAAGTTACCTTGATGGATTTTGGGAACTCTAGTGCTTATACACAAACATAGATGAATTTGACCCTGTTAGCTGAACTTTAGGGATGTCACTTCCCAATTATTTTGAATAAAGTAAGACTTTATAACCATTATAATAACCGAACTTTACACCAAGTATCTACCCCCGTATTAATACAAGCTGTAACATGCATTAACAACTAAAAGAGAAAAGAAGATGACTAATTGACCAAACCATCCATGGTCACCTAATCGCGTATGTGTGACGGCTCACAACAGCATGACAAGTCTTGTATTCCAGTGACCAACGGTAGCAGCAAAACTTTGAAACTACCACAAGTCAAAGGCAGTACCTCCCAACAAGATTGATCCCTTTGGATCTTGGTCCATGATGGCCTTTTTATTGATTTTGACGATTGGATCTCTCTATGAATGGAAAAGGGGTGCTTCGGATCGGGAGTAATAAATAAAATAGAAACAAGATAAAATCGTATATCAAAACGACTTCTGGCATCACCGAAAGGATCGAAACCACATTCGTAGGCCGACAATTTTTCTGGATAGGTCGAACTATTGGAAGCAAATGGAATAACATTATAAGCGGCAGTAACATTTACATGAACGAACTTGAAACACATGAATAGTATACATATCATTTACCACAGTTTGTAACCAATCTTCCGGGAAAGAGACACATCCGTGCCTACTATATGTAATGCAAAAGAACATGTAAAAAGGAGATGACTAATTCAATTCAAAACCCTAACCTCTTTACCCATTTATTTTTAGGTATCATCAACTCCTCTCTTTTTTATATATTCTTTTATATTACATCTATTAGGTATAGATGTGTCTCTTATTATTTCTTTGGTGCGGCAATGTAAAACTTTTGGTGTTATGTTTTTTCTAGCATCTTGGTAGTATAAATAAATTTTTTGGTTGGTTGTTCAAAAATCATAATAGTGTGTCATGGGAGGATTGGGCGTCTTTTAACGTCCTTCCTGGTTGTTGTAACTTGGGTTTTAGTTTTTTTTTTTTTTAGTGTTGTACTGTAAACCTCTTGATGTTATATTTTTTTAGTGTCGTGTTATACTCTATATAACTAGATTATTTTCCCGCGTAATACGCGAGTTAAACATATGAAGTTTTCATAATAACATAATTAGTAGTTACAGATAAGACATATTAAAATATGATGATCTTATTATTCAAAAACATACTTGTTGAATTCTAGTGTAATTGATTAAATTTGTTGATAACAAACAGTGTAAAAGAATGTTTAAGTCTTTAGTTGTAAGTTGAGTCAGCTTTTGCTCACTTAAGTTAGGTCAACTTGGATATCTATGTTGAGCCAGTATTCACATGTATTAATGTATATTATAGCATTTGATCTATGTCAAAGATGAACCACAAAGATAGAAGACAAAATTGGGTGTAAAAGTTAGCTTGGACTTTAGTCATCTAAGATGAACAACCTTGGCACTTTGCGATCCTACAAATGTCTTAAGCTGCCTAAGTTACTTCTGGTTATTTGAATCAACCTTGGGATTGAATAAACATGAAAGATAAAAGGTACATGGTACATAACCAATCCTCAAGCGTTGATGGTTGTCCTTTATGTGAGTTGTCCTCTCTGTGATTGACCACGTAATACGCTTATCTAGCTAATAAAGAAACATAGAATTTTAATGGAAAAAGTCATCAAATATTAACTCATATGTCTCAACGTAATAGTTCATAATAAAAATAGCACACAACTAACAAAATATATGATCATAATATACATGTTCATTGGATGATAATTTTACCATTAGTTTTTACAAAGACTTGATAAATATATCTTTGTGGGGGTGGATTAATAAGGATTTTTCGAGAGCCTGAGTTTCATCCCAGACATACGTGTAATTTAGGAGTAGGAGTAGGAGTAGATCAGAATGCCGTTCAAAAAAATAAAAATATATATTTAAGAGGGGTATATTTTGTCTAATCATATAAAGTATAAGTATTAATATTGTCATTTAACAAAAATGAAATAATTAAATTTGATCTAATGGTTCTAAATCAAAGATTGAATTCATCTAACGATTCCTATTTGTTTAGGAATGAATTTAAGACCTTGTTATATATATATATATAGATATATATATATATATATATATATATATATATATATAATATCAAATTTTATATAATATATATATATATATATATATATATATATATATATATATATATATATATATATATATATATATATATATATATATATATATATATATATATATATATATATATATATATATATATATATATATATATATATATATATATATATATATATATATATATATATATATATATATATATATATATATATATATATATATATATATATATATATATATATATATATATATATATATATATATATATATATATATATATATATATATATATATATATATATATATATATATATATATATATATATATATATATATATATATATATATATATATATATATATATATATATATATATATATATATATATATATATATATATATATATATATATATATATATATATATATATATATATATATATATATATATATATATATATATATATATATATATATATATATATATATATATATATATATATATATATATATATATATATATATATATATATATATATATATATATATATATATATATATATATATATATATATATATATATATATATATATATATATATATATATATATATATATATATATATATATATATATATATATATATATATATATATATATATATATATATATATATATATATATATATATATATATATATATATATATATATATATATATATATATATATATATATATATATATATATATATATATATATATATATATATATATATATATTATAATTAATATATTATTCTAGTTCTCGACATTTATATGGTTCTCATTTTAACTTTTGACTATATATATATATATATATATATATATATATATATTGGTAGATATAATGAGTTTTGTTAAACGAATCTTTAAAGGTTGTGGTTTACGCTATACATTATATGGTTGTATATCTAACATAAAATTTAAGAGTGAACTTTTAATAAAAAAAAAAATATATATTTAAGAGGGGTATATTTTGTCTAATCATATAAAGTATAAGTATTAATATTGTCATTTAACAAAGATGAAATAATTAAATTTGATCTAATGGTTCTAAATCAAAGATGAATTCATCTAACGATTCCTATTTGTTTAGGAATGAATTTAAGACCTTGTTATATATATATATTGGTAGATATAATGAGTTTTGTTAAACGAATCTTTAAAGGTTGTGGTTTACGCTATACATTATATGGTTGTATATCTAACATAAAATTTAAGAGTGAACTTTTAATAAAAAAAAAAATATATATTTAAGAGGGGTATATTTTGTCTAATCATATAAAGTATAAGTATTAATATTGTCATTTAACAAAGATGAAATAATTAAATTCACTGATCTTTTCTCCCATTTCTTAATATAAAACATATATCAAGTGATAATAAGATTCAATGAAATGCTAAATGAAATACAGCACATGTTAAGATTCTATCTAATAAAGATGATACGTTTATACGAATGTGATTATCTCAACAATGAAAAAGAACAGCCTCATGCTTTAAAAAAAAAATAACTTTCTATAGAAGATTACATTACCAAAGAATGATACTTTATTATAGAAAAAGAAAAGTAAAACGTACAAAAAAAAAAAAAAAAAATCGGAGAAGATGACCGGAAAAAAAAAAAAGAATGGAAGAATAAATTTATTTGTATGATTTTCATTTTTCGTCGGTCAATGGCTAGCTAGAAATGGAGTTGGTCATTGGGTGTAAATAATAAGTTTGTGAGTCCATCGGAGAAGATGACCGGAAAAAAAAGAATGGAAGAATAAATTTATTTGTATGATTTTCATTTTTCGTCGGTCAATGGCTAGCTAGAAATGGAGTTGGTCATTGGGTGTAAATAATAAGTTTGTGAGTCCATCGGAGAAGATGACCGGAGGCCGGAATCTTGTTGGAGAAGATGAATGGAAGAATGAATTACATTTTCCGTCCTTGGCACGTTTTTCACTTTTAGTCCCTCGGGTGTAACGTTAACGACCAAAATTTAACTCCGTCTGGCCAAAGGACCACGATTGAAAAAATTGGCCAAGTTTAAGGTCAAAATTGTAATTTTTTCACTTTAGGGATCAAAAGTGAAAAACGTGTCAATTTCAGGAACGAAAAGTGTAATTTACTCTTTTTTTTAAGGGAGAATTGCAAATATCTCCCAAATATCATATCAAAATTACAAATATCCCCAACTCAAAACTTAAATAACAAATATACCCATTATTTTCTTCTAAACACATATTTATCCATTTATATTTATTTCATCAAATAAATTTTATATCATGACCATTATACCCTTTTCCATTAATAAACTATGATTCAAGCATCTGATCCTAAACTCCATATATACATAACGGAACCCTTTTCCATTAGAACCTATCCAAAATCATTAGTCAACCACACCAATCAGTTGTAGATTACCAGTTGCAGAAATAATATTCCAAGTTGCATCCCACCCAACCAAAATGAAAAAAAAATCACTGATCTTTTCTCCCATTTCTTAATATAAAACATATATCAAGTGATAATAAGATTCAATGAAATGCTAAATGAAATACAGCACATGTTAAGATTCTATCTAATAAAGATGATACGTTTATACGAATGTGATTATCTCAACAATGAAAAAGAACAGCCTCATGCTTTAAAAAAAAAATAACTTTCTATAGAAGATTACATTACCAAAGAATGATACTTTATTATAGAAAAAGAAAAGTAAAACGTACAGTAAATATTGGCGCCAGATTATTAGTGATTGAGAGCATTGTGATAACATTGAAAATAATGATTTATTTTAAAGAGAAGTCAAAGAGCCCATGAAATTAGTTGTCTAAATAGATGAGGGTATAATTGTCTAATCGATAAGGTTGGATATATTTGTTATTTAAGTTTGAGTAAATTACATTTTTCGTCTCTGAAGTTGGCAGCTTTTACACTTTTCGTCCCTAACGTTTAAAAATTACAATTTTAACCTTAAAGTTGGCAACATTTTGCAATCAAGGTCCTTCCCCTAGACGGCGTTCGTTTTTTGCCGTTAACGTACGCACGTGCGAAACACGTGAGGGTATTAATGTCATTTCCTTGTTACACCTGAGGGACTAAAAGTGAAAAACGTGACATGTTTAGGGACGAAAATTGCAAAAACTCTTATCTTCTTCATCGGAGATATATTGATTTCAAGAAACAAGACCGAGATTGATTTCAAAAAACTCTTATTTATAATATATATATATATATAAACATCCTTTCTTCCCTCTCAAACATCCGGCCACCACCACTGTGATCAACCACCGCAGCGCCACCACCCATTCAGGTCCGGCCATCACTAATTTTCACAAACCATATAAACAATAATATCGTATTTGGAAACGATGATACATACCAAACATTTCATAATCCTCCTTTCTAAATGATCACAGGGCAGGCGTGTTTAAGAACACGACGGAAGTTCGTCCCTCCTTTCTCCCACCCCAGCCGCGTTATTTTAGGGTTTATGGTGTTGCAATTCAATATACGCGTAAGATCGAAGCATACCGTAAAAAATTATAGGGTTTGTATATATATATGATATAGTTATTTCGTTAATTCATTCATTCAAA
Organism: Erigeron breviscapus; assembly: GCA_034093135.1. NCBI lineage: Eukaryota > Viridiplantae > Streptophyta > Magnoliopsida > Asterales > Asteraceae > Erigeron > Erigeron breviscapus. The sequence continues at coordinate 30,773,469 of CM067167.1, forward strand.
AATTTATAGTTTTTGCAGCAGCAGCAGAAGAAAAAGAAGAAGAAGATAAGAGTTTTTGCAATTTTCGTCCCTAAACATGTCACGTTTTTCACTTTTAGTCCCTCAGGTATAACAAGGAAATGACATTAATTCCCTCACGTGTTTAGCACGTGCGTACGTTAACGGCAAAAAACGAACGCCGTCTAGGGGAAGGACCTTGATTGCAAAATGTTGCCAACTTTAAGGTTAAAATTGTAATTTTTAAACGTTAGGGACAAAAAGTGCAAAAACTGCCAACTTTAAGGACGAAAAGTGTAATTTACCCTTTAAGTTTTGAGTAGGGGATATTTGTAAATTTGATAGGATATTTGGGGATATATGCAATTCTCCTTTTTTTTTTTAATAATTTCCCGTTGGCCAAATAAAAAAGAAAAAGTGAACAAGCAACAAAATAAGCAAACCCCGACACCCCTTAAATTGACGTCAGTTAAACCAATAACAATATTCCACGTGTAACACCCCACTCAAAGTTCCATATAAAATCGAGTTTTCCAACCAAAATTCGCCAATCTTAAGCGCGAGCGAGAAGACTCTGGAAGTCAACGAACGTGTCCCTCCATGGCATACGTCGAAAGAGGTATCTCTCTATTCCAATTATTTCTTTTGATAACCAATTTTGTTGTATTTATATAATAAATAAGAATTGGGGGTTGTTTTTTTCATAATGAATTATGTAATTACTTAATGTTTGTGCATATATATATATGTAGATATAGAAGATTTTATATATATATGGTGTATTTATTGTGATCACAAAAGTTATTGTTTATTATTATTATTATTCCTCCCTGTATATATGTTAGGCTGTTAGTTAAAAAGAAAAAAAAAAAAAATCAAAAGTAAAAGTTGGACTAGTTGTGATGGACTGATTCTTGAAGGATTGAAGTAGAATAAAAATAGCTGAAATCTGCCCTTACAAAAGATCTTATTGATTCTATTGGTGTATATATGCTTAGAAATAAATAATTATTCAGAGAGTGTTTGTTATGGTTTATCCGATATCGTCTTGCAAATTGCAAATGTGTATGGCTGAAGTTATGGTGATGTCTGATTGCTTGGCCCATTATCCGCAGGTGTTGTGAAATCCAAGCGAACCATATGCCGACTCAGAACTCTAACTGATTTCTTTTGGTCCATTGTTAATTTCTTCCGTGTGTTCTTCATGACTATGTTTTCGGTAAATATTCACATCTAACCTTTTATTTCTAATTAACATGGTCACTAATGTCGAATTTAATACAATGTTCGTTGTCTTTGTATCTGTAGATGGATAAATCTGATGCTTATAAGAAAAGCTCAGGTAGCAGCAACAAATGGGGTGGTGGGGGTCCCGGAGGTGGCCCGTATGGTGGTGGGCCACGTGGACCCCCACGTGGGTTAGACAACGTTAGAGGCATTGACCACAGTAAGTCGCTTATATATTTCATTCTCTACAATCTTTTTTAAAAAATATACTAATGATAATAATGCAATTTGCTCTTTTTTCTCTAGGCTCTCTTCCAGCTTGTGGATCTTGCTGTGGAGGTTAATACTTAATATCATAGCTGATACTGATTTGTATGCCATCTTTTACCATGCTCATGTACACACTTCCAAGCTTATAACTTGTTTCATAGTCATTTGCTCTGTTCAGACAACATCTTTGTCCTTTATGCCTGTATAATGTCATTTAGTCCTTTCAACGGTTGTCTTTGTAGTAGTATACGTTTTACCTAGATGTGACTTGTGACTTGTTTCAACCCAAAATGTGTAAATTGTTTGATTTGGTTTGTGCTCTATTCCTAATATAAGTTGAAACTGGTTATATTACCTATTTAGATTAGCGAAATGGATCAAACAAGTTGAAACTTGTTTAATTGTATTCTTTGTTGTTCATGTATGACAATGGCTTAATGATATGTAGTAGCGTAGGACTGTAGGTCGTTTGCTTCTCTCTCTCTCTCTCTCTCTCTCTCTCTCTCAATCCGGGCCATCTAGGGGAAAGAAACGACTGCCTCTTTACTTGCAACCTATGGCGGAAGCAAGATTTGACTGGACAGATCGCACCGATTTATAGTGTTTTAGGCTTATAATGTACACGATTTTGAATGCTACTAGCAGGGTCTATCGTTTCCCCTGTGAATTGTGTAGATCAGTAGATGTACATGCAACAGTCCCATAAGCACCTTAACAATGTTAACCTTGCGTTCACTCGCTCACAGTATGCTCTTCCCGCCTGTTGATCGTCGAATGTTTAAACTATAACCATTACCTAAGTGTGTGATATGAAATTCCTTGATGCCTTGATGTTAAACGTTTCATAGCCTGCTGTTGAGCTTGGGTACCACATATACAACTGTACACGTAAATCATGTAGGATTTAGAGTGTGTTTTTTTTTTTTTTTTAATACCAAATTGCTTTATAAATAAAAGGTTTATGCCTCTCTTTTAGTTGGTCAATTATAGTTAAAGACCAATACTATCAAGAACTGCAACATGGAATGAGCTAAGTTTTAGAACCTCATTCTATAGCAACCCTAGACCTTACTTTCATACATTACCTTGGCAGTTGGCATAGCCTGCAGAGTGTTTGACTGTTTGGATAACAGAGCACCATAGAAAGCCTGCAGAGTTGTTTTTAGGTCCATTGTTGATTTGTTGCTCAGATTATCTTGGGTTTGGGTTTTTGGTTTTATGATGTGAAGTGTGGGGGTTTTGTTTGTATTTAGTTGCAGAAAAAATCGAGGAGTTCTTTATAATGAGAACTTGAAAATTTGAAAATGTGCTCAAATTGAATTTTTAAAGCAAAATTGAAATTTACAGAAATGGGACAAGTTTGATGTCCTCGAACTGTGTTTCTAGAGATAAAAAACAGCTTTTGCTGTCCCACTTACAAGTCTGTTATTATATTTGTGGAACATTAAGGATCCTTCGATAATGTGAAAATCTACATAAAAGGATTTTGTTCCATTGAGGTCATTAAAACATAAAAGTACATTGTTTTTTGGGTTAAGGGCTTTTATCAAAAATGTCACTAGAAAGTTTGGAGTAGGTCTTGTGATCCGTCGTTATGGTCAATGCTGACTTGGTATTCTGCCAACTTCATTTTGACTTTTTATACAACTAATCAGGGTGAAAACCTTTACCGAAAAAAACACCAAGAGTAGTATGTTGATGCACATTAAAATATTGCAATCATCCAAGAGTATGATATTACACATACATATATGGAAAAGGTTCTTCGATCTTTTCAATTGAGGATCCCACTTCTTAGATATTTTAAGACCTGAGAAAAGATGTTTCATCAAGAATAATGGCTACACAAGCACAAGAGGCGGACCTTTAGAGAGGTTGAAATATTATTTGGACACCGGACTTCGGGCGAAGTGTTATAAACAGAACTGGTGCATGGACATAGGTTGGAGAGCGAGTGAATCTGTAACGTTGTAAGATCATCGAGAGGGCGATTTTAGCTTCGCTTATAGCAAAATTGGAACCTACACAGTTTCGAGGTCCATAACCAAATGGGAGGAATGCTCCTGGATTATTGTTAGTTGCTTTGATAATGCCTTCAGAGAATCTTTCAGGATTGAAGAGATGTGCATCTTCTCCCCATATTTGGGGGTCTTGATGAAGTGCTAATGCTGGTATTTGCACATTCATGTTTGCAGGGATAATCAGATTTCCAACTTTAGTTTCCTGTCGAACTTTTCGGATAACAACAACTCCCGGAGGGTATAGTCTTAATGTCTCATTGATTATCATGCCCATCTGCATATTGCATAATAAGAAGAGTCAAGAAAGTGCACATCGAGATTCTAAACAGCATAAAAGATAAGGAGCAAATAGATGAGAGTTATAAATCAATATTCTTACTGTCTTGAGTCTTGCTATGCCTTCCGAAGAAGGATTTCCTTTACCAAAGACTTCCTGTACCTCAATCCGTGCTTTTTCTTGCCATTCGGTGTGGATTCCTAAAAGAAGAGTAGCCCACGAGAGCAAAAGGGAGGTCGTTCCATGGCCGGCCAAGTAAAACGTTTTGCAGTCATCAATGATATCCTCTATGGAGAGCTTGTAATTTTCCTTGATATCACTATTTAACTTCAAAAGTAGTCCCAGGTAATCATCTCCTAATGTTATCATAGTTTCTCTGTTTCTTATCATCTGCATAATGAGATCACGAATGTCTGCTTGCAGTTTGTCGGATTCTGCATCATCTTTATCTTTTAATATATTCCTGTGAAAATTTGAGACGTTGACATCATTATAAAGAGTTACATCTTTCAATACATAAAAGCTGAAATAGTAGAAATTTACCAGGATCTGACACGTCCATTTCTGTATGAGTTCTTGGCAGCTAATAGGGTTAACGCCGCGAGCTTTTGGAAAACCTGCTTCCCATCTTCATAGCTACTACCAAACGCAGTCCTAGAAATGACTTCGGATGTTATTATTCGGAACTCTTCATAGACTTCCATCTCTTTAGTTTCATGATTTTTCCACCTTTTTAACATCATATCAACACTTTCAATCATCGATGGAACCATGTTCTACAGACAAATTAAACATGAAAAAATGACTTGGTTAGTCCCCAAAATATATCTCATTTTATTCCAAACAAGCATTTTATCACTTTTTTATGAATCATGTTATCTACCTATGTCCAAAATCAAAAATATATCTATTATAGTTTTTAACCTCATTTCATATGAGTCAGGAAACTTCCAATATTGTGTCTTTGTAAGTGTAGTTCGTTTGAACTTACTTTCAACCTTTCAGCATGGAAAGAATGAGTTGCTAGTTTTCGTTGTATTGCCCATTTATCCCCTTCAGATGTAATCAGACCCCCTCCAAATAACTTCCTGAAAATAGGATCAGTGTCCGGTTTCCCCATCGAAATCTCTGTTACACATGATTATTTTGAGGAGCTCTGGTTCCGTAACAACTAATTCGGCTTGAGGACCAAGCCAATACATAAAATTCTTGCCTGCATCATCAAAACAAACACTTCAAATCTTGAATGAGTCATATATAAACGCTGTATTAACTAAAGATAAAACAAACCATATATTTGGAACCATGAATGAATATGAGGTTGAATTCGTGGGAATATGTAGTGTGATATGTCCATAGGCATGCTCACAGCTTGCATGCTCATACTGGAAATTTCCTTGCCATTCCCATGGATGAAACTGTAAGGAGGCCCGCTTATTCCTTGTGAACTCATTACATACTTTATGCGCATCGGTACCCACCAAAATTTACGAAAGAACTTGAACAGAGCTAAAAAGCCTACAGAGCACAGTAGGCCTACCAAAACTCCCAAAAAAGTCACCATTTTGGTAACACAAGATCTGCAGTTTGGAGATTGGTGTGCATATGATGAAGGATATTAAGGGTTGACCAAGATATGAAAGTGACAGTAAACCTTATTTACTTAAAAAATGTTGTACTTAATTATAAATCTTTGTGGCTAGTGACTAACTTTCTTATTTAAAGTGGATGCTTATAGCTAATTAGATATTAGCTTGACTTTTGTTATGAAAAAGGAACTCCTGGCATAGCCAACACCATCCAATACAATATGTAGATGCTAAACGAATATATCAACTTTTCTTTGAATTTTACACCTTTGGTCAAAAGCATTGGTATGATAAAAAAAAAAAAACCCAGTAATACTGAAAGTCATGCATTGATCATTGGCATATAATCCTTGGGTAAAACTGAAAGTTGTTAAGTAGTACAAGTCCAACATCTATACAAGCTGAGGGACTGTTGTGGACAAGTAAAAAGATGAGAAGGACTATTCTGGACAAAGAGAAAGTTGAGGGTCCTTATTGAAGGCGGTGCATAATGTTATGTTTACAGACATGTGATATGGACATTGAGGGAAAGAATGAGAGAAATCAATTCTGATCTATTTCTATTCAAGAAGATATGTCACTCATTCTATACAGCCGATATTATTCTCTCATATATACATATATTCTTACATATATTTCTGTATCTATCTAACCATCATCTGGATGTTTAGATTTCTTTGATTCTTAATAGGGATTTGCTAACTAGTGCCCCTAGTGCACTAGTTAAAAAGCATTTAATGAAGTCCAATTTTTCTAAAATATGAAAATATGTATTAATTATTCATTTAAAAATAGAAATTGTTAGGTTGAATTAATACACATTAAATATAACTTTTGATTAATAAGGAAATAATGAGTTCATTAAATGATTCTTAACTAGTGCACTAGGGGCACTAGTCCCTTCTTAATATTGTAATAAACTCTTTCTTATATAATAATAATACTTACTTCCTCCGTCCCATTTTAATTGTCCTATTTTGACTGGTGAATTCTTTTTCTTCCGACTTTGACCGTAAATATATTTGTTTATGTTATATATTAGTTGATGAAAGTTATATCAATGAAAAGTAAATCTAAAATTCAATCAATTCATATATGTTATATCAAGTGTTACATTACACAAACAAAAATATTTACGGTCAAAGTTGAAAGAAAAAGACTCAAAAGGTCAAACTAGGACACTTAATATGGGACAGAGGGAGTATAATAATAATCTGGTGTTTTTGATTAAATATGAGTTTTATCATCAATCAATATTGATTGAATCTGGGTTTCTGGTGAGATTTTCACATGGTATCAGAGCCAGGTTGTGATTCGACGGTGATTGTTTGACTGATTTTGTTTCTCGATCCTATTTAGGGCGTATTCCGATCCCGGAACCCTAATTTTTAGGATTTATTCATTGTTTTGGGTTTTTTGATCTCGGATTTGGTTTCTGATTCTTCCGCTGCTGGTTTTTCGTATTTGCCCTATTTACAAAAATTAGGGTTTGTTCTTATCTGCATATAGCCTACAAGCACTGATTGTGTAATATTCACTGTTAAGTTGTTTAATCTGGGTCGTGGGCGTTTTACAATATTTTTTCCGCTGCTGTTCTCCATTTATTGGTTCTTGAGGGATTCTTGTGGCACTCGTGTGGTTTGATCTTCGAAGTTTCCACTGGCATATTTCGATTTCAAGATCCTACTCTTTCGGGGGTTTTCATCCCGGTGTTTGTTGTCTTCCGCTACTGTTTATTTGCTACTTGGATCTTCTCTTGTAAAAGAGGGGGTTCTTTGGTTATTGATTGCCTTCATAGCACTGTAACGTATTTCTTCTCTATTTTATTTCTAAATCTATTTTTATCTGTAATTTGTGTTTCTTGGTTAATTGTTTGGTTTCTTAATTCATATATTGTTCTTAATATTTTGTTCATGATTGTTTAAATGGTTATAGTTTACATTACCAACACCTTTCCTTTGGAAAATAAAGTATACGTTTTTATGTTTTATGTTCACTTTTTCAAAACTGTGTTGATATTCTAAGTTTCAATGTCGCTTTCTACGGGATTTTTTTTTATCACAAGATCAGTATTTTTTTACACTTTACTTCTTTCCTTCTTTACTCCTTTGTTATTCCATTTTAAGTTTCGTAATTTTTTTTTCTAGTCATGCTCTTTTTACTTTTGTGTTTGTAAACAGTTTTTGAAAGACAAATAATAACATGGATTATAGCTTTTTTGTTATCACAGGTTTTGATTTGTATCAATTTATCTTGTAATTATGTTTTGTAGTTTGATTTTAATTGTTGTTGGCATCTGCTTATTTGTGTTTGAAATATTTGGTGATTATCGGGATGTTTATGAGGTTTCTTTGTGTTATCTTATATTTGCGATATCTTATTTGGTTGACATGTTTCTTTGTGTTATCTTATATTTGCGATATCTTATTTGGTTGACATGTTTCTTTGTGTTATCTTATATTTGCGATATCTTATTTGGTTGACATGTTTCTTTGTGTTATCTTATATTTGCGATATCTTATTTGGTTGACATGTTTCTTTGTGTTATCTTATATTTGCGATATCTTATTTGGTTGACATGTTTCTTTGTGTTATCTTATATTTGCGATATCTTATTTGGTTGACATGTTTCTTTGTGTTATCTTATATTTGCGATATCTTATTTGGTTGACATGTTTCTTTGTGTTATCTTATATTTGCGATATCTTATTTGGTTGACAGTTTCTTTGTGTTATCTTATATTTGCGATATCTTATTTGGTTGACATGTTTCTTTGTGTTATCTTATATTTGCGATATCTTATTTGGTTGACATGTTTCTTTGTGTTATCTTATATTTGCGATATCTTATTTGGTTGACAGTTTCTTTGTGTTATCTTATATTTGCGATATCTTATTTGGTTGACATGTTTCTTTGTGTTATCTTATATTTGCGATATCTTATTTGGTTGACATGTTTCTTTGTGTTATCTTATATTTGCGATATCTTATTTGGTTGACATGTTTCTTTGTGTTATCTTATATTTGCGATATCTTATTTGGTTGACATGTTTCTTTGTGTTATCTTATATTTGCGATATCTTATTTGGTTGACATGTTTCTTTGTGTTATCTTATATTTGCGATATCTTATTTGGTTGACATGTTTCTTTGTGTTATCTTATATTTGCGATATCTTATTTGGTTGACATGTTTCTTTGTGTTATCTTATATTTGCGATATCTTATTTGGTTGACATGTTTCTTTGTGTTATCTTATATTTGCGATATCTTATTTGGTTGACATGTTTCTTTGTGTTATCTTATATTTGCGATATCTTATTTGGTTGACATGTTTCTTTGTGTTATCTTATATTTGCGATATCTTATTTGGTTGACATGTTTCTTTGTGTTATCTTATATTTGCGATATCTTATTTGGTTGACATGTTTCTTTGTGTTATCTTATATTTGCGATATCTTATTTGGTTGACATGTTTCTTTGTGTTATCTTATATTTGCGATATCTTATTTGGTTGACATGTTTCTTTGTGTTATCTTATATTTGCGATATCTTATTTGGTTGACATGTTTCTTTGTGTTATCTTATATTTGCGATATCTTATTTGGTTGACATGTTTCTTTGTGTTATCTTATATTTGCGATATCTTATTTGGTTGACAGTTTCTTTGTGTTATCTTATATTTGCGATATCTTATTTGGTTGACATGTTTCTTTGTGTTATCTTATATTTGCGATATCTTATTTGGTTGACATGTTTCTTTGTGTTATCTTATATTTGCGATATCTTATTTGGTTGACAGTTTCTTTGTGTTATCTTATATTTGCGATATCTTATTTGGTTGACATGTTTCTTTGTGTTATCTTATATTTGCGATATCTTATTTGGTTGACATGTTTCTTTGTGTTATCTTATATTTGCGATATCTTATTTGGTTGACATGTTTCTTTGTGTTATCTTATATTTGCGATATCTTATTTGGTTGACATGTTTCTTTGTGTTATCTTATATTTGCGATATCTTATTTGGTTGACATGTTTCTTTGTGTTATCTTATATTTGCGATATCTTATTAGGGTTTACAACTTGGGTAAATTAGATTAAATTCGGGTTTGAGCATTAGATTGAGTTATGGAACGATTTTATGAGGTGGGGTGGGTTTGTTTATGTTAGATATGCCAAACAATGTTCAAATTATGTCTTGGAGCCCTTCAAATCGAAATTTAGGTCAAATTAGGGTTTGAAAAGCTTAAATGGGTCATAAACGATTTTTGAGCTCAAAGTGTTGTTATAAGTCGGATTTAAGGAATGGGTTACACTTAATTATGTCTAATAATGTTTGTTCAAGCCTGGAAATGAGTTCAAAACGGTCCATGGTCGATCTTGGTGTCAAAAATGAGTTTTAGAGTGAAATGGGTCGTGTTTGGCTTGGTTTCCTGCTGCACAGCGTTTTGGTTTTCTAGACCACCGTCTAAGATGGTGGTGCCACCGTCCAAGATGGTGGCTTGCATTTTGCTGTTTTCTGATCAGTTCCTAGCGGGCTTTTCTTCATCCTTGGATCGTGTCGGGCTTTCAAATGGATCCTTTCTCAGCTTTTATAGTCGCATATTCGAGTCTTAATCGTCCTCCAAAGCTAATGGTCACTTTGAAACCCGAGATGGGACCTTCACTTAAATTATATACATATATATTAAACTTAATAATGGGTTGGGACGTGTGACGAACTTTTGAACGACCTTAGACTCGACCCAAACTATCACTTGACTTTTCTTAAGTTGTATACGTGTCCCGGGAGTTAGTCAAGTCACGAGTTACCCTTTGAAAACCTAATTAGGGTTTAACTTGTTACATATTAATGTGTATATTATATATACTTATAGGTTTCGGACACGTGGAGCCTATTGAACGCTTATAACCTCTTCTTAACTCGGTATTAACTTCTTTTGCCGATCAAGGTGAGTTCCGTAGCTCCCTACTCAATTGAGATTCGGGCTGAAAAGTGTACATACTTGTTTGATTGTTGATTAATTGATTGATTGATTGTTCGATTGACATTGATTATTATGTATATATATATATATATATATATATATATATATATATATATATATATATATATATATATATATATATATATATATATATATATATATATATATATATATATATATATATATATATATATATATATATATATATATATATATATATATATATATATATATATATATATATATATATATATATATATATATATATATATATATATATATATATATATATATATATATATATATATATATATATATATATATATATATATATATATATATATATATATATATATATATATATATATATATATATATATATATATATATATATATATATATATATATATATATATATATATATATATATATATATATATATATATATATATATATATATATATATATATATATATATATATATATATATATATATATATATATATATATATATATATATATATATATATATATATATATATATATATATATATATATATATATATATATATATATATATATATATATATATATATATATATATATATATATATATATATATATATATATATATATATATATATATATATATATATATATATATATATATATATATATATATATATATATATATATATATATATATATATATATATATATATATATATATATATATATATATATATATATATATATATATATATATATATATATATATATATATATATATATATATATATATATATATATATATGTATACGATATACATATATATAATATCAATTTGTACATCATACAAGTATTAATAATTATATATATATTTGAAAACCTAATTAGGGTTTAACTTGTTACATATTAATGTGTATATTATATATACTTATAGGTTTCGGACACGTGGAGCCTATTGAACGCTTATAACCTCTTCTTA
>CM067167.1:30789824-30837324 GCA_034093135.1 Erigeron breviscapus
ATTATTTGACTCCGGGGCCGATTTTAGTCTTGCTTTCAATGACTTCATACCGTTGATCGATGCTAGCCATAGTCCGTTGTCGTATTACTTTGAACTTGAAATGGTAAATGGCAGGTTAACGAAAATTGACCAAGTCGTTCGTGATTGTACCTTAGAGTTATGTGACCACCCGTTCCTCATAGACCTAGTTCCTTTTGATATCGGTAGTTTTGACGTGATTGTGGGAATGGATTGGATGTCGGCAATGAATGCGGTTATAGATTGCGGTAGTAAAGTAGTGAGGATTCCGTTAGAAAATGGTGAAGAGTTAGTGGTTCAAGGCGAGACGACCAAGCCGTGGGAAGGGGAAGTATATAGTGTTAACGTCACGAAAGTCGAATTGAAGACCATACCCGTGGTTAATGAATTTGCGGATGATTCCCCAGATGACCTACCGGGTTTGCCCCCACCTCGTCAACTCGATTTTTGTACCACTCTTATTCCGTATGCTTCTCCCGTGGCCAAGCACCTCATCGCTTAGCCATGACCGAAATGCAAGAGTTGGTTGTCCAACTCAAAGAACTTCAAGAAAAGGGTTTTATCCGCTCTAGTCAATCACCGTGGGGCGCACCGGTTTTGTTTGTCAAGAAGAAAGACGACTCATTCCGAATGAGTATCGATTGTAGAGAATTAAATCAACTCACGGTGAAGAATCGTTACCCTCTTCCAATAATTGATGATTTATTTGACCAACCCAAGGTGCTCGTTTCCTTTTCTAAAATTTATTTGCGGTCGGGTTACCATTAAATGCGTTTCCATGAAGATGATATTACCAAGACGGCCTTTCGAATACGTTATGGACACTTTGAGTTTTCGGTTATGCCTTTTGAGTTGACCAATGCACCGGCGGTGTTCATGGACTTGATGAACCGGGTGTGTCGGCCCTAATTAAATAAATTTGTCATTTTTTTTCATTGACAACATCCCTATTAATTACAAGACGAAACTTCGCCGTATGTGGGCTTTTCAGAGCGTTTTGTTGTTAAGTATAGTCATGATTCATTCGGAACCCCTGAGGAAAGTTTTAGAGTTACTCCGGGAAGAGAATTTGTATGCAAGTTCTCCCAAATGTGAATTTGGCTCGAAGAGGTCCACTTTCTTGGTCACATGGTGAGCAAAGAAGGAATTCATGTGGACCCAAGTGAAATCAAAGTGGTGAAGACCTAGAGACGAACCGAGACACCAACCGAGATTCACCAATCTCTTGGTTGGGCGGGTTATTATAGACGATTCACTGAAGGCTTTCCGAAGATCGCCCACCCTTTGACTTTGTTGACTTAACGAGAAAGACGATTTAATTGGGGTGAGAAACTAGAACAAGCCTTCCAATTGTTGAAAGACAAGTTGTGTGATGCACCAATTTTACGCTTGCCCGATGGAATCAATGATTATGATGGTGTTATCCGGTACCACCCGGGTAAAACAAATGTTGTATCCGATGCATTAAGCCAAAAGGAACGTGTAAAACCAAAACGAAATAGAGCCATGACCCCTACTGTGCAAAGAAGTGTTCGGGACTCCATCGTTGGAGCCCAAAGGTTGACGGTTAGGCCGAAAAACCTCATCAAGGAAGCATTGCACGGCTTAGAAGAGCAAATTTAATAGGAAAGACGATGACGGTTTATACTTTGTTGAACGATTGTGGATCCCCGTTTTTGGTGGGCTTCAGATGAAATTGATGAGTGAGGCTCACCAGTCGGCCTGCTCGGTTCACCCGGGGTCCGACAAGTTGTATTTTTTACACGAGAGATTTGTATTGGTAGCCAGGAATAAAGAAATACATTGCAAGATACGTTAGTGAATGCATCACGTGTTTACAAGTAGAAGCCGACCACGAGAGACCACCCGGTTTACTAGTTCAACCGGTAACGCCGGTATGGAAACGGGAACGAATTACCATGAACTTCATCACGAAGTTACCTAGATCGAGCAGTGGTCGGGACACCATTTGGGTGATAATTGAACGGTTGACTAAGTCGGTTCGCTTCTTAGCCATCCGGAAAGACGATAAATTTGACACCCTGGCACGTTGTACATCAAAGAAGTAGTATCCATTCATGGAGTGCCGATTTCCGTAATAACCGATCGGGATACCCGATTCACTTCAAATTTTTGGAAGGCGTTCCAAAAAGAGATGGGTACTCAACTCGATATGAGTACGGTGTTCCATCCACAAACCGACGGTCAAAGTAAGAGAACGATTTAAACGCTTGAAGACATGTTGAGAGTTTGTGCCATCCAGTTTGGTGGCAATTGGGACGTGCAATTTCTGTTAGTCGAATTCTCCTACAATAATAGTTACCACGCCAGCATCTAATGTAACACCCGTCGTTTAAAAATATGGGTTTTCAAAAACTTTTCACCTAACGGTGATAACCTTCGTACGAACTTAAGACTGACTACGTAAAATTCCAGAATTACACCTTACGAAGATAACCTTCGTACGAACTTAAGACTGACTACGTAAAATTCCAGAATTACACCTTACGAAGATAACCTTCGTACGAACTTAAGACTGACTACGTAAAATTCCAGAATTACACCTTACGAAGATAACCTTCGTACGAACTTAAGACTGACTACGTAAAATTCCAGAATTACACCTTACGAAGATAACCTTCGTACGAACTTAAGACTGACTACGTAAAATTCCAGAATTACACCTTACGAAGATAACCTTCGTACGAACTTAAGACTGACTACGTAAAATTCCAGAATTACACCTTACGAAGATAACCTTCGTACGAACTTAAGACTGACTACGTAAAATTCCAGAATTACACCTTACGAAGATAACCTTCGTACGAACTTAAGACTGACTACGTAAAATTCCAGAATTACACCTTACGAAGATAACCTTCGTACGAACTTAAGACTGACTACGTAAAATTCCAGAATTACACCTTACGAAGATAACCTTCGTACGAACTTAAGACTGACTACGTAAAATTCCAGAATTACACCTTACGAAGATAACCTTCGTACGAACTTAAGACTGACTACGTAAAATTCCAGAATTACACCTTACGAAGATAACCTTCGTACGAACTTAAGACTGACTACGTAAAATTCCAGAATTACACCTTACGAAGATAACCTTCGTACGAACTTAAGACTGACTACGTAAAATTCCAGAATTACACCTTACGAAGATAACCTTCGTACGAACTTAAGACTGACTACGTAAAATTCCAGAATTACACCTTACGAAGATAACCTTCGTACGAACTTAAGACTGACTACGTAAAATTCCAGAATTACACCTTACGAAGATAACCTTCGTACGAACTTAAGACTGACTACGTAAAATTCCAGAATTACACCTTACGAAGATAACCTTCGTACGAACTTAAGACTGACTACGTAAAATTCCAGAATTACACCTTACGAAGATAACCTTCGTACGAACTTAAGACTGACTACGTAAAATTCCAGAATTACACCTTACGAAGATAACCTTCGTACGAACTTAAGACTGACTACGTAAAATTCCAGAATTACACCTTACGAAGATAACCTTCGTACGAACTTAAGACTGACTACGTAAAATTCCAGAATTACACCTTACGAAGATAACCTTCGTACGAACTTAAGACTGACTACGTAAAATTCCAGAATTACACCTTACGAAGATAACCTTCGTACGAACTTAAGACTGACTACGTAAAATTCCAGAATTACACCTTACGAAGATAACCTTCGTACGAACTTAAGACTGACTACGTAAAATTCCAGAATTACACCTTACGAAGATAACCTTCGTACGAACTTAAGACTGACTACGTAAAATTCCAGAATTACACCTTACGAAGATAACCTTCGTACGAACTTAAGACTGACTACGTAAAATTCCAGAATTACACCTTACGAAGATAACCTTCGTACGAACTTAAGACTGACTACGTAAAATTCCAGAATTACACCTTACGAAGATAACCTTCGTACGAACTTAAGACTGACTACGTAAAATTCCAGAATTACACCTTACGAAGATAACCTTCGTACGAACTTAAGACTGACTACGTAAAATTCCAGAATTACACCTTACGAAGATAACCTTCGTACGAACTTAAGACTGACTACGTAAAATTCCAGAATTACACCTTACGAAGATAACCTTCGTACGAACTTAAGACTGACTACGTAAAATTCCAGAATTACACCTTACGAAGATAACCTTCGTACGAACTTAAGACTGACTACGTAAAATTCCAGAATTACACCTTACGAAGATAACCTTCGTACGAACTTAAGACTGACTACGTAAAATTCCAGAATTACACCTTACGAAGATAACCTTCGTACGAACTTAAGACTGACTACGTAAAATTCCAGAATTACACCTTACGAAGATAACCTTCGTACGAACTTAAGACTGACTACGTAAAATTCCAGAATTACACCTTACGAAGATAACCTTCGTACGAACTTAAGACTGACTACGTAAAATTCCAGAATTACACCTTACGAAGATAACCTTCGTACGAACTTAAACTTCGTTCAATATACTTTACGAAAATAGCTTCTTTACGAATTTAACCAACGAATTTGACTTCAAACGAATTTAAACAACGAATTTGGCTTCAACGAATTTAACCAACGAATTTGACAAAACTCCTTCTTACGAACTTGGCCAACGAAAATAGCATTAGGACGAACTTAACATAACTTACGAAGATAGTCATAAAACGAAGATTAACTTCGTTCGAACGCTGGTTCGACTGCTTTTCAAAAACGACTAAGTTCTTCGATTTTCCAGAAAACGATCCATCTAGGCTTCACCCAAAACATGATTTTGACACAATTAAACACATTTTGATCATCCGGATCGATTACAAACTCGTTTAACATCGTTTTGCACGTTAATTGACCAAAACACCATCTAAGCCCTAATTACGTGCATAATCCAATTTTAATCAGATCTAATTCATAATTAACCAACCCCTAGACCTGAAAATACAACCAACGATTCAATGATTACCTGCTTGCTAGATGGTTGATCGATTCCAACACCAAAATACCCAATTGTTAGACCCAAAAACTAGATTAATTGCTTTAGGATTCAAGAAAGGATTAATTGCTTTATTATTTGCTAATGGCTGCTTAATCAACCCTAATTACACCCTTCAAAGCCTTAATCCCGTTTTTAGATTTCAACCTATGTCAAAATCAGTCCCTGGACTTCTAAACCCTTCATTTTTGGCCACAAACTGCATTATTGACCATATACAACATTAGTCCTTCATTAAAAGGCACTACATAGCCTTTAAGCGACATTAATCACACTTTTATTCGTCATTAAAATTTAGGCTTTTAAACCTAACTACTTTATCTACGTTAACCACACATAACTACATTCAAATATTAAGTAAAGACTTAACGACACCCCAAATTGACTTAACGGCATTAGTCAAACATTAAATAAAAGTTCGGGATGTTACAAATACCTCCCCCTTAAGAGGATTCCGTCCCCGGAATCTCATCAGATAGGAACAACTCGGGATATTTCTCCTTCATTACTGCTTCAGTTTCCCAAGTCAAGCTTTCTCCATGATTATGCTTCCACTTTATCAAGACAAGTTCAATCACTTTTCGGCGTAACTTCTTTTGCTTTCTTCCAAGTATCGCTACCGGTTCGTCTACTATTCTCTTCATTGGGTCAATACTCACGTCTTTAATAGGAATCACACTCGACTCCTCAGCTAAACATTTCCTCAAGTAGGATACATGGAAGGTGTTGTGAATTCCATCCAATTCTGGAGGTAATTCCAACTGATATGCCACATCTTTAATGCGCTTCACCACTTTAAAAGGTCCAATAAATCTTGGACTCAACTTTCCCTTCTTTCCAAATCGGATAACTCCTTTCCAAGGTGATACTTTCAGCATCACTAAATCACCCACATTAAACTCAATCGGTCTCCTTTTCTTATCTGCATATGTTTTCTGCCTTTCTCTTGCCACACGTAAGGCTTCTTTAGCTACATTAACCTTTTCAGAGGTAATTTCAATAATTTCGGGACCGGTCAACTGCTTTTCACCGGGCTCCATCCAACAACTTGGAGTCCTACATCTCCTTCCATATAACATTTCAAATGGTGGCATCCCAATACTTGCATGGTGACTATTATTATAAGCAAATTCAATCAACTTCAAGTGTTCATCCCATGCTCCACCGTATTCAAGTACACACGTTCTCAACATATCCTCCAAGGTTTGAATGGTTCTCTCACTTTGCCCATCGGTTTGGGGATGATAGGCGGTACTCAAATTTATTCTACTACCCAACTCCCGTTGAAGACCCTTCCAAAAGTTTGACACAAACCTCGAGTCTCGATCCGAAACAATAGATAAAGGAACTCCATGTTTCGCAACTACTTCATCAATGTACATCTTTGCCATCTTCGTTAAAGGCACATCTTGTCGGGTAGCTAGAAAATGAGCACTCTTCGTCAATCTATCTACAATCACCCATATCATATCATTCCCTTTCGGCGTTTTAGGTAGCTTCGTTACAAAGTCCATGGTAATATGATCCCATTTCCACTCGGGAATTTCTAATTGATGCAACAAACCATACGGCTTTTGATGGTCCGTCTTCACTCTTGCACACGTCAAACACTTTGCTACAAAATGAGCTACTTCACCTTTAATATCCGGCCACCAATAAATCGGCTTCAAATCTGCATACATTTTGGTGACACCGGGATGCATCGAATACCTACTTCTATGGACCTCTTCAAGGATCAACTCTCGGTTACCACCAAGCAGTGGCACCCAAATGCGACCCTTGTATGTTTTAAACCCACGGCTATTAGTCTCCATCACAAGTCGTTTCTTCTTCCCAATACTCTCGTTATCAATATTATCCTTCATTAATGCCATCTCTTGTGCTTCTTTAATTCGATCTAATAGACCCGACTTGGCCTGAACTTGCATGCTCATCAACTTACAAGAAGAGCTTTGCACTTTCCTACTTAGTGCATCCGCCACTACATTGGCTTTACCCGGATGGTATTTGATTTCACAATCATAGTCTTTAAGTAACTCCATCCACCTTCTTTGTCTCACATTCATCTCCTTTTGAGTAAACATATATTGTAAACTCTTATGGTCGGTGTAAAGTGTGCATTTAGTACCATATAAGTAATGTCTCCATAATTTCAATGCAAACACAACCGCCGCTAGCTCAAGATCATGGGTAGGGTAATTCTTCTCATGAGGCTTCAACTGACGTGAAGCATAGGCAATCACTTTGTCTCTCTGCATTAAGACACAACCCAAACCCGTAATAGAAGCATCGCTATATACCACTAAATCATCAGTACCTTCAGGCAAGGCAAGGATAGGAGCTTCACACAACTTCTTTTTCAACGTTTGGAATGCATTTTCCTGCTTTTCAGTCCACTCGTACTTCACACCCTTCTTTGTTAATTCCGTCATAGGCTTGGCTATTCGGGAAAAATCCTGAATAAACCTTCTATAATACCCAGCCAAACCAAGAAAACTCTTAATCTCGGTAGGAGTCTTTGGCTGCTCCCACTTTGAAACAGCTTCAATCTTTGAAGGATCTACTTTAATACCTTCCGATGTAATAACATGACCAAGAAACTGCACTTCTCGGAGCCAAAACTCACATTTAGAAAACTTTGCGTACAACTTCTTCTCCCTCAACACCTCCAAAACTGCTTTCAAATGCTCACGGTGTTCATCCTCTGACTTAGAGTAGATCAAAATATCGTCAATAAACACAATAACAAAATGATCTAGAAAGGGGCGGCATACCCGATTCATTAAGTCCATAAACGCGGCTGGAGCATTGGTCAACCCAAATGGCATGACCAAGAACTCATAATGACCATATCTAGTCCGGAAAGCTGTCTTTGCTACATCTTCCTTCTTTACCTTTAACTGATGATAACCGGACCGCAAATCAATCTTTGAAAAATACGAAGCACCATGTAGTTGATCAAAAAGATCATCAATTCTCGGGAGAGGATACTTATTCTTGACCGTTCGTTTGTTCAACTCACGGTAGTCAATACACATGCGCATTGATCCATCCTTCTTCTTAACAAAGAGAACCGGAGCTCCCCAAGGCGAGGAACTAGGTTGTATGAACCCCTTGTCAAGTAACTCCTGTAGTTGCGTCATTAATTCCTTCATTTCTGTAGGAGCTAATCGGTAAGGTGCTTTAGCAACGGGCGTAGCACCGGGAATAAGATCTATCTGAAAAGTAACTTCACGATCGGGAGGAATACCGGGTAGATCATCGGGAAACACATCGGGGAAATTGGATACTACCTCAACACTAGCGATTGGAGACTTCTCTTTTCTTGCATCTATGACATAAGCCAAGAAATGGCTCTTGTTTTTCCTTATACATTTAATAGCTTTCATCATACTAATAATCTTATTCCTCCTCTCTTCTTGTCTCCATACACCGTTATCACTTTACCCTCGGATATAGGCAATCGAATTATCTTTTGGGAACATAAAATACTAGCTTCATTTCTAGCCAACCAATCCATACCAATCACTACATCAAAACCACCTAAGGTAGTAGGTAATAGTTGGACTGGGAAAGAACAACCTTCAATCTCAATGTCACAATCGTCATATCCCACACGTATATTATTAACCGTACCATTAGCAATTTCTACCTCTAATGAACAATCTAAGGGAGTAGTGACTCTTTCTAGCTTAGGAGCAAATAATGTGGACACAAACGACCTATTTGCACCTGAATCAAATAAAACAGAGGCAGGCTTGGAATTAACAAGGAAAGTACCACTTACCACTTCATCGTTGTTCCTTGCGTCATCAACCGTCATTTGAAGAGCTCTCACTTTTGTTGCTGTCGTGGCGGTCTTTTTTCCAGCATTCTTCATCTGTGGACAATCGGCAATGAGATGACCCGTTTCTTGGCACTTGTAGCAACGAGTCTTGTCCCTACAGTCAGTGGCAAGATGTCCCGACTTCCCACACTTATGGCACCTTCTTGTCTTGTCGGTACAATGCCCTTCATGAATTGTCTTGCAAAATGTACACCATGAACCATTCTTCTTTTTATCCTTGTCACCGCTCGAACTACCACTTCCACGGAACTTCTTATTATTATTGTTATTGGAAGACCAATTTGACCTTCTTTTAAATCCCACTTTCTTGTCGTCGACTTTCTCAACTACTTTCTTGTCCGAAGCAAAATCATCATCAAGCTTTTTAGACTCCTTGATTGCTTCAGTCAGAGTCTTGTGCTGCCTGCAGATACCTCGATAACTCGGAGGCAAACCATCAACATAGCAAGCAACCTGATCTGCATCAGTACGGAACAGATGGCCTACGAACTTCATCTTCTCCATAAAGGAACGAGCATAATCATTAATTTTGCCAACTTCAGCTGTCAAAGCACGGAACTCTTTTTCCATTTTACGCTGCTCATGTACCCCAATATATTCCTCAATGAATTTCTGCTTAAAGTCAGCCCACGTAATAGCAGTTACCATAGCCGGAGTCATCGAAATAGTAATGCTCTTCCACCAATCCCGAGCACCTTCTTTCAACATCCTACTAGCACACAACACTTTCTTATCCTCGGGACAATCACAAGCTTCAAAAACCATCTCAGTATCATCAAGCCATTCCATGCAACCTACTGCATTAAGTGTTCCATAGAATTTCTGAGCTCCACACTTCTGGAAACTTTCAAACTTGAATCGAGGGGCATGAACATCATTAGGAGGAACCACATTAACATTAGCATGAGGAATAACAACATCATCGACTGGTGGCTCAGTGTGGTGAGAAGGCACAGAGTGACTGTTACCAGTTCCTTCTGCGTTAGCTGCCAACGCCTGATTCAACTGTTCTTGCGTTTGGGCCAACTGGGCCTGAAGAGTTAGCACAAGATTATACATCTCCGTCTGATTGGGAATCTGATCCACCGCTACATCGTTAACTCTCGGAGGATTGCCAGGTGGTGGAGGCATCGGACCTAATGAGCCTGGTTGATTAACACGGCGGGGGTTCACACGATTCACATTAGCATTAGCAGCAGCATTAACAGCATTAGGAGCACCTGCACCCGGATGGACAGGTGGAGTAACGCTAGCAGTAGCTCCGTCGCGTTGGATGTTGCGGTTGCGAGTGTTAACCATTTTCCTTCAATAAAATGGTGGAGTCGATAAGCGCAAGATAAAACAAAAAGCTCGTTGAGATAAGGCTAAAACATATCATCGTAACGTAAACATCTCATAAGCCCTATCATACTCGCACTCATCCCAACCCATCCTACATCACATGTCATCTCTAGCTAAGGCATCCTACGAGTACCTAGCATGCACATCTTTAAGTTTAAGTCCAAATCCTATGGTCAATAGGCCTTGGTTCACTTAAACTACTTCTCTGATACCAACTTGTAACACCCGTCGTTTAAAAATATGGGTTTTCAAAAACTTTTCACCTAACGGTGATAACTTGCGGAAGTAAAGACTGTAAAAGTCAAAACCGATAAAAACATTTCGGTTTCTGCATTTATTTGGTGTTACATGCCATATCAAACAATAGTTCAAATGAAAACCCAACGGTTGCCCAACATAAAACAACCGTTCACACATCACTACATAAATTCGACATTAAATACGAAATGTAACGAATGTCTAAAGTAAGCATCGTCTAAGGGTAGCTAAGGCTCCTGCATTTCATCTACCCAAGCTCACACGTCCTGCATCTAGATTCCATCAAGCTAAACCTGAGGGAACAACCACATTAAGAAGCAAGTGTTAGCTATAAGAATAGCTAAGTAAGATAACACTTAATTTAAAAGCATTTGTCCAATTAAAACAATCTTCATTATTAGACAAGTTTTATTAGGCACAACACACATCACACGTTCACACATATACTGCATTTCAGCTTCATATCAATTAGGATAATCATCCTAAATGTGCCTATCCTGCATTAGTTCCCACATTATCACACATATCTTCGTTATCTGCATTAGTTCACACATTATCACACATATCTTCGTTATCTGCATTATTAGTTCACACATTGTCACACGTATCTTCGTTAACTGCATATAAGTGTGCCCTGCATCACACCCGACTGGATGATTAGTCAAAAGACTACTCATCTTACGTCGTTAAGGAATGGCAAGCCAATCCTTGAGTAATCCGAATGTGGAGGTTGGTCAAACCTCTCGTATTACTCGCCCTGCGTTAATAAGACCACGTTGCGAGGAGCCACCCAAGCAACAACTGCATCTACGCACTCGCCCGGCTAAGGCTAGTACGGGTTAAGCTTAACACTTTTCACTGCATCTGTTTTATGAGCTCAATTTCACACATATAGATTGGGTCCCTGCATTCCCAAACATTCACACACATATAGTCTAGGTAACACACATTCCTAGACATTCACACACTTTAACTTCATTACGTTTGGATCCTTAAACGTGCAAGTGACATAGCAACCTAGCAAGTCTAGTGAACTAGGCGTACAAGTCAAGCATGCATATCACACATCAACTTCATTTCTATATATCATGCATATCAAGATACTACATTAAACTACATCAACTGCATAGCTACATACTACATTAAGCAATACTGCATTACACTACAATAGGGACTGCATCTCAGGTCTCATGGTCAACTGCATAACCCATAATACCTCCCAAGTAACCCATATGCCCACATGCAATAATAAGGTACCGAATGGAAGTGTTTACGATTTGAAACCAGCTTTTAGTTGATCCCCCAGCGTGTCAAAGTAGTGTATCTTACCTGGTAGTAGCGTACGCGTGCAAACAAATAGCTAATAGTGCTTATCAGTACTCCCCGACACCTATCGTACATTAACATATAAAGCATAAGTCATTTAGGACCCTAAATAGACCCTCGTACGAACTTAAGACTGACTACGTAAAATTCCAGAATTACACCTTACGAAGATAACCTTCGTACGAACTTAAACTTCGTTCAATATACTTTACGAAAATAGCTTCTTTACGAATTTAACCAACGAATTTGACTTCAAACGAATTTAAACAACGAATTTGACTTCAAACGAATTTAAACAACGAATTTGACAAACTCCTTCTTACGAACTTGGCCAACGAAAATAGCATTAGGACGAACTTAACATAACTTACGAAGATAGTCATAAAACGAAGATTAACTTCGTTCGAACGCTGGTTCGACTGCTTTTCAAAAACGACTAAGTTCTTCGATTTTCCAGAAAACGATCCATCTAGGCTTCACCCAAAACATGATTTTGACACAATTAAACACATTTTGATCATCCGGATCGATTACAAACTCGTTTAACATCGTTTTGCACGTTAATTGACCAAAACACCATCTAAGCCCTAATTACGTGCATAATCCAATTTTAATCAGATCTAATTCATAATTAACCAACCCCTAGACCTGAAAATACAACCAACGATTCAATGATTACCTGCTTGCTAGATGGTTGATCGATTCCAACACCAAAAATACCCAATTGTTAGACCCAAAAACTAGATTAATTGCTTTAGGATTCAAGAAAGGATTAATTGCTTTATTATTTGCTAATGGTTAATTCAACACCCAATTGTTAGACCCAAAAACTAGATTAATTGCTTTAGGATTCAAGAAAGGATTAATTGCTTTATTATTTGCTAATGGCTGCTTAATCAACCCTAATTACACCCTTCAAAGCCTTAATCCCGTTTTTAGATTTCAACCTATGTCAAAATCAGTCCCTGGACTTCTAAACCCTTCATTTTTGGCCACAAACTGCATTATTGACCATATACAACATTAGTCCTTCATTAAAAGGCACTACATAGCCTTTAAGCGACATTAATCACACTTTTATTCGTCATTAAAATTTAGGCTTTTAAACCTAACTACTTTATCTACATTAACCACACATAACTACATTCAAATATTAAGTAAAGACTTAACGACACCCCAAATTGACTTAACGGCATTAGTCAAACATTAAATAAAAGTTCGGGATGTTACATCTAAATGGCGATGTATAAAGCCTTATATGGGAGAAAATGTAGATCACCACTAGCTTGGGCGGAGAGTTGGCGAAAGTCAACTCATTGAACCCAAAATTGTTGCTGAAATGACCACGGTGATCTCACAATTCAAAGAAAGTTGAGAGTGGCCCGGAAACGACAATTGAAGTATGCAAACGTGAGACGACGACCCCTCGCATTTGAAGTGGTCCATTTTATGTTTATAATCATGTCCTAAGTCTAACCTAAACAATCCTTGGTCAATTTTCGGGTCAAAAGCATCATGGGTCGAAATTAGGGTTTACAACTTGGGTAAATTAGATTAAATTCGGGTTTGAGCATTAAATTGAGTTATGGAACGATTTTATGAGGTGGGTTGGGTTTGTTTATGTTAGATATGCCAAACAATGTTCAAATTATGTCTTGGAGCCCTTCAAATCGAAATTTAGGTCAAATTAGGGTTTACAACTTGGGTAAATTAGATTAAATTCGGGTTTGAGCATTAAATTGAGTTATGGAACGATTTTATGAGGTGGGTTGGGTTTGTTTATGTTAGATATGCCAAACAATGTTCAAATTATGTCTTGGAGCCCTTCAAATCGAAATTTAGGTCAAATTAGGGTTTACAACTTGGGTAAATTAGATTAAATTCGGGTTTGAGCATTAAATTGAGTTATGGAACGATTTTATGAGGTGGGTTGGGTTTGTTTATGTTAGATATGCCAAACAATGTTCAAATTATGTCTTGGAGCCCTTCAAATCGAAATTTAGGTCAAATTAGGGTTTACAACTTGGGTAAATTAGATTAAATTCGGGTTTGAGCATTAAATTGAGTTATGGAACGATTTTATGAGGTGGGTTGGGTTTGTTTATGTTAGATATGCCAAACAATGTTCAAATTATGTCTTGGAGCCCTTCAAATCGAAATTTAGGTCAAATTAGGGTTTACAACTTGGGTAAATTAGATTAAATTCGGGTTTGAGCATTAAATTGAGTTATGGAACGATTTTATGAGGTGGGTTGGGTTTGTTTATGTTAGATATGCCAAACAATGTTCAAATTATGTCTTGGAGCCCTTCAAATCGAAATTTAGGTCAAATTAGGGTTTACAACTTGGGTAAATTAGATTAAATTCGGGTTTGAGCATTAAATTGAGTTATGGAACGATTTTATGAGGTGGGTTGGGTTTGTTTATGTTAGATATGCCAAACAATGTTCAAATTATGTCTTGGAGCCCTTCAAATCGAAATTTAGGTCAAATTAGGGTTTACAACTTGGGTAAATTAGATTAAATTCGGGTTTGAGCATTAAATTGAGTTATGGAACGATTTTATGAGGTGGGTTGGGTTTGTTTATGTTAGATATGCCAAACAATGTTCAAATTATGTCTTGGAGCCCTTCAAATCGAAATTTAGGTCAAATTAGGGTTTACAACTTGGGTAAATTAGATTAAATTCGGGTTTGAGCATTAAATTGAGTTATGGAACGATTTTATGAGGTGGGTTGGGTTTGTTTATGTTAGATATGCCAAACAATGTTCAAATTATGTCTTGGAGCCCTTCAAATCGAAATTTAGGTCAAATTAGGGTTTACAACTTGGGTAAATTAGATTAAATTCGGGTTTGAGCATTAAATTGAGTTATGGAACGATTTTATGAGGTGGGTTGGGTTTGTTTATGTTAGATATGCCAAACAATGTTCAAATTATGTCTTGGAGCCCTTCAAATCGAAATTTAGGTCAAATTAGGGTTTACAACTTGGGTAAATTAGATTAAATTCGGGTTTGAGCATTAAATTGAGTTATGGAACGATTTTATGAGGTGGGTTGGGTTTGTTTATGTTAGATATGCCAAACAATGTTCAAATTATGTCTTGGAGCCCTTCAAATCGAAATTTAGGTCAAATTCGGGTTTGAGCATTAAATTGAGTTATGGAACGATTTTATGAGGTGGGTTGGGTTTGTTTATGTTAGATATGCCAAACAATGTTCAAATTATGTCTTGGAGCCCTTCAAATCGAAATTTAGGTCAAATTAGGGTTTGAAAAGCTTAAATGGGTCATAAACGATTTTCGAGCTCAAAGTGTTGTTATAAGTCGGATTTAAGGAATGGGTTACACTTAATTATGTCTAATAATGTTTGTTCAAGCCTGGAAATGAGTTCAAAACGGTCCATGGTCAATCTTGGTGTCAAAAATGAGTTTTGGAGTAAAATGGGTCGTGTTTGGCTTGGTTTCTTGCTGCACAGCGTTTTGGTTTTCTAGACCACCGTCTAATATGGTGGTGCCACCGTCCAAGATGGTGGCTTGCATTCTGTTGTTTTCTGATCAGTTCCTAGCAGGCTTTTCTTCATCCTTGGATCGTGTCGGGCTTTCAAATGGATCCTTTCTCTGCTTTTATAGTCGCATATTCGAGTCTTAATCGTCCTCCAAAGCTAATGGTCACTTTGAAACCCGAGATGGGACCTTCACTTAAATTATATACATATATATTAAACTTAATAATGGGTTGGGACGTGTGACGAACTTTTGAACGACCTTAGACTCGACCCAAACTATCACTTGACTTTTCTTAAGTTGTATACGTGTCCCGGGAGTTAGTCAAGTCACGAGTTACCCTTTGAAAACCTAATTAGGGTTTACAACTTGGGTAAATTAGATTAAATTCGGGTTTGAGCATTAAATTGAGTTATGGAACGATTTTATGAGGTGGGTTGGGTTTGTTTATGTTAGATATGCCAAACAATGTTCAAATTATGTCTTGGAGCCCTTCAAATCGAAATTTAGGTCAAATTAGGGTTTACAACTTGGGTAAATTAGATTAAATTCGGGTTTGAGCATTAAATTGAGTTATGGAACGATTTTATGAGGTGGGTTGGGTTTGTTTATGTTAGATATGCCAAACAATGTTCAAATTATGTCTTGGAGCCCTTCAAATCGAAATTTAGGTCAAATTAGGGTTTGAAAAGCTTAAATGGGTCATAAACGATTTTCGAGCTCAAAGTGTTGTTATAAGTCGGATTTAAGGAATGGGTTACACTTAATTATGTCTAATAATGTTTGTTCAAGCCTGGAAATGAGTTCAAAACGGTCCATGGTCAATCTTGGTGTCAAAAATGAGTTTTGGAGTAAAATGGGTCGTGTTTGGCTTGGTTTCTTGCTGCACAGCGTTTTGGTTTTCTAGACCACCGTCTAATATGGTGGTGCCACCGTCCAAGATGGTGGCTTGCATTCTGTTGTTTTCTGATCAGTTCCTAGCAGGCTTTTCTTCATCCTTGGATCGTGTCGGGCTTTCAAATGGATCCTTTCTCTGCTTTTATAGTCGCATATTCGAGTCTTAATCGTCCTCCAAAGCTAATGGTCACTTTGAAACCCGAGATGGGACCTTCACTTAAATTATATACATATATATTAAACTTAATAATGGGTTGGGACGTGTGACGAACTTTTGAACGACCTTAGACTCGACCCAAACTATCACTTGACTTTTCTTAAGTTGTATACGTGTCCCGGGAGTTAGTCAAGTCACGAGTTACCCTTTGAAAACCTAATTAGGGTTTAACTTGTTACATATTAATGTGTATATTATATATACTTATAGGTTTCGGACACGTGGAGCCTATTGAACGCTTATAACCTCTTCTTAACTCGGTATTAACTTCTTTTGCCGATCAAGGTGAGTTCCGTAGCTCCCTACTCAATTGAGATTCGGGCTGAAAAGTGTACATACTTGTTTGATTGTTGATTAATTGATTTATTGATCGTTCGATGGACGTTTGACTAAATGCTCGTTTTATTATGCTTTCGATTGTGAATACATGATGTGATTTGGATAGTGTACATACATTGTAACACCCCGAGCTAAGGCCCGAAATATTACGGAAATCATATAGCACAAGGTGGGATTATCGTAGGCAACTAAATGAAAGTAATTGAATTCAGTGAATCCATGAATAACATAAATTCAAGTACAAAATGCAAAAGGAGCAAGTAACCATCAAAGTTTACAAAATAATCATCTAAAGATGGCTATCGATCCTAAGCATAATGCAAAAGTGGGCAAATGAATCCTTGATCCATGTAAGTCCAAGCCCGAGTCAAAAGCTAGCAATCTAACAAGCATGACGTCCTTGGTTCACCTGATTACCTGAAAAGTGTACTAAACAAGTCAACACGAGGTTGGTGAGTTCGTAGTAATGGTTCACAAGGAACCATTAACAATAATCACAAATTGAACAAGTAAAGGCAAAACATAACCTACAAGTAGCCTTTAAGTGTCACACTATCAATCACATCAAGATTACAAGTCAAAGATAATGCATGAAGTAAAGGATGCACAAGTGATGTCAATATCAATATGTGTGCCGTATGCATAACAAGTCATAATGCATATCATAAGTGTGACCATCAAGTCAACAATGCAACGATACTCACATGTTCTCCCAATGAACAATGTGGCATCTCAAAATCATCGGTGTATATATGTCTATATACCCGGATGTCCATGTACGTCTCATCAATTCAACTCAAGTGTATACATCTATACACTCGGATGTCCATGTCCGTCTCACCAATAACCATATCGTTACATATGCATGTTAGTCTCAATCACAAGTCTATCAATCATCAAACCATTCAAACCAACCAATACAATACGTACATACACTTAGGAGGATTCTACTTTCAACGAGTCCTAGATGCTTATATATAGGGTCACCCACAGCCTTCCCACCACATCTAAAACCCTTTGAAGGCATAATCGACTTCCATGTATGCACTACTATCCTAATTAAGCAATATATAAATCACAATCAAGTACAAAATAAATCAACGTATCAATCAATCCATCAATCATTCAATCAAACAATCAAGCACGTAATCACATAAAAGTACACTTTCCAGCCCGAATCTCAAACAAGTAGGGAGCTACGGAACTCACCTTGATCGGCAAAGGAAGTTAAGATTGTTATAAGATCGAGTTAATGGCGTTCAATGTTCACTTCACGTCCACCACCTATAATTTAATATACATATTTATTAATACATGCATTTATATATTATGTACGTTATTTGTTCGAGTCGAAACCCTAATTAGGGTTCCTTAAATGTTCCACAATTTTAAATGATTCTCAAGACTTGATTACATCGTTAAAGAGGTCAATTAATGGTTCGGGAGAAATTAAGGTCGTTCAAGATTCGTTTCGTGCCTTAATTAATTTGTACATTTATATTTTTATATATATACATATATAATTGATTTGGTTTAAAATGTGTTTCGAATCTTTTAGTAATACCCGAGGCTCGATCACATTACTAGAGAAGTCGAGGAGTAGATTAAACCAAAGGTGAACGGAAAGATAGGGTTTCGGAAGTCAAGGTAAGTCAACAGGAAACCACAAAAATGGAACCACCATAAAGGACGGCTCAAACCACCGTATCAAACGGTCAGCCAGACCTGCACCACCGTAAAGGACGGTGTTGCCACCGTCTCAGACGGTGGCTTGAAAGTTGGGGTTTTCAGCGTGAAGGTTAGCGTAGGACAGAGGGCACCACCGTCAAGGCATCGTCTGGCCAAAAATGGGGGTTACGAGGCACTGTCTTGGACGGTTCTTGCACCGTACCAGACGCCATAGGCGTGCCAAACGGTCACAGGGAGCGTACCAGACGCCAGCCACCATAAGCCCACCGTCTCAGACGGTGGGGGGCGGCGTAGCAGATGCCGGAAACTAGGCAAGAACAGCAGCAGCAACATACATGAAGAAACAAGACCCAAAACCCTAATTTTTGCTTAATAATCGACTTGTAAAGGTTCCAAACGCATTTTGAGACTTAGGTAGGCATTGAACATGTTTTAGCCATCTCATAACACTCATCCAGCCATTGAAATCGAATTAAGATCGGTTTTGACCCACTTAAAATCATAAAACCCTAATTTTACTTCAAAAAAACCCTAACCCGACCCGATTGGGTTCTTGACCCGGTTCTGCGACTTGAACTACCATTTTAAGCATAATACAACTTATTTTGACAAAACCCACACCAAAACTTATCCATAACATCAAATTTGTCTTTTCAATTTCGATTTGACCTTATTACACCAAGTTTAACCTTATTCGACCATTGACTCGATTTTGACCAAGAAACCTTATGGATTGAACTAGAAATATGATAACAAGCAATAAATGATGAATTTAAGACTAGCTTACTTACCAAAATCTTGCACCAATTGCTAAAACCGATTTTTGAGCTATAAATAATGATTTTCTTGCACTTTGACTTCCAAATTTTGATATGATATAGTAATGATGATGAAGATGATATTTCTTGCTCAAATCTCACCCAAATATCATTTAATGAAGAAATAAATTAGAGAGAGATATAAGAGTTTGTGTGTGTTCTTGGAAGAATTTAAGAGAGATAGAGATGGATGGAAATGATTGGGTGGAGGAAATGAATGTAAGGGATTGGGTGGGAGGGTTAGGATAGGGTTGGGTCAAGTTGGTGGGTTGTGGGTCATGGATCATATCCAAGGGTAACCCAACCCAATTAACTAGTTAATTCACAAGTCGTCATGTATCGTTTCACATAATAAATCAAATAATCGACCCGTCAAGCATATTTCTCATCATAAATTCATAAAATGCACTTAATTATATCATTTATTAAAGTCGTTAGTCAAATTACATATCAAGTCAATCTGGTCAAAATCACGGATGTTACATACATGGAAGACGATTATGCCTTCAATGAGTTGTAGATGTGGTGGGAAGGCTGCGGCTGACCCTATATATAAGCATCTATGATTCCTTGAAGGTATAGTCGTATGAAGTGTACGTGCATTGTGTTGTCGTTAACTAGGGACGTTATGTTATGATTCGTGACGTTGAATAACTAGATGATTGCTTGTATTTACGTGTTTGTACGTGTTTATGATGAGACGTTATGGAGTGTTAAATCCATATTATTTACTTATTGAGACGAAAGACGTTATATTTGTTATATATTATATAAGACGTGGACGGTGGATTGACGAATCCACACCCGATATGATCATGGCCACATTATGACGATATTATATTTAAAGACGTATATTATATATTATATAAGACGTGGATGGTGGATTGACGAATCCACACCCGGCATGATCATACTCGGGATACGGGTTGTTTAACCTGCGTATGGACGATATTATATATATATGGACGATTATTGGACGTTTACGTTATTGTATGGACGATATTATATATATATATGGACGATTATTGGGCGTTGACGTTATTGTATTGACGTTTCTATATTTATATTGACGATTATTGAACATTGACGTTATTGTATTGACGTTGTTATATTTATATTGATGATATTTGAGACGTTGACGTTATTGTATTGACTTGTGCTAACGTATACCCTTTTAGGGTTTTCTTTGACGTAATTAGGTATTCTAATCCCCGTATATCGTTAACAGTTGATATCCCGACACTTGATTCTTATTACTTACCCCTACGAACTCACCAACTTTATGTTGACGCGTTTTAGTACACTTTTCAGGTGAACAGGTGAATCAAAGGACGTATTGGAAGTTTCATTGCATGCTAGGATTGGACTTGGACTTATCCTTGGATCCGTGATCCATTATTTTCCCGCTTAAGGGTTATGCTTATGTGTGATCCGGTACTTGCATTCTTGAATGGTTAGTATGGATTAATGAATCCTATTTATGCATTTAGTTTTACTCTACATAATTTCCATGTCGTGCTTGTTAGGTTATATATAACAATTATCAAATTAAATTACAAAGCACGCGGCGGAAGATTAAACTATGCAATTAATTAATTAACCAAGGAAAGAAAGCATGTACCTTTAATTGAAGATGATAAAGCAAGAAACTTTATAATAAGGTTTAAAATAAAACCTCTCTACGATTGCACACACGACACGTCAAACAATACCCGAAGATTGCTAGATCTTGAATCACCAAAAGCCAAAGCTCCTAGCTTGCCTTTAATAATGTTTTTCGGATACAAGTAAGAAACACAAATAATATATGTTTCTGCCGAACTAAACCTCTCTACCAAAATTAGTTGTTATATTATGTATATAATATAATATTGTCTTGGCTTTGAATTGTATTCAAATTGGGTTTTGTGTTTTCGGTTTTGTTTTGCCGAATGAGAGAGCTTACGAATAGATATGTTAAAAAATAGTTAGGGTTAATTATTAGGCTATATATAGGGTATAAATATATCCCTAATAACTTAACCTTCAAGTTAACCTCTTTTGACTTGGACAAGGTTTAATTAATTAACCAAGGAAAGAAAGCATGTACCTTTAATTGAAGATGATAAAGCAAGAAACTTTATAATAAGGTTTAAAATAAAACCTCTCTACCAAAATTAGTTGTTATATTATGTATATAATATAATATTGTCTTGGCTTTGAATTGTATTCAAATTGGGTTTTGTGTTTTCGGTTTTGTTTTGCCGAATGAGAGAGCTTACGAATAGATATGTTAAAAAATAGTTAGGGTTAATTATTAGGCTATATATAGGGTATAAATATATCCCTAATAACTTAACCTTCAAGTTAACCTCTTTTGACTTGGACAAGGTTTAATTAATAATTACATTAATTATTAATTAATATTTAATAAAATATTCAAGGATTAAACATGCAAATTCGGATACAAGTAAGAAACACAAATAATATATGTTTCTGCCGAACTAAACCTCTCTACCAAAATTAGTTGTTATATTATGTATATAATATAATATTGTCTTGGCTTTGAATTGTATTCAAATTGGGTTTTGTGTTTTCGGTTTTGTTTTGCCGAATGAGAGAGCTTACGAATAGATATGTTAAAAAATAGTTAGGGTTAATTATTAGGCTATATATAGGGTATAAATATATCCCTAATAACTTAACCTTCAAGTTAACCTCTTTTGACTTGGACAAGGTTTAATTAATAATTACATTAATTATTAATTAATA
Source organism: Erigeron breviscapus (assembly GCA_034093135.1). NCBI lineage: Eukaryota > Viridiplantae > Streptophyta > Magnoliopsida > Asterales > Asteraceae > Erigeron > Erigeron breviscapus. Next base: position 30,811,864 of record CM067167.1, read on the forward strand.
TTTAATAATTAATAATCAAGGATTAAACATGCAAATTCGGATACAAGTAAGAAACACAAATAATATATGTTTCTGCCGAACTAAACCTCTCTACCAAAATTAGTTGTTATATTATGTATATAATATAATATTGTCTTGGCTTTGAATTGTATTCAAATTGGGTTTTGTGTTTTCGGTTTTGTTTTGCCGAATGAGAGAGCTTACGAATAGATATGTTAAAAAATAGTTAGGGTTAATTATTAGGCTATATATAGGGTATAAATATATCCCTAATAACTTAACCTTCAAGTTAACCTCTTTTGACTTGGACAAGGTTTAATTAATAATTACATTAATTATTAATTAATATTTAATAATATTTAATAAAATATTCAAGGATTAAACATGCAAATTTCGGATACAAGTAAGAAACACAAATAATATATGTTTCTGCCGAACTAAACCTCTCTACCAAAATTAGTTGTTATATTATGTATATAATATAATATTGTCTTGGCTTTGAATTGTATTCAAATTGGGTTTTGTGTTTTCGGTTTTGTTTTGCCGAATGAGAGAGCTTACGAATAGATATGTTAAAAAATAGTTAGGGTTAATTATTAGGCTATATATAGGGTATAAATATATCCCTAATAACTTAACCTTCAAGTTAACCTCTTTTGACTTGGACAAGGTTTAATTAATAATTACATTAATTATTAATTAATATTTAATAATTAATAAATCAATTATTAATTGACAATGGACAATTTACAATATTTAATAAAATATTCAAGGATTAAACATGCAAATATAGGATACAATTAATATTAAATGAAATCAAACATATCAAGTACTTTATTTCATTACAGAAAATATAAATTGTTTAACATCCCTTATCCAAATACCGAAACAACAGATTTACATGAAATAACTAGCTAATTTAAGTCCTATGCCCTCGGCATGCCTTTCAAGCTTGGGCCTAGACAAAGCTTTTGTGAAAGGATCAGCTAAGTTAAAATCTGTGTGAACTTTGAGTAATTTGATTTCACCTAGTTCGATCTGCTCACGAACATAGTGATATCGTCTAGCATAATGTCTGGCACCTTTCTGAACTCCGGGTTCGTTGGCAATGATTAATGCACCAGTATTATCACAGTACATATCAGTGGGTAAGTCACTTGAGGGGATCACGTCAAGCCCGCTAATGAACTTCCTTATCCAGACTGCTTCCATTGCAGCTTCTGAGGCGGCAATGTACTCAGACTCTGTCGCAGACATGGCAACTGTGGTTTGCTTCTTGCTTTTCCAATCCACAGCACCTCCGTTAAGAACGAAGACGAATCCTGACTGAGACTTCGTGTCATCTTTATCAGTTTGAAATCCAGCATCGCAGTATCCGGTCACTTTGAGCTCTAAGTCTGGATTTCCTCCATACACCAAAAACATATCTTTAGTAGCCCGTAGGTACTTCAGAATGCTCTTAACAGCAGTCCAGTGACTTTCACCTGGATTCTGTTGATATCGGCTTACGATGTTTTGTGCAAACGCCACATCGGGTCTAGTGCATCTAACCGCATACATAATAGATCCCACAGCCGAAGCATAAGGGACTCTTCGCATACGCTCCACCTCATTAGGTGTAGTAGCACCCTGTTTGACAGATAAACTAAGTCCTTCTTGCATAGGTGTAAACCCACGCTTAGAATTCTCCATCTTGAATAGCTTCAAGACCTTATCAATATAAGCACTTTGACTTAGTCCAATTAATCGCTTTGATCTATCTCGGTAGATCTTGATTCCAAGAATAAATGCCGCTTCTCCTAAATCTTTCATGGCAAAACACTTTCCAAGATGGGATTTAACATCTTGCAACATTGGAATGTGTTTTCCTATGATCAATATGTCATCAACATACAAGACAAGGAAAGTAACATTACTCCCACTAGCTTTGCGATATAAACATGGCTCATCGGGATTTTGAACGAAACCAAACTTTTTGATTTCTTCATCAAACCGCTTGTTCCAACTTCTTGATGCTTGCTTTAGTCCATAAATGGACCTTTGAAGCTTGCATACTTTGTTGGTATGTTTTGGATCAATAAAACCTTCAGGTTGATCCATATAGACTTCTTCATCCAAGTAACCATTTAAGAAGGCATTCTTAACATCCATTTGCCATATCTCAAAGTCATAGTACGCAGCTATGGCTAAGAGAATCCTAATAGCTCTAATGTCCGCAACTGGAGAAAAGGTCTCATCATAGTCAACACCGAAACGTTGAGTATAACCTTTCGCCACGAGACGAGCTTTATAGGTGTGTATATTTCCATCCATGTCCGTCTTCTTCTTGAAGATCCACTTACACCCAACAGTTTGAGCATTTGGTGGAAGATCAACCAAGTTCCAGACTTGATTGTCTTTCATGGATTTCATTTCCACCTTCGTAGCTTCAAGCCATTTTTCAGATTCCGGATCTGATAATGCAGCTTTGAAATTCGGAGGCTCATCGAGATCTCCTAAAACGTTTTCTTCTACCATCAGACATAATCTGTCAGTAGGACGTCTTGTCCTTTCGGACCTACGAAGTGGAATCGCTTCATCATCATCGACTTGAGGTTCATCACTTTGAACATTCCCCCCCCCCCCAAGTTGATGATTGCTAGGAGCTTCAGAAGGTGACACATCTTCCTCTTGAATCTCATCAAGTTCTACAATCCTCCCACTGTTCTCTGGAACTAATTTCTTTTCAAAGAATTCAGCATATCCAGCAACGCGAACAGTGTTTTTGACGGTATCATAGAAGTCGTAACCCATCGTTTCCTTAGGGTATCCGACAAAGATGCACTTAGTAGTTCTGGGTTCAAGTTTGTCAGGCGTATCGCGCTTCACAAGTGCCTCACATCCCCAGACTCTTAAGTAAGACAGATTAGGAACATTTCCATGCCATAATTCATATGGTGTCTTATCAACCTTCTTGGTTGGAACCATATTGAGAATGCGTACAACAGTCTCAAGAGCATAATCCCAAAACGAAAATGGGAGAGTCGTAAGGGTCATCATAGATCTCACCATGTCTAGCAAGGTTCGATTTCTCCTTTCAGACACTCCATTATGTTGAGGAGTGTATGGAGGAGTAAGCTGTTGGACAATTCCACACGCTTTCAGATAATCCTTAAACTCTTGGCTTAAGTATTCACCACCTCGATCCGAACGAAGAATCTTGATGGTTTTGCCGAGTTGATTTTCTACTTCATTTTTAAACTCTTTGAATGTTTCAAACACTTCATGTTTATGTTTAAGCAAGTAAACATAACCATAACGACTGAAATCATCCGTAAAAGTTATGAAGTAGCTAGCTCCTTTTCTTGACACATGTCTAAATGGGCCGCAAACATCGGTATGAATGAGTCCAAGAAGATCTTTAGCCCTCTCCGGTTTATGCGAAAAAGGTTTTCTCGTCATTTTGCCAGAAACACATGACTCGCATTTATCAAATGATTCATCATTTAATTGTAAAATCCCTTCATGTTGAAGTCTTTCAATGCGATTTTTGCCAATATGTCCAAGACGACAGTGCCACAGATAAGTAGAGTCCAAGTTAGTCTTGGCTCTTTTGCTAACATTATACATTGAATTATTTGAATCACAACCACGCATATCAATTTCATAAATACCATCACAAGCAATAGCATCAAAATAATGAACATTATTTTTAGAAACTGAAATGCCATAATCATTAAAAACATTAATGAATCCGTTGTCTTTCAACAAAGAAACTGAAACTACACCTCTAGTAATAGAAGGTGCATAATGACAATTGTCTAAAACAATAATTGAACCGGAAGGAAGAACTAAATGATATTCTCCAATAGCTTCAACAGGTGCTGGTAGACCATTGCCCACAAACAGCTGCAAAGCTCCGGGCTTCAGCTTCCTCCTTTTCCTAAGTGCCTGTAATTCATTACAGATATGAGTTCCACAGCCAGTGTCATAAACCCATGATTTACGCTTAGTAAAGGAAAATAATTCAATGGTGAAGATACCTGAAGTACTAGCAACGCTAGCTTGCTTCTTCTTCACATTCAACTCGGCAAGATACTTGGGACAGTTCCTCTTCCAGTGCCCGACTTCATTACATGATGACAGGTCTGGTCTTTAGCCGGATGCTCTTTCTTAGCCGGAGGGGTTTTCTTTGGCTTGGGGGGATTAGCAGCTTGCTTACCCTTGCCTTTACCATCAAACTTGCCTTTAGCTTGGTGCGATTTCTTAGCTTTCTGGATCCGACCCCCCTTTATCATAAGGATATTTGGGTCATTGGCCTTCTTTGGAATCGTCTTCTCATATTCAATGAGCATAGCATGAAGTTCATTGACGCTTTTTTTCATAGAGTGCATGGTATAGTTTTGCACAAAACCCTCATATTCCTTCGTAAGGAATTTGAGAATCATGCCAACTTTTACCTCTTTATGATAAGCGTACTCCATCGAATCCAATTTGTCAAAAATGCTCTTCATCTTGAGCACATGACTGCTAACCGATTTTCCAGATTCAAGTTTCATGTCATGGAGTTCCACGACTAAGTCGAACAGTTCCACTCCAGCTAGTTTTTCATACAAGGATTTAAGTTCTGTGATCATATCATATGGAGTGTAGAGCTCGAATTGTTTTTGAAGCTCGGGAGACATGCTTGCAAGCATCAAACAACAAACTTCATTGAATCTAGTGTACTGAATCCTATATTCAGCTTTTTCAGCTGCTGTGGATTCAGCACTTGGTTCGGTTGGCCATTGCCTTTCAATGACATCCATGCGTTCCTCAACTCTTAGAACAATTCTCAGTTGACGATACCAGTCATTGAAATTTGATCCATTAAGCTTTTCTCTTTCAAACATTTGCCGAAAAGCATTGGTGTTTGTGGAAGGATTCATTGCCATCTACAAAACAGATTAAGTTCAAAAATCAGTATTTTCGATAATAAATCCTTAAGAAATCAATTACCCAATGTTTATCAAATAAACAATTAATTTCATTAAGGCTAGGATCCAATTGACATACAATCATTTCATCAGTTGATCTGCTAGAAATGATTGCACTCAAAAGGTAAGTGACGAGCAGTAATTGCATTACATGTGCAATTCCTAGTAAGAATGGGACCTACAAATCACACTTGATTCATCAAGCGATTTGTAGTCATGTTTTGTCCCATTTTTTGCCACGGGTCAAGGTCTCACCGCTTAACTCGCTTTAAGTCGTCCAACCAAGAACGCGCAAATTTGTCCACCACTGTGCACCAGTGAGTGGGATTTGCCATGCAACTGCCATTTCACCACTGTGTACCAGTGAGTAAAACAACAGCCACAAGTGTCCTTTACGAGTTGGGTGGCAATGACTTAAGTTTATTGGGTCAATCAATTTGATGTGTGATCAAAAAGTTATGTTTGAAGATTCATGCATATCTTCTAAACATAATATGTTTATAAAACTCATTTTTATTGCCTTTAAATACAAAAGAGCTCGGTAGCTCCATTCGAACGCACAAAGAAGCGCAAGGGCAAAGGTATGTGTGAGTCCCTTAAGTTCGATGGTTAACCAGGAAAGTGCAAAATACAACAAGTCTAATAAGCACTAGATTGGACTAGTATTACTTTAATATAAATGCAAGTATATAAATAAAGTAATACAAGACTTAAAGCAATAAACAAATAAAGTGGAACATTATGTATTGTTTCATGGGTATTTTATTTATGATGTTAAATAAAACACAAGGTTGTTGCAGAATCAGGATAATACAATTAAGTATATATCTTAACAACCTATGAGTTACAAATGATCTATATTTGTCAAATATCTCTTTAGGATCGAGATACTTAAAGTTGTGAAGTATCCCTGTTTAAGATCGAGAGTATTTGGACAAATTCACTTCAATGCAAAATGAATGATTAAAAGTATTTTTGTCAAGGAAATGACTTTGTATTTATAGGCAACAAAATTCACCAGTGAATTTTGTGCCGTACAAATATGGTTGCATACATTTAATGATCCGACAAGAACATTAAATGTATTGGATAAGGAATAAGGATAAAGTCACATCAAGTGCAAGTGTATCCTTTTATCCAACCACCTTAACACACGTATACTTTGGTAAAGAACAAGTGGATTGTTCTTTGGAAAGTGTGTAAAGGGAAAAGTCAATCCTTGATATCAGTGTTCAGACTTGCAGGATCTAGAACACTAACAATCCTCCAGTGAACAGATCTGGTAAGACTTTCCAGTGGACTCCGCCATTTGTTAAGTCTTCTTTCTTCAGACTTCAGTCTTTGACTTCAGTCAGAATGTCTTCAGTAAAGTTGATCTGGACTGGGGTGAAGTCCAGTGAGCTAATCTGGAGAATACTCCAGATTTCCTATACAAGTATTTGCTCACTGGTCTTCAATTATTTCTGGACAAATCTTCAGAGGGACTCCAGATTCCAAGTCTGGAGTAGGTCCAGTAGAACACGATTCTGGTCAGATCTTCAGTGAGGCTCCAGTAGTCGCGTCTGGAGCGAGTCCAGTAAATCTGGACCTAACAAATTCCCCCTATTTGTTTAGAAATAATGCAAGTGTTTTCAAGCTTGAATCTTTACATTTTGTAAGCTTGAAAAACACAAGTTTCGATTTGTCTAAAAAATCTAAGTTACTGGAAAACACTTTATAGATCATGAGTGTTTTCAGTTTCATCAATTAAGTTCTAACTTAGACTAAATCTGGTCATTTACTTATAAAAATAAAAAATTGCAACTATTATTACATTCTTCAACTGATAAATAGTATACAATTTTCATAAGACAATAATTTACAATAAGTAAACAATAAGAGTTAGGCCCTTCTTTTCGATGTCCTTTCTGGAGCATCTTCAGTAGCCTTTCTCTTTGGTGATGGAGAAGATGGTAATGAATCTGGTGATCTTATGCCCAATGCAACTTCCATCTGTTGCTTTCTTCTCCATACCTTCTCAATCCTTTTCAGAAATGCCTTAACATCAGTCGACACATCTGTCTTCCCCTTGAATGTTAGAGCAATTTCCCTAAGTTCACTCCATCCAAAAGCTTGGACTGAAGTACTTCTCCTCTCATCAGTGAAGTTACCCTCCCTGGTCAACTTTACCTCAAACTTAGACATGCCTTCATGATCTTCAGCCAACTTGATTTCAGCACCAGTGATCCTTCTTGCATCAGCCCTGAAGTTCAACATTTCATTGTATTTTTCTTTCAGCTTGGCTTGCTGGATCAAAGCTTCAGTATCCTTGGACACTCTCCTTTGCTCTACAGCAGTTTGGAGTTCTTGACGATTTATTCTTTGAGAAGTGTCCAGGGGAATGAAAGTACTTACATCACCATCTCTGATTGCTTTGATCTGTCTGGTAGTCAACTTTGGTAAACCAGTAAGTCTCTTTTTGTACTCTATCTCCAGAGCACCAGCATTCTTTCTTATTTTCTTCTGGAGACTTACCAGTTCAGCTTTTCTCTGTCTGATGAGTTCTGGTATACTCACGCCATAAATAATTGAGTCATAGACTTGCTCTTCTTCAGCGTAGAATGAGCGTACATGAACATCATCTAATGCAATTAGGCATTGATGAACTCTGGGGTCATCCTTCATCCTTTTAAAAACTTCAATATTAATGCCTAACCTTCCAGCATTGTAGGAGTCCAGAGTACCCATATTTGCCATCTCCCTTTGATGGGCCAGCAGTTCATCTTTTTTATTTCTTTTAAAAATCTCTATCATTATGCATTCCTGCTCTAACTTCCTTGAAGTTTCATTATCAACATCTTCAGTTTGCTCTTCCTCTTCACCAGACACAACTTTTTCCTTTCCTTTAACAGCCTTCAGTGTAGTAGGAATATCTGGGAAGGTTTCAAACTGGGGCTCACTGGCTTCAGTACCAGCAGCCTCTTCAGTAAGCCCGGCTTCAGTGCCATATGCTCTTTGTGATTCAGTAAGCCCGGCTTCAGTGCCATATGCTCTTTGTGATTGGTCACCAGACAACTCTTCCCCCTTGGAAGGATCTCCAGTTCTTGACTTGAGATCATTCCACATTTGTTCAAGCATAAGTCTGTCCAGTGAACCAAAAGATGTACCTTGTACTGGAGTTGTTTCAGTCACAACTTTCTTTAGTTCCTGCACTTCCTTCTGAACATTTGCAACAACTTTGGGCAAGTGTTTTGGCAACTTCTCATCCAGTAGCTTCTCTACTTGGGGTAATACCCCATCATAAATGCTACGAAGGACAGTCCCAGAAACTTCTTCACATAATTCTTTTAACATGTTGTTTCTGAACTTCCTTGTACATTCATCACTTAGAGTACTAACAACTGCACTCTGGTCCAGTGTGGGCCTACTCTCCAGAGAGCTTACCCTGAAAACCAAATTCTGAACCTCTTCTTTCAGACCTGCCAGTCCACCAGTGACTGCACTCTGAATAGAAGTAACCAACCTTTTCTCTAATCCCTGGACTGCCACCTTGATCTTTTCAGTGTTGGTGTTTGTGGCCAGTACCAGTTCATCAAGCTTCTCATAAACCAGCTTCTCATTCCTAGCGAAGACATTCATCTCTGAAGCAAGGTTATTTGAAAGTAAAGATTTGAAGTCTGAAATAACCTGAGATGAAGTCTGGAGTGATCTCTCCAGGTCCGCCACCTTACTTAAAAGGCCTTGGACCTCGGTTGAAGAAGAAGTGGAGAGACCAGTGGGAGGTTCAAGAGTGGAGGGTAATCTGGTCATTAGAGGAACTTGTGCCCAGTCCTCTTCAGTTGCAGCTTCAGACGTTGCAACTGGTGACTCCGGCGCACGAGGAGGAGGTTGAGATTCTGAAGGTTGAATGGTTGCTGGAGTGAAGTATTGGGTGTTTTCTGGAATTGAAGGTGGTGGTGGTGGTGGCATTTCTGGTGTAGGTGTTGGCATTTCTGGTGTAGGTGTTGGCATTTCTGGTGTAGGTGTTGGCATTTCTGGTAGATTTTCTTCTTCTTGTACATCTTCACCCAGAAAGTTCAAGTTCACATCAAAGCCTTCAGACATTGGAGATTCAACAACATCCCATTCTTGAGCAATCCCAACTGTCTGTTCACCAGACTGTTCACCAGTCTCTACATCTACCTGTTCACCAACCTCAACATTCAAGTCCAGTGGAGCCTCTTGCTCACCAGAAGCATGTTCATCAGTTTGAACATCTTCAACAACCTGGGCAATATGTTCAGCTTGTTCATCAGTTTCTTGCCCAACAACCTCTTCAGATTCAAATATTGGTGATCCATCCAGATTCATAACATCACCTGGATGTCTTTCTGGATTCACCTGGATTCCAGCTCTCATCAGACGCCTATTAGTTCTAGGTCGTCTGGAAGGTTCAATAACTTCTTGACCTTGACCTTCTGGAGCAACTTGTCTTATGGGCTGTACAGCCTCTATTATCTGTACATCATCACCAGATGGTCCTTCAACATCTTGAACTCTAACTGGACCCATTTCAACTTCTTCCCTTTGGAAGGAAAGCATGGACTGAGGAATATCTACCTCATCCACTGGAGACCTAAGGTTGGTGGTGGTGGTGGCATGTTTGGTTCTGGTGGTGGCATTTCTGGTGTAGGTGTGGGTATTTCTGGTGAAGGTGTTGGTAGGTGGTGGTGGTGGTGGTGGTGGTGGTGGTGGTGGTGGTGGTGGTGGTGGTGGTGGTGGTGGTGGTGGTGGTGGTGGTGGTGGTGGTGGTGGTGGTGGTGGTGGTGGTGGTGGTGGTGGTGGTGGTGGTGGTGGTGGTGGTGGTGGTGGTGGTGGTGGTGGTGGTGGTGGTGGTGGTGGTGGTGGTGGTGGTGGTGGTGGTGGTGGTGGTGGTGGTGGTGGTGGTGGTGGTGGAGGTGGAGGTTGAGATTGTGAAGGTTGGTGGTTGCTGTGGTGAAGTATTGGGTGTGGAATTGAAGGTGGTGGTGGTGGTGGCATGTTTGGTGGTGGTGGCATTTCTGGTGTAGGTGTTGGCATTTCTGGTGAGGTGTTGGCATTTCTGGTAGATTTTCTTTCTGGTGTAGTGCATCTTCTGTGTAGGTGTTGGCATTTCTGGTGTGGTGGTTGGCATTTCTGGTGTGGTGTTGGCATTTCTGGTGTAGGTGTTGGCATTTCTGGTGTGGTGTTGGCATTTCTGGTGTGGTGTTGGCATTTCTGGTGTAGGTGTTGGCATTTCTGGTGTGGTGGTGGCATTTTGGTGGGTGTTGGCATTTCTGGTGTAGGTGTTGGCATTTCTGGTGTAGGTGTTGGCATTTCTGGTGAAGGTGTTGGCATTTCTGGTGTAGGTGTTGGCATTTCTGGTAGGTGTTGGCATTTCTGGTGTAGGTGTTTTCTGGTGGTGGTGGTGGTGGCATGTTTGGTTGGTGGTGGCATTTCTGGTGTAGGTGTGGCATTTCTGGTGTAGGTGTTGGCATTTCTGGTGGAGGTGTTGGCATTTCTGGTAGATTTTCTTCTTCTTGTACATCTTCACCCAGAAAGTTCAAGTTCACATCAAAGCCTTCAGACATTGGAGATTCAACAACATCCCATTCTTGAGCAATCCCAACTGTCTGTTCACCAGACTGTTCACCAGTCTCTACATCTACCTGTTCACCAACCTCAACATTCAAGTCCAGTGGAGCCTCTTGCTCACCAGAAGCATGTTCATCAGTTTGAACATCTTCAACAACTTCTTGACCTTGACCTTCTGGAGCAACTTGTCTTATGGGCTGTACAGCCTCTATTATCTGTACATCATCACCAGATGGTCCTTCAACATCTTGAACTCTAACTGGACCCATTTCAACTTCTTCCCTTTGGAAGGAAAGCATGGACTGAGGAATATCTACCTCATCCACTGGAGACCTAAGGTTGACTAGGTCCCTCATATACTCACTCATAGAAAAGTGAGTAGTATCCATATCATACTGGTCGCCAAGTGCATTCTTAAACATCAGTGAAAGGAATCGAATATAAGGCACAAATGGTTTTCTTCCTTTCACTCTTAGGCGCTCAACCAGGTCGTCAAAAAGGATTTGGGCAAAATCCACTCTAAGCCCAAACCACAAGCAATAGGCAATCTGGAGGTGTGTTTGATTAATCTGGTCTAATCCTCCAGAGCTGCCTCCTAGACACTCAACAATATGTGTAAAGAAATATCTCCATGAGTCTGACAGCTTGCTCATGTAGATCGTCCCCTTTCTGGATAGCTGCCCATGCTCATCCAATATATCTGTATGCCCCATTAGCCTGCATACTTCCCTTGTATTTATACCAGTGGGAAGCTCAATAGGCAACTCATTCTGTTCATGATAGCTTAACTGGAGAACAGACCTGAGAAGACTAGCGGTGAAACCAAGGGATCTGGTACCTCCCTTGAGAGTATACTTGATCGATGAAGTTTCATCGTCATAAGTTGCAGTGTACCAGAATTCACACAAATATTCATGGTACATCCTTCCTGGATTCAATGTTAATGCACCATATAATGGGCAAGAAAGGAAGAATGAGTTTAATCTCCCAATGATCGATTGGGCATCATGAACACTGGACAGAGAGAGTCTTGCCATCCAGTTATTCATATTTATTCTTATGGCACTTGCCTCAAGATTAATATGAGGTGCCCTAACAACATTTTCCGAAGGAGCAAATTCGTTGGCAAGCAAATTTCTAAGAGATCTTGACTGTCTAGGTGCCATTTATGAGAATAGATGAAAATGAAATTGAAAGTGGGTATATATAGGAGAAACATTGTGGAACTCAAACGTCTTATTTGAAATTATCAAACAAAGTTTTTGATCGGGTTCTGAGATCCGCATTAATTACATCACATCATACATAAATGCATGACAGTTTACAACCCACAAACAGTAACAACTTGTACTTTTTGTTTTCCCAAAGTAAAAAGACCATCATTGCGTTGAAAAATTTACATGCCACGTAGGATAAAAATATCTTCAAAAGGTTTGCTTACGTGGCACACACAAAGACCAAGTATTTAGAAAATATTATGACATATTTCAGTGCATCTGGAGGTTGACTAGACACTCCAGTATCACTGGTGGATTAGTCCAGTGAACATGTACTGATGGTACACTGGAGGGACACTCCAGTAAAGTACCAGTGAAAACCATTTTTTTTTTTTTTTGAAAGACTGGTAACCTCAAACGTGCACGTCAACTAATACAGACAAATGAGAGGGACACATTTACAAGAAGACATAAGTCAACTCAAACACGCACTTCAACCTGTCCAGTTACCAGTGAGAGGGACATATTTACAAGGCACCAGTAATATTTTCTGAAGAATTTGTCCAGTGAGAAAATAAATTCCCCCTGAACTTAAAACATGTTTAAAAGAAAATATTTTTCAAGTCTTCCCTGGAAAGTTGTTCCAGAAATCTAATAATGCAAAGATAGTACACAAAGGCGTTCAATATCTGAGCAGTCACCAGATTTAAGGATTTAACATTCCCAACTCACCAACAAGATATTCAAAAGTTTTGACATCCAGAGGTTTGGTAAAAATGTCAGCGAGTTGTTTGTCAGTGGGAATAAAATGGAGTTCAATGTTGTTTTTCATAATATGATCACGAATGAAGTGATACCTTAGATCAATGTGCTTCGTTCTGGAGTGCATGACTGGATTGTTTGAGATAGCGATGGCACTGGTATTATCACAAAAGATTGGAGTCTTTGAATATTTAATACCATAATCAAGCAACTGGTTCTTCATCCAGAGTATCTGAGCACAACAACTGGCTGCAGACACGTATTCAGCTTCAGCAGTGGACAATGAAACTGAAGTTTGCTTCTTACTGGTCCAGCTGACCAGTTTGCCACCAAGGAAATGACATCCACCAGTTGTGGATTTCCTATCTATCTTACAACCTGCATGATCTAAATCTGAATAACCCATTAGATCCATGCCTGAGCCTTTGGGGTACCAAAGACCTAGACTGGGGAGTAGTACGTACATCTGAACCAATATTAATTTCAGAGGGTAGTTTGAAAATAATAGAGGGATAGAATGGAGTACTACTGTAGAGTTTCTGAACAGGTTCCAGATCAGGATGACTGGAAACTGTGTCTGGTGAATCTTCAAATTTGTCGTTTATAGGATCAGATTCACAAAAGACAATTGGAGTTACTGGGGGAGTAGTACGTACATCTGAACCAATATTAATTTCAGAGGGTAGTTTGAAAATAATAGAGGGATAGAATGGAGTACTACTGTAGAGTTTCTGAACAGGTTCCAGATCAGGATGACTGGAAACTGTGTCTGGTGAATCTTCAAATTTGTCGTTTATAGGATCAGATTCACAAAAGACAATTGGAGTTACTGGGGGAGTAGTACGTACATCTGAACCAATATTAATTTCAGAGGGTAGTTTGAAAATAATAGAGGGATAGAATGGAGTACTACTGTAGAGTTTCTGAACAGGTTCCAGATCAGGATGACTGGAAACTGTGTCTGGTGAATCTTCAAATTTGTCGTTTATAGGATCAGATTCACAAAAGACAATTGGAGTTACTGGGGGAGTAGTACGTACATCTGAACCAATATTAATTTCAGAGGGTAGTTTGAAAATAATAGAGGGATAGAATGGAGTACTACTGTAGAGTTTCTGAACAGGTTCCAGATCAGGATGACTGGAAACTGTGTCTGGTGAATCTTCAAATTTGTCGTTTATAGGATCAGATTCACAAAAGACAATTGGAGTTACTGGGGGAGTAGTACGTACATCTGAACCAATATTAATTTCAGAGGGTAGTTTGAAAATAATAGAGGGATAGAATGGAGTACTACTGTAGAGTTTCTGAACAGGTTCCAGATCAGGATGACTGGAAACTGTGTCTGGTGAATCTTCAAATTTGTCGTTTATAGGATCAGATTCACAAAAGACAATTGGAGTTACTGGGGGAGTAGTACGTACATCTGAACCAATATTAATTTCAGAGGGTAGTTTGAAAATAATAGAGGGATAGAATGGAGTACTACTGTAGAGTTTCTGAACAGGTTCCAGATCAGGATGACTGGAAACTGTGTCTGGTGAATCTTCAAATTTGTCGTTTATAGGATCAGATTCACAAAAGACAATTGGAGTTACTGGGGGAGTAGTACGTACATCTGAACCAATATTAATTTCAGAGGGTAGTTTGAAAATAATAGAGGGATAGAATGGAGTACTACTGTAGAGTTTCTGAACAGGTTCCAGATCAGGATGACTGGAAACTGTGTCTGGTGAATCTTCAAATTTGTCGTTTATAGGATCAGATTCACAAAAGACAATTGGAGTTACTGGGGGAGTAGTACGTACATCTGAACCAATATTAATTTCAGAGGGTAGTTTGAAAATAATAGAGGGATAGAATGGAGTACTACTGTAGAGTTTCTGAACAGGTTCCAGATCAGGATGACTGGAAACTGTGTCTGGTGAATCTTCAAATTTGTCGTTTATAGGATCAGATTCACAAAAGACAATTGGAGTTACTGGGGGAGTAGTACGTACATCTGAACCAATATTAATTTCAGAGGGTAGTTTGAAAATAATAGAGGGATAGAATGGAGTACTACTGTAGAGTTTCTGAACAGGTTCCAGATCAGGATGACTGGAAACTGTGTCTGGTGAATCTTCAAATTTGTCGTTTATAGGATCAGATTCACAAAAGACAATTGGAGTTACTGGGGGAGTAGTACGTACATCTGAACCAATATTAATTTCAGAGGGTAGTTTGAAAATAATAGAGGGATAGAATGGAGTACTACTGTAGAGTTTCTGAACAGGTTCCAGATCAGGATGACTGGAAACTGTGTCTGGTGAATCTTCAAATTTGTCGTTTATAGGATCAGATTCACAAAAGACAATTGGAGTTACTGGGGGAGTGTCAAGGGCTGGCTTCTTGTTGATTGCAACATTTGATTCATCAAATGTGACATGAATTGACTCATGGACCTTCTCCAGTCTCTTGTTGTAGACTCTGAAGGCCTTGCGAATGGCTGAATAGCCTAAGAAATACCCTTCATCAGCTTTGGCATCAAATTTGCCTAGCTGACTGGAGTCGTTCAGGATGTAAACTGGACATCCAAAAACGTGAAAATAACCAATGTTTGGTTTTCTATTTCTTAAGACTTCATAGGCTGTCTTTTTGTGTCTTTTAATGTACACTGATCGATTCTGGGTGTGGCAAGCAGTTGCAATTGCTTCCGCCCAGAAACTGGTAGACAGACCAGATTCAGCAAGCATACTCCTGGCAGCTTCTATCAGCGTTCGATTTTTTCTTTCCACAACTCCATTTTGTTCTGGAGATCGGGCTGATGAGAAATTCTGGGAGATGCCAGTGTCAGTACAGAATGACTCCAGAGTTGCATTCTGGAATTCTGTTCCATTGTCACTTCTTAACTGACACACTTTTCGACTGTACTTGAGCTCAATTTGCTTGATAAGACTGATGATTTCAGCAGCAGCTTCACTTTTAGACCTTAGAAAGATCACCCAACAATATCTGGAGAATTCATCTACGATCACCAGGGTGTATCTTTTACCAGCACGAGTCTGAACGTTCACTGGACCAAATAGGTCCATATGAAGCATATGAAGAGGTTCAGAAATGCTGAAATTCTGTCTGGTCTTGAAACTGGTACGTTTTTGCTTACCCATCTCACATCCTGGACATGGCCTTTCCTTTTTGAAGGAAACTGAAGGTATCCCATCCGCAAGTTGTTTTCTGGACAACTTGTTAATGTTTTTGAAATTTAAATGGGATAACCTTTTATGCCATAACCAGTTTGTGTCTTCATCAGCTTGAGTATAGAAACACTGCTCTGAAGGAGAGCTTTCCATATCCATCACGTACACATTCCCTTTTCTGGGAGCAATCAACACTACCTTCCAGTCCTTGTTGAATACGATGCCCTGAGCAACATTGAATAAGACTTGATAGCCATCGTCACACAGTTGGCTTACACTGATCAAGTTATATTTCAAACCATTCACAAATGCAACACGTGTAAACTTGACTTGTCCATTGTTCAGAACACCATATCCCTCAGTCTTTCCACAACCATCATTTCCAAAAGTGATGGAGGGTCCATCAGAAATGGTGAACTCCTCCAGTAGGGTCTTACATCCGGTCATAGTCCTGCCAGCTGCACTGTCAAGATACCAGATATACTTCTTTCGATCGCCCTACACATACACCAGATATTAATCAGTTAGATTTGGGAACCCATCGACTGATGGGTTCACTGGACCCTCCCTTATAGGTCCCTGGGGCAATCTGGTCTAGTTCACTTTCTTCAACAGTGGTCTTAGATGAAAAGACCACTGGAGTTGATAGTTTTAAAACCTTTTTCTTTTTCTCAACTGGAGAAATAGATTTGTCTTTCTTAGCAAAAGGTTTTGTGTTTTGTCTAGGGCCAGATGAAGTACCCTCAATAAAGTTTAATCTTGCATTAAAACTTTGTAATTGACGAGTCAGAATTTGAATCTGGCTCTCTAACCTGGACAAAACATTATCTTCAGATGATACCTTAGCCTTTCCAGTCCTTGTTGAATACGATGCCCTGAGCAACATTGAATAAGACTTGATAGCCATCGTCACACAGTTGGCTTACACTGATCAAGTTATATTTCAAACCATTCACAAATGCAACACGTGTAAACTTGACTTGTCCATTGTTCAGAACACCATATCCCTCAGTCTTTCCACAACCATCATTTCCAAAAGTGATGGAGGGTCCATCAGAAATGGTGAACTCCTCCAGTAGGGTCTTACATCCGGTCATAGTCCTGCCAGCTGCACTGTCAAGATACCAGATATACTTCTTTCGATCGCCCTACACATACACCAGATATTAATCAGTTAGATTTGGGAACCCATCGACTGATGGGTTCACTGGACCCTCCCTTATAGGTCCCTGGGGCAATCTGGTCTAGTTCACTTTCTTCAACAGTGGTCTTAGATGAAAAGACCACTGGAGTTGATAGTTTTAAAACCTTTTTCTTTTTCTAAAATGATCTCAAGATCTTGTTTTTCTTGAATCAATTGTTCAGTTACCAGAACCTGGGCTTGAAATGCCAGTTCAATGTCTTGAAGTTCTTTTAATTTTGATTTTAAAGCATTTATTTCAGAAGAATCTGTTTCTAGACCATTTACACAATCAGATCTAACAGTTTCTACAAAAATCAAATCAGAATTTAAAGCTTCAGCAATGTCCAGTTTTAGTTCTTGGTCAGTTGCATTATCATAATCACTAACCTTCTTGATAACAATGTCCACCCATCGTCCAGATGTGACATCTTCCTTTACCAGGTGCTCTTCGTCTGCCAGAGCCATGTAGCAGCAATCTCTTTCTTCTTCTTCATCAATATATGAGTCATCAGAAGGAACCCACTTCTCTTCAGTTGTTGTGATCATGCACTTATTATTGGTTTCAATTTGTTGTGCCATGAGAGCAATTTGGGCCTTAAGCTTTTTATATTTCATTTTATAGCTATCATCAGGCTTATTATTAGAAGAGAATGGACCAGGCTTGGATGCAAACTGGTTGGACCTGCACTCTTTCATGAAATGACCCTTTTTGCCACACTTAAAGCATGTCAAATTGGTCTTGTCAGTGGAAGAACTGGATGCAAATTGTCCAGATGGCCTATTTGCTCTTGCTTTGAAACGGTTAAACGTTTTAGCAATCATTGCAATAAGGTCATCATCTTCAGTTTCATCACAACAGTCTGGAGAGACTTGACTGGATTCTCCAGAATCCATGAGTTCAGACACCATCTTCTTCATAGAAAATACATTCTCAGAAGATATCAGTGTTGTACCTTGTGGTTCAGTATGACTGATCACATTAGAACTACTGGAGGCATGGTTAAAGGCATCTTGTTCTGCCACCACTCTCTGAGCTTGATTTTCTTCAGTGTACCTGAAAGCTCCATAAAGAGTTGAGAGAGTGTGTGTGTGCAGAGTTTTTCCTTGTCGTAAGACTAGGATCATGTGAGACCATTTGGTGGGTAGAATGTCACAAAATTTCTCCAGAAGATATCAGTGTTGTACCTTGTGGTTCAGTATGACTGATCACATTAGAACTACTGGAGGCATGGTTAAAGGCATCTTGTTCTGCCACCACTCTCTGAGCTTGATTTTCTTCAGTGTACCTGAAAGCTCCATAAAGAGTTGAGAGAGTGTGTGTGTGCAGAGTTTTTCCTTGTCGTAAGACTAGGATCATGTGAGACCATTTGGTGGGTAGAATGTCACAAAATTTCTCCAGAAGTATATCCTTGTCCTTCTCAACCCCAAGACCTCTCAATTGGTTTATGATACTCATAAATCTGGTGTAAGTACCAGTGAGAGACTCGTTAGGTTGAGCAAAAAATGACTCATACCTCTTGTTTAAGGAGACCTTTCTGGTGACAATGGTGTCATCTCCTCCTTCATGTTGGTTTAAAAGTTCATCCCACATGGTTTTAGCACTAGGAAAAAGAACTAGTGTGGGAATTAGGGTTTCTGGAACGGCCCCGAGGATCATGTTTTTGAGAAGGGTGTCTAGATTCACCAATCTTCTCTCCTCTTCTGACCAATGTTCCTCCCTCTTTTCCCTTCCTCTTCTAGATCCAGAAGGATCAAGAAGGGGATTGAGAGGTGATGTTGGTACATAAGGACCTTCGTTTAAAATTTTCATCATGTTCCTCTCAATACCAGTGACATGCAAAACCATCCTAGCCTTCCACGTACCAAATTCATCACTGTTCCCACTGAATTTAGGAACAGGATTATTTGAGTAGTGCACATGCACGTGTGGAGAAGCAGGAGTAGGAGGAGGAGGTGGATTAGTGTTATTAACAATTGGTGGTTCATTTTGATCATTAATATTTGCATTAGGATCGGGACCAAGACTAAAACCTTGTGTATTTTCTTGGTTAGCCATCAAGAAACAGATCTAGGAATTGTTTAGCCTTCTGCTCTGATACCAAATGTGAGTCCCTTAAGTTCGATGGTTAACCAGGAAAGTGCAAAATACAACAAGTCTAATAAGCACTAGATTGGACTAGTATTACTTTAATATAAATGCAAGTATATAAATAAAGTAATACAAGACTTAAAGCAATAAACAAATAAAGTGGAACATTATGTATTGTTTCATGGGTATTTTATTTATGATGTTAAATAAAACACAAGGTTGTTGCGGAATCAGGATAATACAATTAAGTATATATCCTAACAACCTATGAGTTACAAATGATCTATATTTGTCAAATATCCCTTTAGGATCGAGATACTTAAAGTTGTGAAGTATCCCTGTTTAAGATCGAGAGTATTTGGACAAATTCACTTCAATGCAAAATGAATGCTTAAAAGTATTTTTGTCAAGGAAATGACTTTGTATTTATAGGCAACAAAATTCACCAGTGAATTTTGTGCCGTACAAATATGGTTGCATACATTTAATGATCCGACAAGAACATTAAATGTATTGGATAAGGAATAAGGATAAAGTCACATCAAGTGCAAGTGTATCCTTTTATCCAACCACCTTAACACACGTATACTTTGGTAAAGAACAAGTGGATTGTTCTTTGGAAAGTGTGTAAAGGGAAAAGTCAATCCTTGATATCAGTGTTTAGACTTGCAGGATCTAGAACACTAACAATCCTCCAGTGAACAGATCTGGTAAGACTTTCCAGTGGACTCCGCCATTTGTTAAGTCTTCTTTCTTCAGACTTCAGTCTTTGACTTCAGTCAGAATGTCTTCAGTAGAGTTGATCTGGACTGGGGTGAAGTCCAGTGAGTTAATCTGGAGAATACTCCAGATTTCCTATACAAGTATTTGCTCACTGGTCTTCAATTATTTCTGGACAAATCTTCAGAGGGACTCCAGATTCCAAGTCTGGAGTAGGTCCAGTAGAACACAATTCTGGTCAGATTTTCAGTGAGGCTCCAGTAGTCGCGTCTGGAGCGAGTCCAGTAAATCTGGACTAAATTTGGACCTAACAGTATGCGATAAACGCGATTTAAAAACCCGCCCTTTTAGGAGGCTAGCGCACTCCGACTTATACCTCTCATAGAGTTTGTTCAAATGGGTGAGCCGGTGTATCTTTTGATTTTAGGGCACCAATTTTATAAACAAAATCTTATTTCGATATATTTAGTCAAGTTTATTTTTCCAAAAACAATTTTGCACACAATTTTCATAAAAAGGCAAAATTAAACTTACTAAATTTACAACTTAACAATTAAGGTAATCAACCTAATTTGGTCACTATGGTATAAGATTGGCTCCTCTTTCATATGGAAAGAGACCACATACATCAAGTTGCCTTGATTGCGTAAGCCAAAATTTCTATAACAAATTATCTACCATAAATTTAAGATGCTGATCTGGAAAATCCAGCAGCTTCACGACCAAATCTGGCCCTGAAGAAGGCCGAACTGGGATTAGCACAAAACATAAAAGTTGTAGCCCTATGAGTCAAGCATCTACTGTAAAGATTTCAGCTTCCAACTCCTTACGGTTAATTAGTTATGATTTTTTTAGTGAACTGGTGTCAAACAGAAACTTTCACAAAACATAATCACATTGTCACACAATTAATTATTCAATTATCTAGCATAATTAACCTTTATGATCAAGATTTCATATCAATATATCTAAGTAATAATCATGAATAATTTGCATGAAAAATTCATGATTTTTACTTCTATTTAACAATTAAATAATTAAAAGTACACCATAAACGCATGCAATTATCATATAATAATGCTTAAAGATCAAAACTTGGAATTAGGTTAAAAAAAAAAAATTATTTTATTTCAGATCTGATTTCGAAATTAAAAAAAATTATATATATTTTTTTCATTATTTTATTACAATTAATCAAATTAATTAATAAAATAATCATAAGAATTACATAAAATTCTAAAAAATATAAAACCCTAACCCCCCTTCAAATTTTGATCTTTTTGGTAATTAATCATCACATAGTAGGCTCGTGATACCACTGTTAGGTTATATATAACAATTATCAAATTAAATCACAAAGCACGCGGCGGAAGATTAAACTATGCAATTAATTAATTAACTAAGGAAAGAAAGCATGTACCTTTAATTGAAGATGATAAAGCAAGAAACTTTATAATAAGGTTTAAAATAAAACCTCTCTACGATTGCACACACGACACGTCAAACAATACCCGAAGATTGCTAGATCTTGAATCACCAAAAGCCAAAGCTCCTAGCTTGCCTTTAATAATGTTTTTCGGATACAAGTAAGAAACACAAATAATATATGTTTCTGCCGAACTAAACCTCTCTACCAAAATTAGTTGTTATATTATGTATATAATATAATATTGTCTTGGCTTTGAATTGTATTCAAATTGGGTTTTGTGTTTTCGGTTTTGTTTTGCCGAATGAGAGAGCTTACGAATAGATATGTTAAAAAATAGTTAGGGTTAATTATTAGGCTATATATAGGGTATAAATATATCCCTAATAACTTAACCTTCAAGTTAACCTCTTTTGACTTGGACAAGGTTTAATTAATAATTACATTAATTATTAATTAATATTTAATAATTAATAAATCATATTTATTAATTAATAATAATTCTAATTAACATATCTAGTTAATAATGTCCAATTATCATTTCTCTCAATTTGGTGATTATAAATATGTAGATACAATATATACATATTACCGGATATCTAAGTGTCAACGCGTGTGACCCCGTAGGCTTAAATACTTTCCGGACATACGTTCATTTTTACGTGATCATATACTAACAGTGTTGTGCTTTTCTTGTGATATCTCATTATTCCGCCTTGTTGGGGTGTTACAGTTGGCTATATTGATTTAATGTGGGCCTTATTGTCCCTATTGTTTGTGTTGAGGTCATAAAAGTTTTCACTTAACTCAAATTAGTCTTTATGTTCTTTGCATGTTTTGGTTGTGTACTTTACTTGTAAAGTTGTAAAAGTTTTTGGTTAAGATGGATTAGTCTTTATATTCCTCACACTTGTGGTTGATTCGTATGTGTCTAATCTTGTTCTAGACACTTCTTTCATGATGATTATATCGTATGATTATGTTTGATGTTATTGATGCTATGATTTTGTTTTCTTTTTTAATCCTTGGATGAAAGGATTTCTGTTCTGATGATGATTCTGAGTTGTTTCTACATGTTATGATTCACTATCTTGTACCATTGTTCTAAGGGAAGTTCTCTCTATTTTTAACTATTTTTTTTATATCGTCTTTTCAATCTTGTTGTTAGATACGGGTTTTTTTTTATCTATTAGTAATGGTTATATTTAGGTATCTAACAACAAGACTGAGGGGGGATATGAGTATTCTTGTGAATTTTTAATTTTAAAACTTATTTTCTTATATATAAAAAAATTTGGTGAAAGATTTAGTTTTATTTTTTGTCTCAAATTCTCAATTTTTTCAATCTTTTGTTTTTTTATTAAAAATTTATAATCAAAACTTGTTTTCGTTTTTTCACTTCCTGTTAATTGATCTTAAGCTGTCGAGTCTTAAAACTAAAGGTTGGTTGATTTTTTTGTGTTGTTGTTTTGATTGTAGAACCTGCTATATTTTCTAGAAGGAGTCAGCTTCTTCATGGGTAGATTCAATTACAGTTGAGTCTTTGATTCTATGTTTGGTGATATTATTTCTGGTGGAATTTCTTCAATAGGTTATGGGTGAATGGTGTGTTGCTTTGTGTTTTTATGTGCTTGGTGATTAAAAAGGCAAAGTACGGATTGACAGTGAAAGATGAGTACCTGGTTTGGTTTTGTATTTGAGAGTTGGTCTATGTTATCTTGGCACATGTCTAATTGAGATATGTTAAAGCTGATAGTTTTGTTTGCTAATTTGGATAGGTAAAATAATATAGGTAGTGACAGGTGGTAAAATTGTGTTGGTTTGTGAAAGCATATTTGATGATTTATTATCTACAATGATGGCACAGATTGTTTTCTAATGGCATATGGATATAGAAAGAGCTTTGAAGGGTTTGCAATTGTGGCAGAAATTAAAGGGTCTTAAAAATACAACTTGCAATTATGGCAGGAAATATTAGGCTTAAATTTTTTTATGAAGGGTAGTATGAGTACAGATTGAAGATATATGTTTTAGGAGGAGTTTGCACAGACAAATTTTTTATAAAAAAAAAAAAATACTAGATGCAGTTAGTCATTTTGTGGTTCAATAAGGAAAGGCATGAAGTTGTTTTTTTTTTTATCTATTAGTAATGGTTATATTTAGGTATCTAACAACAAGACTGAGGGGGGATATGAGTATTCTTGTGAATTTTTAATTTTAAAACTTATTTTCTTATATATAAAAAAATTTGGTGAAAGATTTAGTTTTATTTTTTGTCTCAAATTCTCAATTTTTTCAATCTTTTGTTTTTTTATTATTTATATCGTTTTTTTGTTGTTTTTTTTTTTATCTATTAGTAATGGTTATATTTAGGTATCTAACAACAAGACTGAGGGGGGATATGAGTATTCTTGTGAATTTTTAATTTTAAAACTTATTTTCTTATATATAAAAAAATTTGGTGAAAGATTTAGTTTTATTTTTTGTCTCAAATTCTCAATTTTTTCAATCTTTTGTTTTTTTTTTTATCTATTAGTAATGGTTATATTTAGGTATCTAACAACAAGACTGAGGGGGGATATGAGTATTCTTGTGAATTTTTAATTTTAAAACTTATTTTCTTATATATAAAAAAATTTGGTGAAAGATTTAGTTTTATTTTTTGTCTCAAATTCTCAATTTTTTCAATCTTTTGTTTTTTTTTTTATCTATTAGTAATGGTTATATTTAGGTATCTAACAACAAGACTGAGGGGGGATATGAGTATTCTTGTGAATTTTTAATTTTAAAACTTATTTTCTTATATATAAAAAAATTTGGTGAAAGATTTAGTTTTATTTTTTGTCTCAAATTCTCAATTTTTTCAATCTTTTGTTTTTTTATTTTTTTTTTTTATCTATTAGTAATGGTTATATTTAGGTATC
This sequence comes from Erigeron breviscapus, assembly GCA_034093135.1. Lineage (NCBI taxonomy): Eukaryota > Viridiplantae > Streptophyta > Magnoliopsida > Asterales > Asteraceae > Erigeron > Erigeron breviscapus. Next base: position 30,835,890 of record CM067167.1, read on the forward strand.
TAACAACAAGACTGAGGGGGGATATGAGTATTCTTGTGAATTTTTAATTTTAAAACTTATTTTCTTATATATAAAAAAATTTGGTGAAAGATTTAGTTTTATTTTTTGTCTCAAATTCTCAATTTTTTCAATCTTTTGTTTTTTTTTTTATCTATTAATAATGGTTATATTTAGGTATCTAACAACAAGACTGAGGGGGGATATGAGTATTCTTGTGAATTTTTAATTTTAAAACTTATTTTCTTATATATAAAAAAATTTGGTGAAAGATTTAGTTTTATTTTTTGTCTCAAATTCTCAATTTTTTCAATCTTTTGTTTTTTTATTTTGAACGGCAAATATATTATTATGTTATTTTATATAACTAGAAAATTTGGTTAGTTGCCCACTTTTCCAAACTTTAGTGTTCATTTTATAATGCAGCATGTATCACAATGATACAAATCTACAAAAAAAATTATCCAATATTTAATTCACTCGAAAAGATATGTCTCTCAATATTGTTTTGCCCCTTGCTACCACAATCTAATTAAGGACAAAAACAGGCTAATTGAAGGTTAAAAAGAAAAAGAAGTTTGGAGTATACAAATGCAAGTAAATAGAAAATTTATAGGGCTAATTACTTGAAAAGTCACTCAACTTGTCACTGAAACCTTTTATGGGGCTCCAACAAAAAAAAGTTCTATTTGAGGGTATGAAAACGGCTAAAACTACTATAGTAGGACCGTGAACACTTTTTTGCTGACGTGTACAGTAGCTAGCCGGTTTTATCCTTATTTTTAAGGGCTAATTACTTGAAAAGTCCCTCAACTTGTCACTGAAACCTTTTATGGGGCTCCAACAAAAAAAAAGTTCAATTTAGCCACTTCTTTATATTCCCTTGTATCATATTAGCATCTAGCCACTTCCATTTCAAAACCACCGCTACCGACGTCGGAAACTTCATTGGATACGAAGTTACTAAAATCTGAACAATGGTTTCACTGGATCGGCAAAACCCATCTACCAATTTCACAAACACACACAACTAGGGATGGGCATGGGACCGTCCCGGTCCCGTACCGGTACCGATCCCGATGGTACCGGTCCCGAAAATCTCTAAAAGTTGGTACCGATCCCGGTCCCATATGGGACGGTACCGGTACCGGTACCGAAGCGGGACGGGACCGGGATATCGGTACCAATCCCAACTAGTCCCGATTAAAACAAATGGCTAACTCACTAATATAGAAACATGACATAGAGTTTATAACACTATTGCCTATAATCACATAGATTAGTAACATCCAAAATATTCATAAGCTTTTAACCATATCACTTTACAGAGGACTATATGGGTACATTTTTCCATCTTAAGAAATAAGATTATACCGTACACAAATTTGCAAAACAGGAGTTCATTGTTCACATTTCATAAAAAGTATGGAGTTTACTC
>CM067167.1:30839824-30874045 GCA_034093135.1 Erigeron breviscapus
ATCTTTATTATTTAGAAAGAAAGAATTATTAAATAACAACGTATACAAATATCTGATAAATACGATTGCGTGTAGTTACAATTTGATCGTTCATTTTTATAAAATTGCATTTGGAAAGAAGTATGTAATATAAGTCTGTTTTTATAAAGAGTAATGGAAAAAAAAATGCCCAAGAACCCTTTAGTCCCGTAAAAAAAATTCTTTCAAGCTAACGATTTTATAATGCTGCATGACGGTAAGCTCAGAAACATTGGCTGGTTGAATATATTTTTGCAGGTATTCGAATCTGACGGTGTTCCCACCAAGTCGCTTTTTAGGAGGGCAAGTGGCCACTGAGCTGTAACCTATATGGTTATACTAATATTTCCACCTCGTTCATTTGTTGACACATGTATTATACATTTTTTATTTCTTAACTCTCATAATTTTTCCTCGTTAAATATATCTTTTGACATACTATTTAAGCATATTAAATATTATTTTTATATATAAAATTTATTTCATAAGATACGACAAAAAAATTTAATTAGAGGAGATGTAGCATTATGCTTGAATCCAGGTAATACGGAGTATGAATTTAAGAGTTTGTTAGGATTGGATGGTCAACATATGTGGGCGCTAGTCTACATGCGTATGTGTATACCATAAGTTTGCTACGTAATTACGAGTTTGCCACTGTGAATAGTTGCAAATGACAATTAATAACCTCAAAACGACACCCAATTTATCGTAATTGAGCTGTATATCAATATCAATTTGTATTGCAATCATTATAGATAACATTGTTTATATTAAGCACATAAAACATTTGCAAAGACGATAACAATACATAATATACAAAACTATATATTAAGATTGAAGGATAGATTGCTAATATGTCTATCCATTTTGCCTTTTTTTTCTTAAATTCACAAATTTATTTTTGGACCCATATTTTATGAAAATAAAATGAGATGGTAAATCACACAATATGAATGCAGACAATTCTTAAGGTGTGTAGAAGCACAAGAAGCAGACCTTTAGAGAGCTTGTAACATAACTTGAACACCATGCTTTGGACGAAGTGTGACAATTTGAACGGGTGCATGGACATAGGTTGGAGAGCGAGTGAATCTGTAACGTTGTAAGATCATCGAAAGGGCGATTTTAGCTTCATTTATAGCAAAATTGGAACCTACACAGTTTCGAGGTCCATAACCAAAAGGGAGGAATGCTCCTGGATTATTGTTAGTTGCTTTGATAACGCCTTCAGAGAATCTTTCAGGATTGAAGAGATGTGCATCTTCTCCCCATATTTGGGGGTCTTGATGAAGTGCTAATGCTGGTATTTGCACATTCATGTTTGCAGGGATAATCAGATTTCCAACTTTGGTTTCCTGTCGAACTTTTCGGATTACAGCAACTGCTGGAGGGTATAGTCTTAATGTCTCGTTGATTATCATGCCCATCTGCATAATAAGAAGAGTCAAGAAAGTACACATCGAAATTCCCAACAGCATAAAAAATAAGGAGGAGCAAAAAGATGAGACTTATAAATCAATAATCTTACTGTCTTGAGTTTTGCTATGCCTTCCGAAGAAGGATTTTCTTTACCAAAGACTTCTTGTACCTCATTCCGTGCTTTTTCTTGCCATTCAATGTGGATTCCTAAAAGAAGAGTAGCCCACGAGAGCAAAAGGGAGGTCGTTCCATGGCCGGCCAAGTAAAACGTTTTGCAGTCATCAATAATATCCTCTATGGAGAGCTTGTAATTTTCCTTTATATCACTATTTGACTTCAAAAGTAGTCTCAGGTAATCAGTGTTAGAGTCATCTTTATCTCCTAATGTTATCATATTTTCTCTGTTTCTTATCATCTGCATAATGAGATCACGAATGTCTGCTTGCAGTTTGTCGGATTCTGCATCATCCTTATCTTTTAATATATTCCTGTGAAAATTTGAGACGTTGATATCATTTTATAGAGTTACATCTTTCAATACATGAAGGCTAAAATAAATTTACCAGGATCCGAGACGTTCATATCTGTATGAGTTCTTGGCAGCTAATTGGGTTAACGCCACGAGCTTTTGGATAACCTGCTTCCCATCTTCATAGCTACTACCAAACGCAGTCCTAGAAATGACTTCGGATGTCATTATTAGGAACTCTTGATAGACTTCCATCTCTTTGGTTTCATGATCTTTCCACCTTTTTAACATCATATCAACACTTTCAATCATCGATGGAACCATGTTCTACAGACAAATTAAACATGAAAAAATGACTTGGTTAGTCCCCAAAATATATCTCATTTTATTCAAAACAAGCATTTTATCACTTTTTTATGAATCATGTTATCTACCTATGTCCAAAATCAAAAATATATCTATTATAGTTTTTAACCTCATTTCATATGAGTCAGGAAACTTCCAATATTGTGTCTTTGTAAGTGTAGTTCGTTTGAACTTACTTTCAACCTTTCAGCATGGAAAGAATGAGTTGCTAGTTTTCGTTGTATTGCCCATTTATCCCCTTCAGATGTAATCAGACCCCCTCCAAATAACTTCCTGAAAATAGGATCAGTGTCCGGTTTCCCCATCGAAATCTCTGTTACACATGATTATTTTATATATATATATATATATATATATATATATATATATATATATATATATATATATATATATATATATATATATATATATATATATATATATATATATATATATATATATATATATATATATATATATATATATATATATATATATATATATATATATATATATATATATATATATATATATATATATATATATATATATATATATATATATATATATATATATATATATATATATATATATATATATATATATATATATATATATATATATATATATATATATATATATATATATATATATATATATATATATATATATATATATATATATATATATATATATATATATATATATATATATATATATATATATATATATATATATATATATATATATATATATATATATATATATATATATATATATATATATATATATATATATATATATATATATATATATATATATATATATATATATATATATATATATATATATATATATATATATATATATATATATATATATATATATATATATATATATATATATATATATATATATATATATATATATATATATATATATATATATATATATATATATATATATATATATATATATATATATATATATATATATATAATACTATATATATATATATATATATATATATATATATATATATATATATATATATTTCTCTATTATATATATATATATATATAATATAAATATATCTCATTTTATTCAAACAAGCATTTTATCACTTTTTTATGAATCATGTTATCTACCTATGTCCAAAATCAAAAATATATCTATTATAGTTTTTAACCTCATTTCATATGAGTCAGGAAACTTCCAATATTGTGTCTTTGTAAGTGTAGTTCGTTTGAACTTACTTTCAACCTTTCAGCATGGAAAGAATGAGTTGCTAGTTTTCGTTGTATTGCCCATTTATCCCCTTCAGATGTAATCAGACCCCCTCCAAATAACTTCCTGAAAATAGGATCAGTGTCCGGTTTCCCCATCGAAATCTCTGTTACACATGATTATTTTGAGGAGCTCTGGTTCCGTAACAACTAATTCGGCTTGAGGACCAAGCCAATACATAAAATTCTTGCCTGCATCATCAAAACAAACACTTCAAATCTTGAATGAGTCATATATAAACGCTGTATTAACTAAAGATAAAACAAACCATATATTTGGAACCATGAATGAATATGAGGTTGAATTCGTGGGAATAGGTAATGTGATATGTCCATAGGCATGCTCACAGCTTGCATGCTCATACTGGAAAATTCCTTGCCGTTCCCATAGATGAAACTGTAAGGAGGCCCGCTTATTCCTTGTGAACTCATTACATACTTTATGCGCATCGGAACCCACCAAAATTTGTGAAAGAACTTGAACAGAGTTAAGGGGACTACAGAGCACAGTAGGCCCTACCAAAACTCCTAATAAAGTCACCATTTTGGTAACACAAGGTCTGCAGTTTGGAGATTGGTTGACCAAGATATAAAAGTAACAGTAAACCTTATTTGCTTTAAAAATGTTCTACTTAATTATTCTTCTTTGTGGCTAGTGACTAACTTTCTAGAATAATGCAGATGTTTGACATTTGTAATGAAAAAGGAACTCCTCGTACTGAGTGGTACAGCCAACACCATCCAGTACAATATGTAGAGTTAGCTTTAAATAACAAACGCCAATGGGGTTGGTGGCCCATTGGTAAGGTCTTTGACCTTAGGGGGATCCACCTGGGTTCGAGTCCCACTTCCACATTTGTGGGGGTGGATTAATAGGGATTTTTCGAGAGTCTTGGGTTTCATCTCAGGCATGCGTGTAATTTAGGAGTAGGAGTAGATTAGAATGCCGTTCTAAAAAAAAAAAAAAAGCTTTAAATAACAAACAATTACTTATCTGGTTTGATAATTCTTTATGTGATAGCAGTATTAATCATACTTACAATAATATGACTAACCAAAATATAATATGTTAAATATAATAATAATTGGGAATCATATTTTGCTAAATAAACTATTATTTGGTCAGGGTATCCACTCTTTCACACACTGTAGTGCTATTTTTATATAACTAGAAAAAAGTAGAGATAATGACTTTAATGATTTTAATTGTGATAATAAATTATTATGTCATCTTATTTTATATAACAAGAAAATATGGTTAGTTGCCGACTCTTATAATATTATCCATTATCTAATTCACTCAAAAAGATATGTCTCTCAATATTGTTTTGCTTTGCCTCCTGCTACTAAGGACAAAAACAAGCTAATTGAAGGAAATAAAAAAGTGTGGTAAATACAAATGCAACTAATTTGTCATTAAAGATAACATTGTTTATATTAAGCACATAATTTGAAAACACAATAACAATACATAATATACAAAACTATATATTACGATAGAAGGATAGATTACTCAAAAAGATATGTCTCTCATATTGTTTTGCCTCCTGCTACTAAGGACAAAAACAAGCTAATTGAAGGAAATAAAAAAGTGTGGTAAATACAAATGCAACTAATTTGTCATTAAAGATAACATTGTTTATATTAAGCACATAATTTGAAAACACAATAACAATACATAATATACAAAACTATATATTAAGATAGAAGGATAGATTGCTAATATGTCTCTATCCATTTTGCCTCTATTTCTTAAATTCACATATTTAATTTTGGAACCATATTTATGTAAATAAAACGAGATGGTAAATCACAGAAAATGAATGCAGATAATTCTTAAAGTGTGTAGAAGCACAAGAAGCGGACCTTTAGAGAGCTTGAAACATAACTTGAACACCATGCATTGGACGAAGTGTAACAATTTGAACGGGTGCATGGACATAGCTTGGAGATCGAGTGAAGCTGTAATGTTGTAAGATCATTGAAAGGACAATTTTAGCTTCGTTTATAGCAAAACTGGAGCCTACACAGTTGCGGGGCCCATAGCCGAAAGGAAGGAATGCTCCTGGATTGTTTTTAGTTGCTTTAGCGACCCCTTCAGAAAATCTTTCTGGTTTGAAGAGATGCGCATCTTCTCCCCATATCTTTGGGTCTTGTTGGAGTGCAAACGCTGGTATTTGCACATTTATGTTTGCAGGAAGAACCAGATTACCAACTTTCATTTCCCTTAGAATTTTTCGGTCTTAGTGTCTCGTTGATTATCATGCCCATCTGTATGATACGACTAACCACTGAGTTTACAAGAGAAAATTACAAAAAAAAGGAACTACAAATGAGAATGTTTGATCAATAAGCTTACTGTCTTGAGTCTTGTTATGCCTTCTGACGATGGGTTTTGTTCACCAAATACTTCTTGCACCTCCTCCCGTGCTTTCTGTTGCCATTCAGCGTGGATTCCCAAAAGAAGAGTAGCCCATGAGAGTAAAAGAGAGATTGTAATATGGCCGACGGCATAGAAAGTTTTGCATTCATCAATTATATCCTGTATGGAAAGCTTGGAATTTTCACCCTTGTCATGATGGGCCTTCAAAAGTAGCCCGAGATAATCACTCGTGGATTTGTCTTCATCTCCTGAAATGACGCTCTTCTCTCTGCTTCTTATCATCTGCATGATGATATCTTGAATTTCAGCATGCAGTTTATCAGATTCTACATCATCTTTATGCTTGAATACCTTCCTGCGAAGGTCAAAAAACATACAAAAGTTTTACTTATTTAAACAACCCGAAGTACCTTTATACATTGTAAACGCATATTAACTGAATTTACCTATAGACAGGAAGCCTAACTCTGTACAAATTTTTGGCAGCTAATAGGTTTAACACCCCAAGCTTTTGGAAAACTTGCTTCCCCTCTTCATAGCTACTGCCAAACGCCGTCCTAGAAATGACTTCTGATGTCAATATTTCGAACTCTTCATAGACATCCATCTCTTTAACCCCAGTATCTTTCCACCGTTTAAGCATCATGTCAACACTTTTAATCATAGCCGGAGCCATATTCTACATCCAAATGAAGAAAATCAGTTGCCCTCCTGATATTTCTCCTTTTGTTGTATAACAAGCCTTCTTTCCCATTGTCGGGAACTACACTTATTACCCAGATTCAAAATCAATATGAAAGCGCTTACATGTAAACTACAACTTTATTCGGGTCAGGTGCCTAGTATTCATTTATTTGGTTACAGTGGTACAGTAGAAACTAATTACATAGGTTAACATCAGCATAAAAGTTCCAACTTGCAGGGTTATCTGAGAGTGTTTCATAGTTGAATTGTATGTGTTTTAGGATGATTTTTGAAAAAACCTTAACTCCTTATGCTAGAAAAAGTGAATAGTTTTTGCCTATTTCACAGTAGTACGGTCAGTATCAACTTAAGAGGATCACCATGGATATACAATTATGAAACAAATCTACTAGTAAAAAGAACATGTGAAACTATGGTTTAAATCAAAGTTAAAATCCATAATCATCTATTTACAAGAACTTACTTTCAACCTTTCGGCATGAAAAGCTTGGTTTGCTAGTTTTCTCTGTATTGCCCATTTATCGCCTTTAGATGAAGTTAGACCCTGTCCAAAAATCTTCTTGAAAATAGGCCCCACGTCTTGTTTGGCCATCAAAATATCTCGGTCACTCATTATTTCCTTAAGGAGCTCCGGTTCTGTGACAACCAATGCAGGTTGAGGACCGAGCCAATACAGAAAATTCTTTCCTACATTATCATCAAAACCAACACTTTCAAGTTTCAATCTATGAACATATCTCAAAAGACGAAATAGCTATACGAGTTTTAACACTAACCATATACACGGAACCACAAATCAAAGTGAGGCTGAATTTGTGGGAATGTGAAATGTGATATCTCCATGGGCAAGGCAAACTCATGGATTCTTTTCTCATCTTGGAAATTTCCTTAGTGTTCCCATGGATGAAATCGTAACGAGGTCCATTTATTCCTTGTGATTTCATTACATACTTTATACGCATCGGAACCCACCAATACTTCCGAAAAAACTTGAACAGCGCTAACACGACGCAACAGCATACTAAAATCAAAAGTCCTACAATAGTCGCCATTTTCCGAATCCAGGATTCAAAATCACGTGTGTCCTATTTACTTAGTTAACTAAACAATCAATGTATCAAATTAAAAAGTAATTAAAACTAAACAATTAATGGATCAAATTAATTAGTAGCAAACTTCAAATACAAAATGTCAAAATCAAAGTCATTTACAATAAATTAAGTACCAAAAAATAATACATAGTTGCAGATTACCAAAAATTGCAACCTAAATTATATCATATCCTAGTTTTCAGGAGAAAGATTTTTGGTTATTGTTTTCTTATATAAAGAAAAAGGAAATAAAAAAATTTTAAGAATCAAAGTAGTGAAATAAAACAGAACAGGACTTACTGAAGTATATAGTATAGTGTAGTGTATGTGGAATGTGGACACCGGCGGGAAGCCAATCGGGTATTCAAGAAACAAAGATTTTATTATGGATGACTTATAAATCAATTGCCTTTCAAAAGAAAATGAATCAATCAATCATGAGGACATGACAAACCAAAAACACATTTACACCTGTTTTGTTTTCTTGGATAATACTCCTATATGACTATGTACCTCAAACTACACGTGTATTTAGTGTTCTAGTCTTATCGTTTTGTACCAAACCATTAAGTTTGATACGTAATAGATGATCATTTTCCCTCCCTAAAATTAAAAAAGGGAAAAAAAAAACATTTGCTATCAAAATACTTTTAATCAACCTAATATTTTTCAAAAAATATTAGATGTAAAATCACCATTTATTTTTAATTAATTAATTTATATCACCAGCTCTCTGTTTTAAAATATAATCGTATACACTATTGGATTTAAATTGATTATTTTTACATCATTAATACTCGCTTCCACCACTAGTCGCCGTCATCGTCGTATTGTACGGATATCGTTCTAGTTCTAGCGCTATTTATTGTAAATCTATGTGAATAGTACATTCTGCATTCGGTTTTTGACATGTGTCCTACATTCATGTCAATATATATATTTTATATAAAGTTAAATAAAAAGCAAAATGCAAATGAGTCTTTAATATTCGGTTTGAATCCACCGCAGAGCCACTCTCTTTTCTTTCTTTTTTTCATAATCCCACAAACTAATTGGTTTTTATCTTGGACTAGAAGAATATTTTGGGTTTCTTCAACCCGGGTTTTTTTGACCCCACAAAATATTGGGTTTTTATCATTTTCTTTTATCTAGTTGGGTCTAGCACCTTATATTTTTTTTAAGCTAATGATTGATTATTTTAATTCATAATGACATGTAGAAATACAAATGGTAATATTACAAAAGAGATCAATTGAAATTCACATGTTACATTTATATATTTTTAAAAAGTTTTTTATGTTAATATTTAAAATGATTAATCATTTTCCATTTTTTAATATAAATCAAGTCATTTTTTTAAGAATATTGGATTCAATTTTATTAAATTTGATTTTTTAATTAGTATACAAAATATATATATCATTGTTATATATCATTTGGACCCTTTGGTATATAAGTTCTTTCGAATTTATCGTCTCGTTTTTCGTGGATTAGCATCTCGGGGTCCTTTGATGGGCATAAAGAAATCGTCTTGGTAGCATCAAACCAATTTTAAAAGTATAATTATATGTAATTTATTTATTTAGATGTATATAAATTAAAAGTGGATTAAAATTTATGGGAGAATAAATTAAATTTTGTATTGTATAAACAAATTATGTAGAGATAAGGATAAGGTTAATAAAATTATTATTTTTATTTGACTAATACGTGGCTAACTAAGCCAATTGCCAACAAATTAACTCTTCATTCTAGTTGCTAAATTCTATCATTTTTACACACTCACTTTTTCACCGTCGGTTCATATTTATCAGTTTCACAATCTTGAAGTCTAAATTGAAAGACCAACTCCTTTTGATAATAAGATGCAATAATAAATTATTAGCCAAATATTGTTATTATGGGATCAAGAAATTAACGTGTGGGTGGTGATGTGTGTCTCGAACAAAAATAGCAAAGAAAGAGGTTAAATAATTGTGTGGCTGTTGATTAAGCACAACATCTAAATCTTAAGGTAACATTTTTTTAGAAATCGTACAATTGGTTATCATACTATTAAATTGAGGATTTTAGTAGCAAGGATTAAATAAGTTGAACCCATGCTATTTTAATATAAACGATAAGATGATGATGATATTAACATCATCTTGAGATATAATTTCAAGTAATTAGCTTCTTGTGATTTCCCTTTATGGTGTTTATCAAAGAATGATTTGTAGCGCTACGTTGATTTGATAATATTAATGATATTGCTGAGAATGGAATTGATACATGATGACGAATGAAAATGATTTACGAATGATACGGACACCATAAATGGATATCAAATTACAAGAGTGCTAGTGAAATTGTAAGGATTGACTAGTAGCCTAATGAAAATGTTGATTTATTTGCTAGGTGTCGTAGAGGAAACTAATATTATAAGTTTGTCGTTTGATCGTGGCAGAGGTGGGTATATCTATATGTATATATTCTGTCTTGGGGGTTAATATGCGTTTGGAAAACAAATCATGATTAACCGGTTATATGTTGTGTGAGGCCACAAGTCTTGGGTGACGACTCATGAGCTTGGTGGTGTAATATGGATCCATATTAGGTATGATGGTTAGGACGTTATGTAAGACCTGGTTGGCTTTAACGTTCCTAACAAGATATGCATGATATGTGGTTGCCATGATATGTATGTATACATGTAGATATACTCACTAAGCATCTGCTTACTGTTTAGTTGTTGCTGTTTTTTATAGGTAAACCAAGTAGAAGAAATAAAGCGAAGTCGTTTAAAAGAGCCTTCTAGATGTTCATGCCGAGGTGATATGCTTGTAATTTGTTTTGGGTTAGTTATCCCGAAGACTCGAGCTTTTGATACTCGTAATTGCCCCTTTTGTTGCTAGCAAGTTATAATAATACTAATAATAATATTAATAATAATAATGATGACAATAGTAATGATAAACCTCTCAGATTGAACTAGGCCTTCTGAAGCATACCTTGCATCGTCTAACTGCCCCCGCTAAATCATGATTGAATGTCTCATTTTCCTCTTTCTTCTTTCTCGTCTGGTACCATATCAATAACAAACGTAAAAACAGTAAAAACGATAATTGAAGCCATGAAAGCCGGTTCAAACTTACTAGTTACTTTTATCACGTTCATTTACAGTTACATATACATAACGTACAACCTAGCTATTAGGATCTGTCTTATGCCAAGACTCATCCCCAAGAGGACTAGTCCTAATCAGCGCCACATCAGCAAAAAATCATCCAAGGACTAATCCCCTAAATCTAACCTTATACCCAGGACTAGTCTTGGACCCACCTTTTATTTAATTCTACTTTTTTTATCCAACTTTACACTTTCAATCCCCCAATATTTAACAAAAACTAAATAAAACACACAATTTATTTGACATTAAAAATAAAACACAAATACCATTTTATTTATAAAAAAAGTACAACGGCTAGAAATTAAAAGACATTAAAATTAACTAAAGTACTTAGAAATTAAGACTACATGGAAATAAAAAGACATTAAAACTAATTAAACCATTTGATATTGTCGTTCCGCCGATTTGTTCCAGTTCCTCAATGCGAAAGCCGCACTGTCAAGCTGTTCAATTGCATTTTGGAGGCTGTCGATCTTCCCCTGCAAGTAATCTATATATTGTCACTCAAGATCAGAACATTCTCTTGCTTGTAAAATAGAAATTTGCTCTCGGCACCATTTTTTCTTTTTATCATTTAGCTTATGCATAACTGCCACCATTTCCTCTTGAAACATTACGTGGTCTAGGATATCGGCCACCATACTCTCCTCCACCTGATTGACAGTCAATGGTGGTTGTGGGAAAGTGATATTTGATGAAGAAGTCATTTGGACGATAGAAATATATATATATTTGATCTGGATAGTTTTTTGGGTCTGGACTGTTTGATGAAGAAGATACTATATATAGACAAAGTAAACGACGCTCCTCCAACATTCAAATTTGAATTTATTTACAGTACTAGTCCCTCCAACGTTCAAATTTGAATTTATTTACAGTACTAGTCCCTCCAACGTTCAAATTCGAATTTATTACAGTACTAGTCCCTCCAACGTTCAAATTATTTACATATTCAGTCCCTAAACGGCTAACATTTATTTCACTATATAAACACGGTTCCAACACAATTCCAGGGACATCCCAAATTCATTTCACATTTCCATTTCACAATCGAATTTCAATTACCATTTCACTCTTCATATCCAAATGGCGTCATCATCAAACATCGTTCACCGACCTCGCATGACTGTGGATGAGATGAAGACACTAATCATGGCTGATATCAAAGAAGACATCCTCCTTCAAACAGAAATCTCTGGGATTATGGAATGTTTAAGGGAGAAAAAGGCGACGTTGCTAGGTCATGTTAAAGGAAATACAGGCGCCAAACCGTGAGATCTCGAAGCATGAAGGCCAATATTCCTATTTTTTGAAGGAGGAGATTATGAGGATCAAGTCTGCAATCAAGGATGTCTTTGATGCCGGTCACACGTTGGGAGACCAGTCTACTTGAGCCGAATCGTACCATGATAATTGCGGTGAAGACAAAACCATCGAAGATGTCAGATTGCCGAAACATGACCAATGGTGGCTCGACCTAAACGCTCACCATGGCATAGGAAGTATGTCACTAGAGGATCGTCGTGAGTAGTTAATTAACCGTAATGCGTTTTTATTATGTAATGCGTTTTTATTATGTAATGTGTTTTTATTATGTAATGTGTTTTTTTTGTGTAATGTGTTTTTATTATGTAATGTGTTTTTATTATGTAATGTGTTTTTATTATGTAATGTGTTTTGTTATTAATAAAATGAATTTATTTAAATTATTGTGTGTTTGAAAGTATGATTTAGAAATAAAAGGATAAATAAAAGGGACTGAAGTTGTCAAAAGATTAAACATGTTTTTATGAATTTAAACCTTTAAGGGACCAAAAGTGTAAAACTACAAACTAGCCGTTGGAATTATAAAAAAAGAAAGAAAAAAAAAACCTCAAACGATTCGTGCGTGGGGGGACGAGTGAGAGAGGGATGAACCAGGGACGAGTCCAACACCGTTGCGTTATAACTAGAAATGCATATGTTACAGATTCTAAACTAACACACCAGATATCTGGATAGTTCTTCACCTACACATCTGTATGATTCACATTACATCAACATTTGTACGAGTTTGCTCTATGTTATTGACCCATCTATCTAAAACTTTGTGTCATCAAGTGTATAACGAAAGCCTCATATTCTTTTTATAATTCATATTAGAGCACCTTCAATATATGAAAGGTATATATGGAATTGAAGTTACATACAGACTATGATAGAAGTTAGAATATCACTTTATTTCTTAAGCACATAATATAAATAAATATGAAATAGTACAAACCAACCAAGATTTAACATGAACCATATAAGGTTAAGACATATATATATCACAAACATTAGACTTTAGTCACAAAAGATTTCTAGCCTAATGTATCACACTTTCAAACTATATGCTTTAAGTTATTGCCAATATATCTCCATATGTTCGATTTCCATGTTCTGTTGTTCAATTGTAGGTACCATTTAAATGTTAATGTCTTAATGAACAGATCGAAGGCTTATATATATGTCTATATATTAGATGGGAAATCAAGAAAAATGGAGAAGACGATTGAAGTCAGCTCTTAAGTATGTGCTTGACACATGCGCAAGAAGAGGACCTTTAGATTAGAGAGCTTGAAACATTATCCTAACACCGAACTTTGGGCGAAGCATCACCTCTTGAACCGGTGAATGGACATAGTTTGGGGACCGAGCAAATCTGTAACGACGTAAAATCATAGAGAGAGTGATTTTAGCTTCATTCATTACAAAATTTGAGCCAACACAATATCGAGGTCCATAACCAAAAGGAAGGAATGCTCCTGGATTGTTGTTGGTTGCTTTAGAAATCCCTTCCGAGAATCTTTCTGGCTTAAAGAGATGAGCATCTTCTCCCCATATTTTCGGTTCATGATGTAGTGCTAATACCGGTATATGCAATTTTATGTTTGCAGGAAGAACATAATTTCCAACTTTCGTTTGCCTCCAAACTTTTCGGTGTATAAACACTGCAGGAGGGTATAGTCTTAGAGTCTCATTGATTATCATCCCCATCTGTATAACATGAGGAATTACCACACAAAGTAGTTTTATAACTAAAACTTAAAAAATCATTAAAAAGAAAGTTGAAAATGTGATGATTAATTAGATCAATAAGGTAACTTACTATTTTGAGTTTTGATATCCCTTCTGAAGTTGGATGTTGTTGATCATCACCAAATACCTCTTGTACCTCATCTCGTGCTTTTTCTTGCCAATCCGTGTGGACTCCAAGAAGAAGAGTAGCCCACGAGAGCAAAAGAGTGGTCGTTTGATGGGCCGCAAAGTGAATAGTTTTGCAGTCATCAATAATATCTTGTATGGAAAGCTTGTAACTACTTCCATCCATTTCATGATATGCCTTTAAAAGTAGTCCAAGATAATCATCACTTGATTTGTCTTCCTCTCCTGAAACTAATGTTTTCTCTTTACTTCTTATAATCTGCATAATTTGATCTCGAATGGTGGCTTCCATTTTGTCAGATTCCACATCTTCTTTAGTTTTGAATACCTTGCTGAAAAATATATGAAAATATATAATATATGATCATTTCAAGGAGTCATGTATGTATCCTTTAATAAGAAAAAAGATGTATCAACTAATTAACTTTACCCCAAACCAGGAAGTTGGGTTTTGTAAAAGTTTTTGCCAACTAATACGAACAAGTCTCTGAGCAATTGGAAAACTTGCTTTCCCTCTTCATAGCTGCTACCAAAGGCGGTCCTAGAAATGACGTCTGATGACAATATTCTAAACTCGTCATAGACATCCATCTCTTTGCGGCCGGCATCTTGCCACTGTTTAAGCATACTGGCAACACTTTCTATCATTACCGGAACCATGTTCTGTAGCAAAACAAACAAGAAAGAAGACTTAATTTGTTTTCCGCGTAACTTTTTTCACTTTCTTTAAATAAAGTAGGAGATAAATCTAGTTTTTACTCATTGCTAAACCCCTGATTAATTTTGAACAGATTATATGAACTTACTTTCAACCTTTCGGCATGGAAAGCATGATTTGCTATTTTTCGTTGTTTAGCCCACTTGTCACCTTCAGATAAAACTATACCTCCTCCTCCAATTATCTTCAAAGAAATAGGATCTATATCTAATATCCCCATCGAAATCTCTCGGTTACTCATACATTCCTTGAGGAACTCTGGTTCTGTGACAACTAATTCGGCTTGAGGACCATGCCAATAAAGAAAATTATTTCCTGCATCAAAACAAACACTTATATACATATGATATCTATATATATAAAACCAGTTTTGAACTAGCAACATATGTATAACACCAACCATATAATTGGAACCAAGAATCGAAGTGAGGCTGAATCCGTGGGAATATGTGATGTGATATATCCATGGGCAAGCTCATTGATCTGTTTCTCATGATTGAAATTTCATTTGTATTACCATGTATGAAGCTATAAGGAGGACCTCTTATCCCTTGTGATCTCATCACATAGTTTATGCGCGTTGGAACCCACCAAAACTTATGAAAAAACTTGAACAGAGAAAATATAACTATTGAGCTTAGCATTCCTATCATCAGAATTCCCAAAGATATCACCATTTTGGTAAGTGTGTGAGTATGGAAATATGTGTATATATGAAACTCTCAAATTTTGGACAAAATGATAACCTTAATGTCTTGTGCAAACCATATATATATACATTGATTAATTGGTTAATTTATTAATTACGTACAAAGTTGAAATCATCACAGAATAGATATTTAATCGATCATCAAGAGTTTGTTTGTGTTCATATACTTCCATAATGAGGAGAATCTAACTATTATTAGAATGCATGACGCGTATGTAACTATCTAGAGTCTTTATAATGGAAAACTTATCCTGATGCATTCCAGAGATAAACAGACATGTATAAATTAAGTACCTTGAAAAGACAGAACAACAAATCCATTTGATCGAATACCAAAATAAAAAAAATGTAATAATAGAATGCCAAATAATAGTGATTTCTACCAAAGAAATTGCAAAACTAGGTAGTCAAAAAATGTTGTGTAAAATAAACCCAAGTTATATATGGCGGGTGCTCTGCAAATTAACCTCACACGCAGCTGCCCGAGCTTAACAAACCTGGGTTGTGCATCAATAATCAAACGCGTGTCTAAATCCTGTGCGATAAGAAGAAAGAGCCAAGTTTCTTAAACTCTGGTTATGCTTTTGTTTTTGTCACACCCCGTTGTAGCGGAAATACAGGGTTAACAAAGAATTGCATACTAATCAGAAGGTTAATAGAGATTACATCCATTTATACCAATACAAGTCAATACAAGTACAATCGTTCAAAGTGTGGACCCCAAAATACGGATACAAGTCATCCTCATTTGGAACTGGGCCCACAGAATACAAGTTCAATAAATTGGACAGTCAAATACAATTAAAGCCAAAAACATGAGAGCCCTCAATGTCTGATGCTAATTGTACGTCCAAAGTCAAAAGACTGGCCCTATAATGCCAAAGACGATTCCAAGACTTACTGATGGTCACCTGAAAAGCATGAAATTTGAGAGGATCAACTATCGAAATAGTTGGTGAGTTTACAGTGTGTTTGACTAAAAGATCAATCGTCATTTGTTGTAGTTATTTAAGACAGGACTGCCGAGATCGATATCCGGCAATGAGACTAAACCACCTAGGCTTCTACTTCCAACATACTTTCAACGCTTATATATAGGGTGTACCATTGGCGTACCCACCACGCTTACGGTATGTTGACAATAGTTTTGTCGCCATTGTGATAACATCATTACACTTAATTATAAGACATGACTGTACAGACCGAAGTCCGACAATTATATGCTGACTGTACAGACCGAAGTCCGACAATTATATGCTGACTGTACAGACCGAAGTCTGACAAAGATAATATATGACTGTACAGACCGAAGTCTGACAAAGATAATATATGACTGTACAGACGAAGTCTGACAAAGATAATATATGACTGTACAGACCGAAGTCTGACAAAGATAATATATGACTGTACAGACCGAAGTCTGACAAAGATAATATGCCTCGTACAGGATTTCCCGTCTACAGTGGGGTACGGACCAGAACCAAGACTGTCAGGTACGAAAGCTGACAAGACTACCATTAAAATCTCATAATGGTAAAACTACATAAGGGGGATCATTTTAGTTTGTCAAACACAAAGAACAATTTAGTCAGCCGCCAACATGGCAAGTCAAAGTCATTTAGTTCAATATTCCGTAAGACATGTATACACACTTTCAGACAGCCGTCAACATGGCAAGACATAAGACAAATGATTTAATTTACCAAATCTCATGGTATAGACAAAGACAAATCATTTATAAAGTAATCGTGTATACAGTACATGCTTTTCAGGCCCAAAGTAAAAGGAAAAAGGGCGCCATAAACTCACCTTAGCAGTCTACGAGCTAAAGTATGAGCAGTCCGAGAATAAGAGCAGTCTAGTCTCCACGTCTATCCAAAACCTAGGATATGAGCACGAATGGTGAGGATCAAATCTCACGACGACAAGTATCCTACGTACAACTACTTAGCTATCAATCCTAGAATGCCTTTACCGAGAATGTGATTCAATGTTCAATATTATTTGACTCAAGTTCGTCTTTTATTACTAAATTTGAATGAAAAGTCAAAAGTTCCAGCAAGTTACCACTGCGCCGCAGTGAGCCAGAACTATGCTCACTGCGCCGCAGTGAGCTATCGCCAAGCTCACCGCGCCGCAGTGAGCCATTGCCAAGCTCACTGCGCCGCAGTGAGCCATTGCCAAGCTCACTGCGCCGCAGTGAGCTAACCATGCACAAACCAGCCCTAGCCACTGCGCCGCAGTGGGGCTAAGCCCACACCACTGCGCCGCAGTGGATTCATTCTGCAGCCAGCACCAGCAGGTGCAAAAATATGCAGGAAAGCCCAAATCGTTTTCAACTCAATTCCTTTCATTATAACAAGTTTAAACATGTTCAATAGACTCGGAAAAATATCATTTCGCCAATCATTTGCACTTTCAACCATTTTGACCTCAAATACCAAATTCTAAGTCAAAACCTAATTAAATTTCCAGGAACCCTAATTTACATAACAATTTAAAGCCTCTAATTCCGTTTACAAAACTAAAACAAACCTTTAAATGAATTTAAATCGAATCAAAAGTTTGAGAAAAAAGTTTACTTACCAAAATTTGATGTTCTTGAGGTAAAGATGAAGATGGTGATGATTAAGATGCCCAAAACCCTAAATTATTAACGAAATATGATTAATCCCTTTGATTTTCTCTTTGATTTCACCTTGTAAATGATTTAGAACATAAGAGGAATTTTTTTGTGTGTGTGTTGTGTGTGTTGGGTCGACAGGCAAAGAAAGAAAGAAAAGGAGGGAAGTGTTTGTTGTTTGTTTGTTGTTTAATTCCCAGCCACAACAAACCTTTCGGCCCATGTGGCCCTTTTTGGGATATTTCCAATACCCTTAATTTGGTAAAATGCTTACGATTAAATACCGTTTGACCAAAAGTTTAAAATGTAAAATAAAGGTATCTTCCCTCGTCTCATTTTTAGTCAAGACAAGCAAATAAAGTTTCGTCAAAGGGAACTTTATAATATTAAGTCTAGACAGTCTAATTATTTTGTTCAAGACATAACCTTTAAATATTAATTTAAAGTTATTTTTAAAGACTCGGCATTCGTCTAGATAGCTAATAGTCTACGTCATCAAGATACGTCTAATTTTGACTAAGTCAAAAGTCCAAAAGTTTAATAAGTTCCACGTCAAATGACAGTCTAAATTCGACGAGATTATGATAATGACTAATCTTAAACAAGATTAAGACTACTGCGCCGCAGTGAGCTAACCATGCACAAACCAGCCCTAGCCACTGCGCCGCAGTGGCTAGCCAAGCCACTGCGCCGCAGTGAGCCATTGCCAAGCTCACTGCGCCGCAGTGAGCCATTGCCAAGCTCACTGCGCCGCAGTGAGCCATTGCCAAGCTCACTGCGCCGCAGTGAGCCATTGCCAAGCTCACTGCGCCGCAGTGAGCTTGCCAAGCTCACTGCGCCGCAGTGAGCCATTGCCAAGCTCACTGCGCCGCAGTGAGCCATTGCCAAGCTCACTGCGCCGCAGTGAGCCATTGCCAAGCTCACTGCGCCGCAGTGAGCCATTGCCAAGCTCACTGCGCCGCAGTGAGCCATTGCCAAGCTCACTGCGCCGCAGTGAGCCATGCCTAGTCACTGCGCCGCAGTGAGCCATTGCCAAGCTCACTGCGCCGCATTGCGCTAATGCCAAGCTCACTGCGCCGCAGTGAGCCATTGCCAAGCTCACTGCGCCGCAGTGAGCCATGCCAAGCTCACTGCGCCGCAGTGAGCCATTGCCAAGCTCACTGCGCCGCAGTGAGCCATTGCCAAGCTCACTGCGCCGCAGTGAGCCATTGCCAAGCTCACTGCGCCGCAGTGAGCCATTGCCAAGCTCACTGCGCCGCAGTGAGCCATTCCAAGCTCACTGCGCCGCAGTGAGCCTGCCAAGCCACTGCGCCGCAGTGGCCTGCCAAGCTCACTGCGCCGCAGTGAGCCATGCCAAGCTCACTGCGCCGCAGTGAGCCATTGCCAAGCTCACTGCGCCGCAGTGAGCCATTGCCAAGCTCACTGCGCCGCAGTGAGCCATTGCCAAGCTCACTGCGCCGCAGTGAGCCATTGCCAAGCTCACTGCGCCGCAGTGAGCCATTGCCAAGCTCACTGCGCCGCAGTGAGCCATTGCCAAGCTCACTGCGCCGCAGTGAGCCATTGCCAAGCTCACTGCGCCGCAGTGAGCCATTGCCAAGCTCACTGCGCCGCAGTGAGCCATTGCCAAGCTCACTGCGCCGCAGTGAGCCATTGCCAAGCTCACTGCGCCGCAGTGAGCCATTGCCAAGCTCACTGCGCCGCAGTGAGCCATTGCCAAGCTCACTGCGCCGCAGTGAGCCATTGCCAAGCTCACTGCGCCGCAGTGAGCCATTGCCAAGCTCACTGCGCCGCAGTGAGCATTGCCAAGCTCACTGCGCCGCAGTGAGCCATTGCCAAGCTCACTGCGCCGCAGTGAGCCATTGCCAAGCTCACTGCGCCGCAGTGGGGCTAAGCCCACACCACTGCGCCGCAGTGGATTCATTCTGCAGCCAGCACCAGCAGGTGCAAAAATATGCAGGAAAGCCCAAATCGTTTTCAACTCAATTCCTTTCATTATAACAAGTTTAAACATGTTCAATAGACTCGGAAAAATATCATTTCGCCAATCATTTGCACTTTCAACCATTTTGACCTCAAATACCAAATTCTAAGTCAAAACCTAATTAAATTTCCAGGAACCCTAATTTACATAACAATTTAAAGCCTCTAATTCCGTTTACAAAACTAAAACAAACCTTTAAATGAATTTAAATCGAATCAAAAGTTTGAGAAAAAAGTTTACTTACCAAAATTTGATGTTCTTGAGGTAAAGATGAAGATGGTGATGATTAAGATGCCCAAAACCCTAAATTATTAACGAAATATGATTAATCCCTTTGATTTTCTCTTTGATTTCACCTTGTAAATGATTTAGAACATAAGAGGAATTTTTTTGTCTTCCATCCTAGGAGCGATAAACAACTATCGCTTGCAAATTACAAATAGTGATAAAGGCATTAAGCTAGTCAAAAAAAGTTTCAAATCATACCAAGTCATTCCCATTTTTTAGGACATTTGGGGTGAGGGTCTTTGTAATGCTATACAAATTCAAGACATAGAAGAACAAACCCTTTAGGACATTGTCAAAATTTTAACTGGGGGTTAGCACATCAATTTCAAAAGGTCTTGATTCTTTTGCATTCAAAATAATACATAAAAATTCAATAAATAAATATATAGTTTCTATAATATAATTTTGTAAACAATATCAACATTTAAAACTTCAAATATATGACTTTTTATAGATTTCATTACATAACTTCTAAGATTGTAGCATTTTTTCCCCATATATGTACGATCTCTTTTATTCTTTATTTTTTTAATTAACAGGATTTCCTTTTTAATTTTGTATTATATAGTTTCATTTATTTATTTAATATTTAGTATCTCTAATTTTAAAGCAAAAAGTTATTCTTGTATTTAATATTTAATTTGATTAAAGATATATAAATACTGTCAAAATCATATTAAGATGCCACGTAGGATAAAATCCTACATGGCAATGTTTTAACATATGTTTAGGATTGAGGAGGCTTTAGAAGGCTATGATTCTTACTGTTTTAATATATATAGATATAGATTTATATATATATATAGGTTAGGCATGGGCCTAAGTCTCCAAAATACAAAGGCCTCCATTTTTATATTTTGAGTTTAATGTTTTAAATTTTAGACTTTTAGGTTAGATGTTATTATATACAAGGGTAATACTGTCCAATAAAACAAATAGGCAAATAAACTTCATGGCCTCATGACTGACCTTAAAAAAAAGACACGACACAAATAAAGCTACAACCTTCAAGAAAAAGAAAAGGAAAAAAAACTAGAAATCGAAAAGTCCGACAACCGATTTTCACTCTCAAAAAAGATTTCCAACAACGAGTTAGTGATTAAATCTTGATTATATGAAAGTCTTTCTCCTAAAAATGGTAAAGAATTTTGTTTCTTTGCGTTCTTTTCACATAGCAATCTAGTATATATAAGATGAACTACTTTTTTCTGCCTTTTGTGTTTACTTGGCTTTCAAAATTAATGTCGCTTAAGGCCCCCAAAAAACTTAAACCGGTTAAGAGTTAACCTCTTACAACATCCCAAGTTTCGCAAGGTCGGACCTTAACAAAATTATGTTTTTTTTTTAACAGCAAACATTACAACTAAACCCCAAATAATCCTAAACTAACCCCAATGTAAATAATTGAACCTTGATATTTTACACTAAGGGTGGACGGAGTGCATAGGCACCCAACCGGTACCGGTCCGGTACCGGACGGAACACCGCCCCGAGGTACCGGTTGGGTGGTGGACGAAATCGAGACGATGGTCACCGGCTCCCTCTCGATTAATATGACCGTTACACATTAAAAAAAAGAAGTGGGGCCCACCATGTAACGTCTAAATATCTCCCCTTTTCTTCTTCCTTTCTTCTTCTTTTTTCCTACCGTTCGTTCTGTTTTTTTTTTTCCAGTAGCAGCAACATCAACCCCAAAACCAATTATTCAACATATACATACATACTCATAAATCATGAACCCTTTATTCAACAACCCTTTATTCATCGGATCCGGCTCAACACCCCCAAATTTGCCATCGGACTCGAGTTCTTCCGATGAGACGGAACGGTATGTTAACCTCTTCACAATGGCGCATCATGCGATTGATCAAGAGGTCCGCGATACTGCCTCCTCTTCAAGAAAGTATACAAACAGAGACGATCGTATTGAGTCGCACGACCGTCTTTTTCGAGATTATTTTGTTGAGGAACCGAAATTTGATGCAGATTTTTTTAGAACACGGTTTTGGATGAGTAGACGGTTGTTTGTGAAGATAGCTAACGATATGGAAAGCAACTTTGAATGATTTCAAAGGAAGTTCGATGCTCGTGGGAAGACTGGGTTCTCGGCTTTACAGAGATGCACATCCGTCATTCGCCAGTTAGGATACGGTACTAATCCCGACAGCTTAGATGATTACTTAAATATGGCGGAAAGAACGTCACGTGACACCCTTAATGCTTTTTGTGATGGAGTCATTAAGTTATACCGGCATGAATATTTGCGTAGGCCAACGCGTAATGACGTGCAACGCATATTTGATCATCATGCGTCTTATCATGGTTTCCCCAGCATGTTAGGTATATATTTACTTAATTTCGGTTATATATATATATTATTTATATTCGGTTATATATATTTATTTATATATATGTGTATATATATATTACATAGTTTAGTTAATAGTTTCGGTTTAATATTGTATATATAGGGAGCCTTGATTGTACACATTGGGCTTGGGAGAATTGTCCGGTGGCTTGGCGTGGCCAATACACGAGAGGTGACCAAAAGGGGCCGTCAATAATGCTTGAAGCAGTGGCGACACAGGATGCATGGATTTGGCACGCGTACTTTGGTGTTGCCAGTTCAAACAACGACATTAATGTGTTGAATCAATCTCCCTTATTCAATTACTATGAAGACGGCACAGCACCGATGGTTCCATTCACTGTAAATGGAACCGAATATAAGTACCCGTATTTCCTCGTGGATGGGATCTACCCAAGATATGCGATGTTTGTGAAAACCATTCCTCATCCAACCGGTGAAGCACTCCCCCACCCTAAGAGGTAAGATCTCTACCACCCCACCAAAGTGGTGATGACTCCTTAAGAACATTATGTGACTCAAGTTTTCAAAGCCCGGATTTAGTACTTTTACAAATTGGGAAAATCTAATATGATGTTAACATCATCTACCATAGATGATGTTAATCTCACAAACCCACTAACATCATTTTCTACACATGTCAAAAAGCCCCCATGAATTTTATGGTTTGTGAGAGCAACATCATCTAACCAAGATGATGTTAACATCATCCAAGTTATCCCCTTATAAATTAGTTGTTTGACTCTCCTGTTTTTGCTCCCTGAAACTTTGAACTTCTAAACAAATAGATTGCACCCTTTCTTTCAATAATTTTTTAATAAAAATACTCCTTTTTCAAAAAAAACTTTTGGTCATTTTACATTGAAAGGGAATCCAATACTTGACTTTTGCTCACGACAATCCTATGCGTTGTCTTTAGCTTTTGTAAATGTTGTATACTTTTGTCATTAAAATTCCATATGAACTTTTTACTGTAGGATATAATTTTTTAACTTATCAAAATTAGTTGGTATCAAAATCCTTTGTTTTTACGGGTAAAAGATTTTTCAATCAATCCAACTTTGCTTGTTGAAAGTTAATGACGAAAACAACAACAATAATACGTAAAACGGGATATGTTGAATGTTAATGACACCATATTAAATATTTCCTAAATACATTTAAAGACTTACAAATACTCGCATAACAATAGACTGATAGAGTACCAATCAATTCATAATAATTTGTAAAAAAAAAGTAAGTTATGACGCATTTTGTTGTGAAAAATGTATTTTAGTTTTTCATTAAAATGGAATGAGTTTTCTATTTTAAGACATGAGAATGAAACCTTTAATTTTTGTTAAAAAACAAAAAAAAAAGTTAACCACTTGATTCATGTTGGTTTTAATTCATAGTAATTTGTAAATACTAACAATTTTTAGTGAAATTTATTAAGTGTTTTTAACTTTTTTTCTCCATTTACACCAAAAATATTTATATTTAGAAATCAAAAATTAGAATAAGGTTTATGTGAGAAACATGTAAACATTGATAATATTAATTATAACTTGATATGTTCATATTTGGACAAATTTGTTCATAATCGTTCAAACATCAAATTAAAATTTTTAATTGTTAATTTTTTCAATTCAATTAGTTCATGAATTTTTTTTTTTCCAAAAGTTAAAAGAGAATATAATTAGTTAAAACTTTAGAAAAAAATCTAGAAAAAAGGTAAAAGTTGTAAAAAGATGCATTTATTTGGAATTTTTTAACACAACTAGCTTCAACTGATTTTGAATTTGAAAGTTTTTTTTTACATACATAACATTTCATCTTTTTATCTTCCGGTAAAAAAAAGTAAAAACCGCTCTTTGGTAGCCACCGGCGCGCTAACTCCACTTTCCTCCACCACCGCCGGTGCAACTCCGGTTTCCAACTACATGAAGCTCCTACGCCAGATCTGTGAGCCACTGAACAACTACTACTACGCTTATTTTGTACATTCTTCTCAATTTCGATTGCACTTTTTACTATTTTATTTTCTCTTTATTAACATATGATGATTTGTAGTTGTTTAATTTCAGTAATTACTGAGCGTTTACATCGAGAAAAAAAAATACATATAATGCTTTAATCTAATTATTTAAAAGTGTTTATTCTTTATAGCAGTTTTCGGAGAGTGTTTGTTATTGCTGTGAAATAAGCAATAAGCAGAAACTCACGCGAAATCAGCTCATAAATCGATAAATAAGCAACAAAAACAGGACTATAGCCAAACTCAAATTCGCTTAAAAATAAGCTAAGCCAAACACCCCCCTTTGTGTGTGGGTGTGTGTTACAATGGGACAAAACAAAGGTATGTTATTTCAAATGGTTGAAAAGGCAAGAAAGTCAGCCAACCATTTTTCTAAATGATTTTTTAATTTAAAAATACACAGCACAGCTTTGTGTTTCTGAACAGTTATGATATATATACATGTTCATTAGTAATATAATAGTTGTATATTGTAATTTTAAATTGGATTTGGATTGAGCTATTTGAACTAAATTTGAATATCTTATTCCAAGATTTGTTGCAAAGTTACCTCATTTTTTCCTTGGCATTTCCTTGTATATGTCTTAAGACTTTCCTGCAAGAGTTGTTAGCAACTTTGAATGTGAACTATTTGGTCAATTACTTATTAAGGAAGTTATTTGAGCATTGAACCTCTGTAGTTACCGATCACAATTTCTATATATGATGCCCGGGGCATTCTTTTTGCTATCAAACTACCGTTAACATGCCTCGACCATCGCTATCAGAGACTTCATGTCGTGTTTTTTCACTTCGTGAGATCAAATCCGCCACAAATAATTTCTCCACTAACTTGATCATTGGTAAAGGCTCTTTTGGAATTGTGTACAGAGCGAAAGTTGCTATCGAAGGAAAAACAATCCCTGTTGCTGTGAAAAGAAGGGATTCTGACTCCAAGCAGGGTTCAAATGAGTTTTGGACAGAGGTAGAGCTACTGTCACAGAGCCGACACACGCATCTCATATCTCTCATTGGCTACTGCGATTACCAAGATGCCAAGGAAATGATACTTGTTTATGAGTATATGCCCAATGGAACCCTAGCTGATCATATTTACAAGAAAAAGCGGAATTCATCTGATCTGTGTTGGGAACGACGACTAAAGATATGCATAGGTGTTGGCCGTGGATTGGAGTACCTTCACACTGGCACAGGAAGTAATCAAATAGTTGTGCACCGTGATTTGAAGAGCTCCAATATTCTAATAGATGCAGATTGGGCAGCTAAAATATCAGATGTTGGTTTATGCAAGAAGTATTTCAGCAACCACGCTGATACTCCGATTAGTGCTAGCGTGAAAGGTACACCTGGGTATATGGATCCTCACTATCGGAAGACAAAAGAGTTATCAACAAAGACCGATGTGTATGCGTTTGGTGTCGTGTTATTGGAAGTGCTCTGTGGTAAGCGGTCATTAGATTTTGCAGTGGCTGGTAGGCCAATGAAGCTATTACCGTGGGCTCCACAATGCATCAGAGATGGATATGTGGACAGGGTCATTGACCGTGGTCTCAAGGGGAGAATAGTTGATGATGGCTTACGTATTTTTCAGGACATCACTTTGCAATGCTTGCAAGAGCGTCCAAATAAAAGACCTGCTATGGTGGAAGTTGTGGCAAAGTTAGAAGCTGCTTTAGCATTACAAAATCCCCAATATTCTTCTTCTGATGAAGATGATTTCATCAACGTTTACTTTGGCCAAGGTGAGAAACAATTTTATAACACCAATATGTTGTGCATGTGTGTGTGTATTCAATGATGTTGGTTATATATTGTCTTTAATTTCTCTTATTACCACCTGTTATCCTGTGAAGATTGCATCAATGAAATTCTAGTCAAATCCCTTCCAACATGACCTATTAGAAAGTGTTTGTAATTACCTTTTGGTTTGTATATTAAAAATACATCCTTTTAGCAAAGATCAATTTGCGTCTTTGTATTTTTGAAATGTTGTAAACTAGATGATTATAATTTAAGGGCAGCCCTGAAAGGAGACATTTCCAGTCAATATGGAACATTGAATCGAGTGAACTCATTGAGAATCCTGGTCGAGAGGGTAACTCTTATAGTAATTTTGCAGGGCATATAAATTACTTCTCAAAACGGATTCTCACTTTTCTGAATAATAATCAAATAAGTTCTCAAAGTTCTATGGGCCTTGGCCCATGATCTAAAGAGAACATCTCACCTGCACAGGATCATTCTGGTATCATGTTAATCAATAATTTAAAAATACAATTTATCATGTGACCTTGTTCTAAATTGTAGCTGTTCACATTTCACTCCCTTGGTATGTTTTGTCGCTAAGTTTGGTTATCAATTTTATCAGTTGACTGCTCAAGCTCCTCAAACTCAGATGCAGGCTCACTCAGGTATCCTTGTATCCAGTACCCTGTATTTCATTTTCAAGTATTTTGACATTAATTCACAGTTTGATTTATCCAGTATTCTTGTTCTGATATGTTTTGACATTAATTCACCCTTTGATTCATACAGGCATGCAGTTGAGAGTGGGTCGGGTAAAAGTGATAACGTCAAGCAGGCATGTCTATCCTTTCATTACGTTTTTCCTACTTTCATCTTCTTGCTTCACCTTGTATCTCTGGTTCTTGTAGAGGCGATAAACAGTAGTCATGTGTATGCTTCATAGCTCATACTGATTGAAATGATTTTCTGCAGTTTCCCAGCTCCGAGTCAAACGTCACCACAGTAGTCAGGAACTTTATCAAGTCAAAATCATTTTCTGAAAACAGGGCTTTGGGTTTAGCGGCTGACGTGAAAAGTAATCAAGTGGAAGCTGGTGTGTCTACAGAAAGCAGTATCGCATCTGAAATATCTAATAGCTTGTCCGAGTTTGACAAACTGGCCATGAGAATGCACCTACCCAGGTATTGATATGCTCCATTTCTACATTTTTAGGAAGCTGTTCTGAGTAGATTAAGAGTAATTTCGTTCATAATAATGGCTAAATGCGCTCATAATTGACACATGTCTTAGACATTTTCTTCTCGTTATCTTCACCTTTGATTTTACCATTTGACTCAATCTCCTTGCTGTCATAACTTATAATGTTCTCAATTTTTTTCGTCAGTGCTGTGGTAGATAATGAATCATGCGAGAATGCTACTGTCATAAAGGTATGTATGTGATAATGGCCACCTGGAATGATATGGAAGTATCATGTGTTGCCCCATATAATGTTTTCACTGACATCTAATTTTAATAACTCAAACTGTCAAAATATGGCATCATGTGTATATGCAACATTCTCTGTTTGTCGAGCATTTTGTAACTTCTTGGTGCACCTTCTACATGGTTATGCAGGTTTATAGTACTAGCACACATGGAGTGCTATTAGAACTTCTCCAAGTTCTGACTGATTTTCATCTCAAAATTACTAAAGCTACCAGAGATTCTGATGGTTTGTGGTTTATGGATGGTATAACATACTCTTTTCTCTTGACCCCCCTCCCCTTGGCCGTTTTCATTGAGGTTTATTCCTAGCATCTAATTTGACGGGTTTCTTGACCAAACGAAAAAGTTCATCTAAAACGAACAATTTAATATTTTCCTAGTAATGTCCTCTAAAATATATATGCAAAATAGTGTTTAGAACTTGATGTAGATTAACGAAGCATCTATAGTTATTCTTGGATTTGAAGCATAGGATTTTATCCTTTTTTACAGTTTTCTATGTTATTGATCAAGAAGGGAACAAAGTCACTGATAAAGACAAAATACAGAATTTACGGAAGGTATTCTATTTCTATGTTTCATAACTAGTTATTCTAATGTGGCTTCTGTTGCAATCATAGAGTAAACACTATTTTCAAGTTGCGTTTGTGTTTTTCAGTAAAGAACTGAACAGGATCAACATATCAATTGTTCTTTTTTAATGTATACGAACTTCGCAAATAGTTATGATGTTATATATACAGGTTCTACTTGTATATTCAAGTCCCACCTCACCCATAGGAAGGAAATGCGAGGAGAGATCTATTCCAGCCGGTCACACGACTATTGAGTTAATAGGAAACGATAGACCTGGGTTAATATCAGAACTAACAGCTATACTCAGCGACTTGCAATGTAATGTAGTGAGTGCTGAAGTATGGACCCACAACACTAGACTTGCAGCTGTGATGCATGTAAGTGACAAGGAGACCAAATCACCCATCATTAAACCTCAGAAGCTCTCCAAAATCAGAAAAGTTCTGTTGATTGTCCTCAAGGGAGGGCGTGATAATAGGGAAGCCATGATTACATTCTCTTATGGGTGTACATGGTTTGACAGAAGACTTCACCAAATAATGTTTGCTGATAGATACTATCAAGAAGGGCTGACGCTAGATGATAATAGAAGA
Organism: Erigeron breviscapus; assembly: GCA_034093135.1. NCBI lineage: Eukaryota > Viridiplantae > Streptophyta > Magnoliopsida > Asterales > Asteraceae > Erigeron > Erigeron breviscapus. The sequence goes on from CM067167.1 coordinate 30,869,006, forward strand.
CGAAAAGCAGATATTGTTAGCTGGGCTGATAATGGTTACTCGGCCATCAGAATTCGGTGCAAAGTTACGCCAAAGGTTCTATTTGATACCATTTGCACACTGACAGACCTCAAGTATTTTGTTTTCCAATCAAACTTTTTTGCTGATGGGCCGGAAGCATACATGGTTAGCCATATTCATCTTTATATGTGCATTGAAAGATATGAACTAACATATTAGATTTTATTCAACTCTATATATTTTCTTTGTCATATATGTAGGAATTTTGGATCAAACATCTCGATGGGTCACCGTTCAAATCAGATACAGAGACACAGAAAGTGATTGAATATCTTGAAGCAGCAATAGAGAGAAGAGTTTATAATGTAGGCGTAATATTTCAATATAATGTTTTTTATTTATTTACTTCGCAAGCGTACACGTTGAATTGTGTCCCTCCTACATGAGTTTTGCTTATCACCAATTTCCTTAACTTTAAATGATCTATACCATTTGATATATAAGGCTGCCACATGACCACATCTATAAGAAACTGATCATAACCTCAATTTGTGTGGCGATAGACTCCAACTTACCACAATTACCTAAAAAGGTAATTGTTTGAAAGTATGATACACACAATAGTAAATTAGCAAGACGTGATAAGTTAGATAAATTTTGATGCACTTAGGCTAAATCCTTGCTCCATCCTAAATAGGAGTGCTATAGGTTTTAGTGTAACATATGGTTTATCTAGTTATTTTTCATAGCTATCTAGTTTCCTTTTCTACCCTTTGTAACCTCTATAAAGTTAGGGTTTTAGTGTGCAATGTATGTGGGGGTATATTTTTTAATGTTCTAGTTTCATGTTTATACTCCTGATACAGGGGTTGAAGATCGAGATACGTACAAAAGACAGAGTTGGGTTGTTATCTGATGTCACTCGCATCATGCGTGAGAACAGTCTAAACATTACAAGGGCGGAGGTTGCAACCACAGGTGACAAAGCCGTGTTTGCATTTTACTTGGATGATAATCTGGGATATCCTGTAAGTATGAAGATTATAGAGGACGTCAGAAAGGAAATCGGACAGAATATACCTCACGTGAAAGGCAAACGTACAGATTCATATCAATCGACTCAGGAAGCTTTAACCAGGTCTTCCTTCAAGGAGGTTTTAAAATTTCAGATGTAAGCAGCCAATGATCGGAAGGAAATTGTCTGATTTACATGTGTGTACAAGTTTGTTTACTGAAGTTGAAAAAAGAGTCGTTTCCAGAAAAATCAATGAATTATATTTATATGTAATTAACCTTACAATGATGCAATGGGCTATTGATAATTTGATAGGTACTAGGTAGTAATTTTGTTACTGATGAGTAGGAGTAATGACCAAGAGCTTATTATCCTCATACATGGTTGGACTCTTTTGTGACCTGAACATCGTTTATCTATAATACCTGATAAAACAAACCCTCTTTTTTTTCTTATTAAACTTTAAGCCTTTGATATGACTAAAACACCCTTACATTAATAACCACACGTTACGCCATCATCACCCGTCGCGCGCCGCCGCATTGCGCGGGTACCCCTCTCGTTTAAATCATGTAAACAGTAAACTCTCAAATATATCTTATGGGTTGTAATAATTTCTAATGGCTGTCACCAATGTGTTCTTACATTAATGTATTAATAGATTGTGAGTTTGTTTTCTTTTGAGATTAATGTGTTCTCACATTTGTGAGGGTGGATTAATAGGGGTTTTTCGAGAGTTCTGGTTTCCAGGCATACGTGTAATTTAGGAGTAAAAGTAGAATAGAATGTCGTTCAAAAAAAAAAAAATGAACTTTTGAAAGGATCTCAAATGAGGTATAGAGGCAAAAACTAAACACACTGAATATGCAAATTCTACTCTACCAGAAATTCAAATTCGGATTCAGAATTTAAACATTCCGAAACTACACATGAATAATTCTTGACATCGTCATTGATGGTTACTAAATGATTAAGTTAGCGAAGGTAACCCGTTGCTTTGTCTTTGGCATGCTCTGGATAAAACTTTTAAAATTTCAGATGTAAGCAGCCAATGATCGGAAGGAAATTGTCTGATTTACATGTGTGTACAAGTTTGTTTACTGAAGTTGAAAAAAGAGTCGTTTCCAGAAAAATCAATGAATTATATTTATATGTAATTAACCTTACAATGATGCAATGGGCTATTGATAATTTGATAGGTACTAGGTAGTAATTTTGTTACTGATGAGTAGGAGTAATGACCAAGAGCTTATTATCCTCATACATGGTTGGACTCTTTTGTGACCTGAACATCGTTTATCTATAATACCTGATAAAACAAACCCTCTTTTTTTTCTTATTAAACTTTAAGCCTTTGATATGACTAAAACACCCTTACATAAAACCAAATATCTTCACACATATTTCATATTTACGAGTGCCCCTTTTCATTAACTATACTATCCTTTTACGTCAACTACCTTTACATTAATAACTACACGGTTGACGCCATCATCACCCGTCGTCGCCGCGTTGCCGCCGCATTGCGCGGGTACCCCTCTCGTTTAAATCATGTAAACAGTAAACTCTCAAATATATCTTATGGGTTGTAATAATTTCTAATGGCTGTCACCAATGTGTTCTTACATTAATGTATTAATAGATTGTGAGTTTGTTTTCTTTTGAGATTAATGTGTTCTCACATTTGTGAGGGTGGATTAATAGGGGTTTTTCGAGAGTTCTGGTTTCCAGGCATACGTGTAATTTAGGAGTAAAAGTAGAATAGAATGTCGTTCACAAAAAAAAAAGTGAACAGTACGTTACTCAAACCTGGTAATGACAAGTCTTTTTAACTCAGTTATGCACGTTCTAAATAGATTATCCATGGACCGTTTTATCTTAACTAGGGAGGTTGTGTAACTCTTTGCCTTCAAAACTATTTTGACTATGCATAGCAATAGCACCATTGCTGTCTGCTGACCAGGTTTTTAACTATCTATGAGGTTTATCATTATTCATGGTATGATCATTATTAAGTGTTTTCAGGTTTAATCTTTCAAGTAACAATGTATCAAAACTGTTTGTAAATGTCGATTGTCAGCATAATGCTATCGACATTTTTTTATTATAAACTTGTTTTGATAAAAGGTGTGTTCTTGATTATATATTCTTGTTGGCTTGAGTATGAAACATATACATAAGCACATTGAATATCCAATTTTAAGTTCTTTTATCAAGAACCATAGAACTAGATATTGGATTTGAAAGGTGACAGTCAAACATGTAACCAACCTTGCTTTAGAGTTTAGAAAGTAGAAACATGTTTGCATGTCAGCTAAGAGCATCCACAATGGTAAGTTGATCAAAAGGTTTTTTTATGCTAATAAGTCATTGAAAAGCTTTTTACCATTGAGAAAGATAGCTTTTTTCATCAAAAGGTTGACAATCCTCAACCTATTTGATGAAAGACTTTTTTTCAAAGACACTCACACCAACTTATAAATACATTATCTTAATATGACTTTATCTAACATTCTTAAATTAATATTGTTAGGACCAATTTTACTGTAACTGGTCAGTCTCCAGTTGCATCTGGAGACTACGAAGATTTGTCCAGAAATATATTGAAGTCCAGTTGCAACGTACAGTTAACGCAACTGAAGACTTCCTCCAGTTGAGATATGACCAGATGAAGAATCATTCCAGTTGAAGTCGAAGACAACAAGTGGAAGATAAAGAATGACAATGGCAGCGAAGCCCAGTTGACATTCTACTCAGATACAAACTGGAGAACATCAGTGTAAAGTACTTACAAAGCTTTACACTGATTACGAGGAAAAGACCTTTATGCTTTATGTGTTATTACACGGATAAAAGGATTTATCTATGTATAAAGTACAAAAGGTACATAAAGCAGGTTGAGAAAGGTTACTTTATTCAGTAACTTTACACAACATTTTAAGGAATTAAATGTTATTCCTTAAATGTTCTCAACCATATTTGTACGGCCAAAGTTGACATCCCAATGTCAACTTTGCCTATAAATAGAGGTCTTTGCACAACAAGAAAATAACTTTGCAAACCTGCAATATTTTTGGTGAACTTGTGCAATATTCTCTCAATCGCAAAAAGGAACATTTCACAACTTTAAGTGTTTCGATTGTTTAGAGAATTTCCAAGTATAGATCAATTGTATTTCATAGGTTGTTAAGATATTTACATACTTTGTATTATCTTGGTTCCGCAACAACCTTGTAATTTATTTAAAGTTAATAAATAAATTACACTTGAAAAATACATATTGTCTCACCAATTTACTTTACAAGTACTTTCTATTATTGCATTGTCTTTTACTTATTGTCACTTTAATAAGTAATCTATCCAAGAACTTGGTATACACTCACTGCAACTGGTCGTCTCCAGTTTAGTGTTTATATTGCAAAGTAACCCCACCATCGACATAGAGGTGTCTTCAGGTAGTACCATCTATTGAGTTGGGACTTACAAGTGGTATCAGAGCAGAAGGCTAATACACTTGCCTAGATCTGCTTAGATGACTACTACTGAAGGTGGGGATGGTTCTGGTCAAGGTGAAAACCCTCTTAATGTTAATACACCACCTGTTCAAAATGTTAATACAAACCCTCCTCCTCCTAATGCCCCTAACCATGTCCATGTACATTATTCTAACACTCATGTTCCCAAATTTGATGGAAATAGTGAGACCTTTGGTACATGGAAGGCCAGAATGCTCTTGCACTTTGGTGGGATAGAGAGGTATATGCTGAAAATCCTTAAGGATGGACCTTATATACCCATGTCTCTTGGGGTAAGTCCTCTTCTAGATCCTACTGGAAGAAGAGGTTCCAGAGAAAAGCTCGAAGACCATTGGTCTGATGAGGATCGTAGACTTGTAGATCTGGACACCAGACTCAAGAACATGATCCTTGGAGCTGTCCCTGAAGACTTAATTCCAATACTTGTGTTGTTCCCCAGTGCCAAGGCAATGTGGGATGAATTAGTCATTCAGTTTGAAGGAGGTGATG
>CM067167.1:30875045-30962729 GCA_034093135.1 Erigeron breviscapus
TTGCCCTACAAGGCCTCAAGGGTCTAGAACCAATCAGAAAGTTCTTAAAGGATTCTCCAATAGGACCCTTATTCACCAGGAACCCACGCAAGATGTATCATGATTACTTGTGTGAGTTCTGGTTCACTGCAACACTTTCTTCCGATTGTTCCTCCATCAGTTTCACGTTAAAGGATGGAACAATCAAATGTACTTTGGATGTAGAAGTATTGAGGGATGCTCTTCACCTCAATTACTGGAGAGAGGGTGAGTCTCCAGTTGTTTTAGCCTCGAATATTAATTTTCGTCAAGTACTCCTTGAGATGGGTCATAAGGAGTGCTTGGACAATGATGGTGTGTTGAAAACCAAGGGGGCTATGACCATGAAGGGTCTTACACCTTCATGGAGGTATTTCTTTGTACATCTGGTTGAAAGTCTAGGTGGTAGTTCAGGTGGTCTTGACCAGATCAACTCTTCACAAGCAGAGATGGCTTACTGTTTATGGAAGGGGTTGAGGGTGGATTTTGCTGACATATTGTATAGGAGTCTAGTGCAAAAGCTGAAAGGCTCCAGGGGTGTGTGTATCCCTTTTCCAGATTTCTCTCTTTATGTTTCAAGCAAATTCTGGGTGAAGAAGAGTATAGAAATACAGACTCTCCGTTCACAAGGCCAGATTTAATGAGGAATTTAGACTCTCTTGTTTCTGAAGCTGGAGAGGTCGAGATTCCAGAGCAGATGCAGCTGGCATTTGCTAAAACTGATGCACCTTTGGAAAGTGAATCAGAAAGACAACTGGGCGGGCCTCAAAATAATGAGGGACCCTCCGGTTCGTCTCAAGTTGTGGTTGAGGATAGAACAACCATAACTGAAGCCATTCCTATCACGTCTATCCCTGGTGAAGATGCTTCGGCATCTGATCCTCAAACTGATGAAACCATCCAGGTAACTGGAACTGGTCATCAGGAGCCTGAACTTGATGTTCAGCCATCCCTATCATTTATGAATCTAGGCATAAATGAGGATGAGTTCCATCTTGAATCTTCGGATTCAGAAGGAACACAAGCTGATCAAGAAATGGTTGATGCATCTGTACATGCTCAACTCCTTCTTTCTTTGATCAACCCCTAGAACACCAAGTTTCAGTTTCCCATCTAGATACTCCTACAAATATTTCCCCACAAAGAACTCAATCAACACCGTCGCCGTTGGTCATACCTGAGCATTCTCAGCCTGACCAACACATTGAATCTCCTCAGCGTTCTTTTTCACCCCCTATTTTTCCTTCTTCTGCCACTGGAACAACTGGAGAGGCTTCCTTTGTTTTGCCTCCTCCAGTTGAACTGGTGCAGCCTGCTACTGGTCCAGTGACAACTTCTCCTTTGTCACTGAAACTCAATTTGTCTCGTTCTCAACCGACATCCAAAACCTGATCAAACGGGTGGAGGGTGTTCATAAGACAATTGAGCAAAATGCCAAGTCCCTTTCCAAATTCAACAAGGAAACAATCACAAACTCTAAGGTTGTTGATTTGGGAATTAATAAGTTTGCTGCCAATGAGGACTTGGTATTTCAGAAGTTGAATGAGTTAGTCTCAAGCTGTAACAATTTGTCCACATCTCTGAAGGAAGCTTTTGACTTAACCCATTCCAATGTCAATACATCTATCTCCAACCTCTTGAGTAACACTGTTCGATCATCAGAGGTGGATCTGAAGGAGATAGAAAGGCAGGTCAAAGAGTTGTTTGAAAGACCTGGCCTTGATGTAGTTGAAATTGGTCAGCAGGTGGCCACTTCTGTTGGCCAGATGATTGATGAAAAACTGGCCAGTCGAGAAGATGAACTGGTTAAGAAGGTTATGGCTGAATTTGCCAAGCTCCCACCTCCTCAGATTAATCTGGAGCCTCTGGCACTTGAAGTTAGGCAGTTAAGGGGTGCAGTTAATGCAGTAAACACTCAGTTGGCCTCCCACACTTCTTCTATCAATAAATTGGTAACTGAAGTGGAGAACTTGAAGAAGAAAGATGATGAGGTGAAGGAACAAGTGGTTAAAGGTCTAGATGAAGACTCAAAATTATTGAAAGACTTGAAGACTGGACAGGACCAAACTGCAGCAAATGTATTGGTCCAGTCTCAAGAAATTAACCACTTGTGGAGATCCTTCCGAATGATATGCACTGTTTTTAGAGAGTGCAAGGATATGCAATCGTGGCAGCCTCTAGCCCGTTTGCCCTCCAGTAACGAAGACTGGGCAGCCATTCGCGCAGGTCTCGATGCTGCCAAGGGGGAAAGGGATAGAAGGAATATCCTTGCACCTGGACCAAGACTGCCAGGTCCAGTTAGTGCAAGACAACTGGTAGAAAGGACTGTGGTTGGGTCAGATGAAGGTGATGAGCAGGTTATTGAACAATTTGAAGATGTGGTTGATAGGGGGAATAAAGGTAAAGGAAAGGAAGTTGGGCCGGCCACTGGTGAACAAGCAAAACAACTGGTACTGAAGCCAGTGTGTTAGAAACTGGCAACATTGATCAGCTTCCTCCAGTTTCAGAAGATGTTAGTAGGCAGCTGGCAAGGCTTGGAGATGCAATCAAGGAGAGAAAGAAACAAATGAGGGTTAATCAAACAAAAGATAGAAATACTTTAGCCCCAACTCTTCTTGATATAAGTGATGGTCGTCTTCTGGGCATGACACTTGCAGAATATGCCAAAGTCAAGGCTGATCCCAGAATTATTAATGCACTGAAAGAACAACTGGAGATTGAGCTTGACAAACACTATAGGGAGGATGAGGCTGAATATGATGCCAGGTGTTTGAATATCACAGTGGATAAGGCAAAAGAAGTAAGAACTGAAGGAATTCTCAAGAGGGTTGAACATGTTAAAAAGGTAGTCAAACAGGTGTTGAATCCACCCAAGTCCAAAGGTAAACCTAAGATGTTGTCAAGAGATGCTGACCTTAGAACCTGGGTGGAAACAACTGAACCTTCAAGTGAAGATATCAAAGCTGCAGTGCATAGTATGAGCACTGGCCAGATCAAACTGGCCAATGAATCTGAAGCTAGAGAGTATTTGTCTGAAGTGCAACAGCGGAGATATCACCCTGGTAAGATTGTTGATATGAAAGTTTTTATCAAACCAGGTACCAAACATTTCACAGTTGGGGTTCAACATCTGGATGGACCCTTAAGGCAAACTGAGAATCCTGACGTACTTTCTTATGGTTACTCGGAACTGGTGGAAATGGCAAAACTGTTGGAGGCCAAGCAACAAAGGAACAAGGTTGAAAGAGGATGGATGTTTGTGCTTCAAAGTCTGCTCAAGTTTAAAGAAAATATTGAAGAGAGACTGAATGTTGATCCTGAAGACAAACAGCCCATTTCTACAGTTGCCAAAAGAAGAAGAACTGGCGAAGGGCCATCTGTTTAAGTTCTTTCTTCATTTTATCTTCTTGTAATTTGTTGTACATTCTGTTGTAACTTGTGTAAATTTCATCCCTTGTATAAAAGAAGTTACCAGTTTGTAACCACAAGGTAGATAAAAGATTAAAATCTAACAAACACAAAAGAAAAACCTAAGGCATTTATTGATCTATAAAAATGCCCTAGATACCTTAGATAGATTTAAATCAAACAAGTCTCTATAGTTCACACTTGTATAGATACAAGAACTAGAAAAGACTTAGACTATATTTCTAGACAAATAGGGGGAATTTGTTAGGACCAGTTCACCTGGAACTGGCCAGTCACCAGTTCACACTGACCAGTTCACCAGTTGCATCTGGTGACCAGTAAACTGGTGACCAAGAAGATTTGTCGAGAAATATATTGAAGTCCAGTTGCACCGTACAGTTAACGCAACTGAAGACTTCCTCCAGTTGAGAACTGACCAAGTTGAAGAAACATTCCAGTTGAAGTCGAAGACAACAAATGGAAGAAAGAGAATGACAATGGCAGCGAAGCCCAGTTGACATTCTAGTCAGTTACAAACTGGAGACCATCAGTGGAAAGCCCTTACAAAGCCTTACACTGATTACGAGGAATTGACTTGTATACTTTATGTACCTTTACCCGGATAATAAGCCTTATCTTATTATTTAAGTATTAAAAGGTACATAAAGGTGGTTGTGTAAAGTCACTTTAACATGCGACTTTACAACACTTTTTAAGGAATTAAATGCTATTCCTTAAATGCTTCCAACCACATTTGTACGGCTAAAGTTAACATCCCAATGTTAACTTTGCCTATAAATACAAGTCATTGCACAACCAAGAATTACAAGTTACTTCACACACAACGAATAACTTCATACTTTGCAAACCTGCAATATTCTTGGTGAACTTGTGCAATATTCTCTCAATCGCTAAAAGGAACATTTCACTACTTTAAGTGTTTCGATTGTTGAAGAGAAATTCCGAGTATAGATCAATTGTATTTCATAGGTTGTTAGGATATTTTACATTCGTGTATTATCTTGGTTCCGCATCAACCTTGTAATTTGTTTAATATCAATAAATAAATTACACTTTGAAAACTACATATTGTCTCATCAAGATTGTTTACAAGTTATTTGTATTATTGCATTGTTCTTTACTTGTTGTCTTTTATATAAGTAATCTATCTAGAACTTGGTATATACTTATCAAACTGGTCGTCTCCAGTTTAGCAAGTATATTGCAAAGTAACTCCACCATCGACATAGAGGTGTCTTCAGTAGTACCATCTAACAAGTTGGGACTTACAGTTCTTGTCTTAAGACAAGGTAAAACCCTGCACAGTCACGCTCTTGCATCGCTCTATGGAGCCTTCAGATTCACTGAGATAATAATGCAGCAAGACTGGTGGCTGAGCAGGATGCCATGAACCATGCCCAGAGTCCCAAGGTTGCTAGCATAACTGAGCGACCTTGTGCTGCTTTAATGTCTGCAGAGAGTGTCCAGTCACACTCAATGAAGGAAATGTTAAACAGTTTCTTGAACTCTGGCCTGACCACTGAAATCAGTGATGGTTGTGATGAAACTGACGATGATGATCTGGTAGCCATGATTGCTAAAACCTTTAATAGGTTTAAGCATAAATCTAAAAGATTTAATGGCCCAAACAATGCTTCCAGCTCCAACTCTCTGGATAAAGCCAATCTTATCTGCTATAAGTGCGGTAAGAAAGGTCACTTTATGAAGGAATGCAGATCTAGTCAGATGAACAACCAAACTGGTCCCCCTGTCCCTAATTTTAGTAGGCCTGATGATAGCTACAAAGCAAAATACAAAAAGCTTAAGGCCCAGATTGCCCTCTTGTCATTTGAAAGAGAAAATGAAAAGAACAAATGCATGATGGCAAATACTGAAGGAAAATGGGAATACTCTGATGACTCATCAGCTGATGATGAAGAGGAAAGGGACATGTGTTTCATGGCCTTGGAAGATCAACAGCAACATGTGGCAAAAAAAGATGTCATCACTGGAAGATGGGTAGACATCATCTTGAAAAAGGTATGTGATTATGATAATCAGGTTGATCCAGAACTAAAACTGGACCTTGCTGAATCATTAAGTGGTGATTTGGCTTTTGTGGAAACTGTTAGAGCAGACAGTGAAAGATATCTGGATACTATCTTAACTGAACAATGTTAAACCACAATTAAATGATTTACAAAGTGTCCAGTTGGCTCTCAAGGAGTCAGCTTTAAAAATTGAGGCTTTTGAACTTGAAAATCAAAAATTAAAATCTGATCTTGAAAAAGAACAAATGATTATCAAGTCGTGGGTAAAAGCATCTGGAAAGAACTATGATGCATTTTCTAGAACTATTGATGCCCAGAAAAATGCATGGAAATCTGGAGATCTTGAAATGGCAGCTCTCATACCAGATCTTCATGCATTGCCTCCAGCTCTTAGGGTTGAAACTCCATATGATCAACCCGAGATTGTCAAAACTGAACCCATTGAGACCACCCCCATTGAGGTTAAACCTGGAGCCAATCAGGCTAGAGCTCCAGTTAAAAAGGCATCTGGTAACAAGCCTTTACCTCAGAAGTCTAAGGAGCCCAAGACTCAAAAGACCAAAACTCCAGCTGAACCTAGGTTCAAGGTTCAGCAGCCTGATGAAAATAATATTTTGTCCAAACTAGAAAGTCAACTCCAACTTTTGTCTAGACAGGTTCAGAGTTGTACTGCCAGGATTAAAAATCTGGAAGGAGGTTCATCACCTCCAGTTGAATAACAAAATATTAAACCCCCCTCAAAACCAAAACAAAAGAATGTTCCATCTGGAACAAAATCTGATAAGAAAAAGGGGAACAAGTATCAAATACCAATCGTTTTTACTCCTGCACCTGGAGCTGGTGAAAAAGATCCAGATGCAGTCTTCAGTTTAACACCACAACAATCAACTGAGACTTCTGTAGTGAAGTCCAGTGAACCCATCAAGAAAAGATGGGTTCACAAAAATAACTAATGATTTTTGTGGGTGTGCAGGGCGATCGAAAGAAGAACACCTGGTATCTGGACAGCACAGCTGGCTGGACTATGACCGGATGTAAGCCCCTGCTTGAAGAGTTCACTGTCCAAGATGGACCGGCAGTGACGTTTGGTAATGATCAAAGTGGAAAGACTGAAGGATATGGTGTGCTCAATAACGGACAGGTCAAATTCAAAAGAGTTGCATTTGTGAATGGTTTGAAATATAACCTGATCAGTGTAAGCCAACTTTGTGATGATGGCTACAGAGTTTTGTTCGATATTGCTCAAGGCACCATATTTAACAAGGATTGGAAAGTGGTGATGGTTGCACCAAGAAAAGGAAATGTGTACATCATGGATATGGAACCAGCTCCAAAAGAGCAGTGTTTCTATACCAAGGCTGATGAGGACACCAACTGGCTGTGGCATAAAAGATTATCCCATCTTAATTTCAAAAATATTAACAAGTTGTCTCGCAAACAACTGGTAGATGGGATACCTCAGATTTCTTTCAATAAAGAAAAGCCATGTCCAGGGTGTGAGATGGGCAAGCAGAAAAGGGCCAGTTTCAAAACAAGGCAAAACGTTAGCATCACTGAACCTCTTCACATGCTTCATATGGATCTTTTTGGTCCAGTGAATGTTCAAACTAGAGCTGGAAAGAAGTACACTCTAGTTGTGGTCGATGAATTCACCAGATATTGTTGGGTGGTATTCCTCAGATCCAAAAGTAATGCACCTGCTGAAATCATCTCTCTCATCAAAAGAATTGAACTCAAGTACACTCGAAAAGTCTGTCAGTTGCGAAGTGATAATGGTACTGAATTTCAAAATAAGGTACTTGAAACATTTTGCAATGACACTGACATCTCTCAAAACTTCTCATCAGCACACTCTCCAGAGCAGAATGGAGTTGTGGAAAGAAAGAATCGCACACTGATAGAAGCAGCCAGAAGCATGCTATCTGAATCAGGTCTTCCCACCAGTTTCTGGGCTGAAGCAGTTGCAACTGCTTGTCACACCCAAAACCGGTCAGTCTACATCAAGAGACATAAGAAGAATGCCTATGAAGTACTCAGGAATCAAAAACCAAATATTGGATATTTTCATGTATTTGGTTGTCCAGTTTATATTTTAAATGATTCTAGTCAGCTTGGAAAGTTTGATGCAAAAGCTGATGAAGGTGTATTTTTAGGCTATTCAGATATTCGAAAGGCCTTTAGAGTTTATAATTATAGACTCCAAAAGGTTCACGAGACATTCATGTCACATTTGACGAGTCAAGTGATGCAATTAACAAGAGACCAAGCCTTGATATTTCTCCAGTCGTTCCAATAAATTTTGGTGAAACTGACCAAGTTCATCAGTCAGTTGTTTCACCAGAAGATTTTTCCAGTTACACTCAATTGGAACCAGTTAAGAAGAAGAGCACCACCAGTGACACTTCATTTTATCCCTCCATCAGTTTCAACTTACCACAGAAACTGGTGATTGGATCTGATGTACGTGCCACTCCAATATCAGCACCAGTTCAAACTCCAACTTCTCCAGTTCTTCAAGAAATGCCTTTTAATGAAGAATTTCATGATGCAAATCGTGACCTCATTGACTCTGATGAGGATATAGAAGTAGTTTGGGCTAATCCTCCAGAAGCTGCTGCAACTGAAGAAGATCGCCAGGTGACTTGCACTGATATTGTAATACACCAGCCTAGTCAATACACTAAATGGACTCGAACACATCCAATTAAACAGATTGTTGGAGATCCAAGTAGTGGGGTTCAGACTAGAAGAGCCACCAGTGAGCAATGCTTAAACGTCACCTTCTTATCACTGATTGAACCGAAGAAGATTGACGAGGCTATCGCAGACCCAAGCTGGGTGGAAGCTATGCAAGAAGAGCTCATTCAGTTTGAAAGGAATAATGTGTGGGAACTTGTTCCTTGTCCACCAGGGTTAAAGAAAGAACCCATTGGTACAAGATGGGTCTACCGAAACAAGATGGATGAAGATGGCAATGTTGTAAGAAACAAAGCCAGATTAGTTGCCAAGGGTTATTATCAGGCAGAGGGCGTTGATTTTGATGAAACTTTTGCTCCAGTTGCAAGACTTGAAGCCATCAGAATATTTTTGGCTTATGCAGCCCATCTGCAGTTCAAAGTCTTCCAAATATGGAACATTGGAAGAAGAAGTGTATGTTAAGCATACTCCAGGCTTCATCAATGAGAAGCATCCTCACTGGGTATATAGACTGAACAAAGCTTTGTATGGTCTTAGACAAGCCCCAAAAGCCTGGTATGATACTTTAACTAAACATCTTCTCAAAAATGGCTTTCAAAGAGGTGCAATAGATAATACCTTATTTATCTTGAAAGAAAAAGGTAATATCTTATTGGTACAAATTTATGTTGATGACATTATATTTGGTTCAACTGATGATGCAATGTGTAAAAGGTTTTCTAAAATCATGTCATCTGAGTATGAAATGAGTTTAATGGGAGAATTAACATTTTTCTTGGGTCTTCAGATTAAGCAAACAGAAAATGGAATTTTTATAAACCAAGAAAAATATGTCAGAGATTTGTTAAGGAAATACAAATATGATCCAATCCCATCGAAAAACACACCTATTGCAGCACCTTTAAATTTGGACTCTGACCTAACTGGCAAACCAGTGAACACCACTGAATATCATGGTATGGTTGGTTCACTGATGTATTTAACTGCCAGTCGACCAGATATAATGTTTGCAACATGTCTATGTGCCAGATTTCAGGCTAACCCAAAAGAATCACATTTGCATGTTGTTAAGCGCATCTTCAGATACCTGAAAGGGTGTCCTAGCCTTGGTCTTTGGTACCCCAAAGGCTCAGGGTTAGATCTAATGGGTTATTCAGATTCCGATCATGCAGGTTGTAAGATAGATAGAAAATCAACAACTGGTGGTTGTCATTTCCTCGGAGGAAAACTGGTAAGTTGGACCAGCAAGAAGCAGACGTCAGTCTCTATGTCCACTGCTGAGGCAGAGTACATTTCTGCAGCCAGTTGCTGTGCCCAGATTCTCTGGATCAAGAACCAGTTACTAGATTATGGTCAAAAGTATACAAGGACCCCAATCTTTTATGACAACACCAGTGCAATTGCTATATCTCACAACCCAGTGATGCACTCTAAGACAAAGCATATTGACATCAGGTATCATTTCATTCGTGATCATGTTATGAAAGGAGACATTGAAATACATTTCATCCTCACTGACAAACAGCTCGCTGATGTTTTTACAAAACCTCTTGATGAGAAAACTTTTAAACATCTTATCAGCGAACTAGGAATGTTAAATCCTTAAAACTAGAGATTTTTGTTATGAACGCGTCAGTGACACTGATGAAGTTCTCCAGTTGAGGAGGTCCAGATAATCTTTGCTCGCCAGGCTATCGAACGCCTTTGTGATACTATCCTGGCAGTAATCGATTTCTGGATCATCATTTTAGGGGGAAAGACTCAAAATAAATTTTCTTACCAAAATTCTTTTTGTTTGAAAATGGCAACTGGAGAACTCTCCAGTTGGAAACTGGCACTGGACTAATCCTCCAGTGTACAGGTTCAGTCTTGTCTTAAAACTGGTGGTTAACCAGATTTTCATAACGTTGGAAAATACTTGGTCAATATTTGTGACACGTGATGGTACTCGAGTGTTTTAACCTACTCAATATCGTCATATGACGTGTTTAAAGTCATTTTTGTAAAAGACAACTGTTTTTATTGGGAATATGAAAGTTAGTGGGCGCGTGGGTAAGTTAAGCCGTCGTAGCATTTAATGCTGACACGAAGAATTGAATTTTTTAGTTCAAAATTCAAATTAACTTTTGTAAAAATATCTACAAAATTGAGTTTTGATAATAAAATAATTCTTGGTATTTCATTGGGATCATAATTTTCCTTATAAATACCCCTTATTTACTCCGATCACATTTACTTTTTTTTACATTCCTTCATTTACTTCCAATCATCATCAAAATAGCTTCATTCCTCTCTCTGCTTCATAAATCAAAACCCTTTTTCCCAAATTTTCAGTTTCACATTCAAATCTTTCAAAAATGGCACCTAAATCAAGAAGTAGGGATGTAAATCTGCTTACAGTCCCTTATAATCCATCAAACAATGTCAAACGAGCCAGTGGTGCCCCTTCAAATTCCACATCAATAAAATTAAATCCAAACAATCTCATGGCTAGTTTGAGAGGGACTCAAGCCGTCGATACACTAATCGGGAGAATCCAAGCATTTCTTCGTGATTCTCCCCTCGGCGAGTCTTTTTCCCTCAACCACGCAAGATGTACCATGAGTACTTGTGTGAGTTTTGGTACACAGCAGAACTCTCTGAAGACTGTTCATCTATCTCCTTCACCCTTAAAGATGGATCAGTCGAGTGTACCATAACTGCAGAAACGTTGAGGGATGCTCTGCACCTCAACTACTGGAGACAGGGTGAGTCTCCAGTTGTGATATCCCAAAATATCAATTTTTGCCAGGTACTCCTTGATATGGGAAACAAGGAGTGTTTGGAAAATGGGGTATTAAAAATCAAAGGGGCTATGACTATGAAGGGCCTCACACCATCCTGGAGGTACTTTTTCATTCACCTAGTTGAAAGCATGGGTGGGAGTTCTGGTGGATTGGACCAGATCAACTCCACACAAGCAGAGATGGCTTACTGCTTGTGGAATGGACTCAGAGTGGACTTTGCTGACATTTTATTCAGAAGCCTGGTAATTAAACTGAAGGGCTCCAGGGGATTATGCATCCCCTTCTCCAGGTATTTGTCACTCTGTTTTCTACACTTCTGGGCAGTGAAGAATATCATAATACTCAATCACTGTACACTGTCCCAGAGTTGCTGAAGAATCTTGACTCCCTAACATCTGTCGATGGGGAGGTTGAGATCCCTCAGAGAATGTTGCTGGAATTCTCTAAAACCGATGCACCAGTCCAAGGTGAGTCGGAAAAACAACTGGGCGGGCCTCAAAACAATGAGGGACCCACCAGTTCGTTTGCTGGAATTGTGACCATTGCCGAACCTGGGCAACAGTCTAACCCCTCCAGCTCCAGCGTGTCTGTCCCTTTAACCATCTACCCTGGAGACCTCCCAACAGGTCCTTCAGGTGTTCCAAAGGCAAAAAGAACACGTCGCCCTAGGACACAGTCAGCACTTGCCACTGACAGTAGAAACCAAGCCAGCCCTCCAGTTTCCTCCCAACAGGAACCTGGAGAAAGTCAAATAGGACAACCGCAAGCAGCCACTCTCAATTTCTGTAGGAGAGGGTGGTGAAGATGATACTGGGGTACCCCAACCCAGAATAGAGTTAGAGTCTGCACAAAGTGTCCACGGCCTATCTTCTGACACTTCTCTTGCACGAACTGACGACTCTCTGGCCAGTCACAGCTGGAGACTGAGGTTCCAAACTCTGCGGCCGATGATGTTATGATTGTGGATAGAGCAATTATAACTGAGGCAACCCCAGTGAACTCTATCCCTGGTGAAGTTACCCTGGTAACTGAATCTTCAACAGATGCAACCTTCCAGGAAACTGGAGAAGGTCATCTGGAGACTGACCAATCTGGTCAGCCCTCAGTTACATTCATGGATCTGAACATGAATGTTAATGACGAGTAAATCCTTATTGAATCTTCGGATTCTAAAGGTACTGCTTCAGACATTGAGATTTTTGATTCTTCTGTACAAGATCAAAACCTTCATCTCATGTCTCGCCTCCAGAAGCTTCAATTTCAAATTTACCATCTCAAGAAAATGAGCCTACTGAAACTCCATTTCCCACTTATAACTATATGTCTGGAAACAGACGTATGGCACCATCACCATCTGGGCAGTTCTCACTCTTCGAGAAATGCCACCACCACCGCCGCCGTTGGACACACCTGAGCATTCTCAGCATGTCCAACAATTTGAATTTCCTCTCCTTCCTTCTTCCACCACTTCTGTTACTATTCCCTCAACTGCTGCGATGTCAACTGGGGAGGCTTCTCTCAATTTGCCTCCTCCAGTTACTCTAGTGGTAGCTGCTGCTGGTCCAGTGACACGTTCTCCTCCGTCACTGGACACTCAATTTGCCTCCTTCCAAGCCGACATCCAAAACCTTATTCAAAGGGTGGAGGATGTTCAGAAGGCAATTGATAAAAATACCAAGTCCCTCTCCAGATACAACAAGGACACCACCACAAATTCTAAGGTTGTTGATCTGGGGATAAATAAGTTTGCTGAAAATGAGGATCTGGTATTCAAGAAGCTCAATGAGCTGGTCGAAGGCTGTAACAATCTGGCCACTTCTCTAAAGGAAGCCTTTGACCTTACTCAGACCAAAGTCACTACTTCAATCTCCAACTTGCTGGGTAATACTGTTAGACAATCAGAGGTTGATTTGAAGGAGATTGAAAAGCAGGTTAAGGAATTAGTTGAAAAACCTGGCTTGAATGTGACTGAGCTTGGGCAGCAGTTGATGACTTCAGTTGGTCAGAAGATTGATGATACGCTGGGTGCAAGAGAAACACAACTGATTGAAAAGGTGATAGCTGAGATCACCAAGCTGGCCACTCCTCAGGTTGATCTGGCCCCACTCACTACTGAGATCAACCAGTTGAGGGGCAGCATAGACACTTTAAACACCCAGGTATCACATCATACTCAGTCTATTGACAAACTGACAACTGAAGTAGAGAATTTAAAGAAAAAGGATGAAGAGGTGAAGGAAAAGGTGGTTTCTGGTCTTGATGAAGATTCTAAGACCTTGGATGAACTAAAGACTGGTCAGCAACAAGTTGCAGCAAATGTTCTGACCCAGTCTAAAGAGACCAACCATCTGTGGAGATCTTTCAGGATGATGTGCACAATCTTTAAAGAGTGCAAGGACATGCAATCATGGCAGCCTCTTGACCGGTTGCCATCTAGCCATTCCGAATGGGAAGTCATAAGGGCAGGTCTAGATGCTGCCAAGGGGGGAAAACGTGCAGTCCTTGCACCAATTGCAACTGGAAGTGCTCCATCTGGAAGTCAAACTGGTAGAGAAATGGTAGTGGCTGCCAGTACTGAAACTGGTGAGCAAAGGGTTGAAGAGTATGAAGATGTGATTGATAGGGGGAATGTTGATAAGGGCAAAGGGAAAGCATCTGATGAATCTGCCCAGCCGGCCACTGATGAACCAATGTTAGAAACTGGCAATGTTGATAGGCTTCCTCCAGTTTCAGGAAGTGATAGCAAACGATTGGCAAGACTTGGAGATCAAATCAAAGAAAGAAAGAAAATGAAACAAGCAAATCAAGCTGAAGCCAGAGAACATCTTGCTAAGATAAAATTGCTTGATATAAGTGATGCTCACCTTTTGGGAATCACAAAGGAGGAATATGCCAAAGTGAAAAATGATGCAAGGATAGTGGGCATGTTAAAAGAAATGCTTGATATTGAACTGGACAGACACTATCCTGATGATGAAGCTGAACATGATGCTAGAAATCTGAACATATCAGTGGAGAAGGCAAAAGAGAATCGGGCCAGTGGGATTCTTAAAAGAATTGAAAATGTCAAGAAGGTTGTGAAAAGGGTCTTGAATCCACCAAGAAGGAACCCTCAACCAAGAAAACCACTGCCCAGAGATGCTGATCTAAGAACCTTCATTGAACCAACTGGCGAAGTCTCAAATGATGACATCAAAGTTGCTGTGCAGGCTGCTGGAGCTGGGACTATTAAAATTTCAAATGAATCTGAAGCCAGAAACTATTATTCCCAGATCATGGCAACCAGAAAGCACAGTGGGGCAATAAATGGTGTCTTTGTAACAATCAAGCCAGGCACCAAGTTCTTTCATGTTGAAGTCAGTTATACTAGAGGGCCACTAGTTAAAACTGATAATCCTGGTGTGATGCAATATGGGTTCTCTGAATGGGTGGAGATGGTGAACTTTTTGGAAGCAAAGGCACAAAAGAATAGGTTTGAGAAAGCATGGGTCAACTTCTTAAAGGGCAAGATTCAACATAAAGAGAATCTGGAACTGAAGTTGAACATTGATCCTGAAGACTCTCGTCCTATCTCTTCAGTGTCAAAGAGAAGGAGAACTGGCGAAGGGCCATCTGATTAAGTTTTCCTTCCAGTTTATCTACTTGTATTTTTTATTTACATTCTGTAACTTATGTAAATTTCATTTCCTTGTATAAATGAAGTTACCAGTTTGTAACCACAAGGTAGATAATAGATTAAATCTAACAAACTCAAAAGAAAAACCCAAGGCATTTATTGATCTATAAAAATGCCTTGGAAAACTTAGATAGATTTAATCGAACAGGTCTTTCCAGTTCATACTTGTATAGATACAAGAACTGAAAAAGACTTGGCAATATTTCAGGACAAATAGGGGGAATTTGTTAGGACCAGTTTTACTGTAACTGGCCAGTCTCCAGTTGCATCTGGAGACTACGAAGATTTGTCCAGAAATATATTGAAGTCCAGTTGCAACGTACAGTTAACGCAACTGAATACTTCCTCCAGTTGAGATATGACCAGATGAAGAATCATTCCAGTTGAAGTCGAAGACAACAAGTGGAAGATAAAGAATGACAATGGCAGCGAAGCCCAGTTGACATTCTACTCAGATACAAACTGGAGAACATCAGTGTAAAGTACTTACAAAGCTTACACTGATTACGAGGAAAAGACCTTTATGCTTTATGTGCTATTACACGGATAAAAGGATTTATCTATGTATAAAGTACAAAAGGTACATAAAGCAGGTTGAGAAAAGTTACTTTATTCTGTAACTTTACACAGCATTTTAAGGAATTAAATGTTATTCATTAAATGTTCTCAACCTATATTTGTACGGCCAAAGTTGACATCACAATGTCAACTTTGCCTATAAATAGAGGTCTTTGCACAACAAGAAAATAACTTTGCAAACCTGCAATATTTTTGGTGAACTTGTGCAATATTCTCTCAATCGCAAAAAGGAACATTTCACAACTTTAAGTGTTTCGATTGTTTAGAGAATTTCCAAGTATAGATTAATTGTATTTCATAGGTTGTTAGGATATTTACATACTTTGTATTATCTTGGTTCCGCAACAACCTTGTCTCACCAATTTACTTTACAGGTACTTTCTATCATTGCATTGTCTTTTATTTATTGTCACTTTAATAAGTAATCTATCCAAGAACTTGGTATACACTCACTGCAACTGGTCGTCTCCAGTTTAGTGTTTATATTGCAAAGTAACCCCACCATCGACATAGAGGTGTCTTCAGGTAGTACCATCTATTGAGTTGGGATTTACAAATATTATAAATTGATGGTGTGGAAATAATAAAAAGTCATTCATAGGTTGATGCGATTCGGGATGCCCTAAGAAAGACAGTGCAAATGTATGGAAATTCTTTGTGGTTAGTTTGGAAATAGCAATAGTGGCCCATCCAATACAAATCTAACACATGCATCATGTATGTTACGGTATAATAGAGTAAAAGCTTGTCTGTCATAGTACCTATCACTGAAACATTTTCCTAGAATAGCTTTATATGTACGATGATGATAGTCTAGACAGTGTTATAATTCAATGTATCTTACTATATCTATAGGATCATAGGAATAAAATAATATCTCATGCATATCCTTCTAACATCTTTAAATTATATACATATCCTTTCAAATTTCAATATTATCAATATACCAATGTTGCAAAATTCGTTAGGCCCGCTTGTAAGTCGGTCGATTAGGGAGTTGAGAGTATTCGGGTCTATACGGAAAATACTCAGGGGGTCAAAGCGTCAAGGCGAGAAGTACTCGGAGTAATTAGCTAACTCGGGTCAACTCAGCGCCCTACCTTGTAACAAGTACTTAAGGAGTACTCGGCTCGACTTGAAAAGTTATACAACAGTGCGGATATACCTTCCAAAACATTAATCTACTTAGCTTTACCCAATCAAATCAATTTAAAAGTAACATATAAAACCATTCATACCAAATTAAATGACAGATGTACCCTTTTTCACATAACCCAAATTTAATTGATCTGATATATCATAGTACTCCAAATGATAATATCATAGTATTAAATTTGAATGAGGACGATTCTCTTTTATGAGAATGGAAGTATGAAACCAACAAAGGTCTAAAATTATTTTCTTTGAAATCAAGTCTATGTAGATTTGATATCATCTTTGAATAATTCAATCAAAGACTACTTTTCTTGTCAAAAGATTCTTGCTTTCTTTTGATATTGGTCAATCTTTTTCAATCCAACAATTCCTAATTCTAAACTGCTCCCCAATAGGTGATGGTTTAAACAGTTAAAAACCTATGTTTTTTTTTCTTAAATCTGAAATGTAGCAGCTTTGTTACATTGTTCAGTACAAGGTACTGATGCATGTGTCACATTAGATTAGTTGGGTCAATGTTGCTGGTTCAAATCTAACCATATGAAATGAAACTTCCAAATATTTGCATAGTCTACCAACTTATTCATGTTTCTCAATTTGAGTTGGACATTTTCAACTTCAAATCAACTTTTGATACTAGTTTTCTTGATAAAGATGGAAAAGGCACATCAAAGTTCAATATTGCAATGTAAACACATAGACTTTCATTCAAGCCATAACTAGAAGTTAATCAAGAACAAACCACTTGTTCAACACAAAGAAGAAATAATAAGTTGAACCCTGATGATATTTACATACAATTTTCAGCTAAGGTTAGACAGATTTAACATTAGTTTCATGAGCTGAGACTATGATCCAACGGCTAGTTGGGTCATAAAAAATAAATAAAGAAAAGTCGACGAATTTACATGGGATTTTTTGGGTTTTTATCTCTAATATAAGCTATGCGTGATGCAAAACAGAATTTTGCATCATGCCAACATACATATGTGTAACTAAGCGTGAATCTAGGCTTAAACAAGTAGTACAAACACGCTTTCAATATATACTTTAAGGGTAGGATCTAACCAGACCAAAGTTGCAAAAAGATTTAGACTTAAAGAGACCACCAAAGAGGAACCTAGTAGGAGATTGTTGAGGACTTCGGTTCAAGTCTTCAGGGTTGTATTTCACTTTAAGTATTGTTTGCCCGATTTCTTTCCTTATTGAATCGATGATTTTGGAGTCAACCAGATAACCCGAGGCATCACGAACATAAAACGTATTTACAGCTTTACCGCCCCGTGTTGCCACCACAGCTCTGGTGATTGTAAGGCTATTCTCGCGAAAAATACGTGTCACGTCAGATAAAAGCCCAATTCTGTCCGTTGTACATAGTTCTAGCTTTAAGCCCTTCACAAAAACAAGTAATAGTTAGTCTCTACTAATATTATCATTAACATTGTCATCTTTTCTGTAATACAAAAAAAAAATGTTATATATTCGTCTTACCTCAGATACTCTTCTTTCGATGGCTGCTTCGATACACTGGATCATTCTTTCCCTCTCGGCTTCTGATCTCACAGGTGATCCGTCGACATGCCTAATACAATACTCCTATAAACACAAAAAAACATTATGATCGCGTTAATATAAAATACTATAAAATATAATCAACAAAAATAGAAAGAAAAAAAACGGACGAAAAGTTAGCATACCTGGTAAGCCTTAGTCCCATCGGCATCTACATTCCCATGAAAAACGACATATTCCATATCCGTCAACGTACAAATGGTATCAAACAATAGTTTAGGCCTATCTTTGCACCTAATAGTGACAACCGAACAATCTTTATCATACCAATTAACCACATTCACATCGGGCCGTTCTGTTTGGGCTAAACTACTACAACTACTCTCCCCTTCAAAATCACGGTCCTCAAGCATCAATTGGTGTAACCGTCTCTCGGTGTGGGTTACCCCATTTGACACCACGGTCTTAGCCTCTCGTGCTTTGTTGCTACCTTCTAACACATTGCAAAGCATTTGTTTTATGATAGATAGTCTCTCGGGTTCAATAACGGCTAACCCTGACTCATCATCTGTCACTTGGACTATAAATGCTGCCCGTGTGTTATGAGTCCACACCTCAGCATTTATAACGTTACATTTTAAATGTGTAAGAACCGCGCACACCTCAGATAGTAATCCGGGTCTGTCGGTTCCTATCAACTCAATAACTGTTCGGTCCATTGAAGATGTGACCCCAATGGACTTCATAGATGTTGTGAAGCTAGTTTCGGACCCAAGAACCTGAGGGACCAAATTAACACAAAATGTCATATTTGTTAGTATTACTTTTTTGGAACATGTATATAGAAGTTGTGTTGTACAAGTTAACTAGTATACATATACATATAGCATATATAAATATAGACAAGAAGACATTTAGGATAAAAACCTTTTGTGAATCAAACATAGGAAAAGAATCTTTACCTTTTGAATGTAATTCAAGATTTCTTCATCTGTAATTTTGTTCCCTTCTTGATCAGTGACATTGAAAACTATCCAAGAAAGACGAAAACTATTAATATTATACTAAACAATGTATACATATTATACATATATATGAGTAAAATAATTACCATCCATGAACCAGCCTCCATCAGAACTGATATAAGCTTTTGTAACAATGAAGTTGAGATCAGTGAGCACTTGCACAACTTCCAAAAGTATGCCATGTTTGTTAGCACTGTCTACCTATTTTCAAATAATTACATGTTTTAGTTAGTTACTTATATATGCACAATAAAATTGTAAGGAAATAAAAAACAGCCCAAATCAAGAAAAAGTTAGGTGACAATAATCCCAGCTCAACAGCAGTCCAATTTAAACAAAAATTTTCATTTAGCTTATTTTATGGGCTTAATTATTGAATTTTGATAAGCCCATAAGCTCAGTTTTTATCGACTTATCAACATGATGATCTTAATTATTGTTCATTTAAGTTGATAAGCTAGCTAAGTCACAAAAAATGATCAGTTGTGTAGATGTATATACCTGAATGATGGTAGCACTTTTACAGGATTCATTGTCGATAACAACTCGAGGTGGGTTCATTCGACGAATAAATTTCTCATATTCTTCTTCCATGTTTCGAGAATAAGTCCTACTAATAGTCTCTGTATATATATATATATATATATATATATATATATAACAAACAAAAATTGGCAGAATTAATTTAAATGATCAAGAATTCAAGTTACAACAAAAAAAACACATGAAAGATATAGAGATAAAAACATACCCATTTGAAATGAAAATCTTGAGAAACTGTGATCTGGGTCAGTCTGGTTTCTTGGTTTTTAAGTATTTTCTCTTTGTGTGTGTGTGATTGTTTCTTAAAAAGGATTGTAAATTAGTAGTACTAACTTTGTGTTGGTTTCTTTCTTTAAACACATGAACATGAACGTGCTAAACGCAAATACAACTGGCTGTTTTTAAAAATTCAGGCCTACAGGGGTTACTTTAAAAAGGAAGGGGCAAGCGCATTTTAACGTTTAATGTGAGCATGATAGCGAGTATATTAGGGAATTGCTAAAATGCGCTAAGTAGACATTAGTTTTACTTTTCTAGTGCCAAAGAACGTGGTTTGGTAAATGGCTGTAATAATCTCCAAAGTGTGTGGAGAGAGGAAGACTTTACTACTTTACAAACCGTCTGTCAAAAGTAAATATTTTATTAATTTAAAAAGTTAAAAATGATAGATAAACAGCAAGAAGTGAGGGGTGATAATACGAAAAACATTCTTTTATATGTCTGGGGAGGCCCTGGCCACAATAATTTTAAACATTTCCTATATATATGTATATATGTAAAATATTATATTATATAATATATTTGATTCAATAACAATTAATGCCTAAATTATAAATATACAATATTTGGGTACTAAATATGTATATACATACAAAGTTATGTCCTTAGTAATAAATTATACCAATTTTTTAATTAATAATTAAACATCTAGATGAATATAGAGATGAATATAGTGAGTAAAAAGCTAGGTGAATAAAAAACTTGGTGAATTTGAGTTTGTGGTATCAATTGTTATTTGGTATCAAGTATTAAACTAGGTGAATATAGTAAGTAAAAAGTTAAAATCAAAAGATATGCATCTCGATATAGCTATCAAAGAAATAAACAGATTGATTCAGCACTTCAAGGATTATAGAGGAACATGGTATTCAAAAGCAATTGATGAAGCAAAGAAGATTGCTTGTGAATTGGGTATTGATCCGATTTTTCCATAAAAATGTGTGATTCATAAGAAAAAACAGTTTGGTGAGAGTTCGAGTAGCCAAGAAGCTTCATTTACCCCAGAAGAGAACTTTAGAGTGAACTATTTTTTATATATTGTTGATCGAACTCATTCTTCCCTTGAGACAAGATTTGAGCAATTCAAAGAGTATGAGAAATTATTTGGCTTTTTGTTTTCACATAACTTGAGGGAAATTGAAGATGAAGACCTTATGTTGTCATGTCAGAGTCTTGTAAATGCACTCAAGTTTCAAGAAAGATCGGATATTGATGCCGATGAACTTTATATGGAGTTGAAGTTATTTGACACGTCACAAACCGATGAACTTAACAACCCTGTAGATGTTTTTCTTTAGAACGGCATTTTAATCTACTCCTACTCTTAAATTACACGCATGCATGAGATGAAACACAAGACTCTCGAAAAATCCCTATTAATCCACCCCCACAAATGTGGAAAGTGGGACTCGAACCCAGGTGGATCCCCCCAAGGTCAAAGACCTTACCAATGGCCACCAACCCCATTGGCAGCCCTGTAGATGTTTTGAAGGTCTTGAAACAACTTGGTTATTTCCCGAATGCAACCATTGCATATAGAATATTGTTGACTATTCCAGTCACGGTTGCATCTGCCGAAGGAGTTTTTCGAAGTTGAAGTTATTGACATCTTATTTACGATCAAAAATGTTCTAAGAAAGACTTAGTGGATTAGAGATGATAGCTATTGAGAATGAAATCTTAGAGAGTATAGACTGCGAAGAGCTAATCAACCAATTTGCTATGAAAAATGCTAGGCGAGCTTCTCGAATCATTGGTTAACTACTGTGGTATGTATTTCTAATACTATCATTTTGTTATTGTTATAACGTCTCAATATATATAATAAATGTTTGCTATATTATTGGATTCCTAAGAGTTGGGGGCATTTTTTTCCCGGCTCGGACTGGGCACTTGAATTCTCAGGGCCGCCACTGTGGGGGCGACTGTTAGTGGTGGAGACGACGTCGAGTGGTGTAGATATTTGATGTAAAGGTAATTGATTTAAAGGGTTAATGAAGATATTTTAAAAGACAGATGATTAATAGTGTAATTTAATCATTATTGTTAAGGGTATAGTGTATGTGAAAAATATTTTAAGAGGTGTTATGTGAAAATATTATATTTTTTCCAACACTTCTAAAAATAAAGTGTTTTTTTTTATATAATAAGAATTATATAGATATATTCAAATGAGTTTAATCAAATGATTTATTATTTTAGCAGTAAGTAATTTTTATATACTTTTGTTAGAAAAGAAAAAAAAATCAATTGCTAACAACGTTTATCTTTCAGTAAAATTAATCTTTCAATTAATAGCTTTATTTTTCTTTTTGAAAGATATAGATATTAACACCACATATAATATAATAATTTATATATATGTTACACAGTTACGATAGTATATTGCAAAATTTAAACCCATAACTTTTTGGTTAATAGCATATCGATAGTTTTGACTCTTTTGAGTTACTTTGATAACAATGTTTTTGAAAGAATTTGCTATGGTTAACAAGCAGAAACTTATTGAATCACTCTCAGGGACACATTTATTTTATATACAACACAATTATATGCGTTCATCGTGTGGTCAATTAAAATTCAAACCCAAAAGTACGTTTAAAATCTTTGTTTTAAAAATAAGACAAATTACATACCTTCCGGTTGCATTAAAAAACAGCTATAAACTAACAAGCATTTGGCAACAAGGTAAACACCTTCAAAACACGTTTTTTCTCATCTCATCTTACGTCTTATTCTCCAAAAAGGCACAACTTGAAAAGGGTAGGGAACAATTACCTAATTATAACCCGAATGAACGACAATTCGATCATATATACCGTCGTCTTATATTTGAGTTCAACAATTGGCAACATTTTGGTTAATTAATTATATTATGATCTTATAGAGCATGTTTATTCAAGACTTAAAAAAAAATACACATGACTATTTGTACTCAGTATATTTTAATAAAAAATGTTAAAATTTGTATTCGGTATTATTTTAATAAAAAATATGATTTTAGAATAGTGCAAGATACTAAAGTTAGACTTAGGTCCCGTTTGGCTATGACTTAATTGACTTAATAAAAAAGTACTTAATCTCATTAAGTCAATCAAATGTTTGTTTTAACTTAATAAATAAAAAAAACAATTGTATTGACTTAATACGTACATACATTATTTCTTTATTCAGTCACTTAATCCATTCCGTCACTTAATGGTTAATAAAACAAACCGGCCCTGAGAGAACCGTAATTTGTTGGTTTTTTTGCATTTTAGTTATTTTTGTGGGTTTTCAAAGATTTAACCTTTTACATTGGTATAATAATCAACCAATTGGAGAATTGATAAACGTTATATTGGTATGCTCACTACATTTAGACCCATGTCACGTATGGGTTGTATTAAGCTTTCATGTTTAGTATGATTATTGGTTAATTTATATAAAATCATATAAACGATAATTAGTTTGTGTCTCATCTATGATATTAACATTAGTTTGAATAATTTATGAGGATTGAATTTTTCTTTGAATACACTTTATGGATAAATGTATATTTAGATGTTTACTTTGATTTACGTTTTGCAGATCTTTTTAAGTTAATTATTATGATTATATTTTCAATAGTATGAAAGACAATGATTATTTTAAATTTTCGCTACATTATAATGTTTTTGCTATTTGTTTAGTATGATTATTGGTTAATTTATATAAAATCATATAAACGATAATTAGTTTGTGTCTCATCTATGATATTAACATTAGTTTGAATAATTTATGAGGATTGAATTTTTCTTTGAATACACTTTATGGATAAATGTATATTTAGATGTTTACTTTGATTTACGTTTTGCAGATCTTTTTAAGTTAATTATTATGATTATATTTTCAATAGTATGAAAGACAATGATTATTTTAAATTTTCGCTACATTATAATGTTTTTGCTATTTGTTTAGTATGATTATTGGTTAATTTATATAAAATCATATAAACGATAATTAGTTTGTGTCTCATCTATGATATTAACATTAGTTTGAATAATTTATGAGGATTGAATTTTTCTTTGAATACACTTTATGGATAAATGTATATTTAGATGTTTACTTTGATTTACGTTTTGCAGATCTTTTTAAGTTAATTATTATGATTATATTTTCAATAGTATGAAAGACAATGATTATTTTAAATTTTCGCTACATTATAATGTTTTTGCTATTTGTTTAGTATGATTATTGGTTAATTTATATAAAATCATATAAACGATAATTAGTTTGTGTCTCATCTATGATATTAACATTAGTTTGAATAATTTATGAGGATTGAATTTTTCTTTGAATACACTTTATGGATAAATGTATATTTAGATGTTTACTTTGATTTACGTTTTGCAGATCTTTTTAAGTTAATTATTATGATTATATTTTCAATAGTATGAAAGACAATGATTATTTTAAATTTTCGCTACATTATAATGTTTTTGCTATTTGTTTAGTATGATTATTGGTTAATTTATATAAAATCATATAAACGATAATTAGTTTGTGTCTCATCTATGATATTAACATTAGTTTGAATAATTTATGAGGATTGAATTTTTCTTTGAATACACTTTATGGATAAATGTATATTTAGATGTTTACTTTGATTTACGTTTTGCAGATCTTTTTAAGTTAATTATTATGATTATATTTTCAATAGTATGAAAGACAATGATTATTTTAAATTTTCGCTACATTATAATGTTTTTGCTATTTGTTTAGTATGATTATTGGTTAATTTATATAAAATCATATAAACGATAATTAGTTTGTGTCTCATCTATGATATTAACATTAGTTTGAATAATTTATGAGGATTGAATTTTTCTTTGAATACACTTTATGGATAAATGTATATTTAGATGTTTACTTTGATTTACGTTTTGCAGATCTTTTTAAGTTAATTATTATGATTATATTTTCAATAGTATGAAAGACAATGATTATTTTAAATTTTCGCTACATTATAATGTTTTTGCTATTTGTTTGAAGTGAAAAAAAGCTATTATTGGTTATAAGGTATCAATAAACTAACTAGTATTTGGTAAACTAACAAGGTAAACACCATCAAACAAGTTTATTCATTTCATCTTACAATGTCTTAAAAAAAAAGAACAAAAGCTGGAAATGGTAGGGAACAATTACCTAATTACAACCCGAATTGAACGACAAGTCCAAACGTATAGCACGTATCTTGGTCTTGTAAGATGAACATCTTTGATTAGATTATTCTGGAGTTGGTTGTTATTTTCACATGGTATCAGAGCCAATCATCGATTAATCGGTGATATTTGGTTCGATTCTTGATTTAATCGATTAGATCTAGGGCGTATTCCATCTAGAACCCTAGATTTGATTTTTTAGGGTTTTTGTTCGATTGAGGTAGGGTTTGTTAAATCAAACCTGTTCTGATCATTCCGCTGCAACTTCTGGTGATTAACCCTAAAAATTAGGGTTTTCTTCTTCAGATCCTGATTTATCTCTTGACTAAGTGAATCAAGAGTGAATTAGGGTTCCTCTTTCTGCCTATAGCACTGTATTGTTGTTCCTATCTCTTATCTCTTTTATCTGTTTTCTATTTTTTAAATAAAATTTTATTTCTCTCTATATTCTAGTAATATATATATATATATATATATATCGTGAATATAATTGTAATAATAATTAGATTTCAATCCTTGATTGTAATAGATATATATATATATATATATATATATATATATATATATATATATATATATATATATATATATATATATATATATATATATATATATATATATATATATATATATATATATATATATATATATATATATATATATATATATATATATATATATATATATATATATATATATATATATATATATATATATATATATATATATATATATATATATATATATATATATATATATATATATATATATATATATATATATATATATATATATATATATATATATATATATATATATATATATATATATATATATATATATATATATATATATATATATATATATATATATATATATATATATATATATATATATATATATATATATATATATATATATATATATATATATATATATATATATATATATATATATATATATATATATATATATATATATATATATATATATATATATATATATATATATATATATATATATATATATATATATATATATATATATATATATATATATATATATATATATATATATATATATATATATATATATATATATATATATATATATATATATATATATATATATATATATATATATATATATATATATATATATATATATATATATATATATATATATATATATATATATATATATATATATATATATATATATATATATATATATATATATATATATATATATATATATATATATATATATATATATATATATATATATATATATATATATATATATATATATATATATATATATATATATATATATATATATATATATATATATATATATATATATATATATATATATATATATATATATATATATATATATATATATATATATATATATATATATATATATATATATATATATATATATATATATATATATATATATATATATATATATATATATATATATATATATATATATATATATATATATATATATATATATATATATATATATATATATATATATATACATATATACATAACAAAATCATATATATATATATATATATATATATATATATATATATATATATATATATATATAACAATTTTATATATATATATATAATTTTTCAATTTCTGGTGATTATTGGTTTGTTATCTGTTATTATTTGTGTTCTTTCTGATATTGATTGTTGATTGTTGTTATTATCTGAGTTTAAGTGTGGTTGGTTATATCTTATTTGTTTGGTATCTGCTGATTCTGTTTGTTACTTGTTATTTCTGGTAATTGTTTTGTTTAATTGCAATGGATGCTAATAATGATAATAATAATAATAATAATAATAATAATAATAATAATAATGATAATGAAGATTCTCATTCTGAACATTCTGATTTCTTTAATGAACCTGAAACTAAAATTAGCAAATTGGATTTTGGTGATCCTCTGTACTTGCATGCTAGTGATACTGTTAGCACTCCTTTGATTGGTTTTAAATTACTTGGTACTGATAACTATAAGGTTTGGGCTTGTGCTATGGAACTTGCATTACAAACTAAGAATAAAATTGGTTTTATTGATGGTACATGCTTAAAATCTGTTGATAATCCTGTTCTTGCAAGTCAATGGGATAGGTGTAATGCTGTTGTGCTTAACTGGATTCTTGGTTGTGTGTCTCAAGAATTATATCTTGGTCAAATATTCTCAAAAAATGCAACTGTAGTTTGGCAAGAACTTAAAGATACATATGATAAATTGGATGGTTCTGTGATTTCAATTTGCATCATAAAATAAATTCTTTAACTCAAAATGGTGCTTCTCTGTCTGAATATTACCATAATTTGACATCTTTGTGGAGACAATATGATTCTATGGTTACTTTGCCTGTGTGTACTTGTACTGCTGCAACTACTGTTAAGAATCACACTGATATGTTAAGATTGATGCAATTTTTGATGGGTCTGGATGATGTGTATATGGGTGTTAGATCTAATATTTTAACTAAAGAACCTCTCCCTTCTGTTAAAATTGCATATGCTATAATTTCAAGAGAAGAATCACATAGGGCAGGGATTAATGATAAAACTAACACTGCAAGTGTTTTTGTTGCCAAAACAAATTTTTCAAGAAATTCTAATGCAAAAAATACTGCTTATAAACCTCCTTTTGATTCTAAGAGAACTTTTGACAATAATTTTGAGTCAAAAAGAACTTTTGATAACAATTCCAGAACTTTTAGACCTCCAAATCCTAATTTACAATGCTCACATTGTCACAGAATTGGTCATACTGTGGAAAGATGTTTTCAACTTGGAAATAAAAGATCTTCAAATCAATTTAATAAGTTTTCAAATAATAATACTCATGTTGATTCTTCTTGTTCCAAGTCTGTTGCTTCTGCTCATACTTTTGTGAATGATTTTGTTCAGTCTTCTTCTACTCCTTCTTTGACTACTGATCAAGTATCTAAGTTGCTTAGTTTGCTAGATACAAAGTCTGGTTCTTCTTCTGGTCTGCATGCTAATATGGCAGGTATACAAAATTTTCCTGTTTGTAGTAATTCTTGGTTTATGAATTGTAATTCTGTTTTATTAAAAGCTATCATTAAGTGGATTATTGACTCTGGTGTAAATCAACACATGACTATTTCTGAGAAGTATTTAACAAATGTGGTTGATATTTCTGATTTAAAACTTAAAATTGGGCATCCCAATGGTACTTCTGCTATTGTTCAAAAGATTGGGAACTTGGTTCTCAAAAATGGCATTGTCTTATATGATGTTCTTGTTGTTCCTGAGTATTCTGTAAATCTAATGTCTGTACACAAACTCTCTAGAGATAATAATCTGTTCATAGGTTTTGATCCTTCTAAATGCTATATTCAGGATTTACTTCAAAAGAAACTTCTGGGGACTGGTAGTGAGCAGGGTGGCCTTTATTTGTATGATGATGATATGTTTAATTGTTCTTCTGTGGTATGTAACTCTGTAAGTGCTCCTTGTGTGTCTAAATTGTTATGGCATTTAAGACTTGGACACCCTGCTGATCAAGCTCTTTCTGTTTTTGCAAAGAAACTTAATATTACTCATGGTAATGTTGGTCCTTGTGATGTATGTCACAAGGCTAAACAATCAAGACAGCCATTCCCTTTAAGTGAACATAAAACTAAAAGATTGGGTGATTTAATTCATTTGGATGTATGGGGACCTTATAAGGTTTCAAGTAAAGATGGTTCTAAATATTTTTTGACAATTGTAGATGATTATACAAGAGCTGTTTGGACTTTTATGATGAAAGGTAAAACTGAAGTGTTTGAACACTTAACTGCATTTCTTAATCTTATTGAAAATCAGTTTGAAATTAAAGTAAAGATTGTTAGGAGTGATAATGGTACTGAATTTGTTAATAAAAGTGTATCAAACTTGTTCACTTCTAAGGGAATTGTGCATCAAACTTCTATTCCTTATACTCCTCAACAGAATGGTATTGTAGAAAGGAAACATAGACACCTTCTTAATGTTGCTAGGTCTCTTATGTTTCAGGGGGGAATTCCATTGTATCTTTGGAGTGATTGTGTGTTAACTGCTACTTATTTGATAAATAGAACTCCCTCTTCTGTGTTAAATGGCAAAACTCCTTATGAATTGGTGTATAATTCTGAACCTTCTTTGGATCATTTAAGAGTGTTTGGTTGTTTGTGTTTTGCAACAAAATTAAATGTTTCTGACAAATTTGAGTCTAAGTCTGAAAAATGTGTTATGCTTGGGTATTCAAATTCTAAAAAAGGATATAAACTTTTCAGTCTTGAGTCAAAACAATATATATTTTCTAGAGATGTTAAATTCTATGAAAACATTTTTCCTTTTACTATGAAAACCAGTAATTCTAACTTTGAACATTCTACTGTGAATCAATTAAATTTTTTTGATAAATATGATACACCAATTTCTGAGGATTATGCTAGTCCCAATGATGATGAGGAGGGATTGAAGCAAGATGGTATATTTGGAGGTGAGCTCCATCAAGTCTTTGGAAGTCCTTCTAGGTCTACCAGACTTAATGTTGAGCCTGCAATCAATATACATGATGATAACAGTATAAATTCTGAGGGTTCTTCTAGCAGTTCTTCTGATTTTCATCTTGATAATCTTTTTCATCCTAACAATGAGTCTGAAACTGAAAATAATAATCTTAGAAGATCAAACAGAAATTCTTATTTACCCAAGCATCTAAAAGATTTTCAAATTGAGGGTAAAGTGAAATATCCTTTGAACAAAGTTGTGAATTATTCAAATCTTTCTTCTGATCTTTATTGTTTTACTACTACATTGAATAAAAGCTTTGAACCCTCTTCCTTCAATGAAGCTTCTAAGGATAATAACTGGATAAATGCCATGAATGAGGAGATGGAAGCCTTATTAAGGAACAATACTTGGACTTTGACTAATTTACCTCCCAATAGAGAACCCATAGGATGTAAATGGATTTATAAAATCAAATATAAGTCTAATGGGGAAATAGAAAGGTATAAAGCAAGACTTGTTGCTAAAGGATATAGTCAAAAGGCTGGTATTGATTTTGATGAAACTTTTTCACCTGTGGTTAAAATGGTTACTGTTAGATGCTTATTAACTGTTGTTGTTTCTTATAACTGGCCTCTTTATCAATTGGATGTTAATAATGCTTTTTTATATGGAGATTTGAATAAAGAAGTATATATGCAACTTCCTCCTGGTTATTTTCATAAGGAAAGTAATTTGGTATGCAAACTTAATAAATCTTTATATGGTTTGAAACAAGCTCCTAGACAATGGAACTATAAGTTGTGTTGTGCTTTACTTGAGTATGGTTTTGAGCAAAGCAAATGTGATTATTCTCTCTTTACTAAGAAAGATAAAGATGTGTTTGTTGCAATGCTTGTGTATGTTGATGACAGGAAATAGTCAAGAAGAAATTGATAAAGTTAAATTGTTTATGAATTCTAAATTCAAAATAAAGGATTTAGGAAAACTTAAATATTTTTTAGGTATTGAAGTACTTGAAAATGATTCTGGTTTATGTCTATCTCAGAGAAAATATTGTCTTGAATTGTTAAATGATTTTGGTCTTTTAGGGTGCAAACCTTTGAATACTCCATTTGAGATGAATTTGACTTTAAAGTCTGATGGTTCTAAAAAACTTGACAACATTACAGTGTATCAAAAGTTAGTGGGAAAGTTAATCTATTTAACTTTAACAAGGCCTGATATTAGCTATGCAGTTCAATGTTTATCTCAATACATGCATTCTCCTACTCAAGATCATTTGAATGTTGGCTTGAGAGTTTTAAGGTATTTGAAGCAGGCTCCAGGTAAAGGCTTATATATTCAAAAGTCTGATTGTTTAAACTTGACTGGGTTTGTTGACTCTGACTGGGCTAGATGTTTGACTACAAGAAAGTCAATTACTGGTTTTGCTTTATTTTTGGGAAACACTTTAGTGTCCTGGAAGAGTAAGAAACAAAACACAATTGCCAAGTCCTCTGCAGAAGCAGAATATAGGGCTTTGGCAAGTGTGACTTGTGAAAGTATATGGCTTTTGAACCTATTAAATGACATTGGCATTAAGACTGAAATTCCTGTTAGTTTATTCTGTGATAGCAAAGCTGCTTTGCAAATTGCTGCAAATCCTGTTTTTCATGAGAGAACAAAGCACTTTGAAATTGATCTTTTCTTTGATTAAAACTAATAAGATTCAGTCTGAACTTAATGTAGCTGATATTTTGACAAAAGGTTTAGGTTCAAAGCAACATTCATTCTTATGTTCAAAACTTGGGCTTATTGACATGTTCAAGTGAATGGTTTTGAGGGGGGATGTTAAGAAGTACAAACCATTTTATATTTCTTATTGTATTTATGTTTTTAATGTAGATAAGGATTAGAGGCATTAAAGGTTTGATATCAAGGGACTAAAGTTGTTCAAGTGTGAAAGATTCAAGTCTGGACTAAAGCTATACAAGTCAAGAAGAAGAGGGTAGAAGATGTAACATTTGAGATGTATATATACATCTCTTTTGTCTGCTTAGGGTTTTGAACAACCCATTCGATCAATTGATAGCCGCTGCTTCTATTATTTTCTCTCATATATTTCTGTATCAATATTCTATATATATATATATATCACATTGATATATATATATTTCTTTCATAAATATAATCATCATTTTGATGATTATTTCAGAGTGTAATAAAAACTATAAACTCTTCTTAATAATAATAATCATTCGACTATTATCTTGTTCTAAATCTAATCTTTGATTAGATTATTCTGGAGTTGGTTGTTATTTTCACACTTTTATAAAATTATTCTAATTTATACTTCAATTAAGTTTACTTATAAATATTAGTTGTAGTTATCAATTTTTTTAAAAAAATATGTATTATAGATTTTTCAATTATAAATAAATTGAAATATAGTTGATGTTTACGTCATAAACAAACAATTAAAATGT
The DNA here is from genome assembly GCA_034093135.1 of Erigeron breviscapus. Lineage (NCBI taxonomy): Eukaryota > Viridiplantae > Streptophyta > Magnoliopsida > Asterales > Asteraceae > Erigeron > Erigeron breviscapus. The sequence continues at coordinate 30,906,976 of CM067167.1, forward strand.
ATATAATATTCAAAGAATGTATATAATATTAAAAAAACGACGGTTATAATAGTCAAAGATAATTTGATTTCAACATGAATCTTAAAAAAATGATGGTTACCACTATAATGATTCCTATAACCCCTAAATTAGTAGAGAATATTTCATTACCCCATACTCTATAATGATTATTTACATTATATTTAAACAAACACTTTTAAACGGCCGAAATCGTCCTTGTGGTTTACCCTAATAATCAAGTTTCGTCCTTAACTATTCAAAATGACACTGGCAGTCCTTTTGGGGAGGATAAGGATCACATTCAGTCCTTTATACAAACGGACGTTTTCTCTTCTCCGTTTTCTCCCTCACATGTCGTGCATGTGAGGGTATTTGTGTCATTTCAAAAAATAAAGGACCAAACTTGATGTATTTTATTTCTCTTTCTTCTCTGTATAACAAAACTTCAAAAAAAAAAAACTAAAAATAATATTTTTCTAACTTCCACCACCATCATCATCTTCTCTTTCCCCACCAACAAGTCCTAACTCACTTAGATGATGTCCTTTTGATTAGTTTACAAATCATTCAACTGTCTTCTATATCTCATCACACACACATATCACATATCATTTGAAACACCTTATCTAAGTAGGGTTTTCTTTTCATTCACAAACACAAACACAAACATCACACCTTTTCTCTCTTATTCGCATCCATTTGTCGTCTTGAAGCAACAGTCGCAGCTGCAGTCATGGCAGTCCTTACGGCCACCACCAACATCGGGCCACCTCCATGGCATTCAGATCTGAAACACCAACAAAACCGCCGCCGCAAAAACCGTCGGAAAAACACCAACAAAAAACTTCCACCGCAGTGAGTTCGCCGGAAAAACCCCAAAAACGCATCATCATCAATTGGTTCTTCCCCCGCCGCAAAAATCTGCCAACATATATTATCTTCTCACCACCACCTACAGATCTCGTCGAAGAATACAAACATATGTTATTCCCCCTCTTAAAAGTGGTGTGGCGGTGGTGCAGGTATGGATTAGATGGGGGCAAAGCCGGCTTTAAACGTGGTGCGGCGGTGGTGTAGGTTGGGCTGTGATGTGACAGTGGCGGTTTTAAAAACGGATGCAGCGGTGGTGTAGGGTGGTGGCTGATCAGATCCTAGTGGGGTTGGATTGTGGCCGAATTTACAAACTTATAAATCTAAAGGTTTTTTTTGTATTTGTTCATTTTTTTTCCTTTTAGATCTAGGTTTTTTTTGTACAATTTGTTTTAAATTGTAAAAGTGGTTTTCTTTGGGATCTGTTATCTTCTTTTTAAGTATTTCATATGTAGTGTTGTTGTTGTGATAATGATTTATAAAGATTTGAGTTTGAGTGTGATGAACTGATCTTGAGTTTGAAGGTTGAAGAAATGTCTTAAGGATATTTTCTTGGTATTGTTTGGAGGTTGAAGAAAGGAGTGAAATGACACAACCACCCTCACATGCACGACATGTGAGGGAGAAAACGGAGAAGAGAAAACGTCTGTTTGCATAAAGGACTTGATGTGATCCTTATCCTCCCCAAAAGGACTGTCAGTGTCATTTTGAATAGTTAAGGACGAAACTTGATTATTAGGATAAACCACAAGGACGATTTCGGCCGTTAACTCCTTTTAAATATTATCATTATATTTCTTACCTCTTAAAACCTCCAACCATGCACCCCCTTAATACTAATATAATATATGAAATGCTAAATATTTCAAAAACAGTTAATAGATATATTGACGGTTTAGTTGGAGGTTTTCCCTCCTCTATGTTTCCCTGAAAATTCAATAACATCATGTCTATCGGGTGTAGGGACCGTAACAGTGTTAACAAGCTATGACCATTGAACGTTAAAAAAAACATGAGGTCATCTAATTATAACCAACTATCAATATATTGATTGATATATAAAGGGACTAGAGAATTTGAAGGTTTGGGTTTTCTTTGTATGAGTAAAATGATTCCAAGAATAAAGATATAGGTTTTTCTATAATTGGTTCTTCTTAAATTGGAGTTAGGTATATGAATACGTATGTCGTTAAGCCTAAATTTACCATTTATAAATGAATAGGGCAATGATGTTTGTGCATTATCCCGGGTAATTTATTATTAAAACTTGCATTATAAGATCACAATGTGAGGATGGGTTGAAATATAAAATTTATATATGATTATTGATTGATCAATGTTCATTCATAAATGATCAAAGTTATATATAACTATTTACTTGTGGTTACAAATTGACACGTATTTACAAGTTTTCATGTTTATTTGCTATGATTAGAGGTCGGTGTTTAACTACGATACTAGAATAACATATGATTATAAGTTTATAACTACATTTTTCACTTGGAGAGATGATATTGGTACCGTGGGTTTTATCAAGTTATCATATTGTACAAATATCTCAGAGTAGATTTGTACAAATAAATAATGCTTAAATGTGATAGCTTAATAAAGACTTGTGTGATTAAATGTGGTAGCTTAATATAACCTGTTGTGATACTTGTACAATATGATAACTTAACAAAACTCATGGTACCAATATAATCTCCATTTTACTTGGGTTACGAACTGTTACAAAAGTGTGTGATTACTTATTAATAACGAGACTAATGTCCAAGCGATTCGACGATGATGTTGGTATCGGCGAGTGGTGGCGGCGGCAACGACGAGTAATGTAAGTCTTTTATATAATTAAAGATAATAATTTGTGTAAGGCAGTAGTTTAGTTATATTAGAACTTGGGGGATAAATATTGTAATTGATTTTAGAGAAAATTACATTTTTGGTCCCTCAAGTTGGCAGGATTTTCAGTTATTGCCCTTAAGTGAATTAATTACAGAAAAAACCCTGAAGTTGGACAGTTTTTTCACTTTTCACTCTGTGACTAACAACCGTCTATTAGATCCGTTAAGTGAGGGGCAGATTCGTCATTTCATCATGATCCCTTCTTCTTCTTCCACACTCAAACACTAACCATATTCGTCGGTTGTTGCAATCGACTCAGAAATCAATCACGCACGAACCCTAACCAAAATAAATCCGATCTAGACTTCGCCGGAAAAACTTGTTTGAATAAAAAAGAAAGACAAAACAAAGCAATTGCACTTCGAATCCAACCAAATCTAGCCAAAACCGATCCCGATCCAAGCAATTCCGAATCCAAAACCCCTTACTTCCGATCTCAGATGTGTGTGTTTTTAGTGTGTGTTTGTGTGTGTTTCTGAGTGTGTGTGTGTGTGTGTGTGTGTTCGATATGTGTTTTTCAGTTGACATTTCGTTTTCCGACCGCCGTGATTTTCAAAATCTGGGTTTGTGTTTGAGTTTGGAAGTAGAAGAAGAAGGAATCATGGTGAAATGACGAATCTGCCCCTCACTTAACGGACTTAATAGACGGCTGTTAGTCACGGAGTAAAAAGTGAAAAAATTGACCAACTTCAGGGTTTTTTCTGTAATTAATTCACTTAAGGGCAATAACTGGAAATCCTGCCAACTTGAGGGACCAAAAATGTAATTTTCTCTTAGATTTTATTAAGGATACTTTTGGTAATTTAGGTACATCAATCTTGTATTTTAAGAAAATGGGAAAGAGATTGATATTTTATTATAGAAGTATAGATATAGATTAATGTGATTGTGCTGACTGACGAGTATAAATTCATATCCGACAATCAAAGTTAGAACATACTTTAAACAAATATATATAAGCTTATTGGTTATTCATTTTATCACCATTAATTTTCTCAAAAGGAAATCTTATTTGACTAATGAATATGGCTGGATACGATTTGATCCTATATTTGGTAATGTCATATAAATATACATTACACAATATACACGTTACAAGCATCTAAATCACAAAAAAACGAAAGTCGGATAGACGTGTTTGTAAAAGTATAGAAATAAATTAGCAAGTGTGAAATTTAGAGCCCCGCATAGTGTGAGGGGAGTGGGGGTCAAATATCGGGTGCGGCCACATATGCGCATGTCTTTGCGGCAACCGCGGCCCCTTTTGTCTCTCGCACATGTTTCCCTTCTTCCACTCTCAGATGATTGGGATTGTTTTTCAATGATGTTTTTGTTTTTATAAGATAGGAGATAGATATGTAAGGTGGATATTTATTTTCACTATTCATTTCATATATAAACCCTTTAATCGTGCAATAAAGTGCATAATTTGGTATAATTTAGGATGTATTATGTAACTGCTTATAAAAAATGTTTATTTCTACTAAATTGAAATGATAAACAATATTTGAAAGAGTATTATTATTTTTTATCTGCTTAAGAAGCCGATAATAATTAGATAAAAAGAAATATAAGCATTCTCAAACACCACCTCTCTACGACTAGCTTCTTTTATTTTTATATATTTCTAATTACTTTGTTTTTTTAAGTTTTACATCAGATTATTTGTACAATGATTTAATATCATAAGGGAGCACTATGTGTTTTTTTATTAAATCATTGTATAAGTATGTCTGATGTAAACTTATAAAAAACGGTCATATTTAATATTTATAAGTATTTTAGTTGGGTAAATTTATAAATGAACCTTTCTTTCAATACAATCAATTCAAGTTTTTGTAAAAATTTAGAAAGAGTATTAGCTTACTCGTTGATAATAAAATCCAATGAATAACAAATATTTTAACAATGTATTTGTACACGACTATAGACGAAACTAAACAAAAGTATTTTAGATATTATTAAAACTTGTAAAACAAAATGATAAAAAAAAAAAAAAAATTTTTTTTTTCTCCCAACACACCAAAAACCCATTAATAACGAAACATGTTTTCCATTTATCCGTACGAAGATAGACTCGATTCTGGACATAAATCGAATAAATTAATAATCCAATGGGTGGTAGTTGGTGTGTGAATTCCACCAATGATTGTTTTGTTTTGTTTTGGCCATATGAATGGCTAAGTCAGCCAATTAACCTCATCCACCATTAGATATGCACTTCATTTTGCCTCTCGAAGTGTAGGCAGAAACTAACACCACCATATCAACCATATAAAAACATTTCTATTATCCTGAAATTTGTCTGTCTAGCCATTTTTGCTTATGTTTTTTTGTTAGCTAGCGATAGCCTAATCCGTTTCTAATTGTGGAAAGTAAACCCAAATGGTTTATCAAAAGAATCAACAAAATGTAAGAACAAGGCGCAACCTTTCCTAATGTGGAATGGTTGTTCTTTATGGACCCATGTTTTAGTAAATCCATGTTTTAGGAAATAATGCATTCGTTAGTCAAGATTATTTCTTTGCTTAAAAAAAGTCAATATTGAAGTGAAAGAAATGAATAAAAGTGGGAAACTGTCTCCTAGAAATCGAGACATAAATATCCATATATAATCTTATAGCGATTCTGTTATTATACGTTTCTTGATTACAGACTGGAATTCAAATATGAAAGTAATTATATGATGTATAAAGTGTAGTAAAATGATTTTGTAGTTGTGCTCTTGTCTAAAAGAGAACGTACATGTTGATCTTGTAATTTTATATTACTAGACATCGGGGCACAATACAGTGCTACTCAAGTATTAAAAAACATCACCTCAAAACGGAATATCAAACACTTTCTAAGAAAAGTTAAAATGTAAAATACATACTTTCATAGTATGTTTCGAGACTTTAATTATTTAAGAAACTTTTAAGCTATCACCCTAGAAGCTGGTATTAAATATATTATGCTACATGAAAGCATTTCTTCAATCAAAAATAATACGAGTAGTGGTAGTTTAGCCGTTGAGGATCTAACAACGGTAATTTTCTAAGGTATAAAAACATTTCTATTATCCTGAAATTTGTCTGTCTAGCCATTTTTGCTTATGTTTTTTTGTTAGCTAGCGATAGCCTAATCCGTTTCTAATTGTGGAAAGTAAACCCAAATGGTTTATCAAAAGAATCAACAAAATGTAAGAACAAGGCGCAACCTTTCCTAATGTGGAATGGTTGTTCTTTATGGACCCATGTTTTAGTAAATCCATGTTTTAGGAAATAATGCATTCGTTAGTCAAGATTATTTCTTTGCTTAAAAAAAGTCAATATTGAAGTGAAAGAAATGAATAAAAGTGGGAAACTGTCTCCTAGAAATCGAGACATAAATATCCATATATAATCTTATAGCGATTCTGTTATTATACGTTTCTTGATTACAGACTGGAATTCAAATATGAAAGTAATTATATGATGTATAAAGTGTAGTAAAATGATTTTGTAGTTGTGCTCTTGTCTAAAAGAGAACGTACATGTTGATCTTGTAATTTTATATTACTAGACATCGGGGCACAATACAGTGCTACTCAAGTATTAAAAAACATCACCTCAAAACGGAATATCAAACACTTTCTAAGAAAAGTTAAAATGTAAAATACATACTTTCATAGTATGTTTCGAGACTTTAATTATTTAAGAAACTTTTAAGCTATCACCCTAGAAGCTGGTATTAAATATATTATGCTACATGAAAGCATTTCTTCAATCAAAAATAATACGAGTAGTGGTAGTTTAGCCGTTGAGGATCTAACAACGGTAATTTTCTAAGGTATAAAAACATATGGAATGAGCAGCATAACTTTGTCTATTACATAGTATAATAAGAAAAGGCTAACATGAAATGACCGCATAGCGCAGTGGATTAGCGCGTCTGACTTCGGATCAGAAGGTCGTGGGTTCGACTCCCACTGTGGTCGTTTTGCTTTTTCTTTTTATCTGCTATGGACTGTCTTTAAATCTCTTGCAGCTTTTAAGTAAGTTATTAATCTTATGTATATCTCGATTCATCCCATCGAAATTCCACATTCAGCATGACATTCTTCATTAGACATGTAACTAATTGCGACTGAGTTTTAAAATGATGTTTTGCTTGGTGAAATATGTGGTTTTTGACTTTTTGCCTAAGATGCTACTTAAAGGAAATGTAGACTTGTGCCTTTTAAGAAAATGACTTGATAAAATACAAGTTAAAAAGATTAAGAAGTTAACAAACATATGCAGCAATATCTGCCACCACGTATTATTAAGATGTGAAATTCAGATCACAGTGTGTTTTGACCAGTTTTCTAGTTTTCACGAAAATTTGTCTGTCTAGCCATTTTTGCTTATGTTTTTTTGTTAGCTAGCGATAGCCTAATCCGTTTCTAATTGTGGAAAGTAAACCCAAATGGTTTATCAAAAGAATCAACAAAATGTAAGAACAAGGCGCAACCTTTCCTAATGTGGAATGGTTGTTCTTTATGGACCCATGTTTTAGTAAATCCATGTTTTAGGAAATAATGCATTCGTTAGTCAAGATTATTTCTTTGCTTAAAAAAAGTCAATATTGAAGTGAAAGAAATGAATAAAAGTGGGAAACTGTCTCCTAGAAATCGAGACATAAATATCCATATATAATCTTATAGCGATTCTGTTATTATACGTTTCTTGATTACAGACTGGAATTCAAATATGAAAGTAATTATATGATGTATAAAGTGTAGTAAAATGATTTTGTAGTTGTGCTCTTGTCTAAAAGAGAACGTACATGTTGATCTTGTAATTTTATATTACTAGACATCGGGGCACAATACAGTGCTACTCAAGTATTAAAAAACATCACCTCAAAACGGAATATCAAACACTTTCTAAGAAAAGTTAAAATGTAAAATACATACTTTCATAGTATGTTTCGAGACTTTAATTATTTAAGAAACTTTTAAGCTATCACCCTAGAAGCTGGTATTAAATATATTATGCTACATGAAAGCATTTCTTCAATCAAAAATAATACGAGTAGTGGTAGTTTAGCCGTTGAGGATCTAACAACGGTAATTTTCTAAGGTATAAAAACATATGGAATGAGCAGCATAACTTTGTCTATTACATAGTATAATAAGAAAAGGCTAACATGAAATGACCGCATAGCGCAGTGGATTAGCGCGTCTGACTTCGGATCAGAAGGTCGTGGGTTCGACTCCCACTGTGGTCGTTTTGCTTTTTCTTTTTATCTGCTATGGACTGTCTTTAAATCTCTTGCAGCTTTTAAGTAAGTTATTAATCTTATGTATATCTCGATTCATCCCATCGAAATTCCACATTCAGCATGACATTCTTCATTAGACATGTAACTAATTGCGACTGAGTTTTAAAATGATGTTTTGCTTGGTGAAATATGTGGTTTTTGACTTTTTGCCTAAGATGCTACTTAAAGGAAATGTAGACTTGTGCCTTTTAAGAAAATGACTTGATAAAATACAAGTTAAAAAGATTAAGAAGTTAACAAACATATGCAGCAATATCTGCCACCACGTATTATTAAGATGTGAAATTCAGATCACAGTGTGTTTTGACCAGTTTTCTAGTTTTCACGAAAATTTTAGTTTTCAAATTACCACAACCCTTTCAAACATATATGCAAGCTATCGAATTATAAACATGATATTAACAATTTTAACGTCGTTTTAACTAAATTTGACTTATGATAAAAGCACAGTTTTTGATGACAAGGAAAAGCCTTGCGCATATCATTTAATATAGCGGTAGGGCCTCGATGAGGTGCATAAATCGATCATACACAAGCTACTCAGTTTTTCTCGAGGGAGATACATGATATTATGATAACTTCATGTAAACCGCTAGCAAAAATGAATTTGAGACTTACACATTCTATTCATCTTCATGTAAACCGCTAGCAAAAATGAATTTGAGACTTACACATTCTATTCATCTTCATGTAAACCGCTAGCAAAAATGGTTATGATTTGTACAACTAGGTTATGATTCCTTATGAGTTTCTATAAAAACAAGTTTACTGATTATGCACCGAACCGGGGTTAGGTTGAAGATGGGATTATGGGTGTTTTGGGTTGTTCGTTGGCGATTCCCCGAAGGTAGGGTTCTAGCCTCTTTACGCCAATCGAACGAGTATATGATCTATGTATGTGTAGAATTCCTTGAAAGGTCTTTAGGTTCTCCTTTTATAGGGAGAATTTATCTTGGGGAAGAAGCTAGGCCTCTTTAGGGTTTTCCTAAGTCTTAGGCCAGGAGTATTCTTTCCCTAATTATCGGCCCAAATGATAAGAACAAATCCCGACTTTGTAGGGAAGCAATTCTTATCTATTTTATCTTCTGCAAGAGCCTTCGTCACGGAGAAGCCTTCGTGCCGTAGCGTGTTACTGTTCCTTCGTCTGTTAAGTCCTGCGTACCGCTGGGAGGGTATATCATCAAGTCCCCCCAGTCCAAGGTGATGATTCTTGCCAAATAAGCATTGCGTTGGACTAATCTTGTTCACTTCTGTATTCCCGAGGGTGTGTATTGTAAATGTTCTGAACCGCTTAATTGAATTTTGATTAGAAAGTTAATTAAGGGGGTAGATGAGCGCGTATCTCGAGGTCCACGATCGACAACTGGGAACTCCATGCAGCCGCATATATAAATTGGATTTTCCCCCTTTTTCTTTTTACTTTATTCACTTGCAGAAAAATACCCCTCTCTCTCCTAGGGTTTCCGATCATTTTCTCTTCCGATCACAGCGTTAGGTACGTCTTTTTTTCTTCTTCTTTGTGTTTTCCTTCTCTTATTTTCCTTCTCCATGGCAAAAAGGGGTTTGTTGACCACTGAATCAACCCTCATTCGATCAAAATTGAGTGAGTTTGTCAATAGCGTCATTTAGGATTCCGGGAGACGGTGAAACCATTGTGACTCCCCAGAGGGGTATGTCGGTTTTTATCTAAAATCAATGACGGAGGGTAATGTTAGGTATCCGTTCACACCCTTCCTTCTTAGTGTGTTGAATCATTTTAGCATCCATATATCCACTATAACCCCTCTTGGTTTATCAAAAATAGTAGCGTTTGAGGTGATGTGTAGGGCGTATGGTGGTGAGCCATCGCTTGATTTATTTAGGTATTTTTGTCAAATCTGTTCTGCTGGTGACTGGGTTACAATAGGCAATCGCTCCAAGGGGGGTTGTTTTCGAAAGAGTGGTTTAGATATTCGTCACTTGAAGAGTGACTTTGTGTTTATGAAATCCTCGTTGATCCCTGATGGTTATGACGCTTTGTCTGATAAAGAATTGTTGTGTGTTCATGAGAATTTTGAGAATCCCTTTCCTGATGATGTTGTTGGTCAGTTGTGTCGGGAATTTCGTTGTAATCCAATAACTGTCATACCATACCCTGATGTTGTTTTATATAAGGCCAAAGTGATTGGTGTCCTGCCTGATGGTGCAGTTGATTTATGGTAAGGGATTTCTTTTGTGTAATTTTTGTATTTTTGACTTTTGTTTTTAATAGAAGATTTGATGTTTTCCTTTTGTAGATATGACTTTCAGGAAGTTTGTGAAAAAGGGGGTTAAAGAAGTGACCGTGGTACCTCGTCTTGGGGGACAGGGGAGTGGTGTTGCTGATACACCCTCCCAGAATGTGGGGTCTTCTGGTGTTCGTGACGAGGTCTCTGATGGTGTTTTTTCGTTGTATTTAAAATTTATAAAAATGTTGTACAAGTAATTACCTCAAACTAAACACACAATAACGGGCAGAGAACCCGGTCAAGTGTAGTATAGTAAGTGATAAGTACAGGATCGTTCGCAGGGACGCTTGCACTACCTAATCTAGTAAAATGTGTAATTCTAGCGGTTGAGGGTTGTCACGATTTCCTATTAAACTAATTAAAAACTGAAAAGTAAATAGAAGCCGCAACCGCTTATTCAGCGAGAGGCTTAGTCTGAAAATAGTTTGAAAAGGCAAATAACAGTAATTAAATTAAAATACTTGTTTGGCATCTCAGATCTCATGTTACGACCAGATATTACTCTACCTACTTGCTAGACTGTTGGAAACTTAATCACGGCTCAGATTATCGTTAGATTCACTTTGCCTAAGTAACTAGTGTTGTCCCTAGACTCACACTACTCTTTAAACAAATTTCTCGTTAGATTCATTGTTTAAGCATTAATGACCTAAAGTTTGTGTTACTAATTCATCTTTAAGTTACCCGGCTCTTAAGCCATGACCAGATAATAATTCCCTCCGGTGACCACAGAGCACGTTTCCATGTCACTGGATCGCGTCTGACATTGTTAAGCATCATGTTCTATTCGTCCTAATTATTATGGTTTTGGATCCCTCAGTTATAAGTGAATCACCTTTTACATCTAGTTAAAGACCGACTAGTGTTTTCCATCCTTATGTATTAATCCTAGTGTATGATTATAGACCGATCATCAGAATTAAATCAATATATGCAGATATATAACCGATAATAATATGAAGAACTAGTAAAACATGGATCTACGATAAACAGTAAAACACACTCCAATAGATCTAACAAATAAAGTAAAATAGATAAACGTCTACATGATCACATCGATACAAACAAGTATTCAGCCTACTAGCCTACCATTATTAAAGGAATAACAAAGTCTGAAAAGATGAAAGACATTGTTTACCGACTGAAAGTAAAATAAAAGAGTAGATCTAGGTTGAGGATGAAGATCGGAAGGTGTTATAAGCTCCAAAACCTCCTTGGAATCTGCAAAGTCGACCTAGGGTTGAATGTGGGCGGCTAGGGCTGCTGAATCGGCTCTCTCTTAGGGTTTTGAGGGCTGCTTCGGCTTAAATAGTGATTTAGGTCGGTTTGCTGAACTGGGCTTCCCAGCGGCGCTGGATGGGCTCCAGCGGCGCTGGGCTTGGGCCAGCGGCGCTGGCAAGGTGTCAGCGGCGCTGGCAGCTCCTGCTGCTTCACGTTTCGCTTCGTTCGGCTCCCGAATCACCTCCTTGTGTCTTGTAACTTCATAGGCCTTCATCTTGAGTCACTTGATGCCATTTACCCCCACACTTAAGTATTTGCTTGTTCTCAAGCAAATAGTCCAAGAAAATAAATTAATGATGAGCGGACAACTTAAGTGTTCAAGTTATTCTACTTTATAAAATCATTTCAAAGATTAGTCATGCAAATGATTTGAGAAAGCTTTAGACAAAATCAGTAAGCTATAGCTAGAGGTAAAGATAATCAGTCAATCAAAACTAAAAGTTAACCTTATATTCGTGTTAATACCTCTAAAACCGTTCTATAATTCCACATGTCCTACGATATTATCATCTTTAATAGTTGAGACAGCGGTGACAGGTCGGTGGTTCCCCACTCGCAGAGCGACATAACTCAACTAATGGTTAGAGTTTATACCTTACATCAAGACAGCGGTGACAGGTCGGTGGTTCCCCACACGCAAAGCGACATAACTTGATGCGTATAGATTTTACTCGTTATTAGTTCTTTGAACTCTTTTAATTAATCTACTGATTGCCTTTCTTAAGATTACTACATTATTCATACAATAGACATTATCAGAGACCCCAGATGACTCATACACTTACTCTGCATGCAACTAGTTCACAATTAATAGTGTAAGAATTAAGGCGAACCATACGTCTAAACTAGTTCCTACACAAGCACGTATATAATTAAGTTAAATTAATACACCTATACTAATAACTAGATAGCTCTAATTGCTAGGCATATTAAAGTCCGGTTAAATGTGCTATGGCAAACATAATCGCATACAGTTTCAGTCTAAGCTCTAATCCATTTGGAAAAATGAACAGCCACAAATCTATGGTTAAACTAACAGTTCTAACTAACCGTTCATCTACCAAAGCTAATGTTGCTTAGTTATCGTCATCTTTTGTCTACTTGCAAAACTTATATTCTCAAAATGTTTTTCAGACACAAGAAAAATTTTAAATTTGCATGAATTAAGTAGTAGAAAACTTATGATTATTCAAACAATTAAACCACGGGTTTTTCCTATTCCATCCCCCCACACTTAAATTGTACAACATCCCCGTTGTACTAAACATGACATAACAAAAATGGTAATAGGAAATGTAACATCCCAAACTTTTTAATTAACGGTTGACTAGAGTCGTTAAGTCAACCTAACGTGTCTGTTAAATCTATGGAAGATTTAATGCTTATGTGTGGTTAACGTAGTTTATGTGGGAGACTTGGATGTCTAATTGATGGATGTAGTAAGGTGTTAAAGATGTAGTTTTATGCCTTTTAGAGGTGTTCAAAGTGTGTATCAAGTTGTATATAGTCCATAGAGGTGTTTTGGGCTAATAATATGACCTTAGGAAGCCTAGGGACCAAATTTGACATGTGGTGAAAGTCAAAAACGGGATTAAGGTTTAGGAAGGAGTCATTAGATGTTAATATGCAGAAAAATAACCTCCTTCTCAAGCCCTAGCCGCCCCCCATGATTCCCTATCAAATTCTAAGCCGAAAATCCTTCAAAACGGGTGATTCATGTGTGTATGATCAAGTTTATTGCATCCTCTTTGAGATCTACAGGTAGGAAAGGTATATTAACGCTAATTTTATATCTTTTCAATTATGTGAGTCATTTGAAATCAGATCTAGGTGTTAGAGGATCAATTGATGTCGAAATAACGATTGTTTAAATGATGCAAATCATGTATGTTTTAATCAAAGGTTGTATTGCATCATTATGGTCTAAATATGAAGGATTTTGAAGTATTAAAGTAGTGTTTATGATTTGGAGTCGTTTTGGTGGAGTTTCGGTTTGGATTCAATTATGTTTATGAGACGATTTAGGTCAAATCGGGTGTCAAATGATTTGTATAAGGTGTGTAGGGAATCCATGAACCAATTAATGATTTCATAATATTATTTGAGTCATTGTTGGTGTATATGAACTGAAGAAGTCATGGTGGATGTGTGGTAGTCAAAAGATGAAAGTAGTCTACAAAAGAGTCTGGTAGTCTACAGGAGTAAAGTAGTCTACGAAATGTGAAAGTAGTCTACAAAAGAGTCTGGTAGTCTACAAAAGAGTAAAGTAGTCTACGAAATGTGAAAGTAGTCTACAACAGCTGAAGTAGTCAACAAAGACTATTATTCGATACATATATATATATATATATATATACATATATATATATATATATATATATATATATATATATATATAGACGTAGGTCGTATAGCATCGTTTACACTCGTTGATTCGTCCTATGTTTGTTATAGGTAGACAAGGGTTGTTGCTTTGTTCGGTAACTTAGCTATCCTTATTGCGTGCTACTTCGAGGTAAGATACACTGCTTTTGACACGCTGAGGGTTCAACGAAAAGAATGGTTTCATAATTATAACTTCCCGATTGGTAACTTATCTTGTTTATGGGTATATGGGGTTATACGGGAGGTGATATGGGTTATGTAGTTGACCTATGAAACCTGAAATGCAGTCCCTCATGATATGTAATGTAGTACATGTTATGATATGAAGTATAATGAAGTGTGTGATAAGATATGACGTGTGATTTAGTGATTGATATGCAGTATTTGTTGTTGTTGAATGATATTGTTGTGATGTATGTGGGTATTTCGGGTTATACGGGAGGTATTGTGGGTTATGAAGTTGACCATGAGACCTGAAATGCAGTCCCTCATGACATGTAATGTAGTACATGTTATGAAATGAAGTATAATGTAGTATGTGTTATGGTATGAAGGATAATGTAGTGTTTTTATATGAAGTAGCATGTAGAATCTTGAAATGCAGTATGACGTAGTTTATGTTGTTGTGTGCATGTATTAATGGCTTGCTCATCTAGAACACTAGACTTGCTAAGTTGCCATGTCACGTGCACGTTTAAGGGCCCAAACATAATGAAGGTAATGTGTGAAAATGTTTAGGTGGTGTGATGCCTAAACTATAATGTGTGGAATTGTTTAGGTTGTGTGATGCCTAAACTAATAATGTGTGAAACCGAGCTCGTAAATTATAATGCAGGGAAGTGTTAAGCTTAACCCGTACTTGCCCTAGCCCGGCGAGTGCGTGAACGTAGGTTGCTTGGGTGGCTCCTTGCAACATGGTCATTTAACGCAGGGCGAGTAATACGAGGGGTCTGACCCACCTCCATATACGGATTACTCTGGGATTGGCTTGCCATTCCTTAACGACGTATGATGAGTAGCCTTTTGGTTGATCATCTAGTCGGGTGTGATGCAGGGCACACTTATATGCAGATAACGAAGATACGTGTGATTATGTGTGTAATAAAAGAAGGATAGGCACAATTAGGGTGATTCATCCTAAGTTGATATGCAGGTTGTATGTGTGTGTGTTACGTGGGTTGTGCCTTAATGTTTTGTCAACAAAGTAGAAATGTTTTAATTGGACAACGCTTTATAACTTTAGTGTTATCTTACTTAGCTAATTCGTTAGCTAACACTTGTCTTTTGAATGTGTGTTGCTCCCTCAGGTTTAGCAAAGCCGAGGAAGACGTAGAATGAAAAGTGAGGAATTGGGTAGAATGCTTGATGAAGACTTTAGCTACCCATAGATCCTACACCTCATTAGACTTTATTTACATTTTGATATTATGCAGATTTTATGAAGTACTATGTAGACGGTTGTTTTGTGTTGGGCAACCGTTGGGTTTTCATTTAGACATTTTGATGGTATGGCATGTAACACCAATAAATGCAGGAACCGAACTGTTTTTATCGGTTTTGAACTTTTAAAGTTTTCTTCCGCATCTTTTAACACCGTTAGGTGGAAATTTTTGAAAACCCATGATTTTAAATGTCGGGTGTTACAAGTTGGTATCAGAGAAATGGTTTAAGTGAACCAATGACTAAGTGTGCCATAGGAATTGGACTTAAACCGATGTAGGACAAGTTAGGATTTAGTAGGTATGCCTAGCTTTGAGATGAAGTACTTTAGGACGGGTTGGGATTGAGTGAGAGTGTAGGATTAAGGCTATTTGATGTTTGTTTATTGATATGTGGATATGTGTTTTAGCCTTTATTTTTCCGTTTCTCGCTCCTCCATCGCTAGTTATCCTATTGCTACCATAGACGGTCCCCGAAGTAATGTACCATTTCCCTAACTGAATTTAATAAACGTGTGATATAACTTATGTGTGAAGTAGCTGAGGTGAATGAAGTGGAGAGTTAGGTGAAATGGTATCCCATCGACGTTGTCTAACCCATGGGGTTAGTGACAAGGACCGCAAAAGGTATGAGATGTAGTATGTGTGCTGAGAACTATGTGAATTGTAATTGATGGAAAAATAGGAGATGATACACAATGGTGGTAACGAACACGCATGTGAAAGGATACAATTACAATTATGGTCCGGAACATAATTGCAAGCGTATTACGACGCGAGTGTGTTTGTATAGCCATACTTGTGTTGACCGGTGTGCAAAGTAATGAAGTTGGAGAGGTTTCTATGTAGTGAACCTTTATGTGTCGAAAATAAACATCGTGTAACAACTTTAATGACGTTGATGTCTCGTGTGTGTGGAAATGTGTGAAGATCAATGAAAAGTTATAGCCGGTTAAATGGGCATGATGATTATAATGCACATGAAGTTAAATGAAGTCTAAAGGTACGTGAGGAATGAAGTGATTGGTAGACATTGTTGTTGAGTCTACTAGTTCAAGGGATATGGACTTGAAGTTGACAAGTAGAGTTAATGCTGGATATTTGAAGGGTGATAAGTAGGTGATGCACGGAAGGGTTACCGAGTACACGTATGGAAGGATACAGTTACAATTCCGGTCGCGAACGTAATTGTAAATGCATCACGACATGTGTGTGTTTGTGTGACTGAGTCTGTGTTGATCCGAATGAAGAAGAATTGACTCGAGAAAGGGTCGAAAGTGATGCTGAAATGAGAGGCTAACTTGCGTCGGGATGGGCAAACCGATGAGAATAACTCTAAATCCCTTTAATGAAGCTGAGCCATCTAATGTGAGGTCGCAAGTTGCCCCTGAAAATGTTGTTGCAGGAGTGAATGGTGGAGGTAACGTGGTGGAGCCTTGTGTAGTGGTTGCTCCTCGTATCACTAACTTCAAATACGAGAGTTTTTCGAATTGCGGAGCTAAGGATTTTGACGATACACAAAATGCAGTTGGTGCAATGGAATGGATAGCGGACGTTGAGGTGGTCCTTGCTTCATGTTATTGTCCTGATGACATGAAGGTTGTGTGTGCAACTCGAATGCTGAAGAAGAATGCCCGTAATTGGTAGAGGGCTACTACGGTGTCAAAAGCTCCTGAGGTACTAGCGGTGATGCCTTGGGGTACATTTAAGGAGAAGTTCTTGGAAGAGTATGTGGGAACTTGAGAGTTGAGGCTTATTGTGATGGCCTCCCGGCTAATTAACGTGGTTTATGTAGGCAGCACACTACCTTGTCTACAACTATAAAGGAGTTTAAGAGGTTGAATGATGGCCTCGAATCTGAAAAGTTGTTGAGAAAGCCGATGATAAGAAGTCGAGATTCAAGAGAAGATCTAATTGTTCTTCGGGTTCTAATAAGAAGTTTAAAGGTAGTTCTATTTCGAATAGAAGTAAGGACAAGAAGAAGAGTGGCACGGGGTGCCCAACTTGCAAGATTACACATGAAGGTCAATGTTCAGACAAGACCAAAGGGTGCCTTACGTGTGGTTCATTGGGGCACATTGCAGCTAATTATAAGGATAGTATCATTACTACAAGTTTCATGAAACAGGACATCTTATTGCCGATTGCCCTCTGATGAAGAACGAAGGAAAGAATGCAGCCGCTCCAAAGACGGGAGTTCAGGTTCTTCGAATGACGGTGGAAGCCGCTAAGAACAAACGACGAGGTGGAGATTCTTTCTCATATTGCAGGAATGAATGGCGAACTAACACGTGAACCTTCCAGCAGTTCTACCGCTTACTGCCTTCGCCGGTGTGACGTGAAGATGATATGGAGATCCTATGTTTGCACAGAATTTTACGTATGGCTGCTTCTCAAGATAATGAGTTTTCCCTTAAGAGAAGTTAAGAAGAAAAATGATGGATTTAATTGCAGTCTCTTAAATCACAAGAAGTGGAAGTTTTCAGAAGCATTCGGTTCCGAATTGATCATGTTTCTCGCCTATATGATCTACTCATGTAAGGAAAAGATTGTACTTCTAACGTCGAGGTCACCCGTAGTTTCGAGATGTTTTGTTGATGTTCTAGGTTTCGTTGCGATCGTGAGGTCGAACCTTTTATTGATGTGTGACGAGTGCTACCTTTATTCAAAGACACCTTTCGTTTCGTCCTCACTTACAGAAAGAAGTTAACGATGTCGATTGTGGACTCTATTTATTTCTACAAGATGGACCAAAAGTAGTACATGAGGGAGTTCATGAACCGTAATGATGTGTTCATTGGGATGTCGCCTGAAGTGTGATACGACCTATTATGGTACAAGGTGTAGTAAATTTTATATGTTGAAGTGTGAATGGGTTAAAAGCCAAGACTAGACACCGAAAGTTTGGTGGCAATACAAAGAGTTAATGGTCCCCTGACGAAAGTAAGTGGTCATGTCACCTTGGACATGAAAGAAAAGATGTGTGATTAAGAAGTGCTTTTAAAGTGTGAGAATAAATGGTGGAATGTTTTGGATCGAGACGGCCATTATATGAGATTTTTAAAGATGTTTGACAAGTGTGAGGAAAAAAAATGGTGAACTCATGTGATGCCTATCACTCTTAGTTTGATGGAAAGAAGGATGAATGGGGTATAAAACTTGGTAAAACCATATGATTGTGTGATGGTGCCTTGAGATTTATTGTTGTGATCATATGCATCAATGATCATGTTATAGATGTTGGATGTCATTTCATGATTTGGCAAGTTATTGAAAGGAAAAGCGTAGAATCAAAGATCATAAAGGCAATAGTTCATAAAGTTGGAATTGTAAAAGAAGTGTTTTGGTTAGCTCAAAATTGTCTAGGGGTTTTGTGGTGAACAAGGGAAGCTTATTATGCGCAAAGTGGGTAATATGGTTTAACCATAAGCCATTATGGAGGGATATGTTATGCATCGAAAGTTATGGAGGGACGACCCTTTGTTCAAAGGAATTATGAGAGATGTGATAGCAAGTTAGCAAGGGTACGTGTTCGAAAGGCTTAATTGCTGAATGAATAGTATTCGCTGAATGTAGTATGGGAATATATGTATGTTGAAATGACTTATGTGTGGCGCTTAAATATGGTGTGTCTAGTTCACTAGATACGCGTATGAATCATAATGAGATATATATGTTAGTGAGACCAAACGTTGAAGTAGACGTGGGATTAATTAGGTAATGAATGTACCTAATGTTAAAGTAATATGTAAGATGTAGTAAATCGTGCTAGATGTAATGTTAGTACGTAAGATGTGGATAATCGCGCTTATTGTGAAGCTAGTGCTAAAATGAATATGTGAGATAAATTTATGTGTGATATGCCAAGATGTGCTATGAAGTTACGTGTAAGTGGTGAGTCCATGTTAATGTGATATAAGACATGGATTAAGATGCAAGTATACGATGACATGACGTATTGGTTGAGGTGAAACCAATGTGCATCCGTGGAGAGATATGAGTATTGATGATAACGTGTGTTTGTAGTTGGTCGGATTGAGATCCTTGACCAAAAGTCAAAGAAGCTTCATAGGAAGCTAATTGAGCTTGTGCAGATGGGATGGAATCATATTTATAGTGGAAGTTGATTTGAAAGTTATCCTCACCTATTTTATGCTGAAGTGATTCCGAGGACGGAATCCTCTTAAGGGGGAGGTAATTGTAACATCCCAAACTTTTTAATTAACGGTTGACTAGAGTCGTTAAGTCAACCTAACGTGTCTGTTAAATCTATGGAAGATTTAATGCTTATGTGTGGTTAACGTAGTTTATGTGGGAGACTTGGATGTCTAATTGATGGATGTAGTAAGGTGTTAAAGATGTAGTTTTATGCCTTTTAGAGGTGTTCAAAGTGTGTATCAAGTTGTATATAGTCCATAGAGGTGTTTTGGGCTAATAATATGACCTTAGGAAGCCTAGGGACCAAATTTGACATGTGGTGAAAGTCAAAAACGGGATTAAGGTTTAGGAAGGAGTCATTAGATGTTAATATGCAGAAAAATAACCTCCTTCTCAAGCCCTAGCCGCCCCCCATGATTCCCTATCAAATTCTAAGCCGAAAATCCTTCAAAACGGGTGATTCATGTGTGTATGATCAAGTTTATTGCATCCTCTTTGAGATCTACAGGTAGGAAAGGTATATTAACGCTAATTTTATATCTTTTCAATTATGTGAGTCATTTGAAATCAGATCTAGGTGTTAGAGGATCAATTGATGTCAAAATAACGATTGTTTAAATGATGCAAATCATGTATGTTTTAATCAAAGGTTGTATTGCATCATTATGGTCTAAATATGAAGGATTTTGAAGTATTAAAGTAGTGTTTATGATTTGGAGTCGTTTTGGTGGAGTTTCGGTTTGGATTCAATTATGTTTATGAGACGATTTAGGTCAAATCGGGTGTCAAATGATTTGTATAAGGTGTGTAGGGAATCCATGAACCAATTAATGATTTCATAATATTATTTGAGTCATTGTTGGTGTATATGAACTGAAGAAGTCATGGTGGATGTGTGGTAGTCAAAAGATGAAAGTAGTCTACAAAAGAGTAAAGTAGTCTACGAAATGTGAAAGTAGTCTACAAAAGAGTAAAGTAGTCTACGAAATGTGAAAGTAGTCTACAAAAGAGTCTGGTAGTCTACAAAAGAGTAAAGTAGTCTACGAAATGTGAAAGTAGTCTACAATAGCTGAAGTAGTCAACAAAGACTATTATTCGATACATATATATATATAGACGTAGGTCGTATAGCATCGTTTACACTCGTTGATTCGTCCTATGTTTGTTATAGGTAGACAAGGGTTGTTGCTTTGTTCGGTAACTTAGCTATCCTTATTGCGTGCTACTTCGAGGTAAGATACACTGCTTTTGACACGCTGAGGGTTCAACGAAAAGAATGGTTTCATAATTATAACTTCCCGATTGGTAACTTATCTTGTTTATGGGTATATGGGGTTATACGGGAGGTGATATGGGTTATGTAGTTGACCTATGAAACCTGAAATGCAGTCCCTCATGATATGTAATGTAGTACATGTTATGATATGAAGTATAATGAAGTGTGTGATAAGATATGATGTGTGATTTAGTGATTGATATGCAGTATTTGTTGTTGTTGAATGATATTGTTGTGATGTATGTGGGTATTTCGGGTTATACGGGAGGTATTGTGGGTTATGAAGTTGACCATGAGACCTGAAATGCAGTCCCTCATGACATGTAATGTAGTACATGTTATGAAATGAAGTATAATGTAGTATGTGTTATGGTATGAAGGATAATGTAGTGTTTTTATATGAAGTAGCATGTAGAATCTTGAAATGCAGTATGACGTAGTTTATGTTGTTGTGTGCATGTATTAATGGCTTGCTCATCTAGAACACTAGACTTGCTAAGTTGCCATGTCACGTGCACGTTTAAGGGCCCAAACATAATGAAGGTAATGTGTGAAAATGTTTAGGTGGTGTGATGCCTAAACTATAATGTGTGGAATTGTTTAGGTTGTGTGATGCCTAAACTAATAATGTGTGAAACCGAGCTCGTAAATTATAATGCAGGGAAGTGTTAAGCTTAACCCGTACTTGCCCTAGCCCGGCGAGTGCGTGAACGTAGGTTGCTTGGGTGGCTCCTTGCAACATGGTCATTTAACGCAGGGCGAGTAATACGAGGGGTCTGACCCACCTCCATATACGGATTACTCTGGGATTGGCTTGCCATTCCTTAACGACGTATGATGAGTAGCCTTTTGGTTGATCATCTAGTCGGGTGTGATGCAGGGCACACTTATATGCAGATAACGAAGATACGTGTGATTATGTGTGTAATAAAAGAAGGATAGGCACAATTAGGGTGATTCATCCTAAGTTGATATGCAGGTTGTATGTGTGTGTGTTACGTGGGTTGTGCCTTAATGTTTTGTCAACAAAGTAGAAATGTTTTAATTGGACAACGCTTTATAACTTTAGTGTTATCTTACTTAGCTAATTTGTTAGCTAACACTTGTCTTTTGAATGTGTGTTGCTCCCTCAGGTTTAGCAAAGCCGAGGAAGACGTAGAATGAAAAGTGAGGAATTGGGTAGAATGCTTGATGAAGACTTATGTAACATCCCAAAACTTAATCGTTTATGTTGACTAACGTCGTTAGGTCAAATTATAAGTCCGTGATATGTTTATGTGGAAATACGTGTTTATGTGTTTATGTGCCCTAAATGTGAGATTTAATTATCTATATTGAGTGACAATAAAGTAGACTTAATGATATGTTTAATATGATATGTAATGATTACGGTGGTTAATGATATGTTTACGATATGATATGTAATGATTACGGTGGTTAATGATATGTTTACGATATGATATGTAATGATTACGGTGGTTAATGATATGTTTACGATATGATATGTAATGATTACGGTGGTTAATGATATGTTTACGATATGATATGTAATGATTACGGTGGTTAATGATATGTTTACGATATGATATGTAATGATTACGGTGGTTAATGATATGTTTACGATATGATATGTAATGATTACGGTGGTTAATGATATGTTTACGATATGATATGTAATGATTACGGTGGTTAATGATATGTTTACGATATGATATGTAATGATTACGGTGGTTAATGATATGTTTACGATATGATATGTAATGATTACGGTGGTTAATGATATGTTTACGATATGATATGTAATGATTACGGTGGTTAATGATATGTTTACGATATGATATGTAATGATTACGGTGGTTAATGATATGTTTACGATATGATATGTAATGATTACGGTGGTTAATGATATGTTTACGATATGATATGTAATGATTACGGTGGTTAATGATATGTTTACGATATGATATGTAATGATTACGGTGGTTAATGATATGTTTACGATATGATATGTAATGATTACGGTGGTTAATGATATGTTTACGATATGATATGTAATGATTACGGTGGTTAATGATATGTTTACGATATGATATGTAATGATTACGGTGGTTAATGATATGTTTACGATATGATATGTAATGATTACGGTGGTTAATGATATGTTTACGATATGATATGTAATGATTACGGTGGTTAATGATATGTTTACGATATGATATGTAATGATTACGGTGGTTAATGATATGTTTACGATATGATATGTAATGATTACGGTGGTTAATGATATGTTTACGATATGATATGTAATGATTACGGTGGTTAATGATATGTTTACGATATGATATGTAATGATTACGGTGGTTAATGATATGTTTACGATATGATATGTAATGATTACGGTGGTTAATGATATGTTTACGATATGATATGTAATGATTACGGTGGTTAATGATATGTTTACGATATGATATGTAATGATTACGGTGGTTAATGATATGTTTACGATATGATATGTAATGATTACGGTGGTTAATGATATGTTTACGATATGTGTCAAAAACATGTTTTGGGTGAAGCCCAAGTCGATGGATTTCTGGAAAAATCGAAGAACAAGTCGTTTTGTAAATTCTGGACGAAGTTAGGGTTTTTCTGATGCTAAATTCGTTTCTGGTTGTCCGAACGAACTTTAAGTTCGTTTTGGATGTTTTAAGTTCGTTAATGGACATCTAACTTCGTTTGAAGCACAATTTCGTTTTGAAGGAGCTAAATTCGTTTGCCTTGTTAAGCCTAAATTCGTTTTGTGAGAACTTAAATTCGTTTGGCACCAAAGTAAGCTAAATTCGTTTCTAATGAGTCAAGTTCGTTTGATATGAACCTAAATTCGTTCTACCAACGAAGATTATATTCGTTTGGCTGCCCCTAAGTTCGTTTGGTGTTTCTAAATTCGTTTATGAAGCATAAATTCGTTTCTGGAAGCTAAATTCGTTTGATTTTTCAAATGGCCATATCTTTTGAACCGTAACTCCGTTTTTGACAAATAAGCTATCCCTAGAATCGTGAGAGAGTCTATTTTCTAATGGTAATGAGTTTAAAGGATGATTTTGAGGTCAAGTTTCCTGAAAGGTTGAATTAGTGAGTGAAGGTCGAGTTTTGACGGATTCTATGAGTCCTAAAGTCGTACGAAAGTCCATTTAATGTCCCTAATGACTTACACTTCATATATTATTGTACGATAGGTGTCGGGGGATTACTATTAAGCACTGTTAGCTCTTGTTTGCTCGCACATACTACTACGAGGTAAGATACACTACTTTTGTCACGCTGAGGGTGCAACAAAAATGGTTTCATAAACTATAACCTCCAAAACGGTAATGTATAACCTATAATGTGGTTGGGTTGATATGGGAGGTACTCGGGGAATAATGATGACGATGCCTATGATGCTTCCCCGTAGTTATGTTTATGATATGATATGTAATGATTACGGTGGTTAATGATATGTTTACGATATGATATGTAATGATTACGGTGGTTAATGATATGTTGTAATGTTGTTATGTGCATGTATATGTGGCTTGTTCATCTAGAACACTAGACCTTTTTAGGTTGCCATGACACGTGCACGTTTTAAGGGCCCTAACGTGAAAAGATGATAGATGTGGATTAGTTTAGGATTAATGTGGAAACCTAAACTAAATGTGGTAAATGCTCGAGCTAATTAGATGTCGATAAGTGTTATGCATAACCCGTGCCTGACGGTGGTAATAGGTACGTCTAAACCGTGCTCGTATGTGGAGAGTGCGTCGTACTCGCATGTGGAGAGTACGTAGTGCCCGTATGTGGGAGGGTACTAGATACGTATAAATCGTGCTCGTATGTGGAGAGTACGTAGTGCCCGTATGTGGGAGGGTACTAGATACGTATAAATCGTGCTCGTATGTGGAGAGTACGTAGTGCCCGTATGTGGGAGGGTACTAGATACGTATAAATCGTGCTCGTATGTGGAGAGTGCGTCGTACTCGCATGTGGAGAGTACGTAGTGCCCGTATGTGGGAGGGTACTAGATACGTATAAATCGTGCTCGTATGTGGGAGAGTGCGTCGTACTCGCATGTGGAGAGTACGTAGTGCCCGTATGTGGGAGGGTACTAGATACGTATAAATCGTGCTCGTATGTGGGAGAGTGCGTCGTACTCGCATGTGGAGAGTACGTAGTGCCCGTATGTGGGAGGGTACTAGATACGTATAAATCGTGCTCGTATGTGGGAGAGTGCGTCGTACTCGCATGTGGAGAGTACGTAGTGCCCGTATGTGGGAGGGTACTAGATACGTATAAATCGTGCTCGTATGTGGGAGAGTGCGTCGTACTCGCATGTGGAGAGTACGTAGTGCCCGTATGTGGGAGGGTACTAGATACGTATAAATCGTGCTCGTATGTGGGAGAGTGCGTCGTACTCGCATGTGGAGAGTACGTAGTGCCCGTATGTGGGAGGGTACTAGATACGTATAAATCGTGCTCGTATGTGGGAGAGTGCGTCGTACTCGCATGTGGAGAGTACGTAGTGCCCGTATGTGGGAGGGTACTAGATACGTATAAATCGTGCTCGTATGTGGGAGAGTGCGTCGTACTCGCATGTGGAGAGTACGTAGTGCCCGTATGTGGGAGGGTACTAGATACGTATAAATCGTGCTCGTATGTGGAGAGTGCGTCGTACTCGCATGTGGAGAGTACGTAGTGCCCGTATGTGGGAGGGTACTAGATACGTATAAATCGTGCTCGTATGTGGGAGAGTGCGTCGTACTCGCATGTGGAGAGTACGTAGTGCCCGTATGTGGGAGGGTACTAGATACGTATAAATCGTGCTCGTATGTGGAGAGTACGTAGTGCCCGTATGTGGGAGGGTACTAGATACGTATAAATCGTGCTCGTATGTGGGAGAGTGCGTCGTACTCGCATGTGGAGAGTACGTAGTGCCCGTATGTGGGAGGGTACTAGATACGTATAAATCGTGCTCGTATGTGGAGAGTGCGTCGTACTCGCATGTGGAGAGTACGTAGTGCCCGTATGTGGGAGGGTACTAGATACGTATAAATCGTGCTCGTATGTGGGAGAGTGCGTCGTACTCGCATGTGGAGAGTACGTAGTGCCCGTATGTGGGAGGGTACTAGATACGTATAAATCGTGCTCGTATGTGGGAGAGTGCGTCGTACTCGCATGTGGAGAGTACGTAGTGCCCGTATGTGGGAGGGTACTAGATACGTATAAATCGTGCTCGTATGTGGGAGAGTGCGTCGTACTCGCATGTGGAGAGTACGTAGTGCCCGTATGTGGGAGGGTACTAGATACGTATAAATCGTGCTCGTATGTGGGAGAGTGCGTCGTACTCGCATGTGGAGAGTACGTAGTGCCCGTATGTGGGAGGGTACTAGATACGTATAAATCGTGCTCGTATGTGGGAGAGTGCGTCGTACTCGCATGTGGAGAGTACGTAGTGCCCGTATGTGGGAGGGTACTAGATACGTATAAATCGTGCTCGTATGTGGAGAGTACGTAGTGCCCGTATGTGGGAGGGTACTAGATACGTATAAATCGTGCTCGTATGTGGAGAGTGCGTCGTACTCGCATGTGGAGAGTACGTAGTGCCCGTATGTGGGAGGGTACTAGATACGTATAAATCGTGCTCGTATGTGGGAGAGTGCGTCGTACTCGCATGTGGAGAGTACGTAGTGCCCGTATGTGGGAGGGTACTAGATACGTATAAATCGTGCTCGTATGTGGGAGAGTGCGTCGTACTCGCATGTGGAGAGTACGTAGTGCCCGTATGTGGGAGGGTACTAGATACGTATAAATCGTGCTCGTATGTGGGAGAGTGCGTCGTACTCGCATGTGGAGAGTACGTAGTGCCCGTATGTGGGAGGGTACATTAAATGAAACGGTAATTTCGGTTACAACTTAACGGTGACCTAGTCACAACTTAACGAATGAGATGATATGTAATGATTACGGTGGTTAATGATATGTTTACGATATGATATGTAATGATTACGGTGGTTAATGATATGTTTACGATATGATATGTAATGATTACGGTGGTTAATGATATGTTTACGATATGATATGTAATGATTACGGTGGTTAATGATATGTTTACGATATGATATGTAATGATTACGGTGGTTAATGATATGTTTACGATATGATATGTAATGATTACGGTGGTTAATGATATGTTTACGATATGATATGTAATGATTACGGTGGTTAATGATATGTTGTAATGTTGTTATTCCTCCAGTAAATGTTGATGTTCCCCCTGCCAATGCAGCCGTGATTCCTCCTGTGAATGTTGTGCAACCGTCTCGATTTAAGTTCGAAAGTTTCCAGAAATGTGGAGCTCAGAAATTCAATGGAACACTTAACGCAGTAGGCTGTATGGAATGGCTTGATGATACTGAGATGGTCTTTGAAGCTTGTGACTGTCCAGAGGATAAAAAGGTGTTGTGTGCGAGTAGAATGTTGAAAGAAGGTGCTCGAGACTGGTGGAAGAGCATTACTATTTCAATGACTCCGGCTATGGTAACTGCTATTACGTGGGCTGATTTTAAGCAGAAATTCATTGAGGAATATATTGGGGTACATGAGCAGCGTAAAATGGAAAAAGAGTTCCGTGCTTTGACAGCTGAAGTTGGCAAAATTAATGATTATGCTCGTTCCTTTATGGAAAAGATGAAATTTGTGGGTCATCTATTCAGAACTGATGCAGATCAGGTTGCTTGCTATGTTGATGGTTTGCCTCCGAGTTATCGAGGTATCTGCAGGCAGCACAAGACTCTAACTGAAGCAATCAAGGAGTCTAAAAAGCTTGATGATGATTTTGCTGCGGATAAGAAAGTTGAAAAGAAAGAGGATGAAAAGAAGTCTGGCAATAAGCGGAGGTTTGGTGGGTCAAATCGTTTTGGTAAGAAATTCAAGGGATCTTCGTCCTCCGACAAGGGAAAGACAGACAAGGATGGAAAATGGTGTTCTAGCTGCAAGGCTTTTCATTTTGGTCAGTGTTCTGCTAAGACCCGCAGGTGCAATAGGTGTGGAGCACAGGGTCATACTTTTGATGAATGCACTGATAAAGCAAGATGTTATAAATGTGGAGATGCAAAGCACCGAATTGCCGATTGTCCCCAAATGAAGAAAGATGAGGGAAAGAAAGCGGAAACTTCCAAAGCCAAAGCCCGTGCTTTTCAGATGACGGCTGAGGAGGCAAAAGACGATGATCAGGTAGTTACTGCTATCCTTATTGTTAACTCCAAACCTGCTAATGTGTTATTTGATTCTGGTGCGAACAAATCTTTTGTGTCTACTCTGTTTGCTCCTAAGTTAGACATGACTACTAGTTCTTTACGGTGTCCTATAGAAGTAGAGGTGGCTAATGGTGCGACGTCTATTATTCGGGAAGGTTATTCTGATTGTCCGATAGAAATAGAGGGTCGTTCATTTACTGCTAACCTGTTACCCGCTACCATTCCTAGTTTCGATGTTGTTCTCGGTATGGATTGGATGTCTAAGAATGATGCTGTTGTCCTATGTTCGAAAAAGATAGTCCGTATCGCTACTCCCGACGGTAAAGGTGTCTGCGTTTATGGTGACAAGAAGTCGGGAAATGTTAAGGTGATCTCGATGATGAAAGCACTTCGTTGCATACGACAAACTAAGTCACATTTTCTAGCTTATGTAATTGATTCTCGTATCGCGAAGCCTACAGTTTCTGATGTTGAAGTTGTTTCCGAGTTTCCAGACGTTTTCCCTGAAGATCTTCCAGGTCTTCCTCCTGATCGTGAGGTTGAATTTTCTATTGATCTCATTCCTGGTGCTACTCCTGTAGCCAAAGCTCCGTATCGATTAGCTCCGACGGAGATGAAGGAGTTAATGACGCAAATTCAGGAACTTTTAGATAAAGGTTTCATTCGTCCGAGTTCCTCTCCTTGGGGTGCTCCTATCCTTTTCGTAAAGAAGAAAGACGGCTCCATGCGTATGTGTATCGATTATCGTGAGCTGAATAAAAGAACGGTGAAGAATAAATATCCACTCCCTCGTATTGATGATTTATTCGATCAACTTCAAGGTGCTTCTTATTTCTCAAAGATTGATTTACGGTCTGGCTATCATCAATTGAAGGTTGAAGAGGAAAGTGTAGCCAAAACAGCGTTCCGAACTCGTTATGGTCATTATGAGTTCCTTGTCATGCCATTCGGTTTGACAAATGCTCCAGCGAAGTTTATGGATTTGATGAACCGTGTCTGTCGACCATTTTTGGATCATTTCGTTATTGTTTTTATCGACGACATTCTTGTGTATTCAAAGTCGGAAGAGGAACATAGAGAGCATTTGAGAGCTGTCCTTCAAGTCCTCAGAGAGAAAAAGCTATATGCTAAATTCTCCAAGTGCGAGTTCTGGCTAAAGGAAGTTCATTTCCTCGGCCATGTCGTCTCCTCTGATGGTATAAAAGTAGATCCTTCGAAGATAGAAGCAGTGTCGAAGTGGGAGCAGCCTAAGTCTCCTACTGAAATCAAGAGTTTTCTCGGTTTGGCTGGCTATTATCGACGTTTTATTCAGGATTTCTCGCGCATTGCCAAGCCAATGACTGAATTAACGAAGAAAGGTGTGAAGTTTGTGTGGACCGATGCTCAAGAGAAAGCCTTCACCACGTTGAAAAAGAAATTGTGTGAAGCTCCAGTCTTAGCTTTACCCGAAGGAACAGATGATCTAGTGGTTTATAGTGACGCATCCATCACGGGGTTAGGGTGTGTACTAATGCAACGAGACAAAGTTATCGCTTACGCCTCTCGACAGCTGAAGCCTCATGAGCGGAACTATCCTACTCATGACCTTGAGCTGGCTGCGGTTGTTTTTGCTCTGAAGTTGTGGCGACATTATCTGTATGGTACAAAGTGTACCCTATATACGGATCATAAGAGCTTACAGTACGTGTTTACTCAGAAGGACATGAATGTTAGACAACGACGGTGGATGGAGTTATTAAAGGATTATGATTGTGAGATTAAATATCACCCAGGCAAAGCTAATGTGGTTGCTGATGCCTTAAGTCGCAAAGGATATGCGAAAAGTAGATTGTGTGCGATGATTACAAAGATTGAGTCGAATTTACTGGAACCTATTCGATTAGCTCAAATCGAAGCGTTAAAGGATGATAATGTGAAAGCGGAGTCTATTGGGAAAAAGAAGAAGAACAGACTCCAAATGGAAGAAAATAGTCGTGGTCTTCGAACCTACAAAGGTAGAATATGGGTTCCTCTCTATGGAGGCAATCGTGAGTTAGTAATGGATGAAGCTCACAAAACTAAGTATTCTGTACACCCTGGTGCCACAAAAATGCATGCAGATTTGAAGCCTATTTATTGGTGGCCCAGTATTAAGAACGATGTGATGATGTATGTGCAGAAATGTTTGACGTGTGCGAAGGTGAAAGCTGAACATCAAAAGCCTTACGGGAAGTTTCAGCAACTTGAGATCCCTGAGTGGAAATGGGATCACATTACGATGGATTTTGTGACCAAACTTCCGAGGACGCCTCGTGGTCACGATATGATATGGGTTATTGTCGATCGATTAACGAAGAGTGCTCACTTTCTCCCAGTTCGTGAGACTGCTCCTATGGAGAACTTCGCTACGTTGTATATTGATGAAGTGGTTTCTAAACATGGTGTTCCGATATCGATTGTGTCAGATCGTGATGCTCGATTCGTTTCCAACTTTTGGAAGAGTTTTCAACGGGAAGTTGGTACGCAAGTTCGTCTGAGCACAGCCTACCATCCGCAAACCGATGGGCAAAGTGAAAGGACTATTCAAACGCTCGAAGATATGCTCAGAGCTTGTGTAATGGATTATGGTGGTTCGTGGGATAAACACCTACCTCTTATTGAGTTCGCGTATAACAATAGTTATCATGCGAGCATTGGAATGCCACCTTATGAGATGTTATATGGTAGAAAGTGTCGGACTCCTAGTTGTTGGTTGGAGCCCGGGGAAAAGCAATTTGCTGGACCCGAATTAGTACAACTTACGGCCGATAAAGTTAACGTAGCAAAGGAAGCCTTACGTGTTGCTCGTGAAAGGCAAAAGTCGTATGCTGATAAGAAAAGGAGGCCGTTCGATTTTAAAGAAGGCGAAATGGTTTTACTCAAGGTGTCGCCTTGGAAAGGTGTATTACGGTTTGGAAAACGTGGAAAGTTAAGCCCCAGATTCATTGGACCTTTTAAGATCATTAAGAAGGTTAATGAACAGGCATTTAAGCTGGACTTACCTCCAGAACTTAATGGAATTCACAACACATTTCATGTGTGTTACCTACGTAAGTGCTATGCGAATGAAACGGATGTCATTCCACTCGAGGACGTAAGTATTAATCCCAACAAGCAGATTGTCGATGAACCTGTTGCTATAATGGGAAGGAAACAAAAGAAGCTACGACGAAAGACTATTGATCTAGTTCTCATAAAGTGGAAACACAATCACGGCGAAAGTATGACTTGGGAGACCGAGTCCGTAATGCGGGAGACCTATCCCCACCTTTTTGATGCTGAAGTGATTCCGGGGACGGAATCCTCTTAAGGGGGAGGTAATTGTAACATCCCAAAACTTAATCGTTTATGTTGACTAACGTCGTTAGGTCAAATTATAAGTCCGTGATATGTTTATGTGGAAATACGTGTTTATGTGTTTATGTGCCCTAAATGTGAGATTTAATTATCTATATTGAGTGACAATAAAGTAGACTTAATGATGTGTAAAAGGCCTATGTAGTGTGCGAAAGTGCTTTAGTGTGTTATATGTATCCCCGATAGGTGTTTTTAAGCGAAATAAAGTCGATATGAAGTCCAGGGACCAATTTTGCCAATGTTGGAAAGTTAAAAACGGGATTAGTGATTAGGGCAGCCTAATCTTTGATTAGTTTCAGCCCCTAAACCTAATTACAATCAAAGAACAAGTTTCTTTAATCCTCTTTTGATTTCTCAAGCAATTCTTCAAGGTTTTGATCAAACAAATCAAGGGTTTTTGTATTGAATCGGATCGGATATCATTTGTTACAGGTAATCTAGGTTTTGATGTCTATATTACAGATTTAATGATGTTTTATAAAGGATCAAATCTGATTTTAATAAGGTTTTGAAGTAATTAGGGTTTCAAACGTGTTTAAGCAAATTAACGATCCAAACGACATCAACGAGTTTGTAATCGATCATTATGATCAAAATATGTTTATATGTGTCAAAAACATGTTTTGGGTGAAGCCCAAGTCGATGGATTTCTGGAAAAATCGAAGAACAAGTCGTTTTGTAAATTCTGGACGAAGTTAGGGTTTTTCTGATGCTAAATTCGTTTCTGGTTGTCCGAACGAACTTTAAGTTCGTTTTGGATGTTTTAAGTTCGTTAATGGACATCTAACTTCGTTTGAAGCACAATTTCGTTTTGAAGGAGCTAAATTCGTTTGCCTTGTTAAGCCTAAATTCGTTTTATGAGAACTTAAATTCGTTTGGCACCAAAGTAAGCTAAATTCGTTTCTAATGAGTCAAGTTCGTTTGATATGAACCTAAATTCGTTCTACCAACGAAGATTATATTCGTTTGGCTGCCCCTAAGTTCGTTTGGTGTTTCTAAATTCGTTTGAAGCAGTTAAATTCGTTTTCTGGAAGCTAAATTCGTTTGATTTTTCAAATGGCCATATCTTTTGAACCGTAACTCCGTTTTTGACAAATAAGCTATCCCTAGAATCGTGAGAGAGTCTATTTTCTAATGGTAATGAGTTTAAAGGATGATTTTGAGGTCAAGTTTCCTGAAAGGTTGAATTAGTGAGTGAAGGTCGAGTTTCGACGGATTCTATGAGTCCTAAAGTCGTACGAAAGTCCATTTAATGTCCCTAATGACTTACACTTCATATATTATTGTACGATAGGTGTCGGGGGATTACTATTAAGCACTGTTAGCTCTTGTTTGCTCGCACATACTACTACGAGGTAAGATACACTACTTTTGTCACGCTGAGGGTGCAACAAAAATGGTTTCATAAACTATAACCTCCAAAACGGTAATGTATAACCTATAATGTGGTTGGGTTGATATGGGAGGTACTCGGGGAATAATGATGACGATGCCTATGATGCTTCCCCGTAGTTATGTTTATGATATGTTATGATGACGGTGGCTAATGATATGTTTACGATATGATATGTAATGATTACGGTGGTTAATGATATGTTGTAATGTTGTTATGTGCATGTATATGTGGCTTGTTCATCTAGAACACTAGACCTTTTTAGGTTGCCATGACACGTGCACGTTTTAAGGGCCCTAACGTGAAAAGATGATAGATGTGGATTAGTTTAGGATTAATGTGGAAACCTAAACTAAATGTGGTAAATGCTCGAGCTAATTAGATGTCGATAAGTGTTATGCATAACCCGTGCCTGACGGTGGTAATAGGTACGTCTAAACCGTGCTCGTATGTGGAGAGTGCGTCGTACTCGCATGTGGAGAGTACGTAGTGCCCGTATGTGGGAGGGTACTAGATACGTATAAATCGTGCTCGTATGTGGAGAGTACGTAGTGCCCGTATGTGGGAGGGTACATTAAATGAAACGGTAATTTCGGTTACAACTTAACGGTGACCTAGTCACAACTTAACGAATGAGATGATATGATGAAATTGATTAGGCACGCTTAGGGTCATGAACTCTATGCTTATATGTGATGTGGAGATGTTTATGTGATGATATGAAAGCCTAATTAAAATGACGTAAAGTTTAAAGTGACGTTTTAAATGATGAAATGTTTTTGCTTAAACCTGGTGTTATCTTACTTAGCTTTATAGCTAACACTTGTTTCTTTTAATGTGTTGACACCCCTCAGGTTAGGCAGTAAGATGACGTGTGAAGCTGTGGCGAGAGATGGGTAGATGATCAAGCTGGCTTTAGTTTACCCAATAGCTTCGCATAGACCTTATGTTATTGATTTCCTTTATGGAACTTATGTAAAGACTATGTTATGATTGCTTTATGTTGGGCAATCTTATGGATTTCTTTATTACTGATTTGATGCTATTAGTAACACCACTTATGTTTTCTCAACTGTTTTCCTTAGTTGAGTATTTTCCTAAATCGTTTCCGCATGATTTAACGCCGTTAGGCAAAATTTTTGGAAATCCATATTTTACGAAACGGGTGTTACACTTTAGCTACCCATAGATCCTACACCTCATTAGACTTTATTTACATTTTGATATTATGCAGATTTTATGAAGTACTATGTAGACGGTTGTTTTGTGTTGGGCAACCGTTGGGTTTTCATTTAGACATTTTGATGGTATGGCATGTAACACCAATAAATGCAGGAACCGAACTGTTTTTATCGGTTTTGAACTTTTAAAGTTTTCTTCCGCATCTTTTAACACCGTTAGGTGGAAATTTTTGAAAACCCATGATTTTAAATGTCGGGTGTTACAGGAAAAACACGATAAGATAAAGGATTAACGAAACTTCCCGGGCTTAAATTGCATGAATTGTTGTTGAAGATGGCATATGTGGAGCGACTTGAACGTTGTTGAGCTTCAAAGACTTGAGTCGTCTCCGTTTGATGGCGATCCATTGATGCTTCTCCATCTCCTTTTCTTTTTGGTATTTTCTGATTTTTTTGATTTTTTTGGATTTTTGGGTTTTTCTGATTTTTTTGGATTTTTCGCGATCTGGTGTGCTGGCTGACTCCGGGAGCGGCGCTGGCTAGCTGGGAGCGGCGCTGGAAGTAAGGGAGCGGCGCTGGGAAGCCCAGATGCTTTCCCAGCGGCGCTGGAGATCTTCTAGCGGCGCTTGCGAGTCCTGTACTTGCTTCGACGTCTGATTTTCCTTCACGAATTGACTTCGGCATTCCCCCACACTTAGCTCTTGACCAAGTGCATGGTTTTCTTCAGAATACAAAGCTAAATACTACTGTACACTTCAATCAAAATATCAAAATGGAAAATAACAAGCTAAAACATAAAAATAAAATAAAAACGAAATACGATTGCAATAAGTTACTTGTTTCTTCGATCCATTGAAAGCTTGCATCTGTGATTCTAAAGATATAACTTATATAAAACAAGTCACAAATGATAAAATTCAAAACAATTCACTTAATTGCAATTAGGCACATATTCCTAAAAATAAAATAAAATAAAAATAAAAGTACGGCTTGGGTTGCCTCCCAAGAAGCGCTAAGTTTAACGAGTCTTCAGCCAGACTTGGCCTAGGAACTAGGTTGAGGAAGAATACGGGGTCGGCCGGGGGCCGGTTCCCGTTGGGTAACGTTCGAAGTGACTTATGGCTTCTTTGACGTTCGGTCCTTTTCTCTCCTCCAAGTTTTCTGAGTTCCTTCGTGCTTCAGTTGATTCAACCATTTCCACGTCGATCGGTGTTTGATTTCCAGGGTTGGCTTGGGTGGTGACGGATTTGATTTCGCGAGATTCGGGGCTGCAGGGGGTTCCAGCGGCGCTGGGCACCCCTGAGCGGCGATGGCTTGAGTGGCCAGCGGCGCTGGTGGCTCCGTGGCAGTATCTGACTTTCCAATTTTGCACGAGACGGCTCCTTCCTTCTCTCGAGCAGCTTTCTCCTCAAATTTTATCCTTAATATAGCTGCTATACACTCTTGTGGTGGTGAAGAAAAGATATCCACCTCAAACTTCTTTGGTTCTTTCTTTTTTTCCGCATTCAATCTAAGGCAAAAGACTTCAAGACGTGTCTCATCATCTATTGCACCTTCTGGGCAATTCCCGACTAGCCTCTCCATTCTTCTCCACGCATCTCCTATTCCTTCTTCCTCCTTCTGTTCAAACCTCTTTACATCCAATATAGGTTGCAACTTTCTACCAAGTCATTGATGCGGTTCCATGTTTCCTCTAAGGTCTCATCCTCTTTCTGTTTGAAATCGAAGATGATCGATGTGTCTATGCTAAGTTCATCGAACTCACCTTCCTCCTCTGTGGATTTGTCTTCACCCTCATCTTCCAAAATCCATATATCGCTTCTGGTTTCGACCAATTCCTCCAAGCTTCTTAAGGTGTCATTCTCCGCTTCACCTCGGTAACAAGTCACATTTGATTCTTCATCATCGACATTTGCTCTTAGGAATACACAATCAGATCCTTCTCTTAATAACATCTCTCCTTTGTCGAAGTCCATTGTTGCTCTTGCCGAGTATAAGAACGGTCTTCCTAAAATTAGTGGAACTCTTTGACAAGGCGGTAGGTCTAGCACCATAAAGGTCGTCTCGAAGCTTAATTCCTTCACCGTTACAACTACACTTTCGACCTCTCCTCCTTGACAAGTCAAAATTCCATTCACCACTTCCAACCTTATCCCTTCTGGTATGATTCTTGCAAGTCCTAATTGGTCGAACAAGGTTCTCGGCATCACGTTAGCGTTTGATCTAGAGTCTGCAACAGCGAGCATGTTCTCCGACTGATTTATGCGACATGGAATGACAAAGTTTCCAAAGTTTATGTCTCTGATGCTGTTCCTTTCCTGCTTCAGCTTTGGTTTCGATAAGTGCTCTGTTCCTCTTCTCGATCCGTGTAAAACTGAGGTGAAACCAGGCTGCCTGGCACTCCCAGCGGCGCTGGAAGGTGCCCAGCGGCGCTGGCTTGAGGGCCAGTGGTGCTGGTGGCTCCATGGCAGTATCCGACTTTCCAATTTTGCACGAGACGGCTCCTTCCTTCTCTCGAGCAGCTTTCTCCTCAAATTTTATCCTGAATATAGCTGCTATACACTCTTGTGGTGGTGAAGAAAAGATATCCACCTCAAACTTCTTTGGTTCTTTCTTTTTTTCCGCATTCAATCTAAGGCAAAAGGCTTCAAGACGTGTCTCATCATCTATTGCACCTTCTGGGCAATTCCCGACTAGCCTCTCCATTCTTCTCCACGCATCTCCTATTCCTTCTTCCTCCTTCTGTTCAAACCTCTTTACATCCAATATAGGTTGCAACTTTCTAGCCAACTCCTTCTTTTCTTCCAAGTTTACCTTCTTATAATCTTTCTCCATCAAAATTCAAAATTGTTCGATTAAGGATATGACTAGGAAGTCCCCTTTTGCTGCTTCGTCCAAGAGGTGCTTCTCAACATCCCAGGCTCCGTAGTATAATGAGTCGATAACATCGTCATCCCAAAATGTCTCCGGCGGGAAACTTTCTACCAAGTCATTGATGCGGTTCCATGTTTCCTCTAAGGTCTCATCCTCTTTCTGTTTGAAATCGAAGATGATCGATGTGTCTATGCTAAGTTCATCGAACTCACCTTCCTCCTCTGTGGATTTGTCTTCACCCTCATCTTCCAAAATCCATATATCGCTTCTGGTTTCGACCAATTCCTCCAAGCTTCTTAAGGTGTCATTCTCCGCTTCACCTCGGTAACAAGTCACATTTGATTCTTCATCATCGACATTTGCTCTTAGGAATACACAATCAGATCCTTCTCTTAATAACATCTCTCCTTTGTCGAAGTCCATTGTTGCTCTTGCCGAGTATAAGAACGGTCTTCCTAAAATTAGTGGAACTCTTTGACAAGGCGGTAGGTCTAGCACCATAAAGGTCGTCTCGAAGCTTAATTCCTTCACCGTTACAACTACACTTTCGACCTCTCCTCCTTGACAAGTCAAAATTCCATTCACCACTTCCAACCTTATCCCTTCTGGTATGATTCTTGCAAGTCCTAATTGGTCGAACAAGGTTCTCGGCATCACGTTAGCGTTTGATCCAGAGTCTGCAACAGCGAGCATGTTCTCCGACTGATTTATGCGACATGGAATGACAAAGTTTCCAAAGTTTATGTCTCTGATGCTGTTCCTTTCCTGCTTCAGCTTTGGTTTCGATAAGTGCTCTGTTCCTCTTCTCGATCCGTGTAAAACTGAGGTGAAACCAGGCTGCCTGGCACTCCCAGCGGCGCTGGAAGGTGCCCAGCGGCGCTGGTAGAGCTGATCAAGTCGGGAAGCATACGCTGGAGGTCTTGTGCATTGTTTTTCACCCTTCTGAAGCTTTCTAACGCCCACTTGACTCGAGTTAATGTCACTTGCAACTCAATCTCCTCTGGTAATTCTCTTTTGCTATCACCTTCACGTTTTGACCTCAGATCTTTCATTGCGTCTATTACTCTTCCCAACTTTTCTTCGATCCTCCTCCAAACTCTGTCGGCCTTTTGATGCAATAGGGTCTGTGCTTCCTCAGCCCTTACAAAGAAATGGTCGTAAACGTTCTTCTCGTACCCCTTCTCTTCCGACGGGCCTTCCTTTAAGTGTTCCACCATCTTTCTCAAAGAAGCGATGAATTGCCAATGTAGTCTCATTGCTTTCTCCCATGCCTCCTCCCAACTCAAATAATTAAGTTGGTTGAATGCCTTCACTTCTTCCATCAGCCTTTCTTGACCTATGAATATCTCAGGAAGCTTCGGTCTCGAGTTGGAGTGAAGATTGTCGAAAAACCTGAACTTGGCAGGTGCCCCCAGCGGCGCTGGATAGTGCCCAGCGGCGCTGGATAGTCCCAGCGGCGCTGGTGTTCCCAGCGGCGCTGGATGTTCCCAGCGGCGCTGGTGTTCCCAGCGGCGCTGGTGTTCCCAGCGGCGCTGGTGTTCCCAGCGGCGCTGGTGTTCCCAGCGGCGCTGGTGTTCCCAGCGGCGCTGGTGTTCCCAGCGGCGCTGGTAGTTCCCAGCGGCGCTGGTAGTTCCCAGCGGCGATGGCCTGTGTAGCCAGCGGCGCTGGCCGCCTCCCAGTGGCGCTGGGGCCTCCTGTACAGATCACGTTTTCGCTTTTTGCCTCTTTAACGTCTTCTTCCACTCCCGAAACAGGTTCCCCAAGTCCTTTCCAATGCATTATACCTATCTTAGCTGAAACACACTGAACGGAAAATGAAAGAAAAAGAAAAACAAGAACGAAAACAAACACGAAAACGATTAGTAACTTCAAGGACAAAATAAAATAAACCTAAATGCAAATAATCTAAACTTAATAACTAAAAACGACAAAATAAAAATATTTTTGGATTTTTGAAAATTTTAGAAAATGAAAATACTACTAAACCCTAATTTTGACCTAAAGCTAATTTGACCTAATTAGACTACTAAACCCTAAAATGACTTAACCTAAAAACTGAAAAGTAACTTTCTCGTGCCGAAACATAAGAAAGGATCCAATTACACTACTAAACTAAGAATGTGTCGCGTCCCCGGCAGCGGCGCCAAAATACGTGATGGTGTTTTTTCGTTGTATTTAAAATTTATAAAAATGTTGTACAAGTAATTACCTCAAACTAAACACACAATAACGGGCAGAGAACCCGGTCAAGTGTAGTATAGTAAGTGATAAGTACAGGATCGTTCGCAGGGACGCTTGCACTACCTAATCTAGTAAAATGTATAATTCTAGCGGTTGGGGGTTGTCACGATTTCCTATTAAACTAATTAAAAACTGAAAAGTAAATAGAAGCCGCAACCGCTTATTCAGCGAGAGGCTTAGTCTGAAAATAGTTTGAAAAAGCAAATAACAGTAATTAAATTAAAATACTTGTTTGGCATCTCAGATCTCATGATACGACCGGATATTACTCTACCTACTTTCTAGACTGCTGGAAACTTAATCACGGCTCAAATTCTCGTTAGATTCACTTTGCCTAAGTAACTAGTGCTGTCCCTAGACTCACACTACTCTTTAAACAAATTTGTCGTTGGATTCATTGTTTAAGCATTAATGACCTAAAGTTTGTGTTACTAATTCATCTTTAAGTTACCCGGCTCTTAAGTCATGACCAGATAATAATTCCCTCCGGTGACCACAGTGCACGTTTCCATGTCACTGGATCGCGTCTGACATTGTTAAGCATCATGTTCTATTCGTCCTAATTATTATGGTTTTGGATCCCTCAGTTATAAGTGAATCACCTTTTACATCTAGTTAAAGACCGACTAGTGTTTTCCATCCTTATGTATTAATCCTAGTGTATGATTATAGACCGATCATCAGAATTAAATCAATACATGCAGATATAGAACCGATAATAATATGAAGAACTAGTAAAACATAGATCTACGATAAATAGTAAAACACACTCCAACAGATCTAACAAATAAAGTAAAATAGATAAACGTCTACATGATCACATCGATCCAAACAAGTATTCAGCCTACTAGCCTACCATTATTAAAGGAATAACAAAGTCTGAAAAGATGAAAGACATTGTTTACCGACTGAAAGTAAAATAAAAGAGTAGATCTAGGTTGAGGATGAAGATCGAAAGGTGTTAGAAGCTCCAAAACCTCCTTGGAATCTGCAAGTCGACCTAGGGTTGAATGTGGGCGGCTAGGGCTGCTGAATCGGCTCTCTCTTAGGGTTTTGAGGGCTGCTTCGGCTTAAATAGTGATTTAGGTCGGTTTGCTGAACTGCGCTTCCCAGCGGCGTTGGCAAGGTGCCAGCGGCGCTGGCATCTCCTGCTGCTTCACGTTTCACTACGTTCGGCTCCCGAATCACCTCCTTGTGTCTTGTAACTTCATAGGCCTTCATCTTGAGTCATTTGATGCCATTTACCCCCACTCGCATCTTTCGTGAACCTGCGTAAACATAGAATCCATTAAGTATCGATAGTTCCGGATGTTAGGTCCAGATTTAGTCCAGATTTACTGGACTCGCTCCAAACACGACTACTGGAGCCTTACTGAAGATCTGTCCAGAAACGTGTTCTACTGGACCTACTCCAGACTTGGAATCTGGAGTCCCTCTGAATATTTGTCCAGAAATAATGGAAGACCAGTGAGCAAATACTTGTATAGGAAATCTGGAGTATTCTCCAGATTAGCTCACTGGACTTCACCCCAGTCCAGATCAACTCTGCTGAAGACATTCTGACTGAAGTCAAAGACTGAAGTCTGAAGAAAGAAGACTGACAAATGGTGGAGTCCACTGGAAAGTCTTACCAGATCTGTACACTGGAGGATTGTCAGTGTTCTAGACCCTACAAGTCTGAACACTGATATCGAGGATTGACTTTTGCCTTTACACACTTTCCAAAGAACAATCCACTTGTTCTTTACCAAAGTATACGTGTGTAAAGATGGTTGGATAAAAGGATACAAAGTCATTTGATGTGACTTTATCCTTATTCCTTATCCAATACATTTAATGTTCTTGTCGGATCATTAAATGTATGCAACCATATTTGTACGGCACAAAATTCACTGGTGAATTTTGTTGCCTATAAATACAAAGTCATTTCCTTGAGAAAAATACTTTTTAAGCATACACTTTTCATGAAAGTGAATTTGTCCAAATACTCTCGATCTTAAACAGGGATACTTCACAACTTTAAGTATCTCGATCCAAAAGAGTTATTTGACAAATATAGATCATTTGTAACTCATAGGTTGTTAGGATACATACTTATTTGTATTATCTTGATTCCGCAACAACCTTGTATTTTATTTAACATCATAAATAAAATACACAATTGAAAAATACA
This sequence comes from Erigeron breviscapus, assembly GCA_034093135.1. NCBI lineage: Eukaryota > Viridiplantae > Streptophyta > Magnoliopsida > Asterales > Asteraceae > Erigeron > Erigeron breviscapus. Next base: position 30,948,372 of record CM067167.1, read on the forward strand.
TAATGGTCCACTTTACTTGTTTATTGCTTTAAGTCTTGTATTACTTTGTTTATATATTCTTGCATTTATTTACAAGTAATACTAGTCCATTCTAGTGCTTATTAGACTTGTTGTATTTTACACTTTCCTGGTTAACCATCGAACTTAAGGGACTCACATTTGGTATCAGAGCAGAAGGCTAAACATTGCCTAGATCTGTTTCTTGATGGCTAACCAAGAAAATACACAAGGTTTTAGTTTTGGTCCCGATCCTAATGCAAATATTAATGATCAAAATGAACCACCTATTGTTAATAACACTAATCCACCTCCTCCTCCTACTCCTGCTTCTCCACACGTACATGTGCACTACTCAAATAATCCTGTTCCTAAATTCAGTGGGAACAGTGATGAATTTGGTACGTGGAAGGCTAGGATGGTTTTGCATGTCACTGGTATTGAGAGGAACATGATAAAAATTTTAAATGAAGGTCCTTATGTACCAACATCACCTCTCAATCCCCTTCTTGATCCTTCTGGATCTAGAAGAGGAAGGGAAAAGAGGGAGAAACATTGGTCTGAAGAGGAGAGGAGATTGGTGAATCTAGACACCCTTCTCAAAAACATGATCCTCGGGGCCGTTCCAGAAACCCTAATTCCCACACTAGTTCTTTTCCTAGTGCTAAAACCATGTGGGATGAACTTTTAAACCAACATGAAGGAGGAGATGACACCATTGTCACCAGAAAGGTCTCCTTAAACAAGAAGTATGAGTCATTTTTTGCTCAACCTAACGAGTCTCTCACTGGTACTTACACCAGATTTATGAGTATCATAAACCAATTGAGAGGTCTTGGGTTGAAAAGGACAAGGATATACTTCTGGAGAAATTTTGTGATATTCTACCCACCAAATGGTCTCACATGATCCTGGTCTTACGACAAGGTAAAACTCTGCACACACACACTCTCTCAACTTTATATGGAGCTTTCAGGTACACTGAAGAAAATCAAGCCCAGAGAGTGGTGGCAGAACAAGATGCTTTTAACCATGCCTCCAGTAGTCCTAATGTGGTTAGTCATACTGAACCACATAGTACAGCACTGATATCTTCTGGGAATGTATTTTCTATGAAGAAGATGGTGTCTGAACTCATGGATTCTGGAGAGTCCAGTCAAATCTCTCCAGACTGTTATGATGAAACTGATGATGATGACCTTATTGCAATGATTGCTAAAACGTTTAACCGTTTCAAAGCAAGAGCAAATAGGCCATCTGGACAATTTGCATCCAGTTCTTCCACTGATAAGACCAATTCGACATGCTTTAAGTGTGGCAAAAAGGGTCATTTCATGAAAGAGTGCAGGTCCAACTAGTTTGTATCCAAGCCTGGTCCATTCTCTTCAAATAATAAGCCTGATGATAGCTATAAACTGAAATATAAAAAGCTTAAGGCCCAGATTGCTCTCATGGCATAACAAATTGAAAACAATAATAAGTGCATGATTGCAACAACTGAAGAGAAGTGGGTTCCTTCTGATGAATCATCTGCTGATGAAGAAGAAGAAAGAGATTGCTGTTACATGGCTCTGGCAGACGATGAGCACCTGGTGAAGGAAGATGTCACATCTGGACGATGGGTAGACATTGTTATTAAGAAGGTTAGTGATTATGATTGTGCAACTGACCAAGAACTAAAACTGGACATAGCTGAAGCTCTTAATTCTGATTTAATATTTGTAGAAACTGTTAGATCTGATTGTGTAAATGGTCTAGAAACAGATTCTTCTGAAATAACTGCTTTAAAATCAAAGTTAAAAGAACTTCAAGACATTGAACTGGCATTTCAAGCCCAGGTTCTGGTAACTGAACAATTGATTCAAGAAAAACAAGATCTTGAAATCATTTTAGAGAAAGAAAAACTGGTGATTAAATCATGGCTAGAAACCAAAAAGCCATATGATGCTGGAGTAAAACAATTTCCTGCTCAAAAACGTGCATACTTAGATGGAAATACTCATGTAGCATCATTAATACCAGTAATCGATCGATTACCAGAGGAGTTCAGGCCCACCACTGTTTATGATGAGCCTGTAACTCCCAAGACCAATTTTTACCCAGTTCAATCCCAGAGGTCAAGACTGGAGCATTCCAGATGACTGCTCCAGTTAAAGAGGTCTATCGGAATAAACCTTTGCCTCAGACCAATCTCCTACCTATGCCTAGGACTGGAAAGGCTAAGGTGTCATCTGAAGAAAATATTTTGTCCAGGTTAGAGAGCCAGATTCAAATTCTGACTCGTCAATCTCAAAGTTTTAATGCAAGATTAAACTTTATTGAGGGTACTTCATCTGGCCCTAGACAAAATACAAAACCTTTTGCTAAGAAAGTTAAATCTATTTCTCCAGTTGAGAAAAAGAAAAAGGTTTCAAAACTATCAACCCCAGTGGTCTTTTCAACTAAGACCACTGTTGAAGAAAGTGAACTAAACCAGATTGCCCCAGGGACCTATAAGGGAGGGTCCAGTGAACCCATCAGTCGATGGGTTCCCAAATCTAACTGATAAGTATCTGGTGTATGTGTAGGGCGATCGAAAGAAATATATCTGGTATCTTGACAGTGCTGCTGGCAGGATGATGACTGGATGTAAAACCCTGCTGGAGGAGTTCACCATTTCTGATGGACCCTCCATTACTTTTGGAAATGATGGTTGTGGAAAGACTGAGGGATACGGTGTTCTGAATAATGGACAAGTCAAGTTCAGACGTGTTGCATTTGTGAATGGTTTGAAATATAACCTGATCAGTGTAAGCCAACTGTGTGATGATGGCTATCAAGTTCTATTCAATATTGCTCAGGGTATCGTATTCAACAAGGACTGGAAAGTAGTGTTGATTGCTCCCAGAAAAGGGAATGTGTACGTGATGGATATGGAAAGCACTCCTTCAGAGCAGTGTTTCTATACTCAAGCTGATGAAGACACAAACTGGTTATGGCACAAAAGGTTATCCCATTTAAATTTCAAGAATATTAATAAGTTGTCCAGAAAACAACTTGCAGATGGGATACCTTCAGTTTTCTTCAAAAAGGAAAGGCCATGTCCAGGATGTGAGATGGGTAAGCAAAAACGTACCAGTTTCAAGACCAGACATAATTTCAGCATATCTGAACCTCTTCATATGCTTCATATGGACCTCTTTGGTCCAGTGAATGTTCAGACTCGTGCTGGTAAAAGATACACCCTGGTGATCATAGATGAATTCTCCAGATATTGTTGGGTGATCTTTCTGAGGTCTAAAAGTGAAGCTGCTGCTGAAATCATCAGTCTTATCAAGCAAATTGAGCTCAAGTACAGTCGAAGAGTGTGTCAGTTAAGAAGTGACAATGGAACAGAATTCCAGAATGCAACTCTGGAGTCATTCTGTACTGACACTGGCATCTCCCAGAATTTCTCATCAGCCCGCTCTCCAGAACAAAATGGAGTGGTGGAAAGGAAGAATCGAACGCTGATAGAAGCTGCCAGGAGTATGCTTGCTGAATCTGGACTGTCTACCAGTTTCTGGGCGGAAGCAATTGCAACAGCTTGCCACACCCAGAATCGATCAGTGTACATCAAAAGACACAAAAAGACAGCCTATGAAGTCTTAAGAAATAGAAAACCAAATATTGGTTATTTTCACGTTTTTGGATGTCCAGTTTACATCCTGAACGACTCCAGTCAGTTAGGCAAATTTGATGCCAAAGCTGATGAAGGGTATTTCTTAGGCTGTTCAGCCATTCGCAAGGCCTTCAGAGTCTACAACAAGAGACTGGAGAAGGTCCATGAGTCAATTCATGTCACAATTGATGAATCAAATGCTGCAATCAACAAGAAGCCAGCCCTTGACACTCCCCCAGTAACTCCAATTGTCTTTTGTGAATATGATCCTATAAACGACAAAAATGAAGATTCAAAAGACACAGTTTCCAGTCATCCTGATCTGGAACCTATTCAGAAAAAGAAACTCTCCAGTAGTACTCCATTCTATCCTTCTATTATTTTCAAACTACCCTCTGAAATTAATATTGGATCAGATGTCCGTACTACTCCCCCAGTATCAGTGTCAGTTGAGAATAGACCAGAAATATCTTCTTATGAAGAATTCCAAACTGAACCAGTACTTCAGGAAATGCCTTCAAATGAAGAATTTCATGATGCAAATCGTGATTTAAATGACTCAGATGAAGATACTGAAGTAGTCTGGCAAGATCCTCCTCCAGAAACAACTCCAGAGGAGACTCAACTGAATTCTTGCACTGATATTGTTGTCAGTAACAATCCTGGTCAGTACTCCAGATGGACAAAAGCTCATCCTATTGATCAGATCATAGGTGACTCCAGTAGAGGAGTTCAGACCAGAAGAGCCTCCAGTAATCAATGCTTATACGTTAGTTTTCTATCTTTGATGGAACCAAAGAAGATTGACGAGGCTATGGAAGATCCAAGCTGGGTGACTGCTATGCAAGAAGAGCTTCACCAGTTTGAAAGGAACAAGGTCTGGTATCTGGTTCCTTTCCCAGTTGGAAAGAAAGAACCAATTGGAACAAGATGGGTCTTCAGAAACAAATTAGATGAAGATGGCCACGTAATCAGAAACAAGGCCAGACTGGTAGCACAAGGCTACTGCCAGTCAGATGTCGACTTTGATGAATCATTTGCTCCAGTGGCTAGACTTGAAGCGATCAGAATATTCTTAGCATTCGCTGCTTATCATCAGTTCAAGGTCTACCAGATGGATGTAAAGAGTGCTTTCTTGAATGGAAAGCTTGAAGAAGAAGTTTACGTCAGACAACCTCCAGGTTTCGTTGATGAAAAGCATCCACATTGGGTATATCGTCTGGACAAAGCGCTTTATGGCCTCAGACAAGCCCCACGTGCCTGGTATGACACTCTGACTAAACATTTGTTGAAAAATGGTTTCAAACGAGGTGCAATTGACAATACCTTATTTATTCTTCATGAAAAAGGTAATTTGTTAATGGTACAAATTTATGTTGATGATATTATTTTTGGGTCTACTGATGAAAACATGTGCAAGAAATTTTCAAAAATAATGTCAACTGAATATGAGATGAGTTTGATGGGTGAACTAACATATTTTCTTGGACTCCAGATTAAACAAAACAAAGATGGCATTTTTATTAATCAGGAGAAATATGTTAGAGATCTTTTAAAGAAATTTGATATGAACTCTTCACCATCTAAACCAACTCCAATTTCTGCACCACTGACACTGGACTCCGATCCAGATGGTAAACCAGTGAACACCACTGTCTATAGAGGCATGGTTGGCTCACTGATGTATTTAACTGCCAGTAGACCAGATATTATGTTTTCAACATGTTTATGTGCCAGATATCAGTCTAATCCAAAGGAATCTCATATGCTTGCTGTAAAGCGCATACTGAAGTACCTTAAAGGTGTCCCCAGTCTAGGTCTTTGGTATCCCAAAGGCTCAGGCATGGATCTAATGGGTTATTCAGATTCAGATCATGCAGGTTGTAAGATAGATAGGAAATCCACAACTGGTGGATGTCATTTCCTAGGTGGCAAACTGGTCAGCTGGACCAGTAAGAAGCAAACTTCAGTTTCATTGTCCACTGCTGAAGCTGAATACGTGTCTGCAGCCAGTTGTTGTGCTCAGATACTCTGGATGAAGAACCAGTTGCTTGATTATGGTATTAAATATTCAAAGACCCCAATCTTTTGTGATAATACCAGTGCCATTGCTATCTCAAACAATCCAGTCATGCACTCCAGAACGAAGCACATTGATCTCAGGTATCACTTCATTCGTGATCATATTATGAAAAACAACATTGAACTCCATTTTATTCCCACTAACAAACAACTCGCTGACATTTTTACCAAACCTCTGGATGTCAAAACTTTTGAATATCTTGTTGGTGAGTTGGGAATGTTAAATCCTTAAATCTGGTGACTGCTCAGATATTGAACGCCTTTGTGTACTATCTTTGCACTATTAGATTTCTGGAACAACATTCCAGGGAAAGACTTGAAAGATATTTTTCTATTAAAAATGTTTTAAGTTCAAAGGGAATTTATTAATTTACTTTCTCACTGGACAAACTCTTCAGAAAATATTACTGGTGCTTTGTAAATATGTCCCTCTCACTGGTAACTGGACAGATTGAAGTGCGTGTTTGAGGTGACTTATGTCTCCTTGTAAATGTGTCCCTCTCATTTGTCTAAATTAGTTGACGTGCAAGTTTGAGGTTACCAGTCTTTCAAAAATGGTTTTCACTGGTACTTTACTGGAGTGTCCCTCCAGTGTACCATCAGTACATGTTCACTGGACTAATCCACCAGTGATACTGGAGTGTCCAGTCAACCTCCAGATGCACTGAAATATGTCATAATATTTTCTAAATACTTGGTCATTGTGTGTGCCACGTAAGCAAATCTTTTTGAAAATATCTTAATCCTACGTGGCATGTAATTTTTTCAACGTAATGATGGTCTTTTTACTTTGGAAAAACAAAAAGTACAACTTGTTACTGTTTGTGGGCTGTAAACCGTCATGCATTTATGTATGATGTGATGTAATTAATGCGGATCTCAGAACCCGATCAAAAATTTTATTTGATAATTTCAAATAAACCGTTTGAGTTCCACATTGTCTCTCCTATAAATACCCACTTTCAATTTCAATTGCATTTACTTCGAACATATTTACTCCCAAATCTTTCAAATTCCTTCATTTACTTCTTCATTCATTTTCCAATCATCATCATCTCTCTTATTTACTCCATTTATATTCAATTCCTTCATCAAATCTTCATCATAACCTATATATATTCAATTTCATCTTCATTTATTCTGTATAAAATGGCACCTAGACAGTCAAAATCACTCAAAAATCTCCTTGCCGCTGAATATGCTCCTTCGGATAATGTTGAAAGGGCACCTCATATCAATCTTGAGGCAAGTGCCATAAGAATCAATATGAATAACTGGATGGCAAGACTCTCACTTTCCAGTGTTCATGATGCCCAATCGATTATTGGGAGATTAAACTCATTCTTTCTCTCTTGCCCATTATATGGTGCGTTAACATTGAATCCAGGAAGGATGTACCACGAGTACCTATGTGAATTCTGGTACACTGCTCAATATGACGATGAAACTTCATCGATCAATTATACTCTAAAAGGAGGTACCAGATCCCTTGGTTTCACTGCAAGTCTGCTCAGGTCTGTTCTACAGTTAAACTATTTTGACCAGAATGAGCTGCCTATTGAGCTTCCCACTGGTATAAATACAAGGGAAGTATGCAGACTGATGGGGCACACAGATATCTTGGATGAGCATGGCCAGCTATCCAGGAAAGGGACTATCTACATGAGCAAGCTGTCAGACTCATGGAGATATTTCTTCACTCATATTGTTGAATGTCTGGGAGGCAGTTCTGGAGGGTTAGACCAGATCAATCAAACTCACCTCCAGATTGCCTACTGCTTATGGTTTGGGCTTAGAGTGGACTTTGCCCAAATTCTTTTTGATGACCTGGTTGAGCGCCTAAGAGTAAAAGGAAGAAAACCATTTGTTCCTTATATTCGTTTCCTTTCTCTTATGTTTAAGAATGCTCTTGGCGACCAGTATGATTTTAATACTACTCACTTTTCTGTGAGTGAGTACATGAGAGATCTGGTCAATCTCAGGTCTCCACTGGATGAGGTAGATATTCCTCAGTCCATGCTTTCCTTGCAAAGGGAAGAAGCTGAAATGGGTCCAGATAGAGGTCAAGCTGTTGAAGTACCATCTGGTGATGATGTACAGATCATTGAGACTGTACAGCCCATTAGACAAGTTGCTCCAGAAGGTCAAGGTACATAAGTTGTTGAACCTTCCAGACGACCTAGAACTAATAGGCGTCTGATGAGAGCTGGACTTCAGGTGAATCCTGAAAGACATCCTGGTGATGTTATGAATCTAGATGGATCACCAATTTTTGAACAAGAGGTTGTTGAGCAGGTTGTTGAGGAAGTTGAAGAAGATGTTCAGACTGATGAACATGTTTCTGGTGAGCAAGAGGCTCCACTGGACTTGAATGTAGAGGCTGGTGAACAGGTTAATGTAGAAACTGGTGAACAGCCTGGTGAACAGACAGTTGGGATGACTCCAGAATGGGATGATGTTGACTCCCCAATGTCTGAAGGTTTTGATGCAAACTTGAATTTCTGGGTGAAGATGTACAAGAAGAAGAAAATCTACCAGAAATGCCAACACCTCCACCAGAAATGCCACCACCACAATCAAACATGCCACCACCACCACCACCACCTTCAATTCCAGAACACACTCAATACTTCACTCCAGCAACCACTCAACCTTCACAATCTCAACTTCCACCTCGTGCGCCGGAGTCACCAGTTGCAACATCTGAAGCTGCAACTGAAGAGGACTGGGCACAAGTTCCTCTAATGACCAGATTACCCTTAACTCTTGAACCTCCCAGTGGTCTCTCCACTTCTTCTTCTGCCGAGGTCCAAGGCCTTTTAATTAAGGTGGCGGACCTGGAGAGATCACTCCAGACTTCATCACAGGTTATTTCAGACTTCAAATCATTATTATCAAATAACCTGGCATCTGAAATGAATGTCTTTGCTGGGAATGAGAAGCTGGTTTATGAGAAGCTTGATGAACAGGTACTGGCCACAAACAACAACACTGAAAAGATCAAAGTGGCAGTCCAGGGTCTAGAGACAAGGTTGGTTAGTTCTGTTCAGACTGCAGTCACTGGTGAACTGGCAGGTCTGAAAGAAGATGTTCAGAATTTGGTTTTTAGGGTCAGTTCTCTGGAGACAAGACCCACACTAGACCAGGGTGCAGTTGTTAGTACTATAAGTGATGCATGTACAAGGAAGTTCAGAAACAATATGCTTAAAGAAATATGTGAAGAAGTTTCTGAGACTGTTCTTCGTAGCATTCATGATGGGGTGTTACCCCAAGTAGACAACTTACTGGATGAAAAGTTGCCAAAACACTTGCCTAAAGCTGTTGCAAATGTTCAGAAGGAAGTGCAGGCACTTAAGAAAGTTGTGTCTGAAACAACTCCAGTAGCAGGTATAACTTTTGGTGCACTGGACAGACTTATGCTTGAAGATTTATGGAATGATCTCAAGTCAAGGACTGGTGATCATTCCAAGGGGGAAAAGTCGTCTGGTGACCAAACTCTGAAGCACATGTCACAAAGAGCATATGGCACTGAAGCTGGGCTAACTGAAGGAGCTACTGGTACTGAAGCCAGTGAGCCCCAGTTTGAGTCCTTCCCAGATATTCCATCAACTATGAAGTCAGTTAAGGGAAAACAACAAATGGAATCTGGAGAGGAAGAGCAAACTGTTGAAGATGCTGATGATGAAACATCCAAGAAACTTGAACAAGAATGCATCATGATAGAGATTTTCAAAAGAAATCAAAAAGATGAACTGCTGGCCCATCAAAGGGAGATGGCAACTATGGGTACTCTGGATTCTTACAATGCTGGCAGGTTAGGCATTAATATTGAAGTATATAAAAAGATGAAGGATGACCCCAGAGTTCATCAATGTTTGAGTTTACTGGATGATGTTCATGTACGCTCATTCTACGCTGAAGAAGAACAAGTCTATGATTCTATTATTTATGGCGTGAGTGTACCAGAACTCATCAGACAAAGGAAGGATGAACTGGTAAGTCTCCAGAAAAAGATCAGAAAGAATGCTGGTGCTCTGGAGATAGAGTACAGGAAGAGACTTACTGGTTTACCAAAATTGACTGCCAGACAGATCAAAGCAATCAAAGATGCTGATGTAAGCAATTTCATTCCCCTGGACACTTCTCGAAAAATAAATCGTCAAGAACTCCAATCTGCTGTAGAGCAAAGGAGAGTGTCCAAGGAAACTGAATCATTGATCCAGCAAGCCAAGCTGAAAGAAAAATACAATGAGATGTTGAATTTCAGGGCTGATGCCAGAAGGATCACTGGTGCTGAAATCAAATTGGCTGAAGATCATGAAGGCATGTCTAAGTTTGAAGTAAAGTTGACCAGGGAGGGTAACTTTACTGATGAGAGGAAAAGTACTTCAGTCCAAGCTTTTGGATGGAGTGAACTGAAGGAAATCGCTCTAACGTTCAGGGGGAAGACAAATGTGTCGACTGATGTTAAAGCATTTCTGAAAAGGATTGAAAAGGTATGGAGAAGAAAGCAACAGATGGAAGTTGCAATGGGCATAAGAACGCCAGAATCAATACCATCTTCTCCATCACCAAAGAAAGGCTACTGAAGATGCTCCAGGACAGACATCAAAAAGAAGGGCCTGACTCTTATCATTTACTTGTTGTACATTATTGTCTTATGAAAATTGTATACTATTTATCAGTTGATGTATGTAATAATAGTTGCAATTTTTTATTCTTATAAGTAAATGATTAGATTTAGTCTAAGTTAGAACTTAAAAGATGAAACTGAAAACACTCATGATCTATAAAGTGTTTTCCAGTAACTTAGATTTTTTAGACAAATCGAAACTTGTGTTTTTCAAGCATACAAAATGTATAGATTCAAGCTTGAAAACACTTGCATTATTTCTAAACAAATAGGGGGAATTGTTAGGTCCAGATTTAGTCCAGATTTACTGGACTCGCTCCAGACACGACTACTGGAGCCTTACTGAAGATCTGTCCAGAAACGTGTTCTACTGGACCTACTCCAGACTTGGAATCTGGAGTCCCTCTGAAGATTTGTCCAGAAATAATGGAAGACCAGTGAGCAAATACTTGTATAGGAAATCTGGAGTATTCTCCAGATTAGCTCACTGGACTTCACCCCAGTCCAGATCAACTCTACTGAAGACATTCTGACTGAAGTCAAAGACTGAAGTCTGAAGAAAGAAGACTGACAAATGGCGGAGTCCACTAGAAAGTCTTACCAGATCTGTACACTGGAGGATTGTCAGTGTTCTAGACCCTACAAGTCTGAACACTGATATCGAGGATTGACTTTTGCCTTTACACACTTTCCAAAGAACAATCCACTTGTTCTTTACCAAAGTATACGTGTGTAAAGATGGTTGGATAAAAGGATACAAAGTCATTTGATGTGACTTTATCCTTATTCCTTATCCAATACATTTAATGTTCTTGTCGGATCATTAAATGTATGCAACCATATTTGTACGGCACAAAATTCACTGGTGAATTTTGTTGCCTATAAATACAAAGTCATTTCCTTGAGAAAAATACTTTTTAAGCATACACTTTGCATGAAAGTGAATTTGTCCAAATACTCTCGATCTTAAACAGGGATACTTCACAACTTTAAGTATCTCGATCCAAAAGAGTTATTTGACAAATATAGATCATTTGTAACTCATAGGTTGTTAGGATACATACTTATTTGTATTATCTTGATTCCGCAACAACCTTGTATTTTATTTAACATCATAAATAAAATACACAATTGAAAAATACATAATGGTCCACTTTACTTGTTTATTGCTTTAAGTCTTGTATTACTTTGTTTATATATTCTTGCATTTATTTACAAGTAATACTAGTCCATTCTAGTGCTTATTAGACTTGTTGTATTTTACACTTTCCTGGTTAACCATCGAACTTAAGGGACTCACACCGGAATATTAACTCATTTTAGACATTGAAATGAGGCCTTTTGATATGGGTTTTTATCATAAAATGAATGCTCATCAGTCCCTGAGGTGTCAAGTGTTGTGAATCCAACCATCTTAAGTGTTGATATGTCTGATGTCGAGGTTGTCGAAGTGTCTGCTACTGACAAGAAGAGAAGGAAGAAAGATGCTCCTAGTTCCAGTGTCCCTCCTAGCATTGCAAGTCGTTTGAAGAAGAGGAAAGTTGGTGATGAAACCAAGTCTGCTGAGTTTCGGAAGCCACCTGCTCCGAAGATAGGTATAATTTCTCCTCTTCTTTATTTTGTATATTCTTTTCTTCCCCTTTTTTTTGTTTGTTTATGTTTCTTCCTAATTGCAGGTGCTTGATGTGACCAATTTATACATATCGCCCACATCATTATTGGCCATTTTATTAAGTGTTTTAAGTCGATTTTGTGTGCATTTGGCGCGTTTATGTTGTTTGTTAGTGTTTTCAGGCTCTAAACAGGTTACGTGTCCATTTGGTGCAATTTCGGATGATTTCTGAGGCCAAGAAGTTGATTTGTGAGTTCGAGAGTTGTTTAAAGTTGAGAAGATAGAAAATTTCAGCAAGTTCATAGTGAAAAGGTTGTCTTCGGATCAACAGGATTGGACTGCGCCGCAGTGGGAGCATCACCAGCCCACTGCGCCGCAGTCGGCTAGTGGAAAAGTGAGAACTCGGTCAGCAGTTTTAGACTGCGCCGCAGTGGGGTGACCAAGGCCCACTGCGCCGCAGTCAGACAAGGTGGAAAACGAGCACCTAGATCAGTTAATATCCACTGCGCCGCAGTGGGGGCATCACTCGCCCACTGCGCCGCAGTGGGACGACGGGGTTGAAGGGCTTTTGGCCGATGTTTGCATCAGATTTCCAAGGGGTATAAATAGAAAAAAAAAACCTAATTCCCAATTTATCCAAATTCTTTCTAAGAGCTGCTCTCCAAGGGATTCCTTCAAGGATCAAGGGTAGATTTCTTCGTCCGATTCATTGAAGATTCACGGGAACCCACTTAGATCGTATCTATTTTATTGTCTTGCAATTTCAATTTCAAGAATGATTGGTACATCATGTTCTTCTTTTATTTTGATTGTTATTTTAAATTAATCATGAGTGGCTAAACATTCAATCATCCACCTTGAGAAACTAGACGAATGATGTGATTGCTATATGTTTTAATTCAAAGAGTTGATTTCAATTATCGTTGTGTCGAATTCTTGATGATTTAATTCCTTTATATATTATTATGATATTGGTGGCATGTGTGTTCTTCGTTAGTGGTACTAGTTGGATGCAGATGTGATTTTCAAATGGTTGCTTGTCTATGAGCAATTATCACTAGTTCATGGTATGATAGTGAATATCATTTTAATAAAAGGAGTCATTTTGTCAACGTGTTTTATAACGGTTGGTGGTACCACGTTATCTTCACATTAGGCACAATTGTTAATTCGATAGTCAAGCAAACTAATTGTTGGTAAGGTTGTCTAGGCATTGGTGGTACCGGCTTGGGTAATTAAACTAGTAACTTAGGTGATTGGGTAATTTGCTCACGGTTGGTGGTACCACGTGAGCACCTTAATCCTTTTACGATTATCTTTTCAACTCAATGAATTTGGTTTTAATTGAATGCAATCATGTTTGAAGTCTAGCGAATTCAAGGTGGATGATCTTTATTAATATTGTCTGAAGCTTTTCTTTACTTTTATGCGTTTTGTCTTTTAAATTTATTTTAATTTAATTGTCAAAGTGAGACTCGAAGCAACACCCTGTTTCCAAACCATTTTATTAAACAACTAGTTCAAACCAATCCCCGAGAACGAACACGGACTTACCTCTTAACTATATTGCATACGAACGGGTCCACTGCCCGATAGTGTGTAGTAGTGAGTTTCTAGGTATTTCTAGTTTATAATTTTTAAACTCGATTTAGCACATCAGTGCTCATGATCAAGAGATTTTCAGCTGGCTGGAAGGTGAAGGTATGAGCTCTGAAGATGTGAAGAAGATAGACAATATGGACAATGAGACTTTTCTCCGTGTCTTTCAAAAAGATCGTCAATTTCATGCCTATCTTGATACTTTCATTGCTAGACGTGCTACCAGAATGTCTGTTGATCTTAGGTCCAAAAGTTTGGAGGTTCAGTCATTGTTGGCTACTGTGGAGGATTGCAAGGCTAGGGAGGCTAGGTTTGTCACTTCAGTTGAATCATCTGACATTGTCCAGGATTTGAAGCAAAAGATGCGTGATTTGGAGGTTGCAGCTACTGTTCGTGAGGAGGTTGTGTTAAAATTGCAACAAGAGTGTGATGCAGAGCGTGAGAGCAGCAGGTTATTGCGCGAGAAGGTTGATGCTTTGGAGAATGATAGGGTCAGGTTGGTTACAGAGGTTATTCCTCATGTGAGCAAGTCTTTACTATACAATGATGAGGTTGGGCAGCTTTTGGGGGAGATGACTTCAGCTGAAAGAGCTGATGAGAGGTCCACTGTGCTAGAAGAGTTTGCTGCCGAGGGTAAGTGTGATTTGCAGCGCAGGGGGGATTTTATTGCGAATGCCTTTCATGATCTTGATGTTGCTGACCAGAAATGGAGAGATGTTGTCTTTCCTTACCTGGCTAAGGTTGTTGTTGATCTCAATGCTGCTGTTGATGACTTGCTGAAGATTGTTCCTATGA
>CM067167.1:30963729-30988393 GCA_034093135.1 Erigeron breviscapus
TACGATCGGGTCCACTGCCCGATAGTGTGTAGTAGTGAGTTTTTAGGTATTTCTTGTTTATAAATTTTAAACTCGATTTAGCACATCAAGTTTTGGTCTTAACTTAAGCAATCATGTCTGAAGTCTAGCGGAGTCAAGGTGGATGATATTTACCATTATTGTTTGAGACTTACCTTTACTTTATACGCATTTGTCTTTTAAAGTTATTGTCAGAGTGAGAAGCAAAGTAACACCCTTTTTCCAAACCCCTTTACTAAACAATTAATTCAAACCAATCCCCGCGAACGAACCTGGACTTACCTTTTTACTATATTGCATACGATCGGTCCACTGCCCGATAGTGTGTAGTAGTGAGTTTTTAGGTATTTCTTGTTTATAAATTTTAACCTCGATTTAGCACTTGCATGCTTATTATATGGATATATCCTTGTTGCAGGTGTCTGATGGACATATTTTACATGAATGTCCTTTTTGATTAGTCTCCGGAGTTTGATTATGTGGGCGTCCCCACTTTGTATATATATATATATATTTATTTATTTATTTTTTTTTAATATACGTATATATATAATATATATAATATCTATTATTTAATCATGTATATATATATATTATATATATATATTTTTTTTTTTTAAAACATAATAGATAGATATAAAAAGCCTTTATTTAGTAATAAGAGGAGGTTACATACCATACCCTCGAGGCTTTCTTACAATAATTATGCAAAAAGTAAAAATGCATTGTGTGACTAGGGCTTGCTGTCTAAGGGCTCTAAACCCGTCCAAACGCCCGTACGATGGTCCTTCGTTCCATGAGAGCCAATGAGGCCCGTTCTGACCCCCCTCTGGCACCTTCCTTGCCTTCGTCACCAAGGTCCCTATTCCTCCATCTGACTGATATTTGATCATTCCATGTGTAACTGACGGGATCATTTCAAACCTCTGGATTTCTGGTCTCCCTAAGATTGCTTGGTAGCGTGAGGTTCCTTGGACTACTAAGAATGCTATCTCTTCTGTCCGCTCTCATCGACTTTTCCGATTGTCAGTCTTATAGACAGCTTTCCTATCGGCTTAGCCGTATCTCCGAAGTATCCTTGCAACGAAGCCTCTGTCCTTTTGAAGTTCATTCGTGAAACAAGATTTAGCTTACAGAATACCTTCTCGTAAAGGATGTTGCATTCGCTTCCTGTGTCTACACATGTTTGTTTAACTTTCGTATTTTCAAAAAATGCAGAAATTACTAGTGGGTCCCTGAAAATGGCGGTCTTGCAGATTGATGGAAATGTAATTCTTGCCATGTTCCCTCTATAAGTTTTTGGAGGATTTTGTTCCGTTCCGGGCTTGTACCTTACAATGGTGTAGATAGTTTTCTCAGGTGCCTTCTTCTTTTCATTTGTTTCGTCCTCTTTCTTAAAGCCTTGTTGTTGCCTGACACTTTTCACTAAATGTGTCAGCTTCCCTTCGTTTATCGCCTCTTCTATTGCTTTCCGGAGCTGCCAACATGCATTTGTATCATGGCCGTTGTCCCTGTGAAACTCACAGTATTTATCTGGGTCCTTCCTATTTCTTCCACTTAATCTGGGTGGGGTGGGGAAGGTCTTTGTAACACTTTCAGTAAATAATATTTCCTTAGGGCTCTTGTGCATCTCTGGGAGGTTGACTTGAAGGTACCTTTTGTCATCTTTGTAATACGGGTTATACCTTGTTTTTCCCTCTTTATCATTCACCCATTTTCCTTTCCTGCTTGCTGGACCTTTTTTCTCCTGTGGGGGGCTTGTATCCCCTTTCGAGGCGGTGTCTCTGGCATCTAAGTACACGTAAGCTCTCTTTCGAATCGCTTCGTACGTCTTCGGGAGGTCCCTATACAAGAATTCGGCCAGCCCTTTGCTCCGAAGGCCATACACAATTCCTGATATCCTCTGAGACTCAGGGAGGTCTACGATATCCTCTGTATCGGTAGTAAACCGATTACATGAATTTTCTTGTGCTTCTTTTGTTGGCTGAAACGGGTTCTGAATTTTTCTTTGAGGTCATCGAAACTAGTGATTGACCCCTTCGTGACATTTTTCAACCACTCCCTAGCATCTCCTTTGAGTGCATATCTAAACGCTCGACACGCAACTGGTATGTTCCATACCTTCATTTCTGCAACCCCCTCGAATGCTTCTAAAAAATCATCAGGATCGCTTTTCCCATCATACATACCCAGGTGTGACGGGTACTTCAGGTCCTTCGGGAGTGGGTAGTTATGTATCCAAGCGACAAACGGGGAGTTGTCGATATTTCCCCCGACTGTCTGTAATTCCAGTATATTCTGATACACTGGAGGCCCCCAGTTCTAAGGGCCATACGATCCTTGATTGGGTGCGGACCCCGGTGTCTGCGTGACATATTGTGGTCCTCCTGTGCCTATTGAGGCCCCTTGGATCGGTGTGGTATATTGTTGTGCATTATACTGTGGTGTATTATACTGGTGAGGTTGTGGCTGTCCCGTCGGCTGATTGCCATACAGGCCCCCCTGCGAGTTGCCCAAAGGCTGGGCTCCAAATGGTTGGGGGTTGTACTGTTGTGCCCCTAGCTGTGGCCCGTATGCACCTCTGTAACTTTGACCCTGTGGTCCTTGAGACTGGTAGCTTCCTGATGGGAAATTATAACCGGCTGGAGTGTTGTACACCAGGTTGGTGTTGTTTCCTCCGGCGCTCATGGGCACATATTGAGCATTCTGTGCGGGCACAGATCCTGCTTGTGGTATGTTGCTCTGTTGAGCCCTAGGGCCTGCGTGACCCTGGGGGATGTTGACTTGTGGGGCAACTCTGGTTGGGGTTGCGTCTTCTGGCCTTGAGGCTTCGGTTGCCTAGGGCTGCGGTCGGTGCAGAGGTGTTCGGGGACGAAGGCCTTCACTGTTTAGTCCGAAGCCGAAACCAGCTCCGACTCTTTACCTTGTGTCTCGAGGATACCGCCGAAATCCTCTTGGGGGAGTTTCTACATCATAGTCGTCCTCTATCTCATCATCAAAGTTCAACACTCTACTGGTGCTGCCCAATGCCCCATCCTCAGCATGTGCCTCATGGTCTCCTGGATATGGCTATAATTTCGGAGAATAAAATATGGATCGAATAGTTGCGGGGCCCTTGAGGGGGATCCTCGCGAGAATCTTCGCTATTCTCCTTGGATCTAGGTCGATCGCCCAGAGTTTCCCTCGGTTTGACGATCTGCATGCTGATCGCCGTTGATGGGCGCTTCAGTGGCTGGTCCCGATCTGAGAGGGGTATTCATCCCGGGTTCATTCTCGGTAGCCTATTGGGAGTCTTGTCCGAATCCTGGCGGTACGTCTTCCATTTCTTCCTAATTTGGTTCGATGTAAATTATCACAAAAATAAAGATGATGGTGGTTTTGGGATCCAAGCGTGAGGTCCCACGGATGGCGCCAAATGATTGTGCATCGAACCGGGGTTAGGTTGAAGATGGGATTATGGGTGTTTTGGGTTGTTCGTTGGCGATTCCCCGAAGGTAGGGTTCTAGCCTCTTTACGCCAATCGAACGAGTATATGATCTATGTATGTGTAGAATGCCTTGAAAGGTCTTTAGGTTCTCCTTTTATAGGGAGAATTTATCTTGGGGAAGAAGCTAGGTCTCTTTAGGGTTTTCCTAAGTCTTAGGCCAGGAGTATTCTTTCCCTAATTATCGGCCCCATATGATAAGAACAAATCCCGACTTTGTAGGGAAGCAATTCTTATCTATTTTATCTTCTGCGAGAGCCTTCGTCACGGAGAAGCCTTCGTGTCGTAGCGTGTTACTGTTCCTTCGTGTGATAAGTCCTGCGTACCGCTGGGAGGGTATATCATCATTTACTTTTGTTGATTATTATAACTTACAGTTTACGTACCCTAAGTTGTTGATTGTAGAGTGAGATCGATGTGTAGTAGGGGTGTTGGAAAAAACCAAACCCAAATAACCCGACCTGACCCAAATGGGTTTGGGTTATACGGGTTGGGTTATTCGGGTTTTGGGTTAGTTATTTGGTTAACCATACCCATATAAACTTAATCGGTTCGGGTTGTGGGTGATAAAATTTCATTTTGGGTCAACCCGAATAACCCGAATAAATTCTTCTTATTCTTTGGTAGAATTATTATAATGATAAATATGGCATAGTTACTAGAATACTAGCAGAAATCGACGATTATAATTTTGTTTTTCCATTACATCTTTTAATATATATAAATTTTGTCTAGCATTATGTTATTTATTATTGTAGAATTGGAAACAAGAAATGTTTGTACTTCAAATTTAGAGTGACTGATCACTAAAGTAACAAGATATATAAGAATTTGACTTGAAAAAACAAGAAACATTCTTTTGGACTAGACTGGTATAATACATACTCTCTTCTTTTGTGTATTCTAATATTCTGATCATGCGTAATTTGTTTTTTTGTATTTTGAATTTCTAATGATGTACTTCAAAACTCATATGTTGGAATTGTTATGTAGCTAAAATATTGTAATGTACATGTAAATGGGCAAACGACCCTATTTTTTATATTGAAAGTTTTTGTAGTTGTTTCAAAACTTTTTCAATTGGTTTATTTGGGTTTAACCCAAAACCCAACCCGAACTAACCCGAACCATTTAACCCGAAACCCAAAACCCAAATCTTTATTCGGTTCGGTTTATAGGTCACATTTTGTATGACTCAAACCCGAATAACCCGACCCATATAACCCGAAACCCGAATAACCCGACCCATCAACACCCCTAATGTGTAGGTGTTATAGTTGTTAAAATAAACAAATTAATAATTTAATATCGAGTATTTACCAGCTATACTATGATAGATGGATAGACTGATAGTCAATGTGGGGGGGGTTTTTGACCGCACACCGTCCAATACATTAAACAAATGAGGAACAGTTGAAAAAGACCAATAAATTACTGTTTCGGGTATTGGGAAAACCCGACCGCACTCACGTGACTTGGCGCCAAGGAACAGAGATCCTACATGTTATATTGATATGGGTCCAGACATGGCTTTCGCATACGTGTCAATACCCCATTCGATAAATATAATTAGTTTGGACATTTGCTCTTTTTTTTAAATAAAAAATTAGATATATATTGTCTTTAAACGTCTTCTCAAAGTTGGCTAAGGTCATTTTATGTGTACTTTGTTCGTCGATTGTTATCCGAAATATTGCATTAGCTAAACACTTACCATGATTAGCTTGTTAATTCTCGAAAGAGACGCTGCTAATAGTCGAAGACGTTGATGATGTGAAAATATTTCAGTGGCGGAACTATGTATTGACCAAGGGTGTTCATGACCACCCCACTACAATGTCTATAAAAATCTATATTTCTAATAATATTTTATGTATTTATCTAGTTTTAAAGGTATCTGACAACTGCATGCTGATGTAACTTAATTAAGTAGTGTAATTTTACTTTTCTTAATACTTTAAAAACTGTTTGGTGACCCCAAGATGAGAATCCTGGCTCCGTCGCTGATATCATTGTAACCATCTTCTTCAAACATATCATTAAGAGAATAAGAGAACAATAGCTAGCTAGTTGTACCAAACATCACATTTATTTATCAGTATCAAAACCGTTGAGTATTTGATTTGCATCCGTGTTTAATAATTGCACGCTTAAAAATGAAGTTTATTGTACTTTCATGGAACTAATAATAAAGGCTAGGTAATCATCTATACTAATTTATTTTTTTAAAAGTTAACTATTACTCACAACTGTATCTAGTAAAATAGTAATACAGATCCTTTACAACTTACATATAACAATTATAATAACTTTAATCTACACCAATCGATTCAATTAATGTTTTCATTCTTTTTTGTATTCTTATACCAAAGAAAAGCCAACGATTCATTATTTTGCATAATGTTCTCGACGTTGACACTAGCGTTTGAAAATCATTCTTTTCTTTTTTTTCACAATCCCTGCATTATCATGGATCTCCACTAAATCATTTATCATCTATACTACTTATTAACCTTAGGTTGAAAGTTACACAATTTGAATATGCCAAATGACAATTTTACCCTTACATCTTAAATCAAAGCTAATACTTATTTTATATATTTAGTCAAACTTTTTATTTCTACAATTAACTCAGTTCTTTATTTTAGTTTATCTTAATTTTAATTTTGAAAATCAGCATTACACGACATATATGAATTATTGTACTATTATGAATTTTAACATCATGTTTGTGAGCACAAGTTAGAAAACCCCAAACTAAAATTGACTATTAGATATAATAACTAAAAGTTTGAAATTTTGACCTAATATATTAATAGGTGTTAGACTGTGAGGGGTACAATGTATATTATTGAAGGTGTAAGTAATACTATAAATAAAAAGTCATAAACTTTTTATCAAGTTCATAGATAATAATGTAGATACTTAATTAGTTGTAAGTTGTAACTAATAGTATGGCCGGATATTAAGTGAAATAATACTTGACACACTTATAGTGACGAGAGATATGACACTATAACCGAGCCGAATGAACATGAATAGAGCTTGTTAATATTTGTTATCCAAGTTTAGCCGAATAAATAAAAAAATATTAAGACTTAAAGATGCATATAATGATGTGTTTGTGTTAAAATTGAAGGGTTTTCTCATTAATCTTGAATATCTCTTACAACTTTTGGTTCATCTATTTATATATGGAAACAATAAATAAAAGGGTTTTTTTTGTTGCCTAAGTTCTCTCATTCTAACACTCCCCCTCAAGTTGAATATTGGGATTACCAAAATTCAACTTGCTTAGACATTTGTGAAACATTGACGTTCCCACTGCTTTAGTTAGAATATCAGCAATTTGATCTTCAGATTTAACAAATGGCAGCTTGATAATCCCGTCTTCAAGCTTTTCCTTAATGAAATGACGGTCAACTTCCACATGTTTGGTTCTGTCATGTTGTACCGGATTTTCTGAAATTTGAATAGCAGCTTCATTGTCACTCATGATCTGGATACTTTCTCTTGGAGCAAAACCTATTTCTGATACAAGTTTTCTTAACCATAACGCTTCTGCTAAGCCTCTGGCAATACCTCTAAACTCAGCCTCAACACTTGACAAAGAAACAACCTTTTGCTTCTTACTTTTCCATGTAACAAGATTACCTCCTACCATAGAAAAATATCCTGAAGTTGATCTTCGATTACCTTTATCTCCTGCCCAGTCAGCATCTGTATATATCTGAATTTTAAGATGACCATTAGCCTTAAATAACACCCCATGTCCTGTAGTCCCTTTAAGATATCTGACAATTCGTAGAACTGCATCCATATGATCCACTTGAGGTTGGTGCATAAACTGACTCACTACTCCAACAGCATATGCTATATCTGGACGGGTATGAGCTAAATAAATGAGTTTACCCACTAACCTTTGATATCTATTCTTATCAGCAAGTTCAGCTTTTGTCTTCATAAACAACTTCTGGTTAATAACCATAGGTGTGTCAGCTGGCTTACAGTCAACCATCCCTGTTTCAGCTAAAAGATCCAATATATACTTCTTTTGACAAATGAATATTCCATGGTTTGACCTTGAAACTTCAATACCAAGAAAATATTTAAGATTTCCCAAATCTTTCATTTCGAATTCTGCAAATAATGCTTTCTTCAGTTCTCAATCTCTTTTTCATCATTTCCAGTGATAATCATGTCATCAACATAAATTATTAGACATGTCACTAGATTCCCTTTATGACTAAGGAACAACGTATGATCTGAATTACTCTGCCGATATCCATACTTCTTCATGGCAAGTGTGAACCTTCCAAACCAAGCTCTAGGTGACTGCTTTAATCCGTACAAGGATTTCTTCAATTTACAAACTTCCCCGTTTTTGAAATCATGAGAAAATCTCGGAGGAGCTTCCATATAGACTTCTTCTTTTAGTTCTCCGTGCAAAAAAACATTCTTCACATCAAACTGATGAAGAGTCCAACCTTGATTTGCTGCTATTGAGAAAAGAACCCTTATAGTATCTAATTTTGCAACTGGGGAAAAAGTCTCTGAATAGTCAATGCCATACGTCTGAGTGTACCCTTTTGCTACCAGTCTTGTAAACCTTTCTACATCACCAACTGGCTTATATTTGATTGTATAGATCCACCTGCAACCTACCGGCTTCTTTCCTTTTGGCAAAATGCATTTATCCCATGTATCATTCTTTATGAGTGCTTCCATTTCATAATCCATAGCATCCTTCCACTTTTTCAATTTCAAAGCATGCTCTACTCCTGATGGAATTTCTTCTGAATATAACTTTGCTGTAAATGCTTTTGCTTCTTTAGACATATTTCCCTCTGCAATATTGACATAATTGCCTACCGGATATCTGGTCGACCGAGAACTTCTTTCTGGAGAATACCGTTTGGCTGGTATTCCTCTAGTTGACCTTGGAGGAAGAACATACTTTTCTGGAACTACTTCTTCTACATCATCTGGTTCTTCATTTACTTCATCATGCTCTAAATTTTCCTGCACTTCATTATCTGGAATACCGGTTTCATTCAAAGTATAACTCGGTGCAGAATTACTTACCTCGGATATCAGGCCTGGACTTATATTCGGATTGTCACTTTGAGAGGAGGACTGTAAATCTTTATCTGCATTTGAAGAAACACTTGGAGTAGTCTGTATCTCTGACGAATATCTCAGCCAACTCATTGTGTCACTGGAACTACTTCTTCTACATCTTCTGGTTCTTCTACAGTTTGTTCGTGCAGATTAAAGGGAACATATACATATGTATATAAAACGAACAGATATATGTTTATTAAGAAACCAAATATAAGTAAAAAACATAAAAAGACGCGAACATACAAAGTTTACATATTCATTGTAACATCCCAAACGTTTTGTGTTTGACTATTTGACTTTCCGTTAGTTAACGTTCGGTTCGTTAAGTTATGTGTCTTATATGTGATTATGAGATTATGTGCTTATGTGTTTAATGTGAAATGAGTAATGTAATGTTTAATGAAAGTAATCAAAGTGACGTTAAGTAATTAGGTGCTTGTTAGTGTGTTAAGACTCCCGGTAGAAAGATAAGCTAAGAAAGTTAAGTTTAGAAGTTGAGGGGTCCTATGTGTAGGATTAATAATGGCTGTCCAGGGATTAGAGGACAATTAGGCAGCCCTAATTGTCACAAATCTGATGTAACTAGTGTGTGAGAAAAGCCCTAGCCGATCCCTTCCCCTTTCCAAGCCAAGATCCATTCGTTTCGTATCGTTTTTGATCAAGTGTTGTTTAGATCTCGAGTCCCCTACATCAAGTGCAGGTAATATAGGTACAATCCTCTTTGAAATCTGATTATTTGAGTCATAGATGAGTATTCAATCCAGGCCATGGGGTTTGGGTTGGGTTATTTGATTAAACGTTTACCGATTTCATGTTATTCGGGTGTTTGAATGAGTGATTCATGTTGTAGAGGATTAAAGGATTGATTGATTGATTAAAGTCATTAAAAGTGTTGTCAAAAAGGTTAATTTTATGTCTCCAGGTCGAATTAATGGTTGATGTTCGTATGGGATTCGATTAAAGGGTTAAAAGTTGGTTTTTGGTCGAACTGGGTTTTGTGCGGTGCACAAGGATTTTGTGCGGTGCACAAAAGCAAGTTTTGAAAAATGGATTTCTGAAGGGTGCCCGTTATGCGGCGCACAGATGATATGCTCAGAAAATCGATTAGTTTCTGTGACGAAATTTGTTGATTTGTGCGGTGCACAGACTTTTTGTGCAGTGCACAAATGCTTTTTATGGTTTTGTGCGGCGCACAGGACTTCCATGCGGTGCACAAATGGGTCCAGTTTGGTACCTAAGTTTTGTTTAGCTTATAGAACAATCTTATACTCATTATAGGTAGTCGGGAGCACTTAGCAAGCACCGTAAGACACTTTAACTCGTTGGTAAGCTGTATCAAGGTAAGATACACTACTTTGACACGCTGAAGGTTCAACAAAAGCATGGTTTTCATATTTTAACTTCCCTAACGTTATCTTGTTGCTTATGGGTATTCGGGGTTATACGGGAGGTTGTATGGGCTATGTACTTGACCACCGAGACCTGAAATGTAGTCCCAATGATATGTGATGTGATGTTATGCTATGAAGTGATATGTAATGCCTTGTGATGTAATGAAATGTGACACATGTTGATGACTATTGAAATGTGCATGATTGTATGGCTTGTTCATCTAGTTCACTAGACTCTTTAAGTTGCCATGTCACGTGCACGTTTAAGGGCCCAAACGTAAAGATGTATATGTGATAATTGTTTAGGTAGTGTAAACACCTAAACTATATGTGATGTGAAATCGAGCTCGTAATTTAGATGTGAAAGTGTTAAGCTTAACCCGTACTTGCCCTTGCCCGGCGGGTGCGTAGATGTGGTTGCTTGGGTGGCTCCTTGCAACATGGTTAAAGATGTGAAGAGTAATACGGGAGGTCTGACCAGCCCCACTTGTCATGTGCATACGGATTACTCCTGGATTGGCTTGCCATTCCTTAACGACATTGTTGGACAGCCGTAAGGTTTGTTCATCTAGTCGGGTGTGACTTATGTCACCACCACAAAGATGTTTAGATGTGATATGTGAAGATGTTAAAGATGTATAGGCACTTTTAGGATGATCTATCCTATATGAAAGATGTTAAATGCAATGATGTGATGTATTGAGATGATATGTGCCTTAATGATGTAATACGGTTTTTATATAATGTTTTAATTGGACAAACGTTTTATAATGATGTGTTATCTTACTTAGCTAATTCGTTAGCTAACACTTGTTTCTTGAAATGTGTTGTTCCTTCAGGTTTAGCAAGTCTTTGACGGATGATGAATAAG
Organism: Erigeron breviscapus; assembly: GCA_034093135.1. Lineage (NCBI taxonomy): Eukaryota > Viridiplantae > Streptophyta > Magnoliopsida > Asterales > Asteraceae > Erigeron > Erigeron breviscapus. The sequence continues at coordinate 30,974,618 of CM067167.1, forward strand.
AGCGAGGCATGGGTAGATAGTCTTGATGATGGCTTTAGCTTACCCGTAGTGGCTGCTCACTTTAGACTTTTGCATTATGTTATGACTCTTGAGACTTGTATTCGTATTGTGGTCGGTTGTTTTATGTTGGGCAACCGATGGATTTCCATTTAGACTTGTTTCAATGGTATGACGAGTAACACCATTTAATGAATAAACCAAACTGATTTATTGGTTTGGACTTTTAAAAGTTTATTCCGCTTTCTTTGACGCCGTTAGGCGAATTTTTTTGGAAATCCTTATTTTCAAATGATGGGTGTTACATTCATATTATTCGTTATTTATTATAGGTTTATCACCATAGTTAATATGTATGTAGGTATATATATATACACACCATGTACGATAACAAACAAACATATAGCTAGACTAACGTTATCGAACAACTAAACGAATGTTGACGAAAATAAACGTACAAGGCAAAGGCATTCGTATTTTTATCGTTTCACTAAACAAACGGAAAATCTTGTTTATGTTTGTTGGTTTCTTAAATATATGAACACAAACTTAACGGACGTGTCGTCGGATAATTTCACGTCCTTGTTTGGAAACATTTTGCTCTTTTTATAGTCCTAATGAGAAATATAAAGATGTTAAAGGCAGAAATATATGACAAACCAAGATCATAACCACATTAACGTACACTTCAAGATAGACAATGGCAATTGGCAAATGTATCACCCTTTGGGATTTCAAAAAGACTTTTTTTTCTTCTTTTGGATGGCTTTCAAGAAGACACTAGTTGCACGTTGCTTAAAAAGTAAGGCCCAAACAGCAGGCCATGGATATTGACAGTAGACTTATATATTTATGACTAATAATTAGTTACAACTACGGATTAATAATGTATAATGGCCTAATAGGTCAGGCTATTAATGTCTGTACCATTATGTACTTGTTATCTATGTGCATGGTTTCATCACCACATTTTCTCCAACCCAAATTTTTGTAGCCTTTCTTGTTCCACGTATTATTATTATTATTATTATTATTATTATTATTATTATTATTATTATTATTATTATTATTATTATTATTCAATCTGAGGTTCCCGCCGGCGGTGTTGGCCTTCTGATAGTAGCTAAGAATAATGTTTTCTTTGTATATTATGTGTAACACAACATAAACATTTACATCTGCCGATTGAAAGAAAAAAGAAGAAAATTAAGAGATGACTTTGTGTGGGAGAGAGAAAAAGGGGGAGTTAGTAGAAACAGTAAAATGAAATCTGGCAATGTGAAGTTGGGAACATAATATATAAGGATGAGTAAATTTTTTTTGATGAACACGTGTTAATGAGAATTGTGAAATCATGTGACTACTCTTACTTTTTGTCATCTTTCATAATATATAAAATAATAAAGACAATACATCTTCTCTATATATATACAAATTATATACATAGGCAAAGTAACTTTCAATCATAAAATAAACAATACGGAGTAATTCTTTTAAAAAACTCCAATTTAATCATCATACTTTCTTTATTTCTTACTAGATGTAGACCCGTGTTAACACACGGGGTTCATAAAGTTTTTAACTTTATAAGTTATATACGTGTGTAGATGAGAAATGATAGATGTTGATATTGACTTTCGGTGTCCAATAATTGCAAGGTATCAATGGAAGTTGTTCAAAATTTTTGGAGAAGTTCAGCACATTATGTGTTTCAAAAACAAAATCAACATTTAAAAAATGGCATTGTAAAAGGTTAACAAATAAAGTTGGAATTCAAATTCATAAACTAATTAAACAGTAGCAGATAGTGCATGGAAAAAAGTAAACAAAAGTCTTAAAATTATTAGTTTTTCCAATGTAGAGGAACGAAAACGATGGGAACTAAAAAATCATAAATTCTGTAACACCTCTTTGTAGACCACATTTCTAGTCTTGTTGGATGGCTTGTTGTCTTCATCACGAATCAACACCTTCAACCCTTTCTTGCTCTTGACCCGGGACACGGCTACATATAGTTGTCCATGACTAAAAACCGATTTCTTTAAAAATAAACCCACTTGGGAAAGCGACTGACCCTGGCTCTTGTTTATAGTCATTGCGAAGCAAACAACAATAGGAAACTGTCTTCTCTGCAGTCTGAAAGGGATTTTACGATCCGAAGGAATCAATTTCATTCTAGGGATGTGGACAATATCACTGCTACGGCTTCCTGTTATCACTTTGGCTTCAATAACATGCTCACCCAGCTTCCTAATCTGCAATCTGGTGCCATTGCACAAACCATTTGCTTGGTCTATGTTTCGGAGTAACATGACTGGGACTCCAACCTTAAGAGTTAAAATGTGGTTTGGAACACCAGATAACTTGACTGCATTAAGAATATCTGAAGTGTACAATGACCTTTCAAAAGCATCACATTCATCGGTTGGACATATGCTATCAGAACTGTAATATACCTTTTCTTCCCCATCAATTAGTGACAATAAGTGATTTATCACCACATTTTCTCCAACCCAAATTTTTGTAGCCTTTCTTGTTCCACGTATTATTATTATTATTATTATTATTATTATTATTATTATTATTATTATTCATTATTATATTATTATTTACTATTATTATTATTATTATTATTATTATTATTATTATTATTATTATTATTATTATTATTATTATTATTATTATTATTATTATTATTATTATTATTATTATTATTATTATTATTATTATTATTATTATTATTATTATTATTATTATTATTATTATTATTATTATTATTATTATTATTATTATTATTATTATTATTATTATTATTATTATTATTATTATTATTATTATTATTATTATTATTATTATTATTATTATTATTATTATTATTATTATTATTATTATTATTATTATTATTATTATTATTATTATTATTATTATTATTATTATTATTATTATTATTATTATTATTATTATTATTATTATTATTATTATTATTATTATTATTATTATTATTATTATTATTATTATTATTATTATTATTATTATTATTATTATTATTATTATTATTATTATTATTATTATTATTATTATTATTATTATTATTATTATTATTATTATTATTATTATTATTATTATTATTATTATTATTATTATTATTATTATTATTATTATTATTATTATTATTATTATTATTATTATTATTATTATTATTATTATTATTATTATTATTATTATTATTATTATTATTATTATTATTATTATTATTATTATTATTATTATTATTATTATTATTATTATTATTATTATTATTATTATTATTATTATTATTATTATTATTATTATTATTATTATTATTATTATTATTATTATTATTATTATTATTATTATTATTATTATTATTATTATTATTATTATTATTATTATTATTATTATTATTATTATTATTATTATTATTATTATTATTATTATTATTATTATTATTATTATTATTATTATTATTATTATTATTATTATTATTATTATTATTATTATTATTATTATTATTATTATTATTATTATTATTATTATTATTATTATTATTATTATTATTATTATTATTATTATTATTATTATTATTATTATTATTATTATTATTATTATTATTATTATTATTATTATTATTATTATTATTATTATTATTATTATTATTATTATTATTATTATTATTATTATTATTATTATTATTATTATTATTATTATTATTATTATTATTATTATTATTATTATTATTATTATTATTATTATTATTATTATTATTATTATTATTATTATTATTATTATTATTATTATTATTATTATTATTATTATTATTATTATTATTATTATTATTATTATTATTATTATTATTATTATTATTATTATTATTATTATTATTATTATTATTATTATTATTATTATTATTATTATTATTATTATTATTATTATTATTATTATTATTATTATTATTATTATTATTATTATTATTATTATTATTATTATTATTATTATTATTATTATTATTATTATTATTATTATTATTATTATTATTATTATTATTATTATTATTATTATTATTATTATTATTATTATTATTATTATTATTATTATTATTATTATTATTATTATTATTATTATTATTATTATTATTATTATTATTATTATTATTATTATTATTATTATTATTATTATTATTATTATTATTATTATTATTATTATTATTATTATTATTATTATTATTATTATTATTATTATTATTATTATTATTATTATTATTATTATTATTATTATTATTATTATTATTATTATTATTATTATTATTATTATTATTATTATTATTATTATTATTATTATTATTATTATTATTATTATTATTATTATTATTATTATTATTATTATTATTATTATTATTATTATTATTATTATTATTATTATTATTATTATTATTATTATTATTATTATTATTATTATTATTATTATTATTATTATTATTATTATTATTATTATTATGATTATTATTATTATTATTATTATTATTATTATTATTATTATTATTATTATTATTATTATTATTATTATTATTATTATTATTATTATTATTATTTTATTTATTATTATTATTATTATTATTATTATTATTATTATTATTATTATTATTATTATTATTATTATTATGTTTCGGAGTAACATGACTGGGACTCCAACCTTAAGAGTTAAAATGTGGTTTGGAACACCAGATAACTTGACTGCATTAAGAATATCCGAAGTGTACAATGACCTTTCAAAAGCATCACATTCATCGGTTGGACATATGCTATCAGAACTGTAATATACCTTTTCTTCCCCATCAATTAGTGACAATAAGTGATTGTTTATAGAATCAGCCTCCTCATTTGTTGGAACTAAAATTGCTCTATCTTGGAAGTAACCTGGATCGTCTAGGTGCTCATAAAGATCAGGATAAATACATGAGGATATAGAAGAAATAGCATCACCTTCGTCATCGAGTAGAATGTCTTGTGGAATTTCAATCATTGCTTCTCCGTCATTAGGTCCACCCAATTTGCCCTCGCCAATATCCAAAATCCATTTTCCAAATGCTTCAATCTCTTTTTTGTCGGCTACGTTTGATCCAACTTTCAATCTCATGTTAGCAGTTAGCCTTAACACTTGACAACTATCCCATATGTAAGATGAATTTAAAGAAGCACTAACAACCTGATTCCTACTTGCTCCAGGGATGACGGGGAGAACTTGACGAAAATCACCACCGAAAACGATAACTTTCCCTCCAAATGGTTTGTCAGCAGATTTTGAGTGTCTTGAAGGGATAATGTCTCTCATGGTCCTATCCAAAGCTTCAAAACAGTGCCGGTGCATCATTGGCGCCTCATCCCAAATAATCAATTTCGTTTTCCTTAGTAATGCAGCCATGTCACTGTCAGGACTGATGTTACAGAAGGAATCCTCGGTCAAATTGATAGGAATGCCAAACCGTGAATGTGCCGTTCTTCCACCAATAAGTAACAATGATGCAATACCGCTGGATGCAACGTTTATAACTATCTCACCATTTGATCGCAATGAAGCAGCTAATGTCTTCCATATAAACGTCTTACCTGTTCCCCCATAACCGTAAACAAAGAAAACCCCACCAGCTTCATTATCCACGGCGCTCATTATGGTTTCATAAACTTTTCTTTGTTCATCGGTCAATAATCTGAATAGGCGGTCATGTTCTTCTTTCAAAGTTTTCCTTTCATAATTGAGCTCGTCATAAATAAGCATGTTGGTTGATTCATTTGCTCGTTCATAATTTGGATAAGGCATGTTTGGTATCCTTTTAAGACTTGAACCACCGCGTACCATTAAGTCTTCAATATATGACAAAGCAATGTTTTTGGCATCATCTGGTTGTAGTACCAATCCTGGAAATATAGTCAGATGTATAATTATGGTTGAAATATATTGTGGGTATATAATCTAATACATCGCTAGGTGGACTAATGTATTTTTGATGGTTAAATATTAATGAGTGGTATTTGAATGTGTTAAATGAGACCGTAACCAAGCAGACGAATTTACCCCTCATTTAACGGACCAAATAAACGGCATTTGGTCACGGAGTGTTAATTGAAAATTTTGACCCACTTTAGGGGCAAAATTGTAATTTTTTCACTTAAGGGCAATAACTGCAAATTGTGCCAACTTGAGGGACCAAAAATGTAATTTACTCTATAAATTATCTATTTTATTTCTAGGGTCAAAAAAAAAAACCCCTAAATTATCTAATTTTTACATAGTATGAAAAAAGGCCAGGGTCAGTTCCTCTTACTCTATTGTGGCCACGTTGTTGACGAAGGTCCTGCCAATGATCAAAATCTTAACTTATATGATCTAGTCTAGTATTGGTACAGTGCTAGCCCGGTCTTGAATGAAATTTCAACCATTTTAAAACATTAGTATCACATATCAACGTTGTTGTGCACGTATACTATAAGCTGAAATTGAAATGTGAAACATAAACTATAGATTTGAGAAATTACACAAGTATGTAGAAGAAATCCGAAGGCAAATTATGTGTAAAATCACCAACTTAATAGGAAATAAGCACATCAACAAAACACTTGAAACACAATTTTGTAAAGATACCTGAGAGACACAAATTGGTAAAGAATATGACAAGTTCAGTTTCGACCGTGGTTAATTTGTACCAACTCAAAGAAAACAAACTAACCAATGAACCCAAAAAATCTTTTTACATTTAAAATATTTCTTACAAGTATTATTAGATGAATATTAAGCACATTAGCACAAGAGACAAGACGCACAGTTGTACAAGTGATCTCTGTGAAAAATGAAAAATAGGATTTAAATAAACCAAGAAAATACTGGGCCGGCCCAATATTGTTACTGAAAAGGGAAAAGCCAACAACGCTAGCTATCTTCTGTTATCTAACTTATTTGTGGCAGTATATAACCGAGCCGACAGACCTGACCCACTAGGCGGTTGTGGCAAAGGGGATGTTCGGGCGAACCCGAACCCTTGTGTTTTATGCGATGTACCATTTTACCCAGCTATGATCGATCAGTTGAGCTCAGTGGCGGATCTAGAAAAACATTATACAGGGGGCATAAACATAACTATGTCCAATAATATGAACGACCCTTATACCATGTAATATAATAACTATCACACCTTGTCTGAACTGTATATTATCTCTAGCATAGTTATCATAATACCATTGCAACAATTAATTATAACATGTTAATGAATGCACTTGGATATCAGTTATAATTAAATTACACTACTTGTTAGTCAGTCATATGCTTTTATACATAACTAAACTATTTGTTAATCACATCAACAATTTATATGAACTAAAATTTATGTAATCAATATATTCTTTTGCGACAATTTTATCTTGAATCAAATTTGAATTATCATTGAGTAATATATAACTACAGTTATGGTATATATATATAGTTTTGTTTTTTGGTTCACCTAAATTACTAAAATATAAAAAGAAAAACAATTAACTCTTTTAAGAGTCCCACATCGATGTGTGATTAAAAGGTAACAAAGTCAGAATACTATAAAAAAAAGGGGCATGGATGCATCTTATTTCATTGCCTTTCTTAGCTTTTTATTATTTTGATGAGGGCATTGTAATATTGGGCTGAGGGCATTTAGAAGGATTGGGCTAGATTCACCTTAAAAACAAAGAGTATTTACATTAACAAAATCAAAGTTATTGGGGGCATTACCCCCCAGTCCTAATACTATACATCCGCCCTGGTTGAGCTACACTTCATTTTTATCACATACTAGCTTAAGCACCCGGGTACTACTAATAACTTGTTACAATTATAGAAATTGTGATGTAACTTAAGCACCTGAGTAATACACGGATAGTATTAAGATAACTTGTTATAGGCTTATAGTTATAGAAATTTTGATGTAAATGTCAAATATAAAAGTTAATACACATGCATTTATAAAAGTATATCATTCAAGGTTATTTCAATACATAAAACACAAATAAAAAAAATTCAAATTCGAAAAACGATACTGATAATAAATTCAAAATGTGAGTAAATAACAGTAATAATATAATTAACACTTTTAGACTTGTTATTTTATGTTTTGTTTTAGCTAAATATGACCCTAAAGCTGTAATTAACGTGTTTAAAAAAAATATACTTTTCATATCAAGCATATACTCTTAAACTTTAAGTTAATTACAATTTTATACAATTTAACTACAAACTCAATTTAGCAAAGAGTCGAAGACTCATTTTTTTATTAGTAAGTTTAGTATGTCTCAATTTAGAGTATTGCAGTTTTTCTAAATTAATTATTTAGTTTTTTAAGTTTTATTTATATGATATATCCATATGATTTGCATCACTACAAAGTCGGCGGAAACTAAGAAAGTAACAAAGTATAGGTCGCTTAGTTTTTGTTATATAGTATTTATTTATGACATCATAATTAATGGTTTTTAAAATAAATTAGAGAATGAAAGGATTTTAGATGTGCCAACTAAGTTTTTTTTAAGCTAAATTTTAGGATTGGACTTCAGTTTTATATATAGAATTTTATATATAGAAGAGATTCTATTATTTTGACATCAAACACTTCTCCAGCTTTATTAGTTAGTTAAAACAAACATTCTAATACAAATTTACTAATTATTAGAAGTTTATGTCTTATAAAGAAACAAAATTCTTAGACAATTTACAAGATTAAACATGTGAAATAGCCAGCAAGCAACTTTGCATAAACTATGCTCCAAGAGTTAAATCATGTACAATCAACAAGGCACTATAGCCAATGTTCTGGAAATGATCAGCACAATGCAGTACCCCAATCATACAGTCTTGACACTAGTACACCATGCTTGCTAGTTAAGGTTGCATTTTGGCAGAAAAGGTCAGGCAGCAGTTTTCAATTCATTCACATAGAACTAGGTGAATGGGTCAAACGAGTTAGGAGAGGTTAAATGTGCGAATGGGTCAAACAACGCCCAAAACTTACTTCAGGGCATTAAACCTCATAAAATGCTTATTCAGAGATCTATATTATTATTCGTATACACCATTCATTTAATGTATTACCCATTTATATTTATTTGAGTAACAAGAAAACACTGTTTTTGGTTCAACACAGCACAATCCAGTTTGTTTCAACCCAAAAAAGAAACCATTTCAACCTGAACCCATTTGAGATGCAACTCAACCCACCCAACATGTCCACCTTGCCACCTCTAGTTCTTAACATGTAATCTAAACATGCAACATTATCAGTAGGAACACAAACAAAGCACTAGCATATCAACTGAAGACCACTGCAGAAATTAACCAAAGTAACAGAATATGCCATTAACAGCTGGACTGAGATTACATGTCTTAAACCACAAAAATATCTACTCACACAACCCTTCTGCCAATGTAATAAAAGGAGAAACTCGTCAAAAGAATCCTAATACATATTCTGATCTTCCTACCATTGTTAACACGACAGGTCAACCTCAAGGAGATGCACAACACTCGTCAAAAAGATTGATTTCACACGGAACTGCACAAGACAAATTACACTGTAAGGCCAAGACATTTTGTATCACAGTTAGCAAAAAGGGGTGTTTTACAAATTGAAAACTTACTTCATTAGTCAAACTCGGACATTCCCAATGAGGCATAGCTTGTATCATTTGTTCCAATTAAGGGGATATACTCTGACCCTCTCACATGAACACCGTAGCAAGCTGCAGAAACAAGGTAACTCTGAGAAATAGACGATGGGTACATGATCAAATTACATCTAAATACCTTATACTACAGAAACCGATCACATCAACATATATTCTTTACATATAACAAATACACATAATATGGTGCAACAGATCAGTTTTCTTGATACAACCATACCATTTTCTATTTTCATTACACTCTGAAGCATGACATCCATCTTTGTTTTCATATCAGAACTATCATCCATTTTAGGAGCAACAAGTGTAAGTTCTCTATAAATTTCACGCACGAATCTGCATATCTTTTCTGCAAATTCAAGTTCTCCGTCTGATATCCGACCAATTGCCAACCTCATCAACTCTCCAGTCAGGTCAGCAAGCTAAACCATAAAAGTAACATATTACATTCAAAAAATATATAAATCATTAATTTATAGAAAGCACTTTTCAAGTTAAATATAGCAATATAGCATAACTTACACCCAATATATAGTCAAGGATATTAATTTGAAATGGCTCCAAAGAAGGATCACTAAGTGGTAGCAAGACGGCGTTGATCTCATCAAGATTCAACAAAGCACCAGTAGTGCAAAACTTACATAACGTTGCAGCCTCAATATATTCTTGTATCTGGAAAGCGTACGAGTTAATATATTAACAAGTAATTTAGTAATGTTATTAATGCCAATCAGGTAAAAAGTGCACAAAGAGTCAACCCCAGGAGAGTATGCACGTCTTAGCTTCCAAAAGTCCGTGCCTTGCAATTCATTTACTAGCCGGACAATATGCTGATCTTTAACAGCAGAAAGATCTTTTTCAGCCTTCTCCAACACCTCATCTTTGTTATTTTTGCTGATTCTGTTTGATGAAGATAAATATTAAAAAAAATGCAAAAACAAGGTAAATAGAAACTAAGATTGCTTCAAGTATCAAAGATGGTAAATCACCTGTGCACTTGAAATATAACCTTTTTGCTATTGATGGTGATATCACGACTAGCTTTCACTAGTCGTTCCCTCTTGTCATTCTATAGTAAGTACAAAGTAGATGGAAAGTTAAATAAGCTTTGAAATTGTGATAAGTTAAGAAAAAGCAAGAGACAAAGCATATATAAGTTTTTAATAACATAAGTTATACTCAACTGGAGTATATATTATACAGCCTTATCTAAGTAATTTATGTTCCTTTCATTCTCTTATTAATAAAATCGTGTCCTTAGCTTATGTTCCAAATACTTACAGAGTTACAGTACAAAATGTATTCCGCTCCGCATACCACTGCTCTACACTTCTTGACCAACGCTTATAATTACCTACCCTATGCTTTAAAAATTCATCTTGAGTGATATTTCTTAGTTCCAACATCGCCCTTTATGTGTGCCCCACATTAGATCAAGAGTTAACAAAAACTCAAAAATGTTCAGTGATACCCATGACATATACTTGAAACACAAAAAAACATTAACAATAGTAAGTTAAACAAATCTGCCTCGCTAAAAAAACTGCCCGTTAACAGTCATTCTTATTCTCACTATACGTGGTCAGGGATACTAGAGGTCATATGAAATTACAATCCTATATACAGATTTAAGAGCCACAAGCGGAAAATGAGGCTCCAATTAGAAGCCCAAATTAAAAAATATACTAACTTAAACCAATTTATCGCGAAAATCGCCTAGGTTTTGGTGACAATACAACATAAAGTGATTTACCTAAATCGAAAAATGTACAGATTTTGGTGACAATACAACATAAAGCGAAAAATGAGGCTCCAATTAGAAGCCTAAATGTACAGATTTAATAGCCTAGTTTTTGGTGACAATACAACATAAAGCGAAAATCGCGAGTTCAAATACAATCTCCATGTACCTATTAACCATAGTGTTACACGATTTACCTAAATCGGCCCCTATGGCGCTTTCTATCAAGTTTGGTATCACAAATGTAACACAAAATAAAATGACTAGCTGGATGCATATAATTTTGAACTATATATTTAAATTAAAGCAGATAAAAATAAAAAAAGGTTAGAAAGGTACGAATTTATTGAGGTATTCAGCGTATTGTGAGAAAGACTCTTTCATTGAAGAAGAAGCTGCATCAGTAGATATTGACCTAGCTTTTTTGCCCCTGCTGTCTTGCATTGTTGTCTCTGCAACTGTAAATATAGATAATGTATTATTGAGGTAAAAAGAAGAATTAGGGGTTTATTGAGCACAAAAGAAATAAAGAAATATTTAGGTTTTACGGAATTAATAGTAATATTAATATTAATTAATACTTGTACTGGTATTAGTACTACTTACGTTTACGGATGTGGTGAGATTTTGGAGCTGGTGATGATGCCATGGAATACAAAAAGTTTCTGTGTAATATAAAGGACCGGTACAACAACATCTAATCTGTCTGCTGTTAACGTTGCTAAAACCCCATCAATACCACCACTATTATTTTTTTGGGCATGAAAATTCACGTGATACACTTTTTCGCAAAGTATAAGTAAAAATTTTTCGCAAAGTATAAGTAAAAACTAGTCTTAAGTTTTTTTTTTTTTTTTTTAAGTTAGTTTCGATTCAGACGTGTTGGAGGCAATTTTAACCAGTGATTTGCTGGACCTCCAACCCCCTCCTCATGGAAAATACCTTGAGATGAGAAACCCAAGACTCGAACCCGAGACCTTGAGGAAAACTCACCTCCGGGGCCCACATAGTGAATTTAGAAGATACCCCTGACCAACCCACCTAAGTGGAGTTGGTTTAGTCTTAAGCCCTCTTGGGTTGATCCGTTGATGGATGGAATTAAAAACAATGGATATGAAAATGTTATTATATTTTTAAGTAATTTCACAAAACAATATTTGCGTAACAGATTTAACATTTAACAATTATATAAACAACACATACTAAACATTCACTAGGAGGCACAAAAAAAAAAGTTTCAAAAATTTAATAATTCATAATATTTATTTAAAATTAATGATAAAATTTAAACTTTATATATTGGATTATATTTATATATTTAGGGGTATGTATGTATATTATTTGGAGATTAAAAAGTGCTTGGAAAGTATTACAAAAATGAGTCAAAGTTTATATACTAACTAGTTTTTGTGACAATACAACATAAAGCGAAAAATGAGGCTCCAATTAGAAGCCTAAATGTACAGATTTAATAGCCTAGTTTTTGGTGACAATACAACATAAAGCGAAAAATGAGGCTCCAATTAGAAGCCTAAATGTACAGATTTAATAGCCTAGTTTTTGGTGACAATACAACATAAAGCGAAAAATCCGGCTCTAAATCGAAAAATGTACAGATTTTGGTGACAATACAACATAAAGCGAAAAATGAGGCTCCAATTAGAAGCCTAAATGTACAGATTTAATAGCCTAGTTTTTGGTGACAATACAACATAAAGCGAAAAATGAGGCTCCAATTAGAAGCCTAAATGTACAGATTTAATAGCCTAGTTTTTGGTGACAATACAACATAAAGCGAAAAATGAGGCTCCAATTAGAAGCCTAAATGTACAGATTTAATAGCCTAGTTTTTGGTGACAATACAACATAAAGCGAAAAATGAGGCTCCAATTAGAAGCCTAAATGTACAGATTTAATAGCCTAGTTTTTGGTGACAATACAACATAAAGCGAAAAATGAGGCTCCAATTAGAAGCCTAAATGTACAGATTTAATAGCCTAGTTTTTGGTGACAATACAACATAAAGCGAAAAATGAGGCTCCAATTAGAAGCCTAAATGTACAGATTTAATAGCCTAGTTTTTGGTGACAATACAACATAAAGCGAAAAATGAGGCTCCAATTAGAAGCCTAAATGTACAGATTTAATAGCCTAGTTTTTGGTGACAATACAACATAAAGCGAAAAATGAGGCTCCAATTAGAAGCCTAAATGTACAGATTTAATAGCCTAGTTTTTGGTGACAATACAACATAAAGCGAAAAATGAGGCTCCAATTAGAAGCCTAAATGTACAGATTTAATAGCCTAGTTTTTGGTGACAA
>CM067167.1:30989393-31051893 GCA_034093135.1 Erigeron breviscapus
CCTTTTTTTTTTTTTTCTTTTTTTTTTTTTTTTCTTTTTTTTTTTGAACCATTTTTACTCTACTAGTAGGCACCCTCTTACAATGATGAACAATGTCTATAACAATATACTTTATTTGAACAATCCAAGACATTCCCCAATAACTTGACCAATCGACGTATTCCCATAGACCAAGAATATTCCAACTGATAACCCACTGAAGCTCTCCCAAACCGCCCAAACAAACCAATGACAATCAATGGCCCCCCAAAATTAGACTATCGGTATGGCGAGGTAAAGTTTACATATTTAGTGGATTACAAAATTAATAGGTCGGTAGACTTTTTCTTGTTCTCAAAGTCAAGACCCTAACAATTCGGGATATGATGAGTCAGTTCTGATCCCTCTATCTAACATGTGCCACATTTGAAAGAAGGAGATGTTCCACCACAAGGAGGGAAGCCTGGGTGGGCTGCGGTTCCTAGTCCTCGGATGACATCTTGGTTGATACTGTTAAAGAAATTAGCCAAATCTCATAACTTGGTTCCTGAGTTTGAGGTACTCTTTAATTTCATATTCTAGCAAGAAAGTAGTAATATCCTATCTTCTTATTTTCAGTCACCGAGTCACTTGAATAATTTCTTACTTCATGCCATCTTATGATTTTCTGCATTGTTGGAAATTACGAGTAGCATTATTCTTATTTGCAACTGCAACAAGATTTCTTGACATTGTTGATCAATATACGCCACTACTCATTTCATATATTTTACCAAATCATGCCTAGTACTAACCATTGTGGAATGGGTCTGATGTAGATTACCTTGGAGGCTACTCATCATGGTCCAATTACAAACAGGCCTTGGAGGACGAAACAATAGTTAAGAAGAAAAACTCATGACTAGGAAATTCTTCCATGGAATCGTAGCTATTAGTTTAACAACATAGCCGAATAAATTGCTTATTTAATGTTTTGTTAGCTTTTCGATAAATATGACTAACATGTCAATACTTCGTGTGTGTGTGGATCATTGATATTTTGACAAGAACATTGTACCATTAGCCTATTCATTCTCTTTTCTTCTGTGTCGAGTTTTGACTGTAATTTATACTCTTGAAACCTTACATACATACATATTTGATAATTTAGAAAACCATCTAAAAGTACGTTCTACTATCATTGTCATCTCCTCTTAACCAAAAAGAGAGATTTCAATCTATACCTTAATGGATGATAGTAGGGTCGAATACTAGCACCGAAGGATATCAATTCATCCGTAAATAGAATGGAAATGGTTGGAGAAGACAAAGGAGGCTCACACACAACCACACACACACAAACCTGAAACAAATGAGGGATTATGGCTGTCTACTTCCTAATTAGACCTAACCTCATTTGCAAAAAGACCAAAATGCCTATTAGCTCAAAATTAACGACTGTAAACATCCTCACTAACGAATTTGGAACTCAAACAACCAAATGATAATTTAATAGTAAACCGAAAGTCTTCCACTTGCTAGCGTAGTGGTTGACACAAAGGCAAAAAGTCTTCCTGTGATGGTAGGGACGAGAGTTCGAACCGGAGGGAGCACGATTTTACCTCTAGTTAGTGTCGTGTCTTCGGGCGGCTAGTTAGGGGGTTTTTCCTCCTACCGGGTATTGGAGGGTGAGAAAGTATGTAAAACTAGTTTAAGCTAAAGCCTTCGTTGCGATGATTAATCCACCCCCTTAAAAAATAAAAGTAAACCGAAAACCATAATGACATCTCATAATAAATAAAATTAACCATCTAATAACCATCACATTAACCATCTAATCAACCATAATTAATTACTCTGCAATTTAAGCAAGTAAGCAAACAATAGAAATTGACGATTGACCCACGACAAAAGTCACGTGGCCTCTAGCCATGCGGCGTGCGGGCTACCCTCTATGATCCATTTTACCAAATATAAGAATATTAGACCGATACAATTTGATAATTTTATTAATAAACAGCTTTTGTAGATAAATAAGAAAACAATTAAATATTTTTATTATTTAAAAAAATTATTTTAATTAACGAATATGACGAAAAAGACACTTGTCGATTTAATATAGTACATGTGTCGTTCAATAAAGTCTACAATCCTGTTTTAGTTTATTGAATATATACTATTACTAGTTTTCAGCCCCGTCCGATGGGCGGGTAGTTTCAAAATATATATATATCAAAGAAATAAAATGATAACATGTGTTAGATGATGATTAACATGTGTTGGGTTCAAATCTTCAACATGAACCAACGTTGTCTTCTTTTCATCTAATAAAAAATAACAAAATATATGTCATATTCTAAATTTAAAAAAAAAGATGTAAATAGCGAGCAAAATAAATTAATGAGTCAAATAAATTTAAAAGAATAAAACATTTTGTAGAAGAAGAAGTCATGATCAACCTACAATTGACAACAAAATAAATTAAAAGAGTTGAAAAATAACAATAACATAATTCATATCAAAAAAGAACAACATGAACAATACCAAAAATTAAATTAAAAGTGATATAAAGAAATGTATGTTTCTTTTGTTGAGAAGTTATATGACATGTTTTTTTAAAGATAAAAAAGATAGAATGATGGAATGATTAATAAAATTTTATTTAGGTTGTATATATAATAACTTCTTGTGAGAGTTTTAAGGATAGTATATATCTTTAAAATTTAAAAAATATTTATGATAGATTTTAAATATAATTATTAATTTTATAAGCAAAAAAGAAAAAAATCTAGAAAAAAATGAGAAACCTAGATTAATTAGAAGAAATATTAGGCTTAAAAAAGGGAATTAGGGGTGCAAAGTATAAATAGATAGACTAGATTTTAGCCC
The DNA here is from genome assembly GCA_034093135.1 of Erigeron breviscapus. Lineage (NCBI taxonomy): Eukaryota > Viridiplantae > Streptophyta > Magnoliopsida > Asterales > Asteraceae > Erigeron > Erigeron breviscapus. The sequence continues at coordinate 30,992,241 of CM067167.1, forward strand.
CGTGTCTAATACACGGGGCTTACGGTGTTATCAATATTAGATGTTAATTTATTATAGTTTAAAATTTAATATACTATTTTGAGTAATAAAAAATTGATCTATATATTAACACTTTGAGTTTTATATTGAAATATTTTTTAAAAATATGTTCATCGAAGTTGTTTATGTGACATGCTTAGCAATATTTGAATATTACAAAATATAATATGTCCATCAAAGTTGTAAATTGTTACATACTTAGCGATATTTGAATATTAAAAAATCATAATAGGTCACTAACATTTTATTTGTTTTATTGTTACACATGGTGTATTACATTTTTATTTTACACTTTTAGAAATAATATACAATTCTCTTAAAATCTTAATATATTTACATTAAATTTTATTTATTTTTAATTAATTAATTTTATGTTTATATGATAGAACATACTATTGGATATATATTAGTTATTATTCAATTAGATATATATTACTTATTATTTATTGGATAAATATTAGCTATTATTCTATTGGATATATATTAGCTATTATTATTTATTTATTATATTAAAATTATTGGGTAAAAAGTGTAAATTTGTGATGGAAAACAAAAAAGTGTAAATTAAAGTCAAAATTGAAAACAAAAGTCAACTTTAAGAAATCAAGAGTTGTGATTGGTCGATAAGTTATTAGAGCAACTGTGCTTTAGTATAATAAAAGATGATAATAATAATAATATTATCTTCCTTCGGGGAACTTGAGAATGATGCAGTAACCTTACTAAAGCGAATCCGAAGGTTCTCTGCGACTCAAGACATTGGTGCACGTGCTACAACTCATATATTTAGTAGGATTAGTTTTGCTATTGCTAGAGGAGTGGGGGCCCAGATAGTATCTCAGCTTCCCACTAATTTCTTGTAAACCCACAAATTTCTAATAAAAGTGATTTTTATTATAATAATAATAATAATAATAATAATAATAATAATAATATTAGGTAAAGATTAATATTAAATATATTAAATTAGATATTTATATAATTATAACTAATGTGATATTATCTTTATTAGAATTATAATAATTTATAACTAATGTAATAGTTATCTTTAGTTAGATATATTAGATTAATTATATACATTTATTTATATGTGTAATATATATTTTTTTTATATAAAAAAAGTCAAGAAAAGTCAAAATTAAAAATTTAAAGAAATCAGATATGATTGGTTAATAAGCTTATTAGAGCAACTGTGTTTAGTATTACCAATAAAATAAAACAGGATTGTAACCTCCTTTAAACGACACATGACGTTATATTAAAACGACAAGTGTCCTTTTAGTTATATTTATTAAAATAATAATAATAATAATAATAATAATAATAATAATAATAATAGTAATAATAATAATAATAATAATAATAATAATAATAATAATAATAATAATAATAATAATAATAATAATAATAATAATAATATATAGTTTATTAAAACATTCGAAGTATATAGGATTTATTTATTTAAATATTGAATTAAACTAGATTATTATCCCGCGTAATACGCGAGCTATTGTATATCCGAACATTAACTTATATACTTTGTGCAAGGCCTTTCATTTTCTTACACAAACTTAAACACGCTATTTATATTAATCGTATATCATCATTTTAATTACATTGGTTAGCAATAATATTTTTAAAACATTGATAAGCAAGGGGGAAAAATCATTAAAGATCTATACTTTTTCAACAATGACTTAGGAGGTTTTTGGGGTTGTGGTTAAAAAACAAATTTTACGTTTTGAAAAAGCATGTGTGTACATGCTTTTCCAAAACTGCGTTTTCATAGCAGATAATCACTTTTCTCATCCAAACACTTTTTAAAATTATTTGTGTTTTACAAACGTAATAATTAAATAATCACTACAAAACGTAATCTTAATAATTTTGAAAAAGTCATTCTAACTATTTGTAGATTTCGTTATTCAAACTATTTAAAGTCTTATTAATAATATGTAAAGATTCAATTCAACAAAATGCGATGTAAGATTTAATAATCACATTCAAAATCGCGAACATGTAAATATTAGTAAATATACTTATGTTGTTGTTTGAATAATAAGTCAAGTCAAGAATCATAATCCTGGAGGAGGATACATTTGAAAATCATTAAATTATTTTCTAACTTTTTTTTTCTAAAGTGAGTTTCGATTCAAACGTGTTGGAGACAATTTTAATCAGATATTTCTAGACTTTCAACCCCTTTTATGCAAAATAGACTTTGGGTAAACTTACCCCCAATGCCCTCATAGTGAATTTAGAATATATTTAATTAAGATTAATCATTCGTTTCATTAATCTGTATACGGTTGCATCATAAACTTTTGTTATTGAAGTGGTTGCCTAATAAACTTTCAAACTTTATACATAAGTTATTTTATTGTATTGGTTCATCAAACTTGCAAAATTTGCTTAAAAGTACTTGTGAATTTTCAAGATGTCTAATGACCATATATGTACAAATATTGAGAGAAAACGTTTATGATGTCACCGTGTATAAATGAAAAATAACATTGGTGTACAAGCAATTTTAGAAAGAGTATATTACGGTGTTATTCGATCGGGTTAATCGGTTTCGGGTTATTTGGGTCGGGTTTTTGGGTATTAATCATTATAACTTAACCCTTAACCCTTAACCCAAACTTAATAAAAATTCAGGTTATTTGGGTTTGGGTAACCCAATTCATTTAGAGCTTCATTGTCAGTGTTAGATTACTCGTATTGAAATATGTTTTCATGAAGTCACAAATCTTCTTTTCTCACTAAGAAACAATAGGTAATCATGCATGTTCTTAAGATTGCTTTCATGATGCATTTTAAATTATGGTATAGTATTTGCACGCTGAAACGATTCTATGAATTCAACTTTGTTGAAAATGTCCCGATAAACTTCTAATGGGAATTGTTAGGGAGATCGATTATAATGGATTACATATTTACATGTATAACTGAAGGTTTGTTAGTCTTCATACATGTCATTTCAACATTTAAATATCACATTTTTTGTAGTGGTATCTTTACATGGAATTTTTTATTAGTCGGTTTAAAGTTACAAATGCATTATTCGAATCATCTAAATATTTATCTATTTAACCCGTATATATCAAACGATACATGATATTTGGGTTCGGGTTAACCCAAATAACCTACAAATAATATTGAATACGGTGACTCATATGACCCAAACTCATTTGGAAAAAAAATAGTAATGATAATGATAACTAGATAAAATATAAACTAATTAAAAAAATTAATATAAATAACAAAAACTGTAGGCTTAATTACTTTTGATTGTTGTCGATTGAATTAAGAACGAATTCAAAAACGTGGATGTATTGAAATCAATATTCAAAACTATGAATATTTCTACCACGAGTCCACACTATATGTTAACCAACATGGTTCGTATGTTAATCTTTTAATCAATGTGTTAAAACGGCTTCAAGGAAAAGGAAAAGAGACGTCTCTCTTTTTTTTTTTTCCTATCTTATACTTCGACGGATATATCAAAAGAAAAGAAAGTATTTTTTTATGGAATTCGATGGCTACAAATAGGATAGCAAGAACAAACCCAATGTAAAAAGAAAAGGAATGTCCCTTATATTAATTGTTTGTTTTCCACGGCTTAAAAAAGAACAACCCCAATACCCCTTTTAATATGTGTATTTGTAAGTTAATTTTATGAGTTAAATTCAATTATATAAAGTAGTGGGACTAAAGTTGCGTTTATTTAATACTAAATTTGGTAATGATGCTATTATTTTAATTTAAGGGTATAACTAAAAGTTTGAACTTATCTAAAGGTCCTTAATAGTAAAAAGTTTTTGTTTCTTAACATTTTGTTGGTTAAGATAGTGAATTATTATTTCTATAAAATTCTTTTTTAGTTCATTAAAAAAAATAAAAAAATTACTATTCCATAAACCACAAGACTAAGTCAATTTTGAGGTTATGAATTATATTTATTTATTATTATTTCTTATTTATGGTATACATAATAAAGGATAGAAAGTTCCTATACGCCTCTACATATACTATTATATTTATTTACGGATTATGATTTAAAGGGGGTTTTTGTATAATTATATAAAGTGAAAGTATTAATATCGTCATTTAAAAAAGATGAAATAATTAAATTTGATCTAATGGTTCTAAATCAAAGTTGAAAGTCATCCAAGGGTTCCTATTTGTTTAGGAATGAATTTAGGATTTCGTTATATATATATTGGTAGATGGTAGATATGGTATTTTGGTTTAAACATATCATTGCTAAAATCTAGATTTACTCTATCGATAGCATACATATCTATATCTATCTACTATAATAAATTACAACAGAATTGTGATGTTCTTGAAACGACACGTGACATAATCATTGATTGACACGTGTTTTTTTAATTTATTGTTTTATTAAATTAGCCTTTTTAATCGTGTATGGATTCAATTTCCTTAATAGACTTAGAATTAAACTCTAACTCTTGACTTATTAATACAAAAAACATTATAACCTTATTTGATTGATCGTTTTCTCATTAATAAATTGTCTATTTTTCTTTCTCAATTCTTCAACTCTATTACTTATATTACTTATAATAAGTTATAACATGAAGACTTCAAAATTTTGAGTTTACGATCCGAAATCACAAGACTATTTGTCGTCATCCACTATGCTTACAAGTTCCGATTTTGATGTGATTCTAAAAATTTAAGGTAAATCCAAAACTCTAACTAAACATATATTATATTTATCATTACTGTTTATTATAATTTAGCTTTGATCATCGATTTACTTTAACAACAATTTATTTATAAGGCATATGCGAATTTCTTTATGATACAATATATATAACTACCGTACATAGTACGGGTATTAAGACTAGTAATAAAAGATAGATAGATAGATTATTTGTTTTATTTTACTCGTATATAAAATATAATAAATAATAAAGCTGTTGTTCATCAAACTTTGCCGCCAAGAAATGGATATATGAACTATGTTCACATAAAAGGAAACAAAAAAAACGGAAAAGGAAACTAAAAAACTTATCTCTCACGGCAAAGGGTAGTCTCTCCACGTTAATTAATCAACATTAAATCAAATTCTCTTATAAATACCACCCCCTCTTAACTCCACGTACGGCACAATAACCCTAAAAATCGAAAAAACTTTTTATTCAGTATTTTAAAGATCAAATCTTCAATTCCAGGTAATCTCTACTTCTTCTTCTTCTTCTTATTGTTTTCTACATATCGCTTTTATTGTTTTTCGATCTGTTTGTTTTATTAATAGCATTATATATATTGTGAACTTCAAAAGAGAATTTGGTGTCATATGTAATATGTTCTGATAGTCGTACTTGATTGGGTTCTGGTTTTATTAGCTCGTTTGGATGATTACTAATTGACTATATATATATGTGTATCTATCAACTGTTTGTGTGCATCTATTTTTGATGTAAACACACATGTTTATACCATTATATATGTGCTTTTTTTGTAAGATCAGTACTAATATTACTCTGTTTTTTTGTATAACCTTTATTTGATGGTTTGATTCCTTTTTTGGGGAAAAGTGTCATCTACACTAGATTAGAGTAGCTTTGGGGTTTTGATTTTAAAGTGCAGTTTATTAAAAAGTGTGTTGTGATAAGAATTTGTTTGTTTTTTTTACAGTATGGCACGCAATACACCAGATGGTTCCCGTTTTGATGGTAAACAGTATGATTCCAAGATGGATGAGTTGTAAGTTTTCTATATTCGTTTATGTTGGCGAATGATTACTTTAGTAGTCTAAAAAACATGGCTTTAACGTTGCTTTATTTACTGCAGCAGGCAATCTGCTGAGGAACAGGACGTTTTTACTCCATATGATGAGGTTTACGATAGTTTTGATAAGATGGGTCTGCAAGAAAGAGTTTAAGAGGCATCTGTGTAACACCCCAAGCCGAGGCTCGAAATATTACGGAAATCATATAGCACAAGGTGGAATTACAATAGAACAAGATCTAAATGCAAATAAAGATTCAGTGAATCCATTACAAGGACGAAACAAGTACCAAAATACAAAAGGAGCAATAACCATCAAAGTTACAAAGGAGCATTCAGAAGATGGCAATTAATCCTAAGTATAATGCAAAAGAAGGTCAATGAATCCTTGATTCATAAAGTCCAGAGCCTGGGTTTAACAGCATGCAACAATCAAACTCCACGTCCAGGGATAACCTGATTACCTGAAAAGTGTACTAAGCATAGTCAACACAAGGTTGGTGAGTTCGTAGTAATGGTCCACAAGGAACCATAAACAATAATCATAATGTACAAGTAGAGGCTAGACGAGACTTACAGTGAGCCTCTAAGTAACACAACAATATCCATCCAACAAGATTACATAAGTACGAAAATGCGTGTAAATGAATGCTCAATGATATAAATATCAAATGCAAGTACCAAATGCATAAGTAAGTCAACATGCCTATCTTATGCGTGAACACCAGTCACCAATGCAACGATACCCTTCTGTCATCACAATGAACAAGGCTGTATCTCAAAATCATCGAGATATATATGTTTATATACTCGGAGTCAGGAACTACATCCAAAATGGGTGCATACATCTATACACCAGGATGTCGGCAATCCCCTGCCGAGGGTCATCAACAATGTATGCAATGCTTACAATCAATTGTAAATGCATCAATCATGAACCAACAATCAATATACGATGAACTTGAACCAGTAATTAATATTTGACAAACATGAGCCAACAATCAATAATCGTCAATCGTAAACCATTAACCACAATTTAAACCAACTATACGTACATACACTTAAGAGGATTCTACTTCCTTCGAGTCCCAGATGCTTATATATAGGGTCACCCGCAGCCTTCCCACCACATCTAAAACCCAATGAAGGCATAACCGACTTTCACGTATGTTCGTCTATCCTAATATTAACGAAAATACTTAACAAACATAAACCAAGTCATTCAAGCGTAATAACCGTCTCAACAATCCAACATTCGAATCAAATCAATCAATCAATCAACAACGTAAATAAACACGCAAGTTTACACTTTTCAGCCCGAATCTCAAGCGAGTAGGGAGATACGAAACTCACCTTGTCCGGCAAAGAAGCTAGTATAAGATTACAAACGAGTAATAGGATCCACACGTCCACAACCTATAATTATACATCATAATACCGTAATGTCAACTCTACAATCATAAACAAGTTGGTTTGGCACAATTAAGTCAAGTCACAAACCCTAAACACCTTTACAACTTAAACGAGTAGGAACAAGACGCATTCGACTCGACCTTTTTAGAAATGACAAAAGATTCATACAAAAAGAGTGTTACTACTAGAGACTAGACTCTCTTACGATTCCAACGATAGGTCATAAGACTTGTTTGGAGTTATGGATCAAAAGTTATTAACGTTTAAAAATCGACGCGCATATATTCACAGAACCTATCCACTGCGCCGCAGTGAGCCAGAACCATGCTCACTGCGCCGCAGTGGCTAAGTCGAACCCAGACCAGAGCCTAGGCACTGCGCCGCAGTGGGCTAAGGCCATGCCACTGCGCCGCAGTGGCCTCTTTCTGCAGCCAGCACCTGCAGTTTATGCAGGAAACACGAACCAAAACCCCCAATTTCGACCCAAACCATACTCAAACGATTTGTAAAGACTTGTAACTTGTTTTGAAGCATAACTAAGCATCATTAACCATAAATACACATAACCCAAGCCACAAATTCGACCAAAACATCACAATCACTTCCAAATCGCCCAAACCCTAATTTAACCCTAATTTGACCCAAAATTAGTTTTAAGCCGATTTATGACTTGCAAATGTTCAAGGCGACTAGAAATGCATAAATAAACATAAGTAGGAGTAAATGGGATGAATTTGACTTACCAAAGCTTCTCCTTGAGCTAGAACCCGAAATTAGGTCAAAATGGGTAAAATGCAAGAACTTGGCTTTTGATTCTCCAATAGGAAGCAAACGAGATGAAGATGGCTATGATTCTTGTATTATGATAGTTTCAAACACAATGTTGATGCAAGAAATGATGAAGAACAAGAGGTGGTTCTTTCACTTGAGAGAAAAATAGAAAAGATGGATAGATAGAGAGAAAAGAGAGAAATGAGAGGATAAGGGGAAATGGGTCACTAGTAGGCTCATGGGTCATGGACAACCCATGGGTCGACCCGTTTCCCTTTATAAGCCAAAATTACAATCGATTACACAATTAAACGTCAAACAAACATATTAACGACCCGACTAACATACCACATAGTCATATAATCACAAATGGGCCCAATTATTTCATTCAACAAGTTTGTTAGTCAAATTACACAAAAAGTCAACGGGTCAAAATTCACGGATGTTACAATCTGTGCATATGGTTAGTACTTTTTTTTATGTACTCTGTAATTGCCCTGTGAATTATCTCGATGCTGTTGTTCATGATCGAATGTGTTGGATTTGGTCCTTCGTAGGTTTTGAAAAGCCATCAGCAATTCAACAAAGGGGAATTGTGCCCTTCATTAAGGGTCTTGATGTGATCCAACAGGCTCAGTCAGGAACAGGAAAGACTGCAACTTTTTGCTCTGGTATCTTTCAACAACTCAACTGTGACATGGTCGAGTATCAGGCTTTGGTTCTTGCTCCTACTCGTGAGCTTGCCCAGCAAATCGCAAAAGTTATGCGAGCACTTGGTGACTATCTTGGCGTCATGGTCCATGCTTGTGTTGGTGGAACAAGTGTTCGTGAGGACCAACGTATTCTCTCTGCTGGTGTCCATGTTGTCATCGGTACACCCGGTCGTGTGTTTGACATGCTTAACAGGAAGTCACTACGTGCTGATTACATCAAGATGTTTGTGTTGGACGAAGCCGATGAAATGCTTTCAAGAGGTTTCAAGGATCAGGTACTTTACCGTTCAGTTCATATGGCATGCGTATCACACATATATTTATGACATCAGTTATCAATATCTTGTGCAACTTTACATAAGGATTCATGTTCAGAGTACGTATTTCATGATATATTGGGTGCTTATGTGAAATTGGTTGTTTGATTATTGCAAGTTATATATCAAGCCACTTTAGTTTTTTAATGATCTGTATATGATGAAAACCAAAATTACGTATCTCTTTAAAATTTGTATACACTGCTCTCTAAAACTATGTAGTTATAGCGGCCCAGAATCAGATATAAGTCAAGAGCCGGTATTTGAGAAATCAGTTGTTGCTGTAGGATAGCATTAATTCTAACTGTATCTATGTTAGGGCTAGATGATGGCATGAAGGAATTTATTCTCTAACTGTGAGCATTCTTTTATTCAGATCTACGATATCTTCCAGCTGTTGCCTTCAAAGATTCATGTGGGAGTGTTTTCTGCAACAATGCCTCCCGAGGCTCTCGAGATCACTAGGAAGTTTATGAACAAACCTGTGAGGATTCTGGTCAAGCGTGATGAGCTCACTCTAGAAGGTATCAAGCAATTCTATGTAAACGTTGAAAAAGAAGAGTGGAAGTTTGAGACACTCTGTGATCTCTACGAGACTCTTGCTATCACACAAAGTGTTATCTTTGTGAACACCCGACGAAAGGTGGACTGGTTGGCTGACAAGATGAGAAGCCGTGACCACACAGTCTCGGCCACCCATGGTGACATGGATCAGAACACACGTGACATGATCATGCGTGAGTTCCGTTCAGGGTTATCACGTGTGCTCATTACAACTGATCTTTTGGCTCGTGGTATAGATGTGCAACAAGTGTCCCTCGTTATCAACTACGATCTACCTACACAGCCTGAAAACTACTTGCATCGTATTGGACGAAGTGGACGGTTTGGGAGGAAGGGTGTTGCAATTAACTTTGTAACATTGGATGATGAACGGATGCATGCAGATATCCAGAAATTTCACAACATAGAAGTTGGGGAACTGCCATCAAATGTTGCTGACCTTATTTAAAAAGATTTTGGCATGTGGCCATGTTGGTTAATTTGTTCAGTAAGAGAGGTTAGAACCTGCGTTTTGAAACTTATCATTTTTGTTTGTCTAGGTTACTATTATGAAAAACTTGGTGCTATAAGATAATTCATCTCTATACCCTAAAGTTTATTTTACCCCAGTAGTGTATTTATTTATTTATTTTGTCTTTTGGTATTGCGTCTGTGGGTAAGTTATTTTCTGTTGATAGTTTGTGGTTGAAGATGTAGACTATTTGGTACGATGACAACCAGTTGCTGGTTTTATGGGTCTATTTGCCAATCGATTTTTATGTCTGTTTTCCAATCCATGCTTGGGTGTGGCATGTCTTTTATTGTTAATAATCGAATATGTAATAGTTTGCTCCTGATGTTTGGATACAATTTGGTTAACAACTTTATTTAATCAAATTTTATAACATTCATGGTAGATGGTACCATGTCAGCATTCTTTACACACTCTCATGCATATAATCCTTCACGTTTGTTTATGAGTAATGAGTACCCAAATTGTGAATTTAAAATTCTAATTAACTCTTACATGATTTAATCTCCTTACTTTTAGCAATGTGTTTCTTCACATAAAAACTTTCTTTGTTAAAGTTAGTCTGTAAAGAGTGTAAGAAATCAGTGGCGGGGTTAGTTGCATATCCTCTTTGAAGCATTGGCACAATAACTATTTATGAATGGGTTGATTTGGCTAAGGGCTTGAAATTCACTAAGTCTACTTCCAGTTTCTAGAATTGTAGTAATTAAATGCAGTAGTACTTTTCTAATTTATATTTGTAGGATTGTTTTTGTCTATTTTGGGTAATTTTATTAGGTACAAAAGACTGCAATATATTTGGTATAACTAAGCTTAAAGACCTGTTTGAAAAGATGAATGAAGTTTATGAGTGTTTGGTTCAGTGGTGGCTGCTTGGGTCATAAGATTCTGTCAGAGTTTAATGGATCTTTGGTTTAGTGGATCATTGGCTCTCTATATATCAGTCATATGTCATCTATTTAGCTAATTTTCCATACCTAGCAGCAGCAGTTAACTGGCATCTATTGCAGTTAGTATTCAACCCGTTGAGGACTTGGATGATCCTCTGATATTGCCCAATCTATACAATGTTGACTAACCCAAGTCAACCTATTCTGTGCGACTTTTTCTATGTTTTACTAACGCCAGCAGTGATTGCACAATCTATACTCTATATTTCAGTCATCTGACCATCTATTCTGCTTAAGGAACAATTTTGACTTTAACTTTTGCATACCATCAGCTCCTCTTCTGCTTGCTATTTAGCCAATTTTCCATACCTTGCATCATCCTAGACTTTAACTCTGTATTGTTATGCTACCTTTACTCCAGTAGGAATCCCCCATACCTTGCTGTTTAGCCAATTTTCCATATCTGGCTGTAATATTTCTGATGCGGGAATGTCCAGGTTCACTGAACTGACTGACGCCAGTGAACTGAGTAAGTCATCTGAACTGAAAGGAGTTTCTGAACTGAAGTCCACTTCTGAGCTGAAGTCAAGTGAACTGAAGAAGGGTTCTGAACTGAAGTCCACTGAGCTGAAGTCATCTGAACTGAAAGGAGTTTCTGAACTGAAGTCCACTTCTGAGCTGAAGTCAAGTGAACTGAAGAAGGGTTCTGAACTGACAATGCCATCTGAACAAGCCATGCTAATTCTGCCAGCAATAGCCCATTTCAGACAAGTCCTTACTGAACCAGTCCAGTCGCCAGTGGTAACACTTCTCCAGTGGCAAGAAGCTCCAGTGACAACCAGTGGTGACCCATCAGTGAAGTTCTCCACTGAAGCATTCCAGTGACTAGTTTCAGTCTAGTCTCCAGTTGAGTGCTCCAGATTTAAGTTACCAGTTTCAGAATAATGAAGTTTGTTTCAGTCGCATGTTTGTGGACCCAATAAAGAAGGAATGACAGCTGTCGAAGATGATAAGGGAGGGGCGTGTGACAACGTTAATCCTAACGGTTTGTGGACCCTTGGGCAGAAGGAATCTTTCTAGAAGCTTTGCTTGTCCATTTCCTATTGGTGAATAAATTAGTGGTTGTCCTTAGCACATGAAATCTTTTTATTTTATTATTATACTTCGTTACTTCCTAGGAAATAGCATATGTGGCTATAAATAGGGGCTTATTTCTCATTGTAAAAGGGACTTGATGGATTGAATGAAATTAATAGAGCAGCCTCTATTTATTATCCAAAAATCTTCATTTACCTTTATGGATCTTTGATCTTGGTGGTTTGAAGTGATCCATTTATCTATATTTGTGGTGGTTCGTCCTTTATCAAATATAGTGGTGAGATCTTAAATCTTCGATTCCTTTATCTGTGTTTGTGGTGACTAGACCTTTATCAAACATAGTGGTGGGTTGGAGTGTTTCCTTTATCCTTGATTCCGGTGGCTCGTCCTTTACGAATCTTGGTGGTGGATTCTTTATCTATCCGTTTTAATTTTATTGTCTTGTTTGTTTGTTTTGTTTCATAAAACACCAAAAATAGTCTTCCGCTGTCGTTTGTCGCGTGATTTACGCATCAAATTTGGTATCAGAGCCAGGTTCACAAAAGGTTTCTTAATCTTTTGGGTCTTGTTGTTGAAGTTTGTTGTCTTTTGTCTAGATCTATTGTGTGAGTGTTGTTTTGCTGAATATTAATGGCTTTTAGAAGAAATATGACATTAGAATAAGCCCATAATGCTAGAAGAGATAGGCAGATTGAAGATCTACAAGAAGCACTTGGTAGAGTTGTTAATATGTTAGAAGACGGTGGTTTAAGGTTTAATAGAGAACATGTTGCTGTAGGTGAAAGAGATTATGAATCTCAAGGTCCTAGTGAGAGATCTGATAGTACACATAGATCTTCTAGTGATTCTGATGAGTCTAATCAGTCTAGAAGAAGACGAAGGAGACATAAGGTTGATGATACTAAAGATATTAAGATAGATCCACCAGATTTTGTTGGTTCCTCAAACCCTGAAGAATTTTTTGAATGGGTTCAGGTTATGGATAGAATAATGGAGATAAAAGGCTATGATGATAAGAAAAGTTTTAAAGTTGTCATTATTAGGTTGAAAAAGTATGCTTCATCCTGGTATGACAATATGAAAGTTGAAAGAGAATACAAGGGTAAAAGTAAAATCAAGACCTGGTCTAAGCTGAAAGAAGTTATGCAAAAGAGATTTGTTCCTCAGTCGTATAAGCAAGATCAGTATCTACTGATGAATAATATGAAGCAAGGTGCCAAAGAAGTTGTGGAGTATATTAGGGAGTTTGAGCAACTGAAGACAAGAACTGGAGTGAAGGAAACTGAAGAGCATACTATCGCCAGATTCCTTGGTGGTCTAAATGCTGTCATAACTGAGAAGATAGAATTGCAGCCCATCTGGACTTATGAAGGTGCATGCAAACTGGCTCTCCAGATTGAAAAGCAATTGAAGAAGAAGGTTCAGTACAAACCTTTTACTAAGGTTTCTTCCAATTCCAGTCAACCAGTTCTGAAGCCCAGCGAAACTGGTCAGAAGTCCTTCAGAGGAAAGGAGAAAGAAACTGGAGGATCAAAAGAACCAGTTGGAAGAAAATGCTTTAAGTGTCATGACTTTGGTCACTTCCAAGCACAGTGTCCTAACCAATGAGCATTAACTGCCCAAGAAATTGAAGGCTTACCAGATGTTGATACTGAAGAAGGTGAACCAGTGTATGATGAAAATGAAGAGGCATATGTAGGTGCAGATGTTGGAGAAATGCTAGTGGTAAGAAGAGTGATGCACACTGATGAAGTTGCAACTGATACTGCCCAGAGAGAAAATATCTTCCATTCCAGATGTACTGTCAGAGGAAAGGTGTGTGATCTGATCATTGATGGAGGGAGTTGTGCTAATGCTGCTTCAACTTACATGGTAGAGAAACTGGAACTACCTACAGTTAAGCACCCTCGCCCTTACAAGTTACAATGGCTCAGTGAAGGTTCAGAGGTAAAGGTTAATCGACAAGTTACTATTCCTTTTTCCATTGGATCAGTTTATCAAGATAAAATTGTATGTGATGTTGTTCCTATGGATGCTTGTCATATATTACTGGGTAGACCATGGTTATTTGATAATTATGTCTTTCATAATGGTCGTATGAATTCTTATTCATTATTTGTAAGTGGGAAGAAGGTCACTCTGACTTCTTTAAAACCTAATGAACTGTTGAAAGTTAATAAGAAAGACCAGCCTGGCAAATCTTTGTTCATGTCTCAAACTAAAGTTGAAGAAGAGCTAACTGGAGGCTCTCCAGTTATGATGTTACTGGTGCTTGAGCGTACTGAAGACAAGGAGTTCACTGGAGTTCCCAGTCTCCTGAAGTCTCTACTGAAGGAATTCACTGATGTTTTCCCTGAAGACCTACCTAAAGGATTGCCACCAGTCAGAGGAATTGAACACCAGATTGACCTGGTTCCAGGTTCAGTCCTTCCTAACAAAGCTGCTTATAGATGTTCACCAACTGAAGCAAAGGAGTTGCAAAGGCAAGTAGATGAATTGGTGTCTGAAGGTTATGTGAGAGCAAGTATGAGTCCTTGTTCAGTCCCCGCTCTCCTGGTTCCAAAGAAAGATGGTTCGATGAGAATGTGTGTTGATAGCAGGGCCATAAATAATATAACTATTAAGTATAGATATCCTATTCCCAGATTGGATGATATGCTTGATGAGTTACATGGCTCCAGTGTGTTTTATAAGATTGATCTAAGAAGTGGCTATCACCAGATTAGAATGAAGGATGGAGATGAGTGGAAGACTGCATTCAAAATCAAAGGAGGCCTTTATGAATGGTTAGTAATGCCTTTTGGCTTATCTAATGCTCCTAGTACTTTCATGAGGTTAATGAATGAAGTCCTCAGGCCACTTATTGGTCAGTTTGTTGTTGTTTATTTTGATGATATTCTTGTATACTCAAAATCTGAAGCTGAGCATGTTAATCATTTAAGAAGTGTGTTTGAATTACTGAGAAGACACCAGTTGTATGGTAAACTGGAGAAATGTGATTTTATGGTGGAGAGTGTGATATTTCTTGGGTATGTGGTGTCGAAAGAAGGTATTTCTATGGATCCCTCAAAGGTGGAAGCCATCAGATCATGGCCAGTTCCAACTACAATCACTGAAGTAAGAAGTTTTCATGGACTGGCATCATTCTATAGAAGATTTATCAAGAATTTCTCTACTGTTGTGGCTCCAATCACTGATTGTCTGAAGAAGGGTGTATTCAACTGGCCAAGTTCAGCACAACTGGCATTTGAAACACTGAAGGAAAAGCTCAGTTCAGCTCCAGTCTTATCTTTGCCAAATTTTGATATGTTGTTCGAATTGGAATGTGACGCCAGTGGAGTAGGTATTGGTGCAGTTTTAGTACAAGAAGGGCGTCCAGTGGCTTATTTCAGTGAAAAACTTAATGGTTCAAAACTGAAGTATAGCACTTATGACAAAGAATTCTATGCAATTATTCGTGCTATCAATCACTGGTCACATTATCTGAAGCCTAAACAGTTTGTCTTATTTTCTGATCATGAAGCACTGAAGTTTATTAATGGTCAACACAAGCTTAATGCCATACATGCAAAATGGGTGGAAATTTTGCAGTCTTATTCTTTTGATTCTAAGCACAAAGCTGGGGTGGCTAATGTTGTTGTTGATGCACTTTCTAGAAGATATTCATTGTTATCAATTCTGGAAGCAAGAGTTCTTGGATTTTCTTTCATCAAAGAGTTGTATGCTGCTGATCCAGACTTTGCTGACCGTCTCACTGAAGCTAATCAGAAAGGACCATTTGTTGTTCAAGATGGTTTCTTATTCAAGAATGGAAAGTTGTGTATTCCAAAAGGTTCTATTAGAGATTTGCTGATAAGAGAAGCACATGGAGGAGGTCTAGCTGGTCATTTTGGTATAAACAAAACTGGAGAGATCCTCACTGAACATTTCTACTGGCCAAGTTTACTGAAGGATGTTCAGAATATCATTAGTCGCTGTCTAACTTGTCACCAGGCGAAGGCTACTTTTCATAAAGGATTGTATACTCTTCCAGTCCCAAACCAACCTTGGGAAGATCTCAGTATGGATTTCATTGTTGCACTACCCAGAACTCAAAGGGGGACAGACTCAATCATGGTGGTTGTTGACCGATTTTCAAAGATGGCACATCTCATTGCTTGTAATACGACAAATGATGCTTCAGCTATAGCAAATTTGTTTTTCAAAGAGATTGTTCGACTGCATGGGATTCCAAAGACAATTGTTTCAGATAGAGATGTAAAGTTTCTGAGTTATTTCTGGAAGACCTTATGGAGACTGATGGATACCAGATTGATGTTCAGTACGTCTCATCATCCTCAAACTGATGGACAAACTGAAGTCACTAATCGTACAATTGGGATGCTTTTAAGAACACTGGTTAAGAAGACGTTGAAGGATTGGGATCTGAAGCTTGCTCATGCTGAGTTTGCTTTCAACAGAGCTCCTAACTAGTACAAGTTAAGTTTTGTTTTATCAGCTTAAAACATAACTTGATGTGACAAATATGAAGGTTTGATAAACCTTAAATTGTAAAAGTATAGCAGAATAAATTCTAACCTTTTTGCCTCAGCCGAAATCGTTAGATGGACCAAGTGCATAAATTTTCATAAAACCCAAGCTACCTGCAAAAAAATAAAAAACAAACCAGTGCATTCCCTTCCTGCACTAAGCTCAAAGGAACTATGTTCACTGTTACATAACTATCAAAATGGTGTAAATCAGAATACGAAATGACCATATCTCTATCACAAGACCATCTGGATATCAACACAATTGATGGTGAACTAAAATTGAAAAGTGTCGAAATACAAATAAAGTTATGGGGCACAAAATTTACCGGGCTCAGCTTGAAGCAAAAAAAGGTTGCTACAATAGGGAGTCATCTATAATCCATCACAAACCTCGTGTTAAACTGGCACATACTGTGGATCAACTATACCGGGTTGCATGCCATACATACCCTGGGGTACAGGTCCAGACCCATATAGTGGAACCTGAAATGTGCAAGAATGTTAGATTAATTTTTTAGAAAAAAAAAGTTGATAATTTGACAAATGTAATACAAGCCAACCCAAAAAGACCCCTCTCAGCCTGCACAAAACTTTTACCCATTTTGATCTATTACCCAATCCGTCCATATTGCTAACTCTAATATTTGTAAAATGATCTAAGTCCAAATTGAAATACAATATACAAAAAATCAATTACGTACGTGATGTCCAGCGTATGGGGTAGGATATGCATTTCCACCATAACCTATATCATGGTTCACAAACCCAACAGCATATGTGGTTCCTGTCCAAACCATTCCATCCGTTCAAACAATAAATATAAAACTTATAATAACTGTAAGTTTCTGGTTGGGTAAGTTTTGAGAGAAAGGACTATCGTTAGTGAATACCTAAAAATAACCCTCAGTAACGACAAACTAAAGAATATTGTGGACTAAAGTTAATGTCAACAGTATCTTGTAGCAAAATCTGATAGGAAAAAAGGTGACTTTGGGATTAAAATTCTGCCAAAAAAATTAGTGACGAACAGGACTAGTAAAGAGTTACCTGGAGTATTTGTTGCAGCCGCAGCAGCAACTGCCATTGCTTTCTTCTCTGCATTAGCAAGTTCAGCTTTTAGCTTCTCGATTTCATGGGTCATAGAAATCTTACTTTTTTCCATTGCTTGGTTTTGTTCAATGTTACTGGCATACACCTTTTTTTCATACTCAATCGCAGCTCTGTTTGCATCATATTTAAACTAGATCGGAACTTCCAAACTTGATAAACTTGAGCAAAAGCATAAAAATACAGGCATAGTACAAAAGTAGCAACAGAAAGCATTTCAAGCCAACCCGAACAAAATAAGTCTTCTGGTAACTTGTAACTTTTACAGGTTACGCATAGGTAATATAACTTACACATGTGTAAGTTATATAGCTTACACATAGGTAAGTTAATATAACTATAACTTACACATGGGTAAGTTAATATAACTATAACTTACACATGGGTAAGTTAATATAACTATAACCTACACATGGGTATGTTATATAGCTTACACATGGGTAAGTATACCTATAAAAAAGTCTTCTGCAACTTGTAACTTACACAGATGAGTGGTGATTACTGGTTGGCTTATGAAACTTCAGAGGATCGAGCTGCTTCTTTCAGACTATCTTTGTTCATTGAAGTGTATGCAGTCATAGGTGGCGCCGCAGTTTTCATTCTTCGAAACTTTGTCTATCCAATAGACGCCACACTTTGGCCCAATACTGTTGTACGGGTTGGTTTTTGTTATGTATTTATTTCAAAAGGCCATGCCTTTAATACTACTCAAAATATATAGTTGAAAAGGAAACTGTCTATATGAAATGAACGTGTTAAAAGTCGTTCAAAGACCAACGTGTACTTCTAACACATACAACCTAATATCGCAACTAGTATATTTATTGAAAATAATGTTTGAGATGAACTTGACATGGCTCATTTTGACTCGTAACATAACCAGCCGTTTACCTAAATCCGATTTGGCCAGTCACCCGCCCCTGTCACATGTGGATAGAAGCTAATGGGGACTAAATTATATACAGAGAACATTGGATTGTCACTTTCGTATGACTTGTCACTCAATCGTCTGCTATTTTCGGCTATAATTTCTACTTGCTCCATTGAAAACCAAATGGTTTCAGTTGAGAGGATTAAACAGTTTACCAAAATACCATCAGAAGCAGAATGAGTGAAAAAAGATAGCGCCTCCTCCAAATTGGCCCAATCATGGCAGTGTGGAGCTCAGAAACTTGCAGGTAATATCAAGTTGTACATCTAAACTTATACACTCCTCCAATTCAGATTTCTGATTATTCGCGCGTGAGCAGGTTAGATATCGTCCAGACACACCTCTCGTGCTTAAAGGGATACCCAAAATATTCAAGGGGGAAAAAGATCGGCGTTGTTGGTAGAACAGGTGGTGGGAAATCAACTTTGATCCAGTTTAAAGCACAAGCAACGCCTCCTAATAAGCAGATAAAGATTATAGAAAGGTACCTTCATCATCGGCCATGGATATATCTTCCACTACCTTGGTCCCGGATCTTTAGCAGTTTGTGCAGTAGACTGTTGTGTAGGTTGCTCTGTTACATGATTCAACTTTGAAGGTCTTTACTCTTAGTTTTAGGTTGCTCTCTAGGTGCTGATGGTGTAGGTGCTGATAGAGCAACCGCCAACCGTATGGGACCAGCTTAAATCGAGCTCCTTTCAGTAAGTACACAATTAAAACCATATCATTATCTTGTCAAATGTTCAGTGAGTATCTTTGAATACGATTTGTGTTGAGTCCCAATGTTAATTGTAAATTTAATGATGACAAATCTGGCCTATAAAACACTTAGTAATTTTTTGGTTCTTGTAATCTGATCTGGGTCAGACTAAGCTGACACAGCTTACGATCTGTAACTGACTCAGATCACGCTTCATACTTTGTAATTGTAAAATCTTATGGAAGCAAGTGTTATACAAGCTGCATCAACAATGCATTAGCATTCAGTCCAAGTCGAAGAGGAGGATTGAAGATAGAAGACCAAGCTGTTAGTAGAAGACAGCTTGGGATTAGCAGTCAGCTTGGATACACTTAGACAGATTGGTGCTTTGACAAATGGCCCAATCTGTGTCTGACAATCAAGTGAAGATAACAACCTGGATTGAAGATAAAGACAAATGACGTGACTAGGAAGAATCCTAGGATCCAGGTTGGTGGTTGTTTTACATATGCGTGTCCATACTCTTATTGGTTGATGAAGAATGTGCGTCAGTACGTGGGGGACCACAAGTACTATGAAAGGCACAATTGATTATTCCTTTATCATCCACTGAATGAAGAATACGTGGCTGCAACGGACACCAAATGAAGGAGCGCTTTCGCCTATAAAAGCCTCATTCATGGATTGCATATGTGTGGCATTTCCTGAGAATCATTCTTCACACAAGTTTCTCTGCTCTTATACACAGCTTAGTCTGTACGAGATCAGCTTGGGCTGATTCTCTTGAGCTGAAACTTATTGATTGTTGTTTGTCATTTCATAGGGTTGTTTAGATATCTATAGGCTATCTTTATTCCGCAACAACCCTGTAATTCTTTGTATAGATTATTTCTTAATAAAGGATTACATTTGAAAACCTCAATCTGTGTTCAAGAATGTCTTTATCACTTTACTGCTTTACTGTTTTAATGATTCCTACTCTTTACTTACTTGCTTAATATACTTAAACTGAATCTTAAAACGTTTTGTGTTAAAAAGTTTGTAAAGATTAAGGAAAGTTGTATTCACCCCCCTCTACAACTGTTCTGTGTACAATATACTCTGGTATATTGATACACCGTGGGACGTATCAATTGGTATCAGAGCAGGGGTTAAGAATTAACTTGACTTGATCCTTGCATATTTTCATTTATTGTAAAGCATTATGTCATCATATATTGATAATGGTTCTTCAACCCGACCACCCATGTTTGATAAAGATGATTTCAGTGGGTGGAAAGGTCGAATGTCTTTGTTCCTTGAATCCATCGATAACAATATGCCTGACATCCTTGCGGATGGTCCTTATGTTCCTACACAAACTATTGTGGTAGAAGCTGTGGTCAGGGAAGGTCAACCAACCATTCCTACCACAGTCAAATCTATTGTTAAGGACAAGGCAGATTGGGGGGATGAGGATAGGAGATTGGCAAACTTGGATGTGAAGGCTAGAAATTTCATTGTCCAAGCTGTGCCCAAAGATCTTTACCATTCTATTAAAATGTGTTCTACAGCTAAGAAAATGTAGGGTACATTGACTCTTATGTTTGAGGGTTGCTCTACTTCCATGGAATCCACAATTACTACATTGACCAGGAGGTATGAGAGATTTTTCTCGTTGAGAAATGAATCCTTGACTGACACTCATACCCGCTTTAATGCTTTGGTAAATGATTTAGCTGCTGTTGGAATTATTAAGAAAAATGAGGTTTTAAAGAGTAAATTTCTTGATTCATTACCACCTAAATGGAACAACTATATTTCTTCTGTTAAATTAAGTTCTGTTTATCATGATCTTGATCTCCCTGGACTTTTTGGTTTGCTTCATAACCAAGAATGTTCAGAGGCTGAAAAGTTAATTGCTATGGGTGATTCTTATAGTCAGCCTGCTGCTGCACTTGTTGCTTCAATGACTGAACACCCTAGTTCAATTAGTAATGAGATCATTCCTTGTGTTAATGATGATATTCCTGTTATGTCTAATCCTAACTCTGTTTGTGCTGAATCTGAATGTGATGAATCTGATGGTGATGAACTAGCTAATGAAGTAGCTATGTTGGCTGAAAGGATCAGAAGGAGATCCTTTAATAAGTTTAAAGGAAAAGGAAGAGGTGGCCAAGCTGACAAGACTGTAACACCCCAAGCCGAGGCTCGAAATATTACGGAAATCATATAGCACAAGGTAGGATTAATGTAGAACATGACCTAAATGCAAAAAAAAGATTCAGTGAATCCAAACAATAAGATAAACAAGTACCAAAATACATAAGAAGCAAGTCACCATCAAAGTTAACAAAAGAACATCCAAAGATGGCTAACGATCCTAAGTATAATGCAAAAGAAGGCAAATGAATCCTTGATCCATATAAGTCCAAAGCCCGGGTTCAACAGCAAGCAAACAATCAAACTCCACGCCCTGGATTAACCTGAAAAGTGTACTAAGCATAGTCAACACAAGGTTGGTGAGTTCGTAGTAATGGTCCAAAAGGAACCATTGTCAATAACACAATATACTAGTAGAGGCGAAACATAACTTACTTGAGCCCCTAAACAACACAATATCAATCACAACAAGATTACACAAGACAAATAAGCGTGAAATAAACGTGCACAAATGATGTAAATATCAATACAAGTGCCAAATGCATAAGCAGTCATAATGCCTATCTTATGCGTGAGCTTCAAGTCACCCATGCAACGATACCCGCCTGTCATCGCAATGCACCAGGCTGTATCTCAAAATCATCGAGATATATATGTCTATATACTCGGGGTCATGTTTTCAACATCCATCAACAAGTGTATACATCTATACACTTAGATGTTGGTATCCACATCAAGAGGATATACAATGTTAACACATATGCATGCCTAACTCAATCATATATGCATCAATTGCCAAAAACACAAGTCATCAATCATCAATCTCAATTTCCTCGATCATAAATCATCCATCACAATTCAACAATCGTAATCCATCAATCACAACCAAACTATACTATACGTATATACACTTAGGAGGATTCTACTTTCTTCGAGTCCCAGATGCTTATATATAGGGTCACCCACAGCCTTCCCACCACATCTAAAACCCATTGAAGGTATAACCGATTTCCATGTATGTACGTCTATCCTAATAATAATAATAAACTTTACAACCCTAAACTAAGTCAATCAAACGTATAATCGACTCATCAATCCAATCATTCAAATCAATCAATCAAAAGAATCCGTCAACCAAACAATCAATCACTCCGCAACTCAAATCAAACATCCAATCACACAATATATATCATAAACAAATGCATCATAACCAAATAAATAAATCAAACCATCAATCAGCCAAACAACAATCAAACACGTATGTGTACACTTTCCAGCCCGAATCTCAATCGAGTAGGGAGCTACGGAACTCACCTTGATCGGCAATGAGAAGTTAAGATCGAGATAAGATGAGATTAAAATCGTTCAACGAGCTCCACGTGTTCAAAACCTATAAATATATACAACATACACAATTAATATTTATATACGTACATATTCGTCATTCACTAGGGTTAAAACCCTAATTAGGTTTTAATACGACTTATGGCCTTTAAAAGACTCCCGAGACTTGACATGATCGCTTGAAGCATGATTATAACATTGGGCAAGTCGAAGATACATCTGGCCACCGTCTGGCCACCGTCTGGCCACCGTCTGGCCACCGTCTGGCCACCGTCTGGCCACCGTCTGGCCACCGTCTGGCCACCGTCTGGCCACCGTCTGGCCACCGTCTGGCCACCGTCTGGCCACCGTCTGGCCACCGTCTGGCCACCGTCTGGCCACCGTCTGGCCACCGTCTGGCCACCGTCTGGCCACCGTCTGGCCACCGTCTGGCCACCGTCTGGCCACCGTCTGGCCACCGTCTGGCCACCGTCTGGCCACCGTCTGGCCACCGTCTGGCCACCGTCTGGCCACCGTCTGGCCACCGTCTGGCCACCGTCTGGCCACCGTCTGGCCACCGTCTGGCCACCGTCTGGCCACCGTCTGGCCACCGTCTGGCCACCGTCTGGCCACCGTCTGGCCACCGTCTGGCCACCGTCTGGCCACCGTCTGGCCACCGTCTGGCCACCGTCTGGCCACCGTCTGGCCACCGTCTGGCCACCGTCTAGTACACCGTTCAGCCACCGTCTGGCCACCGTCTGGCCCATTTTGAAAGCAGGCCACCGTCTCAGACGGTGGCTTGGATTTCGCTGTTTCACCGTCTAGTACACCGTTCAGCAGAAGAATTCACCGTCTGGCCACCGTCTCGCCACGGTCTGTGCCACCGTCTCAGACGGTGGCTTGGATTTCGCTGTTTCACCGTCTAGTACACCGTTCAGCAGAAGAATTCACCGTCTGGCCACCGTCTGGCCCATTTTGGAAAAGCAGGCCACCGTCTCAGACGGTCCAAGGACCGTCCCAGATGGTGGGTCGAGAACACGAGCAGCAGCAGCAGCCACCGTCTGGCCAAAACTGAGAATGCATAGCACCGTCTCGCACGGTGTGAACCACCGTCTCAAACGGTCCGCCAGCCCTGTACCACCGTCTCGCACGGTCTGTGCCACCGTCTCAGACGGTGGCTTGGATTTCGCTGTTTCACCGTCTAGTACACCGTTCAGCAGAAGAATTCACCGTCTGGCCACCGTCTGGCCCATTTTGGAAAAGCAGGCCACCGTCTCAGACGGTCCAAGGACCGTCCCAGATGGTGGGTCGAGAACACGAGCAGCAGCAGGCCACCGTCTGGCCACCGTCTGGCCACCGTCTGGCCACCGTCTGGCCACCGTCTGGCCACCGTCTGGCCACCGTCTGGCCACCGTCTGGCCACCGTCTCAGACGGTCTTGGATTTTGTTGTTTCCACCGTCTGTTCCAGCGTGCAGCAGAACCACCGTCTGGCCACCGTCTGGCCCATTTTGAAGATGCATGCCACCGTCTCAGACGGTGGCTTGGATTTCGCTGTTTCACCGTCTAGTACACCGTTCAGCAGAAGAATTCACCGTCTGGCCACCGTCTGGCCCATTTTGGAAAAGCAGGCCACCGTCTCAGACGGTCCAAGGACCGTCCCAGACGGTGGACGTCTCACGTGTGAACCACCGTCTCAAACGGTCCGCCAGCCCTGTACCACCGTCTCGCACGGTCTGTGCCACCGTCTCAGACGGTGGCTTGGATTTCGCTGTTTCACCGTCTAGTACACCGTTCAGCAGAAGAATTCACCGTCTGGCCACCGTCTGGCCCATTTTGGAAAAGCAGGCCACCGTCTCAGACGGTCCAAGGACCGTCCCAGACGGTGGGTCGAGAACACGAGCAGCAGCAGCAGCCATTTGCAGAAAATGGAACCAAAAACACTATTTTCATAACTAAAACCCCTAATCCGAACCAAAAGGTTAAATGACCCGTTTTTAAGTGAGATAAGGCGTTCTAATGCATAAATACACTTAACTCGATCACATTTTCCATTTCATAACATCCAGAAATCATCATGGTCGATTCTTGACCCATTTTGCCCAAGAACCCTAATTTTTACCCAAGAAACCCTAAAATCCGACCCGTTGCGTTTTGACCCGACCCAAATGGTCTTGCATACTCATTTTATCATATTCTAACTAGTAGTAACAAAACCCACACCAAAATCTTGTTCTAACATAACTCTTGCATTAAAAATCGGTTTTTGACCTAAAAGTCAAACTGAAACCCTAATGGGTCAAAGGCCAGATCTTCGACCCATACATGAAAGTTTAGCTTAGAAACATGATAATAAACGTGAAATGATTAAATTGAGTGAAGTTTTACTTACCAAAGGTCACCACCAAGCTCAAACCCGAATATTGACCCACTTGGATAATTCTTGCAATTTGAAGAGCCCAAATTTGGAATGATGTAGTAATGATATTAAGGATGATGTTACTTACACAAATTCAACCCAAGAACAAGATTAAATGCAAGAAATAAATGAGATAGAGAGTGTGTATGTGAGAGCTTCCTTGCAAGTATTTAGAGAGTGATAGAGAGAATGAAATGAATGAATGGATGAGAAAGGGGTTAAGGAGGGATAGGGTTGGGTCAAAAGGCTGATGGGTCATGGGTAACCCATGGGTCGACCCGTTTCTCCCATAAAGCCAAATTTACATATCGTTATACATTTAATCACCGGTTAAGTCATACTATCGACCCAACGAACATACCACATTGTCATTTAATCACAAAATGAACCAAATATTTCATTAACTTAGATTGTTAGTCAAATTACACGTAAAGTCAACGGGTCAAAACTCACGGATGTTACAAAGACCAAGAAGCCATTTGACATGTCCAAGGTCACTTGTTACAAGTGTGGCAAGACTGGACATATGGCTGGAGATTGCAGATCTAAAGAAACTACTCAAGCTATGCCAGCCAAAGGTGGAAGAGGTGAAAAATACTCAAAGCTCAAGACTAAGTACAAAGCCTTGAAAGCACAAGTAGCTGAGCTGACTGAGAAGGTAAACAAAAGTGAAAAGAGTCTGGTAGCCAAAGACTGGGCTGAAAGTGCCACATCATCTGATGATGAGCTGTATAAAGATGCCAAGCGTTTCATGGTTAAAGAAGCTACTCAAAGATTTGCTGAAGATCTGGTGAAAATACAACAGCAATCTGAGTCAGCTCACCAGGCATCTACCAGTCAGACTGCTCCACCTGAGGTAACTTCTTTTTCCAATCTGTCAGATAATGAGAAACTGTCCAGACTGAATAAACTTGGTGATGAGGTTCTGCTACAAAAACACTTTAATCAAGAACTCAAAAAGGAAATACATGTTTTGAAACTTGATAACAGCTCTAAGAGTCACACCATTGAAAAACTAGAATCTGAAGTTAAAGCTCAAAAACAATTAAACTCCATTTTGGTTAAAGAAGCTAAAACTGCAGAAGAAATTTTTTTAAAGGTTAAACAAATTACTGAAACATGGTGTATAAGTTCCAAAAGAGTTGCTAAGTGTGTGAATGACCAAATACCTCATCAGATCCAAGCTATTTTTGATGGTGATTATGATAGGGCCATAGCCATTGCTGAAGTATGTGCTATGGAGCCTTGTTATCGGCCTCCTTCACCACCCAAAGTCCAAACAAATGGAATGAATTCTAAACCAATTAAGATGGTTCAGAAATCGGGTATTGGGTTTAAAGATCCTGAAACCATTGGTCAGACCATTGCTGAAGCTGTGTCTGAAGCTGATAAGGTTGTTGAGTTAAAACCTGAAGAAAGTCTTAACTTGTCCAAGCTGACCATCACCCAATCTGAATCAGATTCAAAGACTAAAACAAACAAGAGTAGTTTAAAGAAAAATAAAAGGAAGGTTAGAGATCATAGTGTTCCTAAAGAGAAAATAAAGCTTTTAAAGAGTAAGAAGTATGGTTCTCTAGGAAATGAGTCACAAACAAAATCTGAGTCTGTTTCAAGTAACACCAAGTCTGAGTCTGACAAGATGATTTTAAAATATGTTGAGTCCAAAACTGATAAGGTGTCAATGGAAGCAAATTTTCTTAAGAATGTGTCTGATCCAAAAACTGTTGATCAAAGAAAATTGAGAGCTGAATGTAAGAAATCTGGAATAGGCAAAGGTTTTGCTCAAAAGGAAACACTAAATGTTGCTAGAAAGAACTTTGAATCTGGTAAAGGACAGACCAAGCAACAATGGGTTTCAAAATGTGATAAGAGTCTAAGTTCAGTTACCCAATCTGAGTCAGACCAGAAGGTCAGCTCTGGTGAACCCATCTTTGGATGGGTTCCCAAAAAGAACTAATCTCTTATCATAATTGTAGGGCAGTCATGACGATAATACCTGGCACTTGGACAGTGGATGTTCCAAGCATATGACCGGATGTAAGTCCCTGCTATGTAGCTTTAGGATTCGCGCTGGTCCTAATGTTACTTTTGGAGATGACTCTCAAGGAAAGACTGAAGGTTTTGGTATACTTTTAAATGGTCCTCTTACTTTCAGAAGAGTCTCATATGTAAATGGTTTGAAGCACAATCTGATCAGTGTGAGTCAGTTGTGTGATGCTGGTTATGAAGTGAGATTCAGGTCTGATAAGGGTATTGTTCTTGATTTAGAAGGCAATATGGTTCTTATTGCAAAGAGGGATGAGTCTTTGTACTCTTTTGACATGAGAAATCCAACTGTCACAAGAGAAGTCTGTTTCATGTCAAAGACTCAAGATGAGCTGAATTGGTTGTGGCATAAAAGGTTGTCTCATATGAATTTCAAAGACATCAACAAGTTGTGTAAGAAAGAGTTGGTGTCTGGTCTTCCAGTGATCAATTATGAGAAGGACAAGCTGTGTGGTGCTTGTGAGAAAGGCAAGCAACATAAAGCTACTTTTAAGTCTAAAACATGCTCAACCATTGATAATTGTTTGGATCTGCTTCATATGGACTTATTTGGACCAATCAGTACTCCATCATTCACTGGAATGAGGTACTCCTTGGTAATTGTTGATGAGTATTCAAGATACACCTGGGTTTTCTTTCTCAAACACAAGAGTGAAGCTGCTGACAGCATTATTCATTTCATCAAGCAAGCTGAAATTCTCTACAAAAGGCCTGTTAGGCAATTAAGGAGTGATAATGGTACTGAATTTAAGAATATCACTCTTAATTCTTTTTGCAGTGAAAAAGAGATTTCACAAGTCTACTCAGCTGCCAGAACTCCTCAACAAAATGGTGTTGCAGAAAGAAGAAACAGAACTCTTATTGAAGCTGCTAGATCCATGATGGCTCAAAACAATGTCAAGTCTCATTTCTGGGCTGAAGCAGTACACACAGCTTGCTTTACCCAGAACAGATCCCTTATTGTGAAAAGACACCAGAAGACTGCATATGAACTTCTTAGGGGGAGAAAACCTGAAATTAGTTTCCTAAGAATGTTTGGAAGTCCTTGCTACATTCTGAATCAGAAAGACCATCTTGGAAAGTTTGATGAGAAATCAGATGAAGGTATCCTACTTGGATATTCAACAATGATGAAGGCCTACAGAGTTTACAACAAGAGAACTAAAACAATTGAGAACTCTGTTAATGTAAGCATGGATGAAGGTTGTTCTAAGCCAGATTGCTCTCCTCCTGAAGATGAAGATTTCAACTTTGAAGAACTGGTTGTGCCTGAGAATGAGCCTCCAACTAATCCTCCAATTAGAGCTGATAATGCTCAAACTCAAGGGGAGCAACTTTTAGAAGAAGAAGAAAGTGTTCCAATCTTTGAAAATGCCCAAGCTGATCCTACTCCTACTGAAGAAATTATTCAGAATCCATTAAATGACTCTCCAACTGGTTCAGATTCCTCCATTCCAGTCCAAGCTGATCAGCCTCTTCCTCAAGCTGATCATGCTGAACCATCTAATCTGAATCAGTCCATTGTCCTAGTTACCAGATGGATAAAGAGTCATCCAATTAACCAAATCATTGGTGATCCACTCTGTGGTGTTAAAACAAGAAGAAAGGTAACAGGCAATTTCTGCATGTTTGTCAATTTTGTAAGCAAGGTGGAACCAACTGAGGTTGATGAAGCTCTGGCAGATCCCTCTTGGGTAAATGCAATGCAAGATGAGTTAACACAGTTTGAAAGAAACAAGGTTTGGGAACTTGTTCCAAGACCTCATCACAAGACTGTGATTGGAACCAAGTGGGTCTACAGAAACAAAATGGATGAAAGGGGAGTTGTGACCAGAAATAAAGCAAGATTGGTAGCTCTTGGTTACAGACAAGAGGATGGAAATGATTATGATGAGACTTTTGCACCAGTGGCAAGATTAGAGGCAATCAGAATGTTCTTGGCCTTCTCTGCTCACAAAGGTTTCAAAGTCTATCAAATGGATGTGAAGAGTGCATTTCTAAATGGAAAATTGGAAGAAGAAGTCTATGTTGAACAGCCTCCTGGTTTTGAAAATACAAAGTTTCCTGACCATGTGTTCAAGCTTGACAAGGCTCTCTATGGGTTGAAGCAAGCTCCAAGAGCATGGTATGACACTCTGTCTAAATTCTTATTGGCTAACAACTTCAAAAGAGGTAATGTTGACAAGACTTTGTTTGTGAGAAAGTATAATGGTGATATCCTGCTTATACAAATCTATGTAGATGATATAATATTTGGGTCTAGTAGTGAAAGACTTTGCAAAAAGTTTTCTGAATTAATGTCTAAAAAGTATGAAATGAGCATGATGGGAGAACTAAACTATTTTCTGGGTTTACAAGTTAAACAGACTAAAAATGGAATTTTCATAAACCAAGGAAAGTATGTTAAAGATCTCTTAAACAAGTTTGGTTTTAGTGATTGCTCACCTATGAAAACTCCTATGGGAACTGGTGATAAGCTGGATGAGGATAAAAACAGAAAATCTGTTGACATCACAGCTTATAGGGGTATGATAGGATCATTACTTTACTTGACTGCTAGTAGACCAGATATTATGTTTGCTACATGTCTTTGTGCAAGATATCAAGCTAGTCCTAAGGAATCTCATCTTAAGGCTGTGAAAAGAATCTTTAGATACCTTAAAGGTAGTCCCAATCTGGGTCTTTGGTATCCCAAAGACTCGGGATTTGATCTAATTGGCTATTCAGATTCTGACTTTGCAGGCTGTAAGATTGACAGAAAAAGTACTTCAGGAGCTTGTCAATTGCTTGGCAGTAGACTTGTAAGCTGGTCCAGCAAGAAGCAACATTCAGTTTCTATCTCCACTGCAGAAGCTGAATATGTTGCTGTAGGAAGTTGTTGCTCTCAAATTCTTTGGATGCAATATCAGCTTCAAGACTATGGTGTCACTGCTTCAAAAACTCCAATCTTTTGTGACTTGCCATAGCAATTTCAAACAATCATGTGATTCATTCAAGGACCAAGCATATTGATATAAGGTATCATTTCATCAGGGATCATGTAATGAAAGAAGATGTTGAACTCCACTTCATTCCAACAGATAATCAGCTTGCTGACTTGTTCACAAAGCCATTGGATGAATCAAGGTTCAACTATCTCATAAGTAAGCTAGGTATGCTTAATTTGTAAAATATAGTGAGCTAAGTAATAACAAATCTGACCCCTTAGAGTTATTCTAAATTTTTGAGGGTAAGCTGTGTCTAACCCAGACTACCCTTTCATACTTGGTGCATTTCCAAGTAAAAGAGGGTAAGATGAGTCTGACACAGATTCGTGGTTATTTTTGTTATTAAATATCTCAGTGCGTTTTATTATTTTCATTATTTTATTTAAGTGTACTTGTTGATCCTATTGGAGTGTGACACGTGTAGTGGTAACAGCCGGTTACTGAAAAAGTACCTCCACTACTTGTTGATCCTCCAATCAAAATCTTTCTCTCTCCAACTTTTTCAAACAGGATATTTTGAATCATGTATATAATATCGATTTAACCTAAATCCCAAATCACTTGTTCATATCAATTATTTTTCTCTCTCAGTCTGATTACTGTTTTGTTATTAAATTAAAAAAAAAATTATAAAAATTGTTTTTCAAATGGCATCATCATCTGTTTCTCTTCATACTAATGATTCTAAATCTAGTTCTTCGTCTGAAGCTGAAAGTCAATACCCAACTCCAATAAGCGCTAATAAGCTTTCACCTTATGTGGTGGGAAGTAATGTAGTAGTGGTTCCGGCTGATCTTGATACTGGTAAAATCAAGATTGGCAGTCTGGTTTATGCCAATATTCATCCTCCTTCATGGGCAAAAGGATATGATGAGATTGTGGCTTTCTTATGGTATCATCCATTCGGCAAGGTGATGATTGAGAAGCCAGACTGGGTGTTTCAAGATCTCCTTTGTGAATTTTGGGCGAGCTGTTTTGTGGGAAAGAACAAGAAAGGAGATGTTGCAATCTATGGCACAATCCTCAATGGTAAGAAAAAGGTATATATTTCTTATGAGAGGATTAGGTCTGCATTTGAGCTGTCTTATATGCCTGAAGATGATTATGAAAATGTTGCGTCTCATACTGAAGCCAAAAATATTTTACAAGAAGTTGGATATACTGGTCCATTGGCTTCAGTGGTTAAAATGAAATATTTAACTGGCATTTGGAACTATTTATTGAGCACAATTTCTAAAACTTTACAAGTAAAGGCAGGCAGCTTTGATCAACCTAATGTTTTAGAATTGCAGATTTTTCATGCAATGGTCACTATGACAAGAATAGATTTTGCTGGCTTAATTTTTAAGGACTTAGTTGATCGTGTTCATAAGAAGAGCCTTACCATACCTTATGGTAGGATTCTTGCTCTTATCATTGAAGCAATACTTGACAATGATTACAGTCTGGCAGCTGGTCAGACTGTGGAATGCAAGTCTATCAATAATAACATTTTCAATAGTCCCAAGGTATCTGTGCAGGGTCTGACCCGAGCAATGCAGATCTAACTTGATTTTTGCAGGCAAAGAGAGAGGGAACAAGAAGCACTTAAGGAAGCTGTCCCTTCTTCGACGCGATCTTAGTCTGACACTCAATCTACCAATCAGGGGGACCCAGGTACACATGCTTCTGAACCCTCACACTTTTCTCAATCTATTCAATATTCTTCTCCTTCAAACGAGGGTGAAGGGTTGGCCAAAACATCAGCCACCCTAGCCACACCCTCATCCACTTTGCAAAATCCGCTTCTAAAAGACCCATTGTTGAGGACTTAGTGCCTCACAGTGTTAAAAAGAAAAGATCGCAAAGGAAATCTGTGCCAGCTTCTGGGGTTGATATTGCAACATCAAATCTTGAGATCCCCCAAGGTGCAATGGAAGCTAAGGAACGTTCCAAAGCTGTCTCTGCCACCCAAGCTGACAAGCCGAAATCACCACACCCATCTGCACTCTCCCAAAAGAGTGTAGACGAGTTAAAGGGAACACCTACTGCTACCCAACCCTTCAAACAGGGTGAATGATGTGACCAATTTATACAGATCGCCCACATCATTATTGGCCATTTTCTTAAGTGTTTTAAGTCGATTTTTTGTGCATTTGGCGCGTTTATGGTGTTTGTTAGTGTTTTCAAGCTCTTAGCAGGTTACGCGTTCATTTGGCACATTTGCGGATGATTTTTAGGCCAAGAAGTTGATTCATGAGATCGAGAGTTGTTCAAGTGGAAAAGATAGAAAAATTCAGCAAGTTGTCAAGATTGAAGAAGTGTTGGCTGGTCCAGAAACTTTGGACTGCGCCGCAGTGGGGTTGATCAATGCCCACTGCGCCGCAGTCATTCATGTTCAAGACGCACGGAGATCAGAAGATTCCCACTGCGCCGCAGTGGGAATGCACACCAGTCACTGCGCCGCAATCAATGGATGCCAAGGCCACAACTTTCCAGTGGATTACCACTGCGCCGCAGTGGGGGAGGTCGAAACCCACTGCGCCGCAGTCAGCTGCACGGGGAATCAGGGTTACAGCCTCTTTTGCATCAGATTTGAAGGGGGTATAAATAGAAAACATAACCCTATTTCCCAACTAATCAAGCTTTCTTTCTAGGAGCTGTTCTAGGCGAATTCTTCGGAGGATCATCTTAAATTTCATCAATTGATTCATTGAAGATTCAAGAACACCCATATAGATCGTATCTACTTATCCGTCTTGCAATTTCTATTCAAACAATTTGGTACAATATGTTCTATTTCTATTTCATTTGTTATTTTCAATTTAGCATGAGTGGCTAGATTTCTAATCATCCACTTTGATGAAACTTGACGAATGATATGATTGCAATATTTTAATTCAAGAGTTGATTCAATTATCGTTGTGTCGTGATCTTTATCAATTAATCCCTTGTGATTTATTCTTTTGGTGTTGATGGTTTATGTGTTCATCGTTAGTGGTACTAGGTGAATATGTTTATCGTTTCAATTCGATTGTCTATGGTCAATTGTCACCGGTTCATGGTATGACGGTGAATGTCAAATCTATAATAGGAGTTAATCGGTAAACGGGTTTGGAAACGGTTGGTGGTACCACGTTTTAATTCACATAGGCATAATTGGTAATTGGATAATCAAGCAAACTAATTGTTGGGAGATTTTCTAGGCATTGGTGGTACCGGCTTGGATAATTTAACTAGCAACTTAGGTGTTTGGGTGATTTGCTTGCGGTTGGTGGTACCACGCGAGCATTTCTATCCTTTCACTATTATCTTGTCAACTCTAAATAATTTGATCTTTATCGTGTGCAATCATAACTGAAGTCAAGTGGATTCGAAGTGGATGATCTTTATTTATATTGTCTGAACTTTCTTTACTTTTAAATTGTCTTGTCGTTTAAATTTCTTTAAGTTCAAATTGTCAAGGTGAGGTAGCAATTTGGCTACGGTTCCATCCTTATTCCAAAACTACTTTAGCTGACAACTATTTCAAAACCATTCCCCGTGTTCGATCCTGGACTTACCTTCTAGCTATACTATATACGAACGGGTCCACTGCCCGCAAGTGTGTAGTAGTCAGTTTTAGGGTATTTCTTGTTTTAATTTTTAAACTCGATTTTACACATCAAGTTTTTGGCGCCGCTGCCGGGGATTGTGTGCCGATTTAGTTGTTAATTTAGTGGTTTGATCCTTTCTCACGCGTGAGAAAGTTACTTGTTTATTAGTTTAGTTTTCTTTTCTTATCACAGGTGCATTTTACGTGTTTGTGTTAGTTGTGTGTTTGCATGCATATTTCTTTAGTTGATGAACTTGCGTTCTTCGGGTCTCCCTTTGAATAGTCCTTTGTCTACTCCGAGAAGACCAAGGGGGCGTAGGTTTAACTTCACTGAGCCATCAACACCTATACCGATACCATTTTCACCTATAGCTAAACCCACTCCTGATTCGGACGAGGAAGGGTTCTTTTTAGACGAGTTTTTCTATTTAGAAGTTAAGCAAGAGGAAATGGGTGACGAACAACCAAGGGGTCCAAATGACACTCGCTATGGCGAGAGGGTTCGAACTATCCCAATGGGCCGTGGTTCTGCCATTAGACCTCCGGCTATTGATCACACTTTCGCTTTGAAAGGAAACCATCTTAAGAGCATAGAAGAGCATCAATTTGATGAAAAAGGAAATGGGATCCATACCAACACTTGGATAGGTTTGAAAAGTTGGCTCGGCTATATCAATATGGGCAAAACCAAATGAATGCCGTGAAACTTGAGACATTTCCCATGTCAATCACCGGAGAAGCACTTGATTGGTTCAATGATCTTCCAGAAAATTCTATTACTACTTGGAAACCAACTTAAGGAGGCTTTCATTGGTGAGTTTTATTCACTAAGAACTCAAAGAAGGCTGGAAAATTTGATTAGGTCCTTTGAGCAAGATGATGGGGAGGATGTAGTAGATGCATGGATTCGTTTCAAGGAGATGTTAAGAAATTGTCCAGGTCACGATTTGACTAGGGAAAAATATGTGGAGCTTTTCTTTGATGGGTTAGATAAGAAGTCTAAACGAGAATTGGGATATGCTTTCGGGGGTAGTTTCAATAACATTACACCCAATGAAGGTTATCAAATCTTGGAAGATATGGCAAAGGATAGCTCAACTTTGGATGATGAAAGGTTCTTGAAGAATGAAAGAAAGACGAAGAGAGGTACTAACCAAGGGAGAGTTGCTAAGGTTGAAGCTAGCAATGACCCAGGGGTTATTGGAGAGATTAGGGCGCTATCTGAGCGCATGGAAAAGGGGTTTGCTACTCAAGAGAATAGGTTTGGAGCAATTGAGAGGGATGTTAAGGTAGTAGCCGATGGGTGTGATCATTGTGGTGATATGCATTATTCTGATGAGTGTCCAAATCGGGCACCCGAAGATGTGAGTTATGTTCAGAATCAACCCCAAGGGAGCTACCAACGCAACACCGGTTTCCAGAACCGGCCTTCAGGTAATACTTCTTATAACTCCTTTTTTTAGTCTAATAATTCTCGTTTTTCAGGTAATAGGTGGAAAAGAGATAATTATCAGAATCAGCCACAACAACAGACTCAGCAAGGACAAGGATCAGGTTCTTCTTCTTCTAATGCCGATCCTAATGCCGAGTTGAGAGAGATGATGAAGCAGTTGCCTAGTAACAAGTTGAAACAAATACTAGCATTCAAATGATCAGGAAAGACACTAAGACTTTGAGTAAGAGGTTGGATCAGTTAAGTGGAAAGGTGGAGATCAACATGAAAAACCAGGGAGTTAATTTCAAGGATCTCGAAAGTAGGATGGCCGCTCTTGCTAGGCCCACGGGGACTCTTCCTAGCAACACGCAGCAGAATCCTAGGCCTCAGTTTAGTCAAGGACAGAATCAAGGACAGAATTAGGGACAGAAATACACTCCACCTTCAGTCCGTAATGAGCAAGCCAAAGCCATCACCACTCGTACTGGTAGGTCTTATGACTCACCTCCTATGCCTAATGTTGTTGTTTCAGATGTGCAGGATAAAAGGAGTGATGATGATGAGGTTGATGAAGAGATTGAAATAGAGGAAGATTCGACCGTGAAGACTCCGGTCACTCCACCAAAACCGGCTGTGGTTCCAGAGGTTAAACCATACATGCCAAAGATACCATTTCCACAGAGGTTCAGGAAAGCAAAGTTAAAGGAGCAATATAATAAGTTTGTGGAAATGATTACAAATGTTCACATTAATGTGCCTTTAGTCGATCTTATTCAGGGGATGCCCCATTATGCCAAGTTCATTAAGGAGCTTGTGACAGACAAAGGGAAGATGGAAGAGGCAAAGGCTACTTTTCTCAATGCCGAGTGTTCTGCTATCTTGCAGAACCGCATACCACCAAAGCTTGAAGACCCAGGGAGTTTTCTTATCACTTGCTCTATTAGAACCATTATTTGTAAGGCCTTAGCTGATTTAGGAGCTAGCATTAATTTGATGCCTTACTCAGTTTATGCCAAGTTATCCTTGGGAATCCTTCGCCCTACTCGCATGAGTATAAGACTAGCTGACCATTCATTTCAGTATCTCATTGGGATTGCTGAGAATATTAGAGTCAAAGTGGGCCATATTGTTTTTCGTGTTAACTTCGTTATCCTTGAGATGGAGGAAGATACGCAAGTCCCTCTTATTATTGGGCGCCCATTCCTTAATACCGTGGATGCTATCATCCGTGTGAAGGATAAGGAGATTTCCTTAGGCGTTGGTACTGATAGGATTGTGTTTAATGTTGAGAGGTCTATTAAGCATTCTTATTCTACTGATGAGTCTTGTTTCAGGATTGATGTTATTGATGATGCTTTAGACCGAGAGTTTCAGGAACTGATGAAGATAGACACTGGAGATGAGGAGATTGCTAATTTAGGATCGGGAGATAGATCTGATGATGATTTGTTTGCAGAGGTTATGGCGCTTAGCTTGGATGAGATACCTCCCGAGGATGAGAGTTTTGAGGAGGTTGTTGCTGATGGAAGTTCTAGGGTACCAAACTCTGTTGAGGTACCACCCACTGACTTGGAGCTTAAGCCGCTTCCAGACCATCTAGAGTATGCATATCTGTCAGGTGAGTCATCTCTTCCAGTGGTTATCTCGTCCTCACTCTCGAGTGACGAGAAAGACCGTCTCATGTCCGTTCTTAGAGCCCACAAGCGGGCTTTTGCTTGGAAGACCACAGATATTCCAGGTATTAGTCCTAATTTTTGCCAGCATAAGATTGATTTTCTTGATGATGTTAAGCCCGTTGTCCAGAGACAAAGGCGGCTAAACCCTAATATGAAGGAGGTTGTTAAGAAAGAGGTGATTAAGCTTCTTAATGCAGGAATTATTTTTCCTATTGCTGATAGTCCTTGGGTTAGTCCTGTTCATTGTGTGCCCAAAAAGGGGGGCATGACAGTTATTGAGAATGATAATAAGGAGCTTTTGACCACGAGGACTATTACGGGTTGGCGGGTTTGTATAGATTACCGTAAGCTTAATGATGTCACCCGTAAGGATCACTTTCCACTTCCTTTCATTGATCAAATGTTGGAACGTCTTGCAGGTAATGAATATTTTTGTTTCTTAGATGGGTTTTCCGGGTACTTTCAAATACCCATTGATCCAAAGGATCAAGAGAAAACCACCTTTACTTGCCCATTTGGCACTTTTGCTTATAGGCGAATGCCGTTTGGTTTGTGTAATGCCCCTGACACCTTTCAAAGGTGCATGATTGCTATTTTCCAGGACATGCTTGAAACTTCCATGGAAGTTTTCATGGATGATTTTTCTGTTTTTGGGGATTCTTTTCATGCTTGCTTGATTAATTTGGATAGGATGTTGGAACGGTGTGAGAGGGCACACCTTGTTTTAAATTGGGAAAAGTGTCATTTTATGGTGACCGAGGGAATTGTTTTAGGGCATAAAGTGTCTAAGGCCGGGATTGAAGTTGATAGGGCTAAGATAGATGTTATAGCCAAATTACCCCCGCCTTCCAATGTGAAAGGGGTAAGGAGTTTTCTTGGACATGCCGGTTTTTACCGCCGTTTTATTAAGGATTTTTCTAAGATTACTCGTCCTATGACCCACTTGTTGGAGAAGGACGTCCCTTTTGTGTTTGATGATGCTTGTTTGAGTGCATTTCAGGTTTTAAAGGAGAAGTTGACTAATTCTCCTATAATGGTTGGTTCGGATTGGGAATTGCCATTTGAATTGATGTGTGATGCAAGTGACTATGCTGTGGGAGCCGTGCTTGGGCAAAGGGTTGATAAGCATTTCAAGCCCATTTACTTTGCTAGTAAAACTTTGAACCCCGCTCAGCAAAACTACACCACTACTGAGAAGGAGTTGCTTGCCGTGGTCTTTGCCATTGATAAGTTTAGATCTTATTTGGTGTTGAGTAAGACCATAGTTTTCACTGACCATTCAGCCCTTAAGTACCTGTTCTCGAAACAGGATGCTAAACCCAGGCTTATCCGTTGGATTCTTTTGTTGCAAGAATTTGACATTGAGATAAAGGATAAGAAAGGGGCTGAAAACTTGGCTGCCGACCATTTGAGTCGTTTGGAAGATCCTCACCGGGAGGAACTTCGTGATGGGGAGATCAATGATCACTTCCCCGATGAGTCTTTAATGTTTATTTCTAACTCTGATGATGCCCCTTGGTTTGCAGATATAGCTAATTATTTGGTTGCAGGTGAGATACCTAATGATTTCACGTACCAGCAGAAGAAGAAGCTCATATCGGATGTTAAGTATTATTTTTGGGACAGTCCATATTTGTTTCGTGTTTGTGCAGATGGTATGATTAGGAGATGTGTTGCTGGAAGTGAGACTAGAGAGATTTTGGATGCGTGTCACTACGGGCCAACTGGAGGTCATTATGGTCCAGTGCAGTTTGGGGTTTTTCAGGGTGGACATGTTGGCGGTGGTTCTTCATCTTTTGCAGGTTTGGATGCAGGTGCGTCAGGATTTGATGCTGATCAGTCAGGGGGAGGTGCTGGTGGTTCAGGTTCAGCTCAGGAGGAAGAGCAAGATTGGGTGACGAGTATTTTTGGGAAACCTGGACTACCCTATGGCTACCATGGACATCAGGAGTGAGAGGAGATGATTCCCATCCGGTACCGTGGGATGGAATCATATGATGATTGGTTATGTTGGTATTCTTATGACATTCCTTTATTTATCATTGTCTGGTATCCACCCTACGGGGTGATGAAACATTTGTAATCTCCTTTGTTTTCTTTAATTTTCTGCATGAGACTTTAGATTAGTTTGAATTTTTGTATGGATATTTGGTTGTGTTGTTATTTGAAGTTGGGCAGGTTCTATCCGTTTGATGGCCACACCTATTGTGCAACCCAACTGTGGGGGGGACCCGTTGGATTCTCTTTCTCACCTACATTCTGTGGCATCCATTGATTTGATTGTGTGATCGTGTGCATATGCTGGCAGTAAGTTCAGCGCTTTATTGTTTATTGGTATGTTTACTGCCATTGTTTCA
Organism: Erigeron breviscapus; assembly: GCA_034093135.1. Classification (NCBI taxonomy): domain Eukaryota; kingdom Viridiplantae; phylum Streptophyta; class Magnoliopsida; order Asterales; family Asteraceae; genus Erigeron; species Erigeron breviscapus. The sequence continues at coordinate 31,031,550 of CM067167.1, forward strand.
CACGCAGCTCTTGCACCTTCCGTTCTGGGGCTAGTTTGTTTCTCCCGTCAAGCAAAGTGTTCTTCCTTTTTAGGAAGCGCCATTTGTGACGCGGGGTCGACTTACTTGTTTTGAAACGGAGTGTGTCCTTAATCCGGTATGTGTTCTCATTCTTTCTATCTATCTTGCTTACCCCTATTTACCTTTATTTGACCGAATATGGACATTGAGGGCATTGTCCATCTTAAGTGTGTGGGGGTGGCAAATAGGTTTAAGCAACCGGATATATCTCTTTTGTTGTTTTGCCATTGGGTATTCAACCGGTCTTGTGGATGTGTCCCTCTCATAGGCTTTTGGATTTTATCCAAGGGTAAGGGTTTCTATTTTGAACTCTGAACTATGATGTGCATGTTTGAGATTGGTGGTTTCAATTTGGTAGGATAACGGAAGATGATATGATTTGAAACTTGTGTTGAGCTTGTCCTTATGGTAAATTGTTTTTGTCACTTAATTCATAATAATTTAATAAGCAATTTTACTACAAAATTTTTCCTTGGCAAAATTTTAATCGGCGAAATGTGTTCTGAACGGTTATTGGGCTAATCCTTGTGGATTGATAACATTACTTGCATACTCAAATTTCCCAAACACCTAAAGTTGTGAGATTCATCATTCATTTATAGATGTGCTAGGTGTTTACGGTTTTGGTGTTATTGCCTTGTAATTTGTCCCTTTCTTAGGCTCTTGGATTTATTCGGGAGTAAGGGTTCCATTTCGAACTCTGAACTAAGATGTGCGAATTTGAGGTTTATTTATTCCATTTCCGGGTTCATTTCTTTGATATGAGTGTGCCGGTGATGTGTTGAGCTAGAACTTGGCCTGGTGATCGTTACGAGACCGCAGTGAGATCACTTTTGTGATATAAGTACATTGGATGACGAATTGGCATATTAGGTTTGACCCGTATTTTCTTTCTTTCTTTTCACCTTTGCTTTTGTATATTTTTACCTTTACTATACATACACTTTCTTTCCTTCCTTTGTAAACCTTTGTTGCACTCATCCTTAGTGCAAAGTACACTTATACATCCCTTTTAACTTAGCCTTTTCCTTTGTATATATCCACTTATATATGTAAACGTTACCTAATTATACCTTACTATACCGATAGTCTAATCTGGGGGGCCATTGATTGTCATTGGTTTGTTTGGATGGTTTGGGAGAGCTTCAGTGGGTTGTCTAGTGGAATATTCTTGTCTATGAGAATACGTCAATTGGTCAAGTTATTGAGGATTATCTTGGATTGTTCAAAGGAAGTAAGTGTTATAGACATGTTCATCATTGTAAGAGGGTGCCTACTAGTAGAGTAAAAGTGGTTCAATAATTAAAAAAAATGAAAAAAGTGAAATAAGAAAAAAAAAAAGAAGAAAAAAAAGAACTTGGGCTACTAGTGGGTACTTCTCATTTTTAGATGTCTAAAGTTTTGTTGTATCATTAAGAATGGAAGACTTGGTTGAATTGAAGTTGATACACCACAATGGTGTCGGGTTTACTTGGTTACTTTTGGAGGTGTCTTAGCGGGATAACATCTTATGGGTTGGTGGCAATCAATGGTACGGGTTTTGATTAGACTATTTTGTACATATTTCATACATACCCTATACTTTTGATTGTTTCCTTTCATTTCTAACCTACACTCCCATACTCCATTGTAAATATCCATTATATATACCTTAGCCTAACTATACAACCGTCCTATATGCCTATTTTGATGATGTACATGGTGCTCACGCCATGTCGGTGGAGCTATGATCCTTGTTCAAGCCTATGGTAAGATATGCATCACGACCGAGCTATGAGTGATTCTTCATATATTCAACCCCAAAAGTAAGTTCGTTGGAGTAGAATGATATTGATAGGTTCATTTGTTTCACTTGTGCTTAGTTGTGTTATCATGGCTTGCGGATTGTTCAGGTATTGTCAAACATTTCGGGTTTTCATTTAAGATTAAAACTGCTTCACCCAACTTTTTGTCATTGACATGCTTGGTGTGGCTTCTTTTTGATACTCGTAAATTGTTTCGATAGCTTCATTGCCAAGGAATACTTTTACTTTAATTCCGGATTTGCTTGAGGACAAGCAATGCTCAAGTGTAGGGGGATTTGATGTGATTACAGTCTGGCAGCTGGTCAGACTGTGGAATGCAAGTCTATCAACAATAACATTTTCAATAGTCCCAAGGTATCTGTGCAGGGTCTGACCCGAGCAATGCAGATCTAACTTGATTTTTGCAGGCAAAGAGAGAGGGAACAAGAAGCACTTAAGGAAGCTGTCCCTTCTTCGACGCGATCTGAGTCTAACACTCAATCTGCCAATCAGGGGGACCCAGGTACACATGCTTCTGAACCCTCACACTCTTCTCAATCTATTCAATATTCTTCTCCTTCAAACGAGGGTGAAGGGTTGGCCAAAACATCAGCCACCCTAGCCACACCCTCATCCACTTTGTCAAAATCCGCTTCTAAAAGACCCATTGTTGAGGACTTAGTGCCTCACAGTGCTAAAAAGAAAAGATCGCAAAGGAAATCTGTGCCAGCTTCTGGGGTTGATATTGCAACATCAAATCTTGAGATCCCCCAAGGTGCAATGGAAGCTAAGGAACGTTCCAAAGCTGTCTCTGCCACCCAAGATGACAAGCCGAAATCACCACACCCAAAAAAAAAAAAAAAAAAAAAAAAAAAAAAAAAAAAAAAAAAAAAAAAAAAAAAAAAAAAAAAAAAAAAAAAAAAAAAAAAAAAAAAAAAAAAAAAAAAAAAAAAAAAAAAAAAAAAAAAAAAAAAAAAAAAAAAAAAAAAAAAAAAAAAAAAAAAAAAAAAAAAAAAAAAAAAAAAAAAAAAAAAAAAAAAAAAAAAAAAAAAAAAAAAAAAAAAAAAAAAAAAAAAAAAAAAAAAAAAAAAAAAAAAAAAAAAAAAAAAAAAAAAAAAAAAAAAAAAAAAAAAAAAAAAAAAAAAAAAAAAAAAAAAAAAAAAAAAAAAAAAAAAAAAAAAAAAAAAAAAAAAAAAAAAAAAAAAAAAAAAAAAAAAAAAAAAAAAAGAAAAAAAAGAACTTGGGCTACTAGTGGGTACTTCTCATTTTTAGATGTCTAAAGTTTTGTTGTATCATTAAGAATGGAAGACTTGGTTGAATTGAAGTTGATACACCACAATGGTGTCGGGTTTACTTGGTTACTTTTGGAGGTGTCTTAGCGGGATAACATCTTATGGGTTGGTGGCAATCAATGGTACGGGTTTTGATTAGACTATTTTGTACATATTTCATACATACCCTATACTTTTGATTGTTTCCTTTCATTTCTAACCTACACTCCCATACTCCATTGTAAATATCCATTATATATACCTTAGCCTAACTATACAACCGTCCTATATGCCTATTTTGATGATGTACATGGTGCTCACGCCATGTCGGTGGAGCTATGATCCTTGTTCAAGCCTATGGTAAGATATGCATCACGACCGAGCTATGAGTGATTCTTCATATATTCAACCCCAAAAGTAAGTTCGTTGGAGTAGAATGATATTGATAGGTTCATTTGTTTCACTTGTGCTTAGTTGTGTTATCATGGCTTGCGGATTGTTCAGGTATTGTCAAACATTTCGGGTTTTCATTTAAGATTAAAACTGCTTCACCCAACTTTTTGTCATTGACATGCTTGGTGTGGCTTCTTTTTGATACTCGTAAATTGTTTCGATAGCTTCATTGCCAAGGAATACTTTTACTTTAATTCCGGATTTGCTTGAGGACAAGCAATGCTCAAGTGTGGGGGATTTGATGTGACCAATTTATACAGATCGCCCACATCATTATTGGCCATTTTCTTAAGTGTTTTAAGTCGATTTTGTGTGCATTTGGCGCGTTTATGGTGTTTGTTAGTGTTTTCAAGCTCTTAGCAGGTTACGCGTTCATTTGGCACATTTTCAGATGATTTTTAGGCCAAGAAGTTGATTCATGAGATCGAGAGTTGTTCAAGTGGAAAAGATAGAAAAATTCAGCAAGTTGTCAAGATTGAAGAAGTGTTGGCTGGTCCAGAAACTTTGGACTGCGCCGCAGTCAATGGATGCCAAGGCCACAACTTTCCAGTGGATTACCACTGCGCCGCAGTGGGGGAGGTCGAAACCCACTGCGTCGCAGTCAGCTGCACGGGGAATCAGGGTTACAGCCTCTTTTGCATCAGATTTGAAGGGGGTATAAATAGAAAACATAACCCTATTTCCCAACTAATCAAGCTTTCTTTCTAGGAGCTGTTCTAGGCGAATTCTTCGGAGGATCATCTCAAATTTCATCAATTGATTCATTGAAGATTCAAGAACACCCATCTAGATCGTATCTACTTATCCGTCTTGCAATTTCTATTCAAACAATTTGGTACAATATGTTCTATTTCTATTTCATTTGTTATTTTCAATTTAGCATGAGTGGCTAGATTTCTAATCATCCACTTTGATGAAACTTGACGAATGATATGATTGCAATATTTTAATTCAAGAGTTGATTCAGTTATCGTTGTGTCATGATCTTTATCAATTAATCCCTTGTGATTTATTCTTTTGAGGTTGATGGTTTATGTGTTCATCGTTAGTGGTACTAGGTGAATATGTTTATCGTTTCAATTCGATTGTCTATGGTCAATTGTCACCGGTTCATGGTATGACGGTGAATGTCAAATCTATAATAGGAGTTAATCGGTAAACGGGTTTGGAAACGGTTGGTGGTACCACGTTTTAATTCACATAGGCATAATTGGTAATTGGATAATCAAGCAAACTAATTGTTGGGGAGATTTTCTAGGCATTGGTGGTACCGGATTGGGTAATTTAACTAGCAACTTAGGTGTTTGGGTGATTTGCTTGCGGTTGGTGGTACCACGCGAGCATTTCTATCCTTTCACGATTATCTTGTCAGCTCTAAATAATTTGATCTTTATCGTGTGCAATCATAACTGAAGTCAAGTGGATGATCTTTATTTATATTGTCTGAACTTTCTTTACTTTTAAATTGTCTTGTCGTTTAAATTTCTTTAAATTCAAATTGTCAAGGTGAGGTAGCAATTTGGCTACGGTTCCATCCTTATTCCAAAACCACTTTAGCGGACAACTATTTCAAAACCATTCCCCGTGTTCGATCCTGGACTTACCTTCTAGCTATACTATATACGAACGGGTCCACTGCCCGCAAGTGTGTAGTAGTCAGTTTTAGGGTATTTCTTGTTTTAATTTTTAAACTCGATTTTACACATCAGTGAAGGTATTGAAATAAAGACCTCCTCCCAAGGTCACACTGTGTCTGCACCTATATCGCCATCATCAGCCTCCCAAAAGGTTGATGATATCATTAACGGGATAACAGAGGATCTAGCCCAGATCCAAAATGAGTCAGAGTCTATGCACATCATCTCTGAGGATGGTCAATCAAAGGAGAGAAGTATCGAACGCATTGGTGAAACTGCTTCTCCTCCCCAAGCTGATCAGACTCCTTCTCTCTTACACTATGAGTCTGCACAGGCTGTCAATTCCCCTTCTATGTCACAAGGAGGGGTACATGCCTCAATTCTCCCTAAGGATACTTTGGTGCAACAACACACCTCTAGGGAATCAATTACACAAAACATTACACCTGCAGAGTCTGTGTCTGCATTTGTCCTTGGACAGAGGGATTCTGTAGGTTACATGGCTGTCTTTAAGGCAGTTATGTCAGCCCCTTGTGCAGCAAAGGGAACCATTGATGGTCCTCACGATGTCAATGAGAACATGATCACTATCTCCGGAAGTGATTCTTCATTCGATGATGAGTCTGCCCATCCATCCTCAAGGGATGCTCTGATGGAAGATGCTAGTGTAGGAGTTGATCAAAATCAAGATCAACACATTCCCACTGTCCCTCAGCCTGAACCAAACATTAATCTTTCTCAGGCTGACCAACTCATCATCAATTCTGAAAAATCTACTCATGAGACTCACTCTCATGAGCAAATTCACCAAAACTCCTTAAGCCTCCACCCCCTTCTATATGAGCCCAATGACCCTGATATTAAGGATTGTAGGCTGCTCTTTCCAGAGTCAGTGGCTTTTAAGCGAACTGCAAGTCCTTCCCAAGCTGCCACTATCTCACTTTCAGATGTGGTGGGTCAGCTCACTGAGTTCATTTCAACCTTTAAGGTTGAGAGCTCACAGCTGACCAAATGCTTGGAAAAGATCCAAAAGGATCAGGATTTGACGGACAAGAAGGTGGATAAGCTGAGTCAAGATCAGACTGCATTGAAAGAAAATGTGTTAAAAGCAGTTGATTTGATGCAGTAGAACCAGAGCAAGCTGACAGAGTCTCTTGATAGTCTTACAAAGGCAATCAATGAAGAGAATGAAAGAAACAAGAGTACTCTGAGTTAGATTGAGAATGCAGCAACAAAGTTTACAAGGGAAGTCACCATAGAACTTCGATCTGCAAACAAGTCACAAGCAGATTTCAAGAATGATCTGATTGAAGCTTCTAAGGGTGTTAAATCTAAAATTGAACTCCTCCATGAGGATTATGTTGAGCTAAGAAGAGCCTGCTGTCTTACTAATGTCAAGATTGACTTGATCAACCAGGATCTCAAAGGCCTCTTTGCCACTCCAGTGAGCTCTTTCCCTGCTGATGATGACAAAAAAGGGGAGAAGAATGCTACTAAGAAAAAGAGTGCTATGAGTGATGCTGAAATGGAGCTAGAAAGAGAAAGACAACAAGCTCAGGTTGACAAGGAAATTGAAGAATATTTTGAAAAACTGAAAGAAAGACGGAATAAGGCCAGAGCTGAGGAGGCATTCAATGATAGAAGAATGGTTGTGCATGGTTCTAGGGTGGAAGGTGAGAGAAGGAAAATGTAGAAGAGATAAAATTACCAGAATCTGAGTCTGGTGGTGAAAATGTTGGAAAAATAAATGAAGAGGCTGAAAAGGAGAGTGATACAACTAAGGGGGAGACTGTTGATGTTGAAATGGGAGATATAAGGAAGGATGTTGGAGTTAAAAAAGTTAAGAAAGCTAAAAAGAAAAGGAAGTCCTCTCAAGCTGTTCCTGTACAAGTTGTGCCAACTCAAGCTGACCCAGCTCCCATTGAACAAATTGATGAATCTTCATCTAGTGAAGACACAACCACTTTGTCCCAGTTCATGCTCAAGAAAAGAACAACAAAAGGTGGGTCAAGTGGTGTGAAGATCTTAACTGACAAAGAAAAGGATTGGGAGCTTGCAATTGAAAAAGCTCCACAGCTTGGGGTAACAGTTGAGGTGGCATACAAAATGATTAAGGAGGACAGATTACAAAGAGAAAGAATTGTTGCAACTGAGTCTGATCCTGAAATTGCCAAGGCTATTCAAGAACAATTAAATAAGGAAGATGAAGAAGATCTTGCAGCCATTGGTTCCAAAAAGAAAGTTGTGGCTAAAGGAAAAGAAAAGAAGAAGGTGGTGGTTCACTCTAAACCATCACAGAAGGTCAAAGATGTGAAGAATAGTGGTGAAGCCCATGATTGGTTTGAGGCTCTGGAGAAAAGAAAAGTAACAGAAAAGATCAATTATAGAAAGCATCCAGATCCAATCCTCCAGGTTCTACTCAAAAGGAGAAAAGGAAAGAACATTCCCAGCATCAGGTTCACAAGGAAAGGTTATGAAACAAGCTGGGAAACCTATGATCTTGACAATCTGCTTGAACTAGGATACACTGAGTGGGTGGAGTTACATAATATCATAACTGGTATTTCTGGAATTCACAAAGAGACAGTCTTGGAAGCCATTGAGAAGAAGTTAGCTGCAATTGTAAAGTACAAGATTGATATCACTGGCCTTCCAAGACCAAAAGCATATGATATGGATGATGAAGATGAGTCAGCTGAGCCACTGAAGAAGAAAAGAAGAAGGTGGTGGTTCACTCTAAACCATCACAGAAGGTCAAAGATGTGAAGAATAGTGGTGAAGCCCATGATTGGTTTGAGGCTCTGGAGAAAAGAAAAGTAACAGAAAAGATCAATTATAGAAAGCATCCAGATCCAATCCTCCAGGTTCTACTCAAAAGGAGAAAAGGAAAGAACATTCCCAGCATCAGGTTCACAAGGAAAGGTTATGAAACAAGCTGGGAAACCTATGATCTTGACAATCTGCTTGAACTAGGATACACTGAGTGGGTGGAGTTACATAATATCATAACTGGTATTTCTGGAATTCACAAAGAGACAGTCTTGGAAGCCATTGAGAAGAAGTTAGCTGCAATTGTAAAGTACAAGATTGATATCACTGGCCTTCCAAGACCAAAAGCATATGATATGGATGATGAAGATGAGTCAGCTGAGCCACTGAAGAAGAAAAGAAAAGTAACAGAAAAGATCAATTATAGAAAGCATCCAGATCCAATCCTCCAGGTTCTACTCAAAAGGAGAAAAGGAAAGAACATTCCCAGCATCAGGTTCACAAGGAAAGGTTATGAAACAAGCTGGGAAACCTATGATCTTGACAATCTGCTTGAACTAGGATACACTGAGTGGGTGGAGTTACATAATATCATAACTGGTATTTCTGGAATTCACAAAGAGACAGTCTTGGAAGCCATTGAGAAGAAGTTAGCTGCAATTGTAAAGTACAAGATTGATATCACTGGCCTTCCAAGACCAAAAGCATATGATATGGATGATGAAGATGAGTCAGCTGAGCCACTGAAGAAGAAAAAAAGAAGGTTTGAAAGGATTGATGCTCCTGGAGGTGATCATACAGATTTCCTCAAAAACTTGTCTCCTTTAGAGTTGCTTGCATAATTATCTTCTAGTGCTGTTGACAAGATTCTGGATAATCTCAATCTGTCTCTACCTGCTAGTGTTGAAAATGAAAGATGTGGGATGTTCATCACTGAACCTGAACATGGGATGTATTTTGTAGATGCAAGAGGAAAATTGGTTTTCCAAAGGACTGCTGAACTAAAACAGGTACCATCTATGCACCTATTTACCTTATACAGATTCTGCAAAAAATTTGGTGAAGAAGGTAATGGGTATGAGCAGTTCCTTATTGATGAGGGGTTAGATAGGCAGTTAGATGTGAAAGTTGCCCCATCATTTGAAGTTAAGCAAGAAGCTATAGAAATGCTTGGAGAATAGTGATGTATCATGTAATATCTTGGTTTTGTTCTCTATATATGCAAAGGCAGTTGTACAAATCTAGTTTCTTTGTTAAAACTTCATTTCAGTTTAAAAGAACCGAAAAGATTCAAAGGGTCACAATCTGTTAGTTTTATTTTACTTTGATTCTTTGTAAGCTGATAGTTAGAAGTGTTGTTGGGTTTTGTCATCATCAAATAGGGGGAGATTGTTGAGTCCCAATGTTAATTGTAAATTTAATGATGACAAATCTGTCCTATAAAACACTTAGTAATTTTTTGGTTCTTATAATCTGATCTGGGTCAGACTAAGCTGACACAACTTACGATCTGTAACTGACCCAGATCACGCTTCATACTTTGTAATTGTAAAATCTTATGGAAGCAAGTGTTATACAAGCTGCATCAACAATGCATTAGCATTCAGTCCAAGTCGAAGAGGAGGATTGAAGATAGAAGACCAAGCTGTTAGTGGAAGACAGCTTGGGATTAGCAGTCAGCTTGGATACACTTAGACAGATTGGTGCTTTGACAAACGGCCCAATCTGTGTCTGACAATCAAGTGAAGATAACAACCTGGATTGAAGATAAAGACAAATGACGTGACTAGGAAGAATCCTAGGATCCAGGTTGGTGGTTGGTTTTACATATGCGTGTCCATACTCTTATTGGTTGATGAAGAATGTGCGTCAGTACGTGGGGGACCACAAGTACTATGAAAGGCACGATTGATTATTCCTTTATCATCCACTGAATGAAGAATACGTGGCTGCAACGGACACCAAATGAAGGAGCGCTTTCGCCTATAAAAGCCTCATTCATGGATTGCATATGTTTGGCATTTCCTGAGAATCATTCTTCACACAAGTTTCTCTGCTCTTATACACAGCTTAGTCTGTACGAGATCAGCTTGGGCTGATTCTCTTGAGCTGAAACTTATTGATTGTTGTTTGTCATTTCATAGGGTTGTTTAGATATCTATAGGCTATCTTTATTCCGCAACAACCCTGTAACTCTTTGTATAGATTATTTCTTAATAAAGGATTACATTTGAAAACCTCAATCTGTGTTCAAGAATGTCTTTATCACTTTACTGCTTTACTGTTTTAATGATTCCTACTCTTTACTTACTTGCTTAATATACTTAAACTGAATCTTAAAACGTTTTGTGTTAAAAGTTTGTAAAGATTAAGGAAAGTTGTATTCACCCCCCCTCTACAACTGTTCTGTGTACAATATACTCTGGTATATTGATACACCGTGGGACGTATCAATTTGTATGTTTCACTTTGTGGTGTAGACTAAATGAGGACATGATGGAGTCTCTTTTTTGATGTAATTCTGCTAAATCAGCTAAGAAAGAAGAAACACCAAGATCGGTTCTACCTCCGGTTGAAAAAGAAAACAGAGTTTTGGATCCAAAAAAGTCACAAAACATAGCCATTTTGCTAAGAGCATTGAATGTAACAAGGGATGAGGTATCTGAAGCACTTCTAGATGGTAAGTAATTACAACTGAATCCTATATGCAAACATATAAAAAACTTTTACTAATTTATATTAGGCTCTTTAAACATAGACATTGACCTAGCTACAAAATATGTTAATGGAGTAAAACCACCACTACATTAGCTACAAGCGATAAGCGATATTAGAGAACAACAGCTATTATGCCCTATATATACATTTGATACACTTTTAAGGAAAATTATTGACACAATTTGTGAAACAAACAACATGGTATGGACATTAGCTATGCATTCGATACATTTTTAAACGTCAGCATAATAAAATTTTGATACATTTTATTATTGGTAGATACACCAATCCTATTCAAGTTGAGCTATCCACTCAAATTAATCTGTCCATATACAAATTCATCATATAAACTCAATCACCATTCTAATTGTCCCAAAAAGCTCAAAAGACACATAATTGGTATGTTAATATACACAATAACATATATTTTATATGTACTGATGCTATATAGTACAATATAATCCCTAAATAGATTATAATTTAAGTTAAATAAAAATAAAACTAAATTGAAACTTACCAAATCAGTGGCGCAACTAGTAGACACAAAATTAGAAGATTCATCTTCAGAATTAGCATCTCTCCGTTTCCGACCACCGCCACTGTGTTCCGTCACCGACGATTCATCGCCGCCAGCATCACCAAATCTGGCAACAAAGCTGCCAATTTTGAGCTCCAAATTCTATAATAAACTGAAATCACTAGGAATAATGATGGTTCAGACGTTAATGACAGGGATATTGATCGCAAAATGAAATGGCAGAGGAAGAATCTGCTTGAGAAGATGATAGGACGAGGACTGAAGACGAACAGAGTTCTTGTTGTATGAGAGGAAAGTACAGTATTACCCTTGGAAGGGGACGCGGTGTGTATTCCAAAATCTAATCTCAGCCGCAAGAAAAATCAGATCGGATTGACACAAATTGGTCCCCTGGACTCTTTTTATTGGGTGGACTCAAAATATCTTTTTCCTATATAGGGAAAAGATAAAATGAGTCCACTTATTTTGAGTCCAATTTGAGTCCATTGATTTTCTTCCATCTCCTCAAATTCCAACCACCTCCTACCACCACCACCATCATCTCCGACCACCACCATGATTTTCCGGCGACGGCGACCACCGCCATCACGACTTACACATGTGTAAGTTAACTTACACATGTGTAAGTTATATTGTAAGTTAACTTACACATGTGTAAGTTAACTTACACATGTGTAAGTTAACTTACACATGTGTAAGTTAACTTACACATGTGTAAGTTAACTTACACATGTGTAAGTTACATGGACCCTTTTTGGACTCAAATTAAGCTGGACTCAATTTATCCCACCCCTATATATATATATATATTTATCTAAAATGATATTCGTAGATAACATGTAATACAATCGACTAATAATAAGAAATGGGGGAAAAGAAAGTCGATAGTAAATAATAAGGCATAAACTGAGTTGGCATAACAGTTCATATATTCAAAGTCAAAAAAGAATGGTGAATAGTTTTTCAGCGGTCGCGATGTAATGGTGGCGGCGCCCGGCCGTAGTGGGAAAGGTGGTGACGGCAAGTGGTGACGGTTGGGGGATGTCACGGCTTCCTATTAAAACTAATGCAAATAAAAGTAAAATAGAAGCCGCAACCGCGTATTCAGCGATAAGCTTCGGTTAAATCAGAAAATTGAATTGAAAAGCAAATAACAGTAATTAAATCAAAATACTTGTTTGGCATCTTCGATCTCATGGTACGACCAGATTACTATATTACCTACTTGCTAGTCTGTTGGAAAACTTAATCACGGGTCAGATTCTCGTTAGATTCACTTTTCCCAAGTAACTAGTGATGTCCCTAGACTCGCACTACTCTTTAAACAAATTCTCGTTTGATTCATTGTGTAAGCATTAATAACCTAAGTTTGTGTTACTAGTCCATCTTTTAGTATACCCGGCTCTTAAGCCATGACCAGATAATAATTTCCTCCGGTGACCACAGTGCACGTTTCCATGTCACTCGATCGCGTCTGACATTGTTAAGCATCATGTTCACCTTATTCTAATTATTATGGTTTTGGATCCCTCCGTTATAAGTGAATCACCTTTTACATCTAATTAAGGACTAATTAGTGTTTTCCATCTTTATGTATTAATCCTAGTGTATGATTATAGACTGATCATCAGAACTAAATTAATACATGTAGATATAGAACCTATAATAATATGAAGAACTCATTAACCATGGATCTATGATAAACAGTAAACACAATCCAACAGATCTAACAAATAAAATAAGATAAATAAACGTCTACATGATCACATCGATCCAAACAAGTATTCAACCTACTAGTCTCACATTATTAAAGGAATAACAAAGTCTGAAAAGATGAAAGACATTGTTTACCAACTGAAAGTAAATAAAAGGGATAGATCTAGGTAGACGGTGAAGATCGAGAGGTATTAGAAGCTCAGAAACCTCCTTGGAATCTGCAAAATCGACCCAGGGTTTGTATGTGGCGGCTAGGGCTGCTGAATCGGCTCTCTCCTTTGGGTTTAAGAGTTTCTTCGTGTATATATACGCAAAAGTCGGTTTTGTGTCTGGGCCGCCCAACGGCGCTGGGACTGGGCTCTAGCGGCGCTGGGGCTCCAGTTGTTGGGCCAGCGGCGCTGGCAGCTTCTGCTTCACTTCGATTTGCTTCGTTCGACTCCCGAATTGCCTCCTTGTGTCTTGTAACTTCATAGGCCTTCATGTTGAGTTGATTGATTCCATTTACCTTCACTCGCATCTTACGAGAACCTGCATTTATATTGAATCCATTAAGTACCAATAGTTCCAGAATAATAACTCATTTAGACATTGAAATGTGGCCTTATGATAGGGGAATTTATCACAAAGTGAACGCTCATCAGATACCCCCACACTTAAGTCTTTTCTTGTCCTCAAGCAAATTGACACGACTCAACTCGACTCGACCAAAAGATAGAATTTTTTATTATTTTTTTTGTTCTGGCCATAAAAATGGCCGTAAATTTATGGCTTGGAGCCGTAAATTTACGGCTTAATTACAACTGGCCGTAAAAACTCAACCGTAAAATAATGGCTTAAATTATAACTAGCCGTAATTTGCTCCTGGATTTTTTTTCTTCCCTGATCAAAAGTACTCGAAAATACAAAGGGCCATAAATTTATGGTCATGGGCCATAAATTTACGGTCAGGTCTGCACAAAACCATTTTGACTCAAATTTGATTCAAACTCTTTCCAAAGCTCAAAAGCTCAAACCAAAACACCAAAAAGAGTAAATCACATATTACAACATAAAGATACATCTGAAACCTTAACCATTGAAATTTACATTAAAACGACCCAACGGATCGCATTACCCAAGTTGTCATTAACCAAGACTATTCCATACTTTGAGTTACAAAAACCATGACTCCAAACTAAGTTTTTGCAGAAATATAGATTACCAAATATGACAAAACATCACAAATGACCAAGAGCCAAGTTTATCAAAACAACAAAAGTATCATGAGCCATAATGAGGTAGGATGACTAAGTATCTATACCAAAAGTTGCATTCTTCCGCAAATGGACAATTACCTTCCAAAACACCTAGATCAACTTCTTATCAACACTTCAAATCAACAAGGGCTTAGTTCCTTCTTCCGGAACCACCTATAAAAATGGTAAACAACTAAAATATAAGTGAATGCTTAGTGAATAAACTTGCATACAAATATATATACGAAGGAGGGCATAAACACAAAAGACTATCGCATGTAGCCAATGGTACCGTCATACCATCACTTGCATACTCACTTTTGCGCTAACAACACATACATGGATCCATATACGCTAAACAATAATCAAAGAGGTTCTTAGGTCTCATCTCAATACACAAGAGGTTCTTAGGCCTCATCTCAATACAACTATGGGGTTCTTAGGCCCCGGCCTTAAAATTAGGCCCTAACGCCAAATCGATTACCACACACGGAATCCACCATCGTATGGTAATCGACCCAACGCACATCAAAGAATATGCAAATTTACTCACCTCCTCCGCGACCAACAACAATCAAGATAGCCACAACACAGTTCACAAAGCTTTCAACCTAGCAAATCATTACAATATACATATAAGACTTTATTCACAATTCTTGGCTAACTCACTTAGCCATACTAACATTTCACTAACATTCCTAACCCATAATTATCCCATTTTGTCATTGAGTTGCTTATTTTCAAACCTTCATTTTGCGAATTTAGTTCATCATCATCACCATTTCACTTAACTAACAAAGTCATCACTTTTACAAAGTTTGGGTTTTATTGACTTCATTCATAATTTCTAATAATTTTCATCATGCAACTCAATAACTATAAACATTTGGGGAAAAACTATACATAATCTCAATCCCATCAAAAACCCCCAAATTAGTTATTTCAAGAACCGTAATTCTCAAAACAATAAAAACTAGGTTAAAGGAATCCTACCTTGAAGGAAGTAACTTAAATTGAGATTATATCACACTTTCTTCCCCCTTTTTCTTCATGAAATTCAGCCCACACTACCCACACACTCTCAATTTCCCCAAATTAAAACTCTTCACTATAATATGGTTTATTGTTAATTTCTTGAAGGATATTTGGATTGAATAAATGATGAGAATTAGTTAGAATGGAAATTGAGGAGAAGATCTTAGAATGAAGAAGAAAGAAAGAGTGAGTCACAATGGGAGGGATGGTTGGCATCTCATCTTGATGCCACGCATCAAAGGAAATTATGTGGGTAAAATACCCGCTATTTGCTAAAGTTCCAACTAAATTAACTCTGTAACCAAAAATAAAATACTAGGAAATTATTTTAATGTCAAAACTACAAAAAGAGGTTAATCTATTTATCTTAAAAATCTTGGGGTGTTATAAAAATAGTCGAAGAAAATAAAAACAGTCATGAGCGGACAACTTAAGTGTACAAGTTATTCTACTTTTAAAACATTTCAAAGATTAGTCATGCAAAATGATTTGAGAAAGATTTAAGACAAAATCAGTAAGTTATAGCTAGAGGTAAAGATAATCAGTCAATCAAAACTAAAAGTTAACCTTATATTCGTGTTAATACCTCTTACTATTTTCTGCTGACTAGTTAAGCACTTAATTAAAGTTTGTATAGCAATTAGATCTACTAGCTACTAGCAAGGCATTTATATCTTATTATTAGTTGTACTTGTGCTTCACTACTTAGATATACTTTCACACTACAGTCATGCTCGCTAGCTAAACACTAAAGCAGTTATACAATATATCATCTTAATAGTTGAGACAGCGGTGACAGGTCGGTGGTTCCCCACTCGCAGAGCGATATAACTCAACTAATGGTTAGAGTTTATACCTTACATCAAGACAGCGGTGACAGGTCGGTGGTTCCCCACGCGCAAAGCGACATAACTTGATATGTATATTTTACTCGTTAATAGTTCTTTGAACTCTTTTATTAATCTACCGATTGTCTTTCTTAATATTTTCTACAAATCTTCATGCAATAGACATTATCAGAGATCCCAGATAACTCATATACTTACTCAGTATGCAACTAGTTTACAATTAATAGTGTAAGAATTAAGGCTAACCATACATCTAAAATAGTTCCTACACAAGCACTTATATCATTAAAGTCCATTTAATATACCTATACTAATAACTAGACAGTTCCAATTGCTAGGCATATTAAAGTCCGGTTAAGTGTGCTATGGCAAACATAATCGCATACAGTTTCAGTCTAAGATCTAATCCATTTGGAAAAATGAACAGCCACAAATCTATAGTTAAACTAACAGTTCTAACTAACCGTTCATCTACCAAAGCTAATATTGCTTAATTATCGTCATCTTTTGTCAACTTGCAAAGCTTTTGTTCTCAAAATGTTTTTGACACAAGAAAAGTTTAAATTTTTGCATGAATTAAGTAGTAGAAAACTTAAATTTTCAAACAGTTAAACCACGGGTTTTTCCTATTCCATCCCCCCCACACTTGAATTGTACAACGTCCACGTTGTACTAAACATTACTAAACAAAAAGAGAAATAGGAAAAGTATAAAAAGAATAAAGGATTAACGAAACTTTCCGAGCTTAGATTGCATGAAATGTTGAAGATGGCATATGTGGAGCGACCGCGAATCTTAATCTTCAAAGGTTGAGTCGACTTTGTTTGATGGTGATCCATTGTTGCTTCTCCGTTTTATTTTCTTTTTGGTATTTTCTGATTTTTTCATTTTTTTTTTGGATTTTTTGCGATCTGGTGCGCGGGCTGGAGCTTTGAGTGGCGCTGGTGGTAGTAGGAGCGGCGCTGGACTACTAGGGTAGCAGGTCCAGTGGCGCTGCTGCTCCAGTGAGCGGCTCTGGATGTCCAGATGAGCGGCGCTGGTGCCTCCTGCACTTGTTTCGACGTCTGACTTTCCTCACGGCTTGGTGCCGGCACTCCCCCACACTTAGCTTTTGACCAAGTGTATAGCTTATCCTTCAAACTACAAAACGAAATACTCCTGCACACTTCAATCAAAATATTAAAAAGAAATAACAAGCTAAAACATAAAAATAAAATAAAATAAAACAAAAACGATTGCAATAAAGTTACTTGTTTCTTCAATCCATTCAAAGCTTGCATCTGTGAATCTAAAGATAAATCTCATACAAAACAGATCACAAATGATAAAATTCAAAACAATAAGCTTAATTGTAATTAGTCACAAATTCCTAAAAAGATAAAAATATAAAGAAATATAAAAATACAAACTAAACAAAGCTTGGGTTGCCTCCCAAGAAGCGCTAAGTTTAACGAGTCTTCAGTCGGACTCGCCCTAGGAACTAGGTTGGGGAAGAAGACGGGGTCGGTCGGGGGCGGTTCCTGTTGGGTAACGTTCCAAGTAACTTATGGCTTCTTTCACGTGCGGTCCTCTTCTCTACTCCAAGTTTTCTGAGTTCCTTCGTGCTTCACTTGCTTCAACCATTTCCACATCGATGGGTATTTGATTTCCAGGCTGGTTCGGGTGGTAAGGGATTTGTTTTCGTGATTTTTGGGGGTGCAGGGGGTTCTAACGGCGCTGGACCTGGGCTTCTCCAGCGGCGCTGGCCTGGGTAACCAGCGATGCTGGTGGCTCTGTGGCAGCATCCGACTTCCTGATTTTGCACGATTCAACTTCTTTCTTCTCTCGGGCAGCCTCCTCTCCAATCTCTATCTTGAATATAGCTGCTATACATTCTTGTCATGGTGAAGAATAGATGTCTACCTTGGACTTTTTATCTAGCTCTTTCTTCGTCTCCGCATTCAATCCAAGGCAAAAGGCTTCAAGGCGTGTCTCGTCATCTACTGCACCTTCCGGGCAATTTTCGACTAGTCTTTCCATTTTTCCCCACACATCCCCTATTCCTTCTTCTTCCTTTTGTTCAAACCTCTTCACCTCCAATATATGTTGCAACTTTTTTTCCAACTCCTCCTTTTCTTTCAAATTAACCTTTTTATAATCCTTTTCCACCAAAATTCAAAATTGTTCGTTTAACGATATAGCTAGGAAGTTCCCTCACGCTGCCTCGTCCAAAATGTCCTTCTCAACATCTCCGACTCCATAGTAAAATGAATCGATAAAATCGTCATCTCAAAATGTTCCTAAAGGAAAACTATCCACCAAGGCATTTATGCGGTTCCATGCTTCTTCTAGCGTCTCATCCTCTTTTTGCTTGAAATCGAAGATGATCGAGGTGTCCATGATAAGCTCATTGAATGCATCTTCTTCTTCCGTGGACTCATCATCACTTTCATCCTCCAAGATCCATCTATCAATTCTTGTCTCTACCAATTCCTCCAAGTCTCTTAAGGTATCATTCTCTGCTTCAACTCGGTAGCAAGTCACACCTAACTCTTCGTCATCAATACTAGCTCTTAAGATCACACAATCTGATCCTTGTCTTAATAACATCTCTACCTTGTCAAAGACTATTGTTGCTCTTGTCGAGTACAAGAATGGCCTACCTAAGATCAACGGAACTTTTTGGTGAAGTGGAAAGTCTAACACCATGAAGGTCGTCTCAAAGCATATCTCCTTTATTGTTACCACTACACTTTCTACCTTTCCTCCTTGGCACGTCGAAATTCCATTCACTACCTCCAACTTTATTCCTTCTGGTCTGATTCTAGTAAGTCCTAACTGGTTGAACAAAGCTCTCGGCATCACGTTAGCATTTGATCCGAAATCCGTAATAGCACACATATTATCTAATTGATTTATACGACAGGGGACAACAAACTTTCCTAAATTTATGTCCATGGTGTTGTTTCTTACCGACTTCAACTTTGGTTTCGATAAGTATGATGTTTCTCCTCTCGATTCGCGCAAAATGAAGGCGACACCAGGTTGTCTAGAAGCACCAGCTGCGCTGGGAGAGGGCTCCCAGCGGGGGTGGTATAACCTGATCAAGTTGGGAAACATTCGTTGAAGGTCTTGTGCTTTGTTCTTCACCTTTCTAAAGCTTTTAAGTGCCCTCTTGACTTTAGTTAATGTCACACGTACCTCGACTTCCTCTAGTGACTCTCCTTTATACTCACATCCACGATCTTTTGCGTGTTCAGACCTCAACTCCTTCATGGCATCTATCGTCCTTCCAAGACTCTATTTTATCCTTATCAAGACTTTGTCGGCCTCCTGGTGCAGTAGGACTTGTGCTTCCTTAGCCCTTATAACGAAGTGGTTATAAAAACTCTCCTTGTAAGCCTTCTCCTCTGACGGACCTTCCTTTAGATGTTCCACCATTTCTCTTAAGGAAGCGACGAACTACGAGTGTAATCTCATCGCTTTCTCCCATGCCTCCTCCCAACTTGAATAATTCAGCTGGTTGAATGCCTTGATCTCATTCATTAACCTTTCCTGACCTATGAATATCTCCGGAAGCTTTGGTCTTGAGCTTGGATGAAGATTGTTGAAAGTTCCGAATCTGACAGGTGCCCTTAGCGGCTCCCAACGGCGCTGGTCAGTTCTGCGTCAGTTTTTTTTGCTCCTTTAACTCCCGGGACAAAGCGTATCGAAGTGCTCTGATCAAGGTTCTTTATTCCTAATCTGTAATCAAGCGACCTACAAGTGGTGGTGGAATCAAATAAAAGGTTTTACGGTGAAACATACCTGCCCAGCGGTGCTGGGACCTCCAGAACAACATTTGTTTTCGCCTTTCACCTCCTTAACGTCTTCCTCCATTACCGAAACAGGTTGCTTGAATCGACTCCAATGCATATTACCTATTCCTAACTGAAACAAACTAGAAAAAAAACGAAAGAAAAAGAAAACAAAAACAAAAACAAACACAAAACAATTAGTAACTTCAAGAACAAAACAAAACAAACTTAAACTTAAAGAAACTAATCTTAACAACTAAAAATGATAAAATAAAAATATTTTTGGATTTTTGAAAATTTTAAAGAAAATGAAAATACTAGCTAACCTAAACTAGACTTAAAAAAATTAAAACCTAAAATGATTTAACCTAAAAACTGAAAATTTTCTACATCGTGCTGAAACACAAGATATGATCGAACTACACTACTAAACTAAGAATGCGACGTGTCCCCGACAGCGGTGCCAAAAACAGTATGATGCGTTTTATTTTAAAGTTGAAAAAC
>CM067167.1:31056893-31178944 GCA_034093135.1 Erigeron breviscapus
CAATTGAAGAAATACCTTAAATGGCAGGAAAAAC
This sequence comes from Erigeron breviscapus, assembly GCA_034093135.1. Classification (NCBI taxonomy): domain Eukaryota; kingdom Viridiplantae; phylum Streptophyta; class Magnoliopsida; order Asterales; family Asteraceae; genus Erigeron; species Erigeron breviscapus. Next base: position 31,056,928 of record CM067167.1, read on the forward strand.
CAGCATTTTATTTCCAAGTTGTGTTAGGGTTGGCCTTGGGTCGTGGAGAATACCGGGGCGAATTAAGTTGCTTAGTGAATGCTTATGCAAACTTTTCGCGAACTACCTTCCATTCCTCCGGTATAAGCCAAAGACGCCCAAGGTGCAATCACTTTCGGAAACATTGTGCGGTTAAAAGCGTATCAAGGATATATTCTATCCATAAATCAAACAATTCGAAAATACGAAATAATTCACAGATGGTGAATAGTAATTATATGAATTAGGATAGTTAGGTATATAACTATGCCCTTGTTTATATACCATAATAAGTATTTAAAATGATTTAATAAAAGTTTTACGATTTCTCGTACTTTCGCTAATAATTCATTTTTCGCAATAGTAACAATATTTCAATATTCATATATAAAAGCGATAGTTACCGTATTTAAATGCAATTATGTATCAATTGAGTATAAAATTAAGTTGACAAGCATTTCAATACATAACATATAGTCATATAATCATAAAGCAAAGTATAGTAAGGTTTCATAGAAACACTTACAAGTATGGAGATATTATGAGTTCTAAGATCAAAGTAACGATATAGGGATGAGCTCCAAAGAAGATCTTGAGAGAATCGACTATAACTTGGATTTATAAACTTGATGAATATGGAATAATCCTAACTCCATGTGGCCATTATAACTAGGCTTTAGTAACTACCCACCCACACAACCCACCCAGATCATCCCCCCCAACTCACAATCCCCACACCTTACCCCCCCAAACCTTACCTCCCTCCTACTAACCCTTCCCTCCCCAACCACCCCGCCACCCGGCCTCATATTTATCTCCACCCAAACTCACCCACTCCCCTCCCACCCCCCCCCCCCCCCCCCCCCCACCCCCCCCCCCCCACCCCCCCCCCCCCCCCCCCCCCCTAACTCCATGTGGCCATTATAACTAGGCTTTGATAAGTTCTTGAAAGAATTCGCAATAACAACGTCGTGTTTACAATTTCGAAACCAACGAATTCAAAATAACTTTGGTTGAATCGAAAGCTTGGGATGATGAAAGGTTGTGTAAGATATGCTTGAACTTGAACAAGTATGGATCTCGGAATGATAGGGATTTAAGAAGAGAAGTGTTGAGAGTGTGAATTAGCAATTAGAAATGAAAACCTTAACTTGTATTTATAGGTAGTAATTTACCATGGTTACTAGTTTAGTTTGTTGGTAACTATGGTTAAGTTAAGGAATACCATGGGCTAGTTTGATGGTTTTGCAATACCATGGGCTAGTTAACTAACCTTGGTTAACTAACCTTAGTTAACTAATCCTAGTTAATTATGTCTTAACTTGGATTAGATGTAAGGTTGCGAGTGTTTCGGGTTCGTTTCCTTAATGAAACAGATCATCCAGATAGCAGATATTACAATATCTCACTAGTCCGACACACATATATATATATGCACCAAAAATACCCAAAGTTTTCTTATATTTATAAAGTTTGCCATTATCATATATAACAATTAACGGGCTAAAATGGCAAATGTTACATTATTCCCCCGTTAAAGGAATTTCGCCCTCGAAATCTAGATTGTATCGAATAAAATTATACTTAACTTGATTTTCGTTTATCTCAATGACAGTAAATCGATATTAGAGGACATGGCATCTAAGTCTCTATTCTACATTAGACAATCACACATAATTAACAGAAAGATACAAGGCGCATCCCTAATTGATGCCTTCTATTCTCAACAGAGTAAAATGAACTCGTATGATTCTAAATAGAATCCTTCTACTCTCAACAGAGTAGGATGATCTTGCACACAATCCTAAACACGATTAGCATTTATAATTAGCATGTATAACATCCTACAACTTGTACTTATGAAGAAATCAATAGTTTGTACACATATAGTATAGACTACTTACACATCTATGGTATAGATGATCTGTTCGTACACAGGTAAGTCTGACTAAAACACTATACAAAACTTCAAATTCACTTTATCTTCCATATTTGACCGTTAGAAACGGCTCCTTCTTAGACTATATAATAATACCTTAGCATACTTTTCTCCCCACCTCGCCCACACAAATCCACCCACCCACCCCCCCCTCCCACTTAACTTTCACCTCGTACTTTCAGCAGATCTACACAACCAACCCGACACCCTTATATCCCAACCCTGTTCCCTGATCTAATCATGCTACCATTATTCTTTAGCCCTAGTGGTTTATCAATGGTGCCTGGTGAAATTCAATGGCCTGACCGGTGTTCTACTTCAGTGCCCCGCTTGTAGTCGCGTGTGTTCTTGTGCGTATAGCGTTCCCCGCGCACCCAGCGGTTTGTCACCACCTGGGTTTCTTTGTATGGTTTTTAAATATGTTGTATCCCTAATTGTTGTATTTCCGCTTAAATAACGTAACAAGTTTCACTTGTATTGTACGAATAATGAAATACAACTTTCTTCGATCTCTTTTGGGGATTGTTGTCGATTAGGGAAATTCCCCAGTTAAAAGAATCTCCCATATTTGTCTTGATAGATTTTTATACCAAGTTCATTTGTGTATTTTAATCGTTGATCGCCCATCATAATTTTAGTCTTTCAAATAATTCTTATTTTCAAATTTGAAGTTCTTTTACCAAGACACTACTGTTATCCAGTTGGAAAAGTCGACATATTTTTGTTGATAACATTTGTCTCATTTTCTTAAATTCAATCATTAAAGGCGATCCACGGGTCAAAGAAACAAATATTATCTAGATCACTCCTGAAACAATATAATAATTCGGTAATTACTAATTACCGTAGCAATGATTAAAAATTACTGTAGTTTATGCACACCTGTCCGTTATTCCAGGTCACATTTTCCTTTTCATCCTCTATAATAGAAACGCGTTTTCTTAAGGAAGAATGCACACTAAATCTTCTTTCTCTATCTCTTTTATTTACTTAGTTCTTCATCTGCATTGTTTCTGCCACTAGTTGCCAAGTTCTTCCGTTCACCGTAGCTTTGGTGTACTTATATCAACTCGATCCCCACGTTCTCCCTCTTTGGCCCCTGTCTACCAGCTAACGATCCTTTCTTGCTTCCCGTGCTTTTCTTTTCCACTCATCTCCGACGATACTAAACCTTATTCAATTTCACTATTCCTCTGCGGTGATCCTAACACAGCATTCACTTTTTCACTTCACTTGCCTATCAGCTTAATGAACAAATCTTCGTTCCCACCGCTGATCCTCAAGCTACTTATGACACCCAACCATTTTGGCCTAGACCCGTCCTTACCTCTAGCCGCACGCCCCGATCACCAAAAGAAAGGGCCAATGGCCGTTACCCAGAGCGATTCGTGCCCCCCCCCAGTCCCCCCCCCCAAGACCCCTCTAGAGACAACCCCAAATAGGGTCACACCCAACCGGATTAAGCCCCCAACCGCACGGACCCCCGTCGCCCACTCCCCACCCCCCCGCGTGATGTTATGTATTTCCTTTGAAGATTACAAGGCGATGGTAGACGAAGATGTCCACCTGTTTGAGAAACAAACTTCTGAAGATGAAAAGTTAGCAAAACTTTTATCTAAATTTTTAGAAGAGGAGGAATCTATCCTTGTGAATCTTCAAATAAAAGAAGATGAAAAGTTTGCAAGAGCCCTAGTTCAGCAAGAAGAAGATAATCTTTCTCAAAGAGAGAAGTCCATTTTCGCCATGTCATCTGAAGAAGAAGAAGAAAATCCCAATATTCCACCTCATAAGAGAAGAAAAAGAAATGCTGCTGGGGGAAGCAACATGTCAGGGTCGAGTTCTGACAGAACTCCTAATTCTTGAAATCAAGAGAGATTTTATAGAAATATTTGGAATCTGTTATAAATTTTTATAAATCAGATCTTAAGTTGTCCAGAATGTGTTTTTAAATCAGAATAATATTGTTGATAATGTTCCTTATGTATTTGTTATGTCAATTGTCTGACCAAAACTTATTGTAGATAAGAAGAATGGACGCAAGGCAAAACCAGATGATTGGTACTGGTGAATGGGGAACATCAATCGATGATTTTTGCCAAGACTGGCTTCTCCAAAATACAGTACCAACATCACAGCTAGAACCCCCAACAGAAAATGTCAGTGCATCGTTCCCAACTCTTGTTGATGCAGTACCTCATGGAGTTTCATCTCCAATCCCAATGAACCCTTTATATCAAAACTTTTCTTTCGATACACCAGAAGCAACATTCCAGTTGAAATCAACATTCCAACCGGAACCATCATTCCAACCAGAATTTTCCGAGGAGGGTAACAGGGCACCAGGCAAACGTCCAATGTCAGACTCGCCCACACTATACCCCAATCCGATTGGTGACGCATATTATGAGGTCTCAACCTCGAACAGGGTGGAACCGGTTGATACGATAATGAATCATGGACCAGAGTTTGAGAAGCACGTAGAAGACTCATGGGCTTATATTTGCGAGCTTTATAGTCGTAAGAAAAAGTCCGCAAAAGTATCGTCCTCGAAAGCCCAAAGAAATGTAAGGTCAAAAAGGTCTTACCAGTTTGTGAAACAAAATACTACTTTGGTAGTATTTGGGGAAGAAATGAACATATCAGAGATGCAACACCGATATGCTCATGCACAGGGATACCTAGGACCTGTCGCGGGTGGAGTACAGAGGGATGGACCTCCGTTTGTTGTACAGCTTCTCTTTCCATGTATCCGTTGCCAACATATGTTGGGCCAAGTCGTATTGTAAGGTTGCCGGGGAGAAGAATGGGTTGTAGTACATTCTCAAAGGTCATAGAGAAATTATTGTTAGAAGGGTACGATCTCGATTGTTCAATTGACTTGAAAGATCATTGGGTTAAGCATGGGATTAACAAGTATACATTGAATAGATAATTGTGTGATCTTCATAGATTTAGGAATTTGGCTACTTAAACTATAAAGTAGGATTACATAAAGTTAGTGATTTTCGTATGTCTATTTCCCTCTTTTCTTTATTGCGAAATTTATATATAATTTGTTTGTAGTTAACACTTTTATTATTGCTTATATCAAAATAGTCTGATAAAGCCATCCTACTTTATCTTGTTCCATCAAGATCCAGATATCTTATTTGTTGTCGGCCATTTTGAAAAATATTTTCATTTGACGTCATTGCTTACGTTATATGAGCGAATAGTACCTCTCAGTAAAATCATGTATTCTTATTCTAGGTACAAGCCAATATAAGGTGAAATCTACGGGATTTGATTCCTGCATATAATCACTTAAGTTCATAATCTTCTACTACTATCCTATTTGCTCTTTTCCAGCCATTTTCTTGAACACATTCATCAAATTACTAACCTAAGCTCCATGTTCGTAAAAAAAATGCCTCTTAACACACTAGGTCTCTTAATATTTCATAGTATCTCACTTTAATTGAACATTATAGTCTCCAAAAATCTTAGCTCATTCTATCAGTCAATCGTAACTATAAGTTTGAACTTAGTCTATAGTTCATAATAAATCATTGGTCTACAACTATAGATTATAAGTATCTAAGACCTTAATAAGCATGTATTCTAGATCTTATTCTCATACTGTTATTCCAACAATGACTGATAATTGTAGACAATTATAAGTAATATAGCTTAGACATGGGCCATCCGGTAATGCTTATAATATAAGGCATACCATTGGTCAGCCCATCACATTACCAACTCATCCAAAATACCCTATACTTGAGAAGGAATTTTCGTGTTAATTACCCCAATCATACGATAAATGATGCCAAATTAACGTCCGCGACCCAGGAGCTTAATTGGACAATTAGCATAATGTAGTTAGACTATAAATAGCCCTCTCATACCTTATAGATCATAACTTTTGGATAATCCTTTCATAACTTTAATACCTGATAACTTTAACACACAGTTCTCTCTCAAAACACACACAAACACCAAGAACACACACTCACCAAATCCACCATTGATGACTTGAATTCGGTGTTATAAATCGTGTTATAACAAGTGGTATCAGAGAAAAACATCGATCTGATGACGATCCATAACTGAATTCAATCACAAATTCATCAAAATCAAATTTATTTACAATTTTAGTTCGTATTTTTCACCTACTGGTTCATCAAAATTCACACTTAAAAGTCACATAAAATCACAGTTATTGTTCACCAATAGATTCGTGGTTGTTGAAAACATAATCCTGTCAAGTTTTAAGTTTCAATTCAATCTAATTCTCGAGATTGAATTTTGTGTTTTTGGCGCGAATTTGAGGGATTTGAATCTATTGTGTTTTGTGTTGAATTTTGTTCATACACTTGTTGCGGACGTGAATACAATTAGTTTGCAAGTGATTTCATGATTTAACTCCCAGTAATTCAAAAGTTATTGAAGCTTTCTGAAGTTGTTAATGGAGTTTTTCTGGAAAACTGATGAGATGAAGAAGATGACACCAAAACGATCTTCACTAGGACGATCTTCCCAAGATCGTCTTAGTCTTTGAAAGCTCGTTTTTCATTCTTGTTCTTTGTGGCTTGTTAGACGATCTTCACAAGATCATTCTAGACAAGTGTGTGTTGTGTAGTGTTTGTTTCTGGCTAATTAATCCGAAAGGATTGGTTTGGTCAATTCAAATACTTATAAGTTTTGGAAAAGAAACCTAAGACGATCTTCACCAAGATCGTTTCATTTCTTCGAAACCTAAGACGATCTTCACCAAGATCGTTTCATTTCTTCGAAACCTAAGACGATCTTCAATCAAATATCGTCCCAGTTTTTTTTAATCGTTTCAATCCAAAATCACTTTAATTCAAGATAATTTCACTTCAAGATCATTTCATTTCAAGACCGTTTCATTTCAAGATCGTTTCAATTTCAAGACTTAACCAAATTTCATCAAAAATCCTAAGACGATCTCACCTAGGACGATCTTGCTCAGAACGATCTCACCTAGAACGATCTTGCTTAGGACGATCTCTCCCAGAACGATCTTACCCAGGACGATCTTATCAAGATCGTTTCATTTTCTGATCTTAATTCAATTCAACTTCCCGATGTCAATCACCTTACAATTCACACCCTGGCTTTCCCGTGTGACCCCCCACCTCCCCCCCTCCCCCCCACCCCCGACCCAGTGGCATTGGGTTCGCCCCACCCACGACCTCCAGTTCCGTCCCGTGGTTCCTTATGGCAACACTTGGCCTACCGCCACCACACAAAGCCCACGACCCTTCACTCGGACTATGTGGCAAGTCCACCACCCCCCTGGTCATATGCACTCGACCAGCACGATTCCATCACACCCCATACATCGACCGAACCCCTTCATGACCGTTGTACCCTCTCGACCTCCTCCAACATCTGATCCAATCCCTATTCTAACTCCCGATCCGTTTGACCCCCAATGCTAGACCAACAAGCTCCCCCCCCCCCACCCCCCCCCCCCCCCACCACCCACCCTCCCCCCTGAACACCACCACCCCCAGTACGGCCCCTAGTCAACAGAGCCTAGGTCCTGCTTATAACCAACGCACTCTACAGGCCCCAAAGAGCCCCCCCCCCCCCACACCTCCTATGCGCCTCCTGTTGATCTCCTTATGATCCCACCCGCCCGCCCCCAGGAGACCTATGGGCTGCCCCCACCCCAGGACGGCCTACCGCACCACCACGACCACTGGACCCCCCACCCCCGGACACCCCCGCTGCAGCCCCACCACCACCCCCCATGTGCTCTTGGCAAGATCCTACAGACAGGTCTTGGCCACCCACCCTATTTTGACCTGGCCCCCCTTTGCCACCCACTCGCCCCCCCCCACTGCCTAATGAAACTCTTTGAAGCTGTCTACTACAGATTCTGCAATGTCATAAATGAGCTGAGGAAGAACAATGTCAAGAAAACAGAGATTGAGCTAAACATCAAATTCATCAAAGCTCTTGGTCCAGAATGGGAAGATTTTGGAACACAGATCAAGCAACATCAAAATCTGACCAAGTTCACCATTCATACTCTTTATGAATCTTTCAAACTAAATGAAAACCAAGTCCTAAACAAAGCTTCATCAAACAAAATGCCAGAAGTTGTATCTTCTGATCCTTTGGCATTGATAGTTGAGAAGAAGATTTCTGAAGCTCTTAAGAGGCAAATGGTAGTTGTTTCTTCGTCTGATGAGGAGGGAGATGATCTGATGGCTACAAGAGATGGTGTTTCAGATGAACTATATCAAGCTCTTGCCGCGGTAACAAAGCATTTCAAGAGGAAATTTTACAAAGCGAGGCCAACAAACAACAATCTCCGCACTCTTCTACAAGTGCATTTCCCAAGAAGGAACACTATCATCCTAAGAGTAATGAGCTAGGTGAAGCTAATGGATCAAGGTATGGTGAAAAGAAGGAAGAGATATGAGAAACAAGTTGTTGAGAAGGGTAAGGCATCAGACAAAAAGTGCTACAATTGTGGTATTCCTGGACATTTTGCTGTTGATTGCAAACAACCTCGAAAGCGGAACTATGAGTATTACAAGCAGAAGATGCTGTTAGCCAAACAAGTCAAAGCAGGACATGCATTGCTAGCTGAAGATGACAAATGGCTGTTACTCACAGATGATGAAGATCAAGATCTCTCTGCTAATGTTTGCTATATGGCAAGGTTGGCCAAGAACAAAGTCTTTGAAGCAGAAAGCACTGATGATGAATACCCAGATGATGAGGTAAATCTCGACTCTACTTTTTCTTTGATTAAGGACAAAGAGTCATGTAGAATAGCTTTATCAGATTTAACAACTCATATCAATTCTTTAGCCAACAAAAACAAAAAGTTGAAAAATAGCATTTCATTTTCTAAAAGTGAATTTTCAAACCTTCTTGAAGAACATTCAAAATTACTTTTTGAACATGATGCTATTAAACAAGATTTTCAAGCTTACAAAGATAAGATGTTGGTTAAAGAATGTGAGTTGAATGTCTCTCTTGATTCTAAGTTCTTCCCCCCCTGTCCCCCTCTCGACCCGCCCCTTCCTGCTCTTGCTCGCCCATCAAGCTCTTGCACTTCAACGTCCCCTGCCTGGCGTTGGGAACTGCACGGACAACTGGATGGTGCTCTTTCCCTCCCCAGCTTCCGCCGCAACCCCCCACACTGTTGAATCGACCGGAAGATTCTGCTTTACTTTTTAAATCATCATGTTTTTACACGGCTTGAGCTTGCGCCTCCTGCCCCCCCCGTGCGGGACGGCCCCTTCAAAGTCTCTCTTTTTCTATCGCCACCGTTCGCTCCCGTTGCCCCCCCTCCTCTCTTCCTTTCCTGCCTCTTTCCCCCCGTCCCCCCTTGCCCCCCCCGGCACTTCTTCTCGGGTTGGGATTTGCGCACTCCCCCTCTTCCCCCCGCCCCCCGCGGCCGGGCCCCTTGCCCCCCTTGCTGCTGCCCCTTTCCTTCCGCCTTGGGTTGTTCTCCCTCCCCCTTTCTTTCGTCCCTTGGCTGCCCCCCTGGGCGCTGGTGCCGTTGCGCGCCTCCCCCCCCCCCCCCCCCCCCCCCCCCCCCCCCCCCCCCCCCCCCCCCCCCCCCCCCCCCCCCCCCCCCCCCCCCCCCCCCCCCCCCCCCCCCCCCCCCCCCCCCCCCCCCCCCCCCCCCCCCCCCCCCCCCCCCCCCCCCCCCCCCCCCCCCCCCCCCCCCCCCCCCCCCCCCCCCCCCCCCCCCCCCCCCCCCCCCCCCCCCCCCCCCCCCCCCCCCCCCCCCCAACTTACAGAAAACAGAAGCCACCCACCCAAACAACAAAAACCCCACCACACCCACCCCCCACCTCCCCCTGAACCAAAAAACCATAGAGACATGAACTCTACCTCCACCCAAACAACAGAAAACCGCACAGAAAACACGAATACCTCACCAACCCCCCCCACACCCAACAACCGACGTAACTACAACAAAAACACCCGAACAACAAAAGGTGGAATCTCAACAAAAAGTTATTAATCACCTCAAGTCTCAAAGTCCGAATTCAGAGGATAAATGTATTGTTGTTGATACTAAGAAAGTTTGTGAGAATGTTTCTACTCAAACTAACCAAAGTGCTTTAGTAGACAATTCTACCCAAACTACTTGTGATTCATCTACCAATACCTCTACCCAGACCTTGACTGATTTTCTTCAGTGTACTTGTCAAAATACTGCTACATTTATAGCTGATGATTATGTGCAATCTGATTTATCTAATGAAGAACTTGCACATAGTTTAGTTTTGATATGGTACTTCTATAGGTTTTTCACATGCAATACTGTTGATGAGTTAGTTGTTCACCCTAAGCCTAGTGCTAGTATAGGTGTTGATACTTCTACTCAATTTTCTTGTGAGACCAAAGATGTGTCAGTTCAAGTTGACCTAATTTCCGAGACTACCCATGATGTGAGTGGGAACCACCCCCCGCCTTCCCTGCTTGTTCCCCCACCCTTTCCCCCTGAACAACATCCGACGCCCCAAACACCCACAACACCCCCAGTAACCCCCTCTCCTTGCCCTTTTTCTCTTTTCCCCCCAACCACAAACAAAACCAAAGCTTTCCCCCCACCCACCCCCGCATGCTTTTGAATCCTTAACAAAGAATGATTTTGACTAAATTCATGGAGGGAGAATATGTTTTTAATTCAGAAACTGAGAAAAAGATTGAATCTACCAAAATCAAAGTGGAAACAAAAGTGGAATCTCAAAAACCATTGTCCAAAGCTCCAACTTCATATTACTCAAAGAAACGAGTTAAGACCAAACTCAAGACTGAACCAAAGCACCAATCAAACAACCATTGTCCAAAGCTCCAACTTCATATTACTCAAAGAAACGAGTTAAGACCAAACTCGTCAAGACTGAACCAAAGACCATTAAGTTAGAAACCTTTGTTGCTACCCAGTGAAACATGTCAAAAAGGAACAAGCTGAAACCCCACTCAGGACAAAGTACACCAAAGTGAAACTTCCGAAAGACTATCCTAATGCTTCTCAATCTAGCTCTCAATCTAGCTTTATATCTAAAGTGTCTAAGTCTAGCTCAGTTTCGCTAACTAAGGATACATCAAATGGTACAACTAGATATAGGGATAGATATGGATGGTTTTTCTCATGATAAACCAAAGAAGCAAGAAGTTTCCTCACCTCCAAAAGATTCCAAAAAGATGAAAGTGTTTAAAACTCCTAGTTCTAATCTTCTTAGTTTCAATTCAACAGGTGGAAAGAGCATAACTAGTGGTGCTAAATGGGTCGCTAATACATTAGTACCTAGGATCACTAGTAATCAAAAGGATGTTGAGAAAAGAAGAAAAGAAAGAGGAGAAAGGCTGTTAATAGGAGGAAGGGTGTTCATGTTAATCAAAACAATTTTTCTTTGTCAAATATTGTTGAAAATGCCAAGGCAAGACCTTGTGAGCTTATAAACAATCTTAATTCTCATACTTGTGTATCTGATGATGATGCTTGTAAACATGTTACTTTTAATTCTCATGTGAATGTTCGTACTTTTTATTCAAATGTGTTTGTTGATAATGTGCTTGTTAATGCTTATGTTGATTCGAAAAACATGTTTGAATGCATATCCTAAGTTATATACCCTGCCTGTTTTAACTAACCATAAAGGACCCGTCTTCAAGTGGGTACCTAAAAACAGTTAAATTTCTTTGATTGCAGGAAATAACCATCTGTGTTTGGATACTCGATTCCGGGTGTTCGAAGCACATGAATGGAAATAAATCTTTGCTCAAGAATTTTGTTGAAAGATTCATGGGAACAGTTCGCTTTGGAAACAACAATTTCGCTCCTATCTTAGGTTATGGAGACATTGAAAGAAATGGAATTATCATCAAGAAAGTTCACTATGTTGAAGGATTAAGTCACAACTTGTTCAGTGTTGGACAATTCTGTGATAACAATCTTCAAGTTCTGTTTCGAAAATCTCTTTGCAAAGTCCAAACTCTAGATGGAGTTGATATTCTTTGTGGTGACCGTGATGATAATCTTTTTACCGTCAATCTCGATGATAACCAACCAACCGATAATATTTGTCTCATTTCAAGGCTACTTCAAAGAATTCTTGGTTATGGCATAGAAGGCTGTCGCATCTGAATTTTCAAACCATCAATATTTTGGTCAACAAGCATCTTGTTAAAGGCTTACCTGACTATAAGTATGAAAGTGAGCATGTTTGTCCTTCTTGTGCTGTTGGGAAGATTAAGAGAGCTTCTCATAAACCGAAGAAATTTCCAAATTCTTTAGCACCTCTTCATTTGCTTCACATGGATCTTTGTGGGCCGATGAAAGTACAAAGCCGAAATGGGAAGAAATACATCTTGGTTATTATTGATGATTATTCAAGATATACTTGGGTCAAGTTCCTTGCATCCAAAGATGAAACAACTCAGATGTTGATAGATTTCATCACTAATACTCAAGTAAATCTTCAACTTCCAGTTAGTTACATCCGTTCGGATAACGGAACTGAGTTCAAGAATGCTGTTTGATGAATTCTGCAAATCCAAAGGTATCACTCATCAATTCTCAGCAGTTCGCACCCCACAACAAAACGGTGTTGTTGAAAGGAGAAATCGATCGCTGGTGGAAGCAGCAAGGACAATGCTTGCTTATTCCAAATTGCCATCCAATATGTGGGCTGAAGCTGTTGACACTGCCAGTCACACTCAGAATCGGTCCATTATCAATCAGCGTTTCGAAAAGACTCCTTATGAGGTTATTAACAAACGCAAACCAACATCAACTACTTTCATATATTTGGGTGTGTTTGTTATACTTTGAATGATCGGGAGAATCTTGGAAAGTTCGAGAAGAAAGGTGATGAAGGATATTTTGTTGGTTATTCTAAAACATCAATTGCCTATCGAATCTATAATCGTCGAACCAACACAATTCAAGAAACAATGAATGTTTGGTTTGATGAGATGTCAGGCATGATTTTTGAGCAAGAAGGTTTGCTGCCAACAAGTAATGATCCAAGTACTTCAAGTACTTCTACAAGGAATTCTACCTTAGCTTCTATATTCAAGAAGTTTCCAACTCCAACAAGTGATGAATTAGATATTCTTTTTGAAGAATTCTATAATTCAAAACCGATTCATGATCAAGAACCTCAGGTCATCTTTGAACCAATTCAAAACAATGAACCTCTTCATAACAACGATCCAGTTCCTGACAACATTCATGAATCTTCATCAAGTTCTTCAGAGCAAGAATCCTCTTCTACTGATATTTCTCCACCATCCTCTCAGGATAATTCTTCTCAAGTGAATGCTCAAGAACAACCTTCTCGATTAACTCAGACAAAAAATCCATTAAACACTCCAAATGTGTATGTACCACTTGATTTTGATCATCCAGCTTATGAGGAAAGAGTTATACCAAGTTATGACTCCATCTCTCAACAAAACTCAAGTTTTAATGATGGTGATGTTGATCTTCAACAACAAGATCCTCTTCCTCATGCTCACAAGTGGACACGAATGCAGAAAGACCATCCTACTGATCAAATAATTGGAGATCCACAAGCAGGAGTAACTACTCGTACCTCAGTAAATGAGTGTCTTGTTGCACTTTCTCTTAGAAATATTGAACCCAAAACGGTATCTCTCTTTACAAAAACCACAACCCCCCTCCCTCTAACCATATCCTCCACCAACACCCCTCGCACACTACATAGGTCCAATCTCCCCACCATCTCTACAAACAAACGTAACTAATCAACCTCAAGCACCCCCATCTCACACTGCACACTCATCCGTCGTCACTACATTCATTACGTCACCCCCCCCCTCACCCCACTCCCCCACACCTCGTCTCAGTAAATGAGTGTCTTGTTGCACTTTCTCTTAGCAATATTGAACCCAAAATGGTATCTGAAGCTCTTCGTGATCCAGAGTGGGTTAAGGCAATGCAAGATGAACTCGCACAATTTGAAAGACTGAAGGTATGGAGATTAGTTCCAAATCCTAGAAAAGATGATCCAATCGGTACAAAGTGGATATTCAAAAACAAAAAGGATGAGAATGGAGTGGTAGTAAGAATAAAGCTCGACTTGTTGCAAAGGGTTATTGCCAACAACCTGGTGTTGACTTCGACGAAACTTTTGCTCCAGTTGCAAGAATGGAGGCCATTCGAATATTCTTAGCTTATGCAGCATTCCGAAACTTTACTGTGTTTCAAATGGATGTGAAGACTGCTTTCTTGAATGGTGACCTCAAAGAAGAAGTTTACGTTGATCAACCAGAAGGTTTTGTTGATCCTCAAAGGCCAAACCATGTCTACAGGTTAGACAAGGCTCTCTACGGTCTTAAGCAAGACCCGAGCATGGTATGATTCTTTAACTACTTTCTTACTAAGAGGTGGCTTTACCAAAGGCACAATTGACCCTACCTTGTTCATTCGCAAATAAGGTAAGCACGTTCTACTTGTTCAAATATATGTTGATGACATTATTTTTGGGTCGACCAGTCAAACATTTTGCCGAAACTTTTCATCTCTTATGGTTAATCATTTTGAAATGAGCATGATTGGGGAAATGAATTATTTTTTGGGTCTTCAAATCAAACAATTACCAACTGGTATTTTTATATCACAAGGTAAATACATAAATGATATGTTGAAAAAGTTTGACATGACTTCATGTTCTTCAATTTCTACTCCGATGGCTGCTCGAACAAACATAAATACTGATACAAATGGAAAAACCGTTTGACCAAAAGAGATATCGAAGTATGATTGGTTCGTTGTTGTACCTAACAGCATCTCGCCCAGATATAATGTTGCAACATGTATGTGTGCTAGATATCAAGCTGCTCCAACTGATTTACATTATCAAGCTGTGAAACGAATCTTTCGTTATCTGAAGGGGACACCCGATTTAGGTCTCTGGTATCCAAGGGATACTGGATTCAATCTAACTGCATATTCAGATGCAGATCATGCAGGTTGTAAACTTGATCGCAAGAGCACTTCCGGTACTTTACAATTTTTAGGCGATAAAATTGTGAGTTGGTCTTCCAAGAAACAGAATTGTGTGTCTCTATCAACGGCTGAAGCAGAATATGTGGTTGCGGCTAGTTGTTGTGCTCAAGTTTTATGGATGAAGACACAACTAACTGATTATGGTCTGAAATATGATCATATCCCTATCTATTGTGATTCTCAGAGTGCCATTGCCATTGCAGTTAACTCAGTAAACCACTCTCGCTCAAAGCATATTGATGTTAGATATCATTTTCTCAAAGATCATATTGAGAAAGGTGACATCGAGCTCTACTTTGTGGGTACTGACTTTCAACTGCAGATTTGTTCACAAAACCATTGGATGAAAAGAGGTTTAACTTTCTTATCTCCAAGCTAGGTATGTTAAATCTTAAACCTTAACTCTTTTGAAGGAATTCTTGACACATTCCAGAAAACCAAAATACAAAATTGCATATTTTCAAAAATAAACAAAAAGATATATTTCAGTGGCTTGCATATACTATGTATGCAACCCGTTCTTAAATGATATATTTATTTGTAGAGTGTTTTTACATTCTAAGCTTTTGTTTTTATACATACAAATTGATATAAGATAACAAGGAATCGAACGCCTTTGTGTACTTCCAAGTGTTCTTATATGAATATGTATGTGTGATAGCAATCAAGTTGTTCAAATAAAGTTTTCAAAACTCTCAATTGTTGATATGAGACGCAAAGGATCGAACGCCTTTGTGTACTCCCTTGTTGTCTCATCTTGAACAATTGATTGGGTTAATTTTTTGCTTAAATGTTTTAATTGCCTCCAACGTGTTGTTGTAAGATGCGACGGATTGAACGCCTTTGTGTACTCCCTAGCTGTCTTACTCTCAACATTGTTGTTGAAGCAAAACTTTATGTTTTCAAATAAAAATCTTGTTCACAATAGACTCTCAAATGTTTGATCTCACAAAACCAATTTTTGCTCCACCTTTCTATGAAAATTTTTGATCTATTCTTGCATAGATTAAGGAGGAGTTTGTGATTTCAACAACCTTCAAAACTTCAAATGTGTTTCAAATGTTTTTTCATGCACACATTTGATGTTTTTCCAATGATTTTCAATCAAATGGAGTTCGGTGATTAGTTTGCACATGAGTGATAAGTATTTCTCAAAATTTACTCCATGAATTTCATCATCGCCGATGAGTTCTAACCCCGGAGTATTCACTTCTTTCATTAGATAGTGAGGGTATTTTGAGTGATGTTGTTTTGTGCAAATAGGATGGAGGGAGTAAAGTCGAAAAGTGAGAGGTTAAGGTGGATATGATGTGAGAAAGGGCTAAAATAAACAAAAGCCCTCCCTAAATTCTCAAAAAGCCGGGTAAACACGTTTCTATCGGATTTCATTTGTTGATTTCTTGATATTGAAGAAGTCTTCATGGACCCAGTGAAGCGATGCACATCTTTACCTAACCACTCAAGTGTTTCTTAACAAATACTTGTTTCATTTCTCACGGAGATTTTCACATTTCTATTGACTCTTCATTCGGAAGATGTTGATATTGAAAAAGGGCGACATTCTACTCCAGTCCCCGACTTCATTTGATCACGCTGTGTCTAGAGCTATTTTGATTGATCATTAATTTGATCATCCTTTTTTTAGGACACATTAGAGTCATGTCTTTGTGATATTATTGCTTATCTTTGTGATATAGCCGGAACATTTGTAGTGATATCTTAATTGATATTCCACGATGATCGAATGGAAATCCTACCAATGCTAACATCCTTTCCAACATTGAACGTAGGTCTCACATTTTCATTTTATGAATTTGTTGAGTTAACAAGAAGTCTATGTGACCTCAGATGTTATTTCCCAAAAGTCTTTGAGGATAGTAAGACATGGTCATCGAACGCCTTTGTGACACTGGCCATGAATTACATTCTTTAAAGCACTCTCGTGGTTGAAAAGCCGCAGATCGAACTATGTTAGAGAATTATTTTATGCATATCTCAATGATACATAGGAAATCCGAAAAATGTTATACATTTCAATCGGTCATTTCATTAATCCTTTTGATTTTTGAACATGCTAACGGATCATTTTATCCGGTTTCACTTCTCATCACACAAACACAGAAAACACCAACACCATGATATAACGTTAGTACCAACAACTTCGATCTTACATTTAGTCACCCCTAGGATTTCTTGGGTTGGGCTAATGGTTTGGGTTGATGTTTGATGGTTGACATTTCTTCATGTGCTCATGTTATTCCTTTTGACATTTAATCAATCAAATGTGTACATAATGACATTGGTTCCCAATTTTGTCATTATGAGGGGGAGAAAATATTATGATTGATTTACTGATTGATAAGGAAACAAGGAGAAAAGTTTGTGTTTGGTTGTTTCAATAGGTTTTAGGTTTTTCAAAGTTTGTAGTTCAATGTGAAAAAGTAAAGCTTCAAAAAGGTTGAAAGATTTGTCAGAAGATTCAAGTCAAAGAAGTAAAGCTTCAAAAAGGTTGAAAGATTTGTCAGAAGATTCAAGTCAAAGAAGTAAAGCTTCAAAAAGGTTGAAAGATTTGTCAGAAGATTCAAGTCAAAGAAGTAAAGCTTCAAAAAGGTTGAAAGATTTGTCAGAAGATTCAAGTCAAAGAAGTAAAGCTTCAAAAAGGTTGAAAGATTTGTCAGAAGATTCAAGTCAAAGAAGTAAAGCTTCAAAAAGGTTGAAAGATTTGTCAGAAGATTCAAGTCAAAGAAGTAAAGCTTCAAAAAGGTTGAAAGATTTGTCAGAAGATTCAAGTCAAAGAAGTAAAGCTTCAAAAAGGTTGAAAGATTTGTCAGAAGATTCAAGTCAAAGAAGTAAAGCTTCAAAAAGGTTGAAAGATTTGTCAGAAGATTCAAGTCAAAGAAGTAAAGCTTCAAAAAGGTTGAAAGATTTGTCAGAAGATTCAAGTCAAAGAAGTAAAGCTTCAAAAAGGTTGAAAGATTTGTCAGAAGATTCAAGTCAAAGAAGTAAAGCTTCAAAAAGGTTGAAAGATTTGTCAGAAGATTCAAGTCAAAGAAGTAAAGCTTCAAAAAGGTTGAAAGATTTGTCAGAAGATTCAAGTCAAAGAAGTAAAGCTTCAAAAAGGTTGAAAGATTTGTCAGAAGATTCAAGTCAAAGAAGTAAAGCTTCAAAAAGGTTGAAAGATTTGTCAGAAGATTCAAGTCAAAGAAGTAAAGCTTCAAAAAGGTTGAAAGATTTGTCAGAAGATTCAAGTCAAAGAAGTAAAGCTTCAAAAAGGTTGAAAGATTTGTCAGAAGATTCAAGTCAAAGAAGTAAAGCTTCAAAAAGGTTGAAAGATTTGTCAGAAGATTCAAGTCAAAGAAGTAAAGCTTCAAAAAGGTTGAAAGATTTGTCAGAAGATTCAAGTCAAAGAAGTAAAGCTTCAAAAAGGTTGAAAGATTTGTCAGAAGATTCAAGTCAAAGAAGTAAAGCTTCAAAAAGGTTGAAAGATTTGTCAGAAGATTCAAGTCAAAGAAGTAAAGCTTCAAAAAGGTTGAAAGATTTGTCAGAAGATTCAAGTCAAAGAAGTAAAGCTTCAAAAAGGTTGAAAGATTTGTCAGAAGATTCAAGTCAAAGAAGTAAAGCTTCAAAAAGGTTGAAAGATTTGTCAGAAGATTCAAGTCAAAGAAGTAAAGCTTCAAAAAGGTTGAAAGATTTGTCAGAAGATTCAAGTCAAAGAAGTAAAGCTTCAAAAAGGTTGAAAGATTTGTCAGAAGATTCAAGTCAAAGAAGTAAAGCTTCAAAAAGGTTGAAAGATTTGTCAGAAGATTCAAGTCAAAGAAGTAAAGCTTCAAAAAGGTTGAAAGATTTGTCAGAAGATTCAAGTCAAAGAAGTAAAGCTTCAAAAAGGTTGAAAGATTTGTCAGAAGATTCAAGTCAAAGAAGTAAAGCTTCAAAAAGGTTGAAAGATTTGTCAGAAGATTCAAGTCAAAGAAGTAAAGCTTCAAAAAGGTTGAAAGATTTGTCAGAAGATTCAAGTCAAAGAAGTAAAGCTTCAAAAAGGTTGAAAGATTTGTCAGAAGATTCAAGTCAAAGAAGTAAAGCTTCAAAAAGGTTGAAAGATTTGTCAGAAGATTCAAGTCAAAGAAGTAAAGCTTCAAAAAGGTTGAAAGATTTGTCAGAAGATTCAAGTCAAAGAAGTAAAGCTTCAAAAGAGTCTTCATCAAACACACTTCATGCAAGATCTTCAATTCATACAACTACATTTTATCAAGAAACTACAGTGCATACATCAAGGGGAAGAGTACATATTCATGAAAATTTATTTCAAGAAGATGAGATTCACTCAAGAATCAAAGAATGAAGAATCGATAAGTTGAATTTCACTCAAAATTCGAAGATTGAAAAATCAAAACCAAGATTCATACCTTCTGCATTTCAAAGACAACTCTGATTCATGATTCAACAATCCTCGAAGATTCAAAACACACGCATTCATTATTCTCTGTTCAAAAAGAACATTGAGAATCATCACATGATTTAATTTCAAGAAGTCCAAGACCAAGACTGAATCAAGTTTTCAAAGACAAAAGAGAAAGCTTTGAAGACTTGTTTCAACACTCTAATTGTCTTCACCACCGGGCTCATCAAATTCATTCCTACAAGACAATATAACACGTACTTCATTCATTACAATGTATCACTAAGGGGGAGAGTGTTAGAAATCCAAAAATAGTGATAAATTGTAATCTAGATTAGAGGAATTTCTTGTTATTAAATCATAGATAAATGATCACTAAGGTTGAGGGGCTAATTGTGACAATTAGCATAATTGTGTAGTTAGACTATAAATAGCCCTCTCATACCTTATAGATCAAAACTTTTGTATAATCCTTTCATAACTTTAATACCTGATAACTTTAACACACAGTTCTCTCTCAAAACACACACAAACACCAAGAACACACACTCACCAAATCCACCATTGATAACTTGAATTCGGTGTTATAAATCGTGTTATAACACAAAGAGCCCAACACATTACCAACCCATCCAAAATATCCTATATTTGTACTACCATTTCTATTAACATAAAATTCAAGTCCACACAATCCACACTTGAATATCAAAATTGATCTTCAAGTAATACACAATTTCCACATCAAGTCCTTATAAATCATTGCATGAATATAGTTATCTCTACAGGGATATTACCATGGCAATAATCTAAGGTTTCAGCAATCGTACAATTTACAATTAACAATACAATCACAAAAACATTCAACACTATATAAATAAAAGGGTCAAGTCATAACAAGGTGAGTAAAGCATAGTCCGAATTTTAACTTCAACATTCGACACATTAAAAGTGTTTGTATACAGGGTGTACCATCGGCTAACCCTCCACACCGTTAATATATATAATGGATGTCCAAAACTCGGTTCCGATATGTTCTCTAAGTGTTGACCGGGTATGTATACAGGGTGTACCAGCGGCTAACCCTCCACCTAACCAACACTCATTAAACATACCGGGTTAGCTACTATACTTATCCACGAGGCGCAATCCATGAGATTATTAACTTTATATGACATAGGATAACCATAGATTTGTTGATCAGGCGCCTCTAGGTTATCGAATGTTATACTCCATTAATGCCATCATTTCATTTTGCTGGGGGACAAATAATAAATGCATCCAAGATTCCACACACATCAACGTTTATCACAATAATTCCACAATTCACGGTGTATCCCGACTCTATCATATACGTCCATCAAGTTGTCATATAACAATCAAGTCATCAAATCATAAGTAACCTACGAACTCCGTTTAAACCATTTTTATGCATCATACAGTTCATGTTGCACACAAAATTTCCTATCATGCATGCTAATATGAAATGTGGGTGCAATGGCTATAGACTAGGTCAATCCACCTAATTCTCTACAACCACGGCTATGATACCATTCTGTAACACCCCAACATGGCGGAATCATGGGGTATCACTTAGAAAAGCACAGCACGACATGGAATTATGTAGAGTCAACTATATGAAAACATAGGATTGAAACAATCCTTAAACTTGTACAAACGTATACAATCATCAACATTCATTGAAATACATGTTCAATCAATAATAAAAGGCAATTTAATTGATAGTAGTTGATCCTAAAAGTAACCCATAAAAGGGAAGTAAGGATCATGGATCCAGAAAGTCCAAAGCTAGTCCAATCCTAGCAAGCAAGCATGCAATCATCCATTTTGTCTCAATTAACTTGATTACCTGAAAAGTGTACTAAAGAGCGTCAACATAAAGTTGGTGAGTTCGTAGGGACAAGTAACAAGGAATAACCGTATCGGATACAACCGTTAACAATAAGTGAGGATTAGGAGAACTAATCACATCCAAGGAAAACCTATAAGGTTTCACATTATCACAATTCAATACAAGTCAACGTTCAACAACAACGATTCTATATAACGTTCAACAACGTTCCATAACGATCAATAACGTTCAACAACGGTGCGGCTTACATAGCTAATAATTAACAATGCGCTAACGGTGCGACTTATATAATAAGTAATGCGCTAACGGTGCGACTTATATAATAAGTAATGCGCTAACGGTGCGACTTATATAATAAGTAATGCGCTAACGGTGCGACTTATATAATAAGTAATGCGCTAACGGTGCGACTTATATAATAAGTAATGCGCTAACGGTGCGACTTATATAATAAGTAATGCGCTAACGGTGCGACTTATATAATAAGTAATGCGCTAACGGTGCGACTTATATAATAAGTAATGCGCTAACGGTGCGACTTATATAATAAGTAATGCGCTAACGGTGCGACTTATATAATAAGTAATGCGCTAACGGTGCGACTTATATAATAAGTAATGCGCTAACGGTGCGACTTATATAATAAGTAATGCGCTAACGGTGCGACTTATATAATAAGTAATGCGCTAACGGTGCGACTTATATAATAAGTAATGCGCTAACGGTGCGACTTATATAATAAGTAATGCGCTAACGGTGCGACTTATATAATAAGTAATGCGCTAACGGTGCGACTTATATAATAAGTAATGCGCTAACGGTGCGACTTATATAATAAGTAATGCGCTAACGGTGCGACTTATATAATAAGTAATGCGCTAACGGTGCGACTTATATAATAAGTAATGCGCTAACGGTGCGACTTATATAATAAGTAATGCGCTAACGGTGCGACTTATATAATAAGTAATGCGCTAACGGTGCGACTTATATAATAAGTAATGCGCTAACGGTGCGACTTATATAATAAGTAATGCGCTAACGGTGCGACTTATATAATAAGTAATGCGCTAACGGTGCGACTTATATAATAAGTAATGCGCTAACGGTGCGACTTACATCGTAAACAATGCGCTAACATGTCCACATCAACAATTCAATCATACAATCAATCAAATCAACAATCAACAGTTAAACAAACATGTACACTTTTTAGCCCGAATCTCAATTGAGTAGGGAGGGTTTACGAAACTCACCTTATTCTTGATAATTCAACAGCAAAGTAGAAGAGATTGATGTAGTCAACTATGACGAGTGAGTCAACTGGCCACGTTACGTATTCCCTAATTTCAATGTTAATTGATTTATATTCGTGCTAAATTCCAAATATAGACATACAACTATAACTATAAGGTTATCTTTTTAATACGCTTGTCAACGTAATTTACTTCCTGTGTTTTTATAAGTCTTTGAATTTATCTTTAAGTATTATTTCAAGTATTTTCTAAATGAAAACTCATTTGTGTTGCAAAAATTTAAAAGGACCAAATTGTCATTCTTGAAACTTGAGGGGCTAAATTGTCATTCTTGAAACTTGAGGGGCTAAATTGTCATTCTTGAAACTTGAGGGACTAAATTGTCAAATGTCCAAAGTATAAGGACGAAAAATGATACCTTTGAAACTGTAGGGTAAAAATGTAACTTTCCGTATGTAATACGTATCCGTAGGATATATAAAGTATTCCTCTGATATTTCTAAATCCTTTTGAAGTATTTTTAAATAATAGGATTAATACGAAGAATGTATTAATCTTGTAACGAATATATGTTTTCAATAGCAGAGATATGAAAAGATACCTTGAATGGTATGTATTATAATCAATACAAAATGTATTGATTACAATTGAAAAAATACCTTAAATGGCAGGAAAAACCAGCATTTTATTTCCAAGTTGTGTTAGGGTTGGCCTTGGGTCGTGGAGAATACCGGGGCGAATTAAGTTGCTTAGTAAATGCTTATGCAAACTTTTCGCGAACTACCTTCCATTCCTCCGGTATAAGCCAAAGAGCCCAAGGTGCAATCACTTTCGGAAACATTGTGCGGTTAAAAGCGTATCAAGGATATATTCTATCCATAAATCAAACAATTCGAAAATACGAAATAATTCACAGATGGTGAATAGTAATTATATGAATTAGGATAGTTAGGTATATAACTATGCCCTTGTTTATATACCATAATAAGTATTTAAAATGATTTAATAAAAGTTTTACGATTTCTCGTACTTTCGCTAATAATTCATTTTTCGCAATAGTAACAATATTTCAATATTCATATATAAAAGCGATAGTTACCGTATTTAAATGCAATTATGTATCAATTGAGTATAAAATTAAGTTGACAATCATTTCAATACATAACATATAGTCATATAATCATAAAGCAAAGTATAGTAAGGTTTCATAGAAACACTTACAAGTATGGAGATATTATGAGTTCTAAGATCAAAGTAACGATATAGGGATGAGCTCTAAAGAAGATCTTGAGAGAATCGACTATAACTTGGATTTGTAAACTTGATGAATATGGAATAATCCTAACTCCATGTGGCCATTATAACTAGGCTTTGATAAGTTCTTGAAAGAATTCGCAATAACAACGTCGTGTTTACAATTTCGAAACCAACGAATTTAAAAACAACTTTGGTTGAATCGAAAGCTTGGGATGATGAAAGGTTGTGTAAGATATGCTTGAACTTGAACAAGTATGGATCTCGGAATGATAGGGATTTAAGAAGAGAAGTGTTGAGAGTGTGAATTAGCAATTAGAAATGAAAACCTTAACTTGTATTTATAGGTAGTAATTTACCATGGTTACTAGTTTAGTTTGTTGGTAACTATGGTTAAGTTAAGGAATACCATGGGCTAGTTTGATGGTTTTGCAATACCATGGGCTAGTTAACTAACCTTGGTTAACTAACCTTAGTTAACTAATCCTAGTTAATTATGTCTTAACTTGGATTAGATGTAAGGTTGCGAGTGTTTCGGGTTCGTTTCCTTAATGAAACAGATCATCCAGATAGCAGATATTACAATATCTCACTAGTCCGACACACATATATATATATGCACCAAAAATACCCAAAGTTTTCTTATATTCATAAAGTTTGCCATTATCATATATAACAAGTAATGCACTAAAATGGCAAATGTTACATTTCTATTCTATATGTTTTGCTCAATTTGCGTTAATGTATGTTAGGTTGCATGTTTGTCACTCTTCGATACTCTTAATGTAGCCAGGTGATACTCGGATGACAAGTATGGTTACTAAACTCTTTACACCCCATGCTTTTTATTTTTGGTTGCAGGTCCTTATGGAAGCAGTTCTCTACCTCCAAGTAGAGGCAAGACTGTCTACGTCTTACCTCCCCTGTACCCCGCTTGCAGGGATTGAGTTTTGCTATATATATACACAATAAGACAGCTGACCTAATAACTATTAACCAATCACAACTTTTGATTTTTCAAAGTTATCAACACGTCTAAATTAGTTTACACTTTTTTATTTTCCATTATCAATTTACATTTTAACCCAATTTAAAAATAATTAATACTTTATTCGTAATGTCTATCTAATAACAAAATATACCTAAAATTAAGATTTGGATTAACAAGAATTATCATTTATATCAATATTTTATCTTATATATGTTTAAGTAAGGCTTATTTATAATAACTTATTAAAAATATAAATGAAATAACAATAACATTAATTAAAATAAAAGATAATATGGGCTGAGTTGCTGGACTGGATTTGGCAGCTTGATGCCTAACTTAAGATTTGTTACTACGCATTATTGGCCCAAAGACCTAAAACAAAAAGAACCTTATATTAGGAAAGGATTCCATAAAGTTCTTCCCAACTAGTCAAGTTGGGAAGATGTTGATCCTTGGATAAAAATTAAGGGTCAAGATTTAAAACTTATATATTCCCAAGTCAAGTAGGGAGAACTATCTGTGCCTTCTCTTTTCTCTTACCTAACGTCGACGATTTTCCTCCTCAACCATCGTGGAAGCCCCATCGGTATACTTCTATATTTATTAGTATCATATCTGTATCTCTATATTATCATTTTTTTTTCTTTCTTTTATCTGCCATACCGTCATTCTCTGTATATCTATATTCTATATCTATTCTATATGATGTAGTTTCTTTTACTGGGTATTTGTTGTTGTTGCAAAGAAAAACCCTTTGAAAATGACAATCACAATATAATCTTTGGTAGGATTTTTTTTTATTTTAGTTACAACAGATTATGTTTAATTCGTTGTTTTTGTTTTAGTTATAATGCTCAAGTTGTTTCAAAAGATTGGAGGATCTATCTCCTGTGATCATGGAATGTGATCATGGAATGTGATCATGGAATAGTGAATCATATGGTAAGTTTGCATATATTTTGATCGAAAATCAAATAATGAAACCGTTGGCTGTTATTATTAATGTTTATAGTTCAATTACAAATTAAAAGATAAGAAAGTTGAATATCTAAACAATATGTTTAGATATCAAATACAAAAACTGAATCGAACAATCAAACGATCAGAATGATCATTTTAATATCAAGAACCCTAATCGAAAACTAGAGAGAAAATATAGATATAAAATATGTATATATGTAAAAAACTGGTGTCTCGAAACCCTAAAGAGGGTATTTATATTCCTTGTCTTCACTTTTTCATTCTGAACCTTTTAACTTCTTTTATCTTCAGTTTAGCCCTTCCTTCCTTTAATCTTCCATTTTGGCCCAGCACAATAACTCGTTTACACTTACAGTCCAAAATAAAACACCTGCATCAAAAATAACACAACTAGAAGGTGTATGAGAATAGGTATCAATTTACAAGTTAAGGTTGGTTAATTTTGATTATAATTTGAACATTCCCCCTCAACCTTAACTTGAAAAAAATCTTTTAAACCCAATTTGTAACATAAACTTTTATGCTGTTCAGAAGATAGGCTTTTAGTCATAATGTCAGCAACATTATCCTTGGATTTAAGCTTAATGACCTTAACTAGTCCTGCACAAATTTTTTCTCTAACCAAATGAAGATCAATTTCTAAATGTTTGGTCCTTTCATGAAAAACAGGATTCCCAGCAATTTGTATTGCAGATTTATTATCACAAAAGATTTGTGCAGGAATGATATTATTAACTTTAAGGTCAGAAAGAAGGTTAATAATCCAAAGGAGTTCACAAGTGATAGATGCTAGAGCCCTATATTCTGCTTCTGCAGAGGACCTAGACACTGTTGGTTGCTTTTTACTTTTCCAGGAAATCAAATTTCCACCAAAATATATGTTAAAACCTGTTACAGACCTTCTAGTGTTCAAACATCTTCCCCAATCAGAATCAACATAACCATATAAATCAAGTTTTTCATTTTTATTTAGTTGAATACCATTTCCTGGAGAGGTTTTAAGATATCTTAAAACTCTAAAAGCCAATTTCAAATGTTCAGCAGTAGGAGCATGCATGAATTGACTTAATGCATGCACAGAATAGCTTATATCAGGTCTAGTGAGAGTGAGGTAAATAAGTTTACCTACCAATCTTTGATAAACAGAAATATTTTCCAAGATTTTATCATCAGCAGTGCTTCTAGAAATAGAATAATTACCTTCCATGGGAGTTTTCATAGGTTTACACCCTAATAAACCAAATTCATTCAACAGTTCCATACAATACTTCCTTTGAGTCAAACAAATACCAGAATTGTTATAAAGAACTTCAATACCAAGAAAGTATTTCAATTTACCCAAATCTTTGATCATAAACTTAGATTGCATGAATTGTTTTACTTTATCAATCTCAATTATATTATTTCCAGTTAACACAATATCATCTACATATACCATCAAGACTATAAACACAGAATCTTTGTTAAAAGTGAATAAAGAATAATCACTTTTACTTTGCACAAAGCCATATTCAAACAAGGCTTTAGACAATTTTTCATTCCATTGTCTTGGAGCTTGTTTAAGCCCATACAATGATTTAACAAGTTTACACACTTTATTACTATGACTATCATAATAACCTTCTGGCAGTTTCATATAAACATCCTCATGAAGATCACCATATAAAAATGCATTATTCACATCTAATTGAAACAAAGGCCAACAATTATTAACAGCCAAAGATAGCACACATCTGACAGTAACCATTTTAGCAACAGGAGAGAAGGTTTCATCAAAGTCTATTCCTTCTCTTTGACTATACCCTTTAGCAACAAGTCTAGCTTTATACCTTTCTATAGAACCATCAGACTTATACTTAATCTTAAAAATCCACTTACATCCTATAGGTTCTCTTCCTTTAGGAAGATCAACTAAAGTCCAAGTATTATTTCTATGCAAAGCCTCCATTTCATTGTTCATGGCTTGCACCCAATTTAAATCCTTAGAAGCCTCATCAAATGTTTTAGGTTCAGAACTTTTATTAAGATTAGTGATAAAACAAAAATTTTCAGAATTTAGACAAGAGTAATTCACAACTTTTTCAACACCATATTTAACCTTGCTATTTATAACAAAGTCTTTGTACTTGTATGGAAAAACAGAAGATCTTTCTGATCTTCTTACATTTGCAGGTTCATTTACAAAATCAACATTCACATGTTCAGGAACCTGCATATCATGATGTTCATGGACATCATGATTACCCTCAGAATTATCTGACTCATCACTTTGTGTTGCAGTACTAATAGATCTAGGACTGCAAGGCATAATGGGTGACTGAACACTTGGTGTTCTATCTCCAGCATTAGCAGTAGTCTTAGACTTATCAGTATTACCCTCACAATTTGAAATATCTCTCACATCATCATAGGGTATGGGTTCTGGAAAAAATGTGTCAAAAAAATTTAAATGATTAATGTTTTCAGATTCAGTGTTATCAAAAGATTTTGAAGTATTTTTCATCTTAAAAGGAAACACAGTTTCATAAAATTTTACATCTCTTGAATAAAGAATAGTTTTATTATCTAAACTATAAAGTTTATATCCCTTTTTTTCATTTGAATACCCAATAAAGACACCTTTTTTCTGCTCTACTACTAAACTTATCACCATTATTCAGAATAGTAGCAAAACAAAGACACCCAAAAGACCT
This sequence comes from Erigeron breviscapus, assembly GCA_034093135.1. NCBI lineage: Eukaryota > Viridiplantae > Streptophyta > Magnoliopsida > Asterales > Asteraceae > Erigeron > Erigeron breviscapus. The sequence goes on from CM067167.1 coordinate 31,085,350, forward strand.
TAAGTGTGAGAGAGAAGGTTTCATCAAAGTCTATTCCTTCTCTTTGACTATACCCTTTAGCAACAAGTCTAGCTTTATACCTTTCTATAGAACCATCAGACTTATACTTAATCTTAAAAATCCACTTACATCCTATAGGTTCTCTTCCTTTAGGAAGATCAACTAAAGTCCAAGTATTATTTCTATGCAAAGCCTCCATTTCATTGTTCATGGCTTGCACCCAATTTAAATCCTTAGAAGCCTCATCAAATGTTTTAGGTTCAGAACTTTTATTAAGATTAGTGATAAAACAAAAATTTTCAGAATTTAGACAAGAGTAATTCACAACTTTTTCAACACCATATTTAACCTTGCTATTTATAACAAAGTCTTTGTACTTGTATGGAAAAACAGAAGATCTTTCTGATCTTCTTACATTTGCAGGTTCATTTACAAAATCAACATTCACATGTTCAGGAACCTGCATATCATGATGTTCATGGACATCATGATTACCCTCAGAATTATCTGACTCATCACTTTGTGTTGCAGTACTAATAGATCTAGGACTGCAAGGCATAATGGGTGACTGAACACTTGGTGTTCTATCTCCAGCATTAGCAGTAGTCTTAGACTTATCAGTATTACCCTCACAATTTGAAATATCTCTCACATCATCATAGGGTATGGGTTCTGGAAAAAATGTGTCAAAAAAATTTAAATGATTAATGTTTTCAGATTCAGTGTTATCAAAAGATTTTGAAGTATTTTTCATCTTAAAAGGAAACACAGTTTCATAAAATTTTACATCTCTTGAATAAAGAATAGTTTTATTATCTAAACTATAAAGTTTATATCCCTTTTTTTCATTTGAATACCCAATAAAGACACCTTTTTTCTGCTCTACTACTAAACTTATCACCATTATTCAGAATAGTAGCAAAACAAAGACACCCAAAAGACCTTAAGTGTGAGAGAGAAGGTTCAGAACCAAACAATTTAAAATAAGGAGAATGACCATTTAGCACAGAAGAAGGAATCCTGTTAATCAAATATGTAGCAGTAAGAATGCATTCAGTCCACATAACAAGAGGTAATTCCCCCTGAAACATAAGAGATCTAGCAATGTTAAGCAAGTGTCTGTGTTTTCTCTCTACAATTCCATTTTGTTGAGGAGTGTAAACATTTGAAGTTTGATGTAAAATTCCTTTTCCAGAACAAAAATGTTTAAATCTGTGATTTATAAACTCAGTTCCATTATCAGACCTAAAAACTTTCACATGTTTATTAAATTGATTTTCAATTAAAGACACAAACTCAACAATGTTTACATAAACATCTTCTTTAGACTTTAGTAAATAAGTCCAAACTGCTCTTGAAAAATCATCTACAATGGTAAGAAAATATTTAAAACCTTCCTTGCTTGACAGTTTATAAGGTCCCCATAAATCCAAATGAACAAGTTCTCCAACTTCCTTTGAAACATGACTGCTCAAAGGAAATGGTTCCCTTGTTTGTTTGGCTTTATGACATATGTCACAGGGTGAGGTCTTAGGTTTATTTTCAAGATCAAGACTATGCTGCAAAACAGTCAGAACTTGATCACCAGGGTGACCAAGTCTGTTGTGCCATAAAGAATAAGAAACATAGCAAACAGAAACACAATTACTAGACACACCTTGGCAATCAGAAACATCATCCACAACATACAAACCATTCCTTTCACTACCAGTCCAAAGAGTTTTCTTGGTTTTTAAGTCCTGAATATAGCATTTAAATTCATCAAATCCTATGAACCTCTTACTGTCTCTAGCTAACTTATGAACTGAAAGTAAACTAACACAGTATTCTGGTACTATAAGAACATCATACAAAGTAACCATATTATTCAGTTTTAAATTTCCAATTCATCAAATCCTATGAACCTCTTACTGTCTCTAGCTAACTTATGAACTGAAAGTAAACTAACACAGTATTCTGGTACTATAAGAACATCATACAAAGTAACCATATTATTCAGTTTTAAATTTCCAATCATCTTTACTTTAGCTAAAGTTCCATTTGGATGTCCCACAGTAAAATTTAAATCAGAAACATCAACACCATTTGTAATATTATCACAGGAATAGGTCATGTGTTGATTAGCACCAGAATCACTTATCCAACCATTATGTTTACTTTTAGAACATTGTTCACTAGAAGAACAAAAAAACTTATCAAAGTTGTTATTAAAGAAACTATTAGAATTAAAATAAGTACCAGACATATGAGACAGATTTGCAGAGATAGATGGTTTGTTATTCAGCAGATTTAACAACTTTGACATCTGTTCATTTGTAAGAGACAAAGTAGAACCAGTAGTAGAAGAAGAAGAAGAAGCAGTATCATGAGATTTCACATTAATTCTATCAGACATTGCATTGTTATTATAACTTTGTCTAGAATTAGATTTAGAACCTTGAAAATTATTATTTCTTTTATAACCAGGTGGATACCCAACCAACTCATAACATCTTTCCATAGTATGACCAACTCCTTTACAATGAGTACAATTCAAATTAGTGTTAGGACCTCTTGTTCCAAAACTTTGATTTTTGTTTCCAAAATTGTTATTAGAATTGAACCTCTTCCTATTATCATTAAATTTTGAAACAAAAGCACTAGATGAACCTTTATTTGACCCAGTAGAAACAGAAGTATTTTTATGTGACTCTTCTCTAGACAATAAAGCATAAGCACTTTTGACAGAAGGTAAAGGATCATATGTAAGAATGTGACTTCTAAAAGAACTGTAAGACTCATCTAAACCCATCAAAAATTGCATTAGCTTAATTAGTTCATTATGTCTATGAAAATCATTTGCAGCATGACATACACAAGTAGGCAGTTTAATGAGAGCATCAAATTGTTTCCAAAGAGAATTCAGTTTATGATAATACTCAGACAATGATGAATTGTTTTGACACAGAGAGTTAATTTTGTTATGCAGATTAAAAGTAACAACACCATCAACTTTATCATAAGTTTCCTTAAGTTCATTCCAAACAATAGCAGCATTTTTAGAAAAAATCTGTCCTAAATACAATTCTTCAGAAAAACAGGTGTTTTATTTTGGACTGTAAGTGTAAACGAGTTATTGTGCTGGGCCAAAATGGAAGATTAAAGGAAGGAAGGGCTAAACTGAAGATAAAAGAAGTTAAAGGGTTCAGAATGAAAAAGTGAAGACAAGGAATATAAATACCCTCTTTAGGGTTTCGAGACACCAGTTTTTTACATATATACATATTTTATATCTATATTTTCTCTCTAGTTTTCGATTAGGGTTCTTGATATTAAAATGATCATTCTGATCGTTTGATTGTTCGATTCAGTTTCTGTATTTGATATCTAAACATATTGTTTAGATATTCAGCTTTCTTATCTTTTAATTTGTAATTGAACTATAAACATTAATAATAACAGCCAACGGTTTCATTATTTGATTTTCGATCATGGTATCAAAGCCAAGTTAAGGTTGGTTAATTTTGATTATAATTTGAACATATTTTATGTTTTGTTAACACCCGACCCAATTTCAAACATGAAAATCTTACTTATCTAACCTTCGTTAGTACGCAATTTAATTGAATATTATAGTTGATGATTGAGATTATATATGAGTTGACAACTAATTTTCCATAGACCCTGTATCTTATTCTAAATAAGGTAGAAGAGTCGAAAAAACCAGAATTTAATGATTTTTGTTTGTTGTCAAAGGGCATCTTTCTATTATTTTTAGTTATTCTGGTAATTGCTTAACCACCATGTATCAGCAGATGGGATCGAAGGAGACATTAATGCGTGTTTTGAAAACTAAAGCATATCCTTTCAGTAGCATCAGGTATCTATCTTGCTATCCCTCTTGATGATTACCCTTGTTTTCTTGAAAAAGCGTTATGGTAGTCTGAAATAACTTAAATTTCAATCCTTGTTAACTGTTTCATAATGTACTTCGTACTTGATTATGTACATATACATATCAAACATATGCAGCGACAGTCATCATTTGGATGCGAATGATGAATTCCCCTGTACCATCAGCATACGCCCTCCTAGTGAAATGGATTTTGCTACTCCAAAAGACCGTGAAAGATGGTACAATTCTTTTTTGACTTCGCACAACATTGGTTCAAATGTGCTTAGTCCTGCCAAAGAATTTGACAAGCCCACCATGAGCTTTCTGGTCAAGCTGACTTATGATGAGATGCATAAGCTATCGAGTAGGCATGAAATCGTAAATTTGTTTGTCGAAGCACCTTATCATATTTTCTAAAGAGACTGACAAGAAGCATGATAAGGATAGCATTGGCTTTCTAGCATGTCAATGTGTTATGTATGTTATTTAATGTCATGTTTATGTTTTGGTAACTGGGTCTATTGGTCTGTCTTGGTATAGGCCGATCACTTGTGGTACCTATGGATCTCATGTTATGTTTTGTATGTTGTGGATGTTATGTTCTGTATGCCGTGGATCGTATGTTATGTTTTACTGTTTAATTAAATGTTTATTTGATGGATAGTTATTGTAATCATGTCTGTCAATATCTTCGCCTTGTTGTTTGATTGAAAAAAGAAATAAAAGTTGTGTGAAAGATCATAGTGTTGGGGTTTGTATCTCTTGGCTCAGTCATGTGTCCATTGTAGTTGCCTTCTAATTGAAGAAACATTATCAATGACAGGCTGACAGCCACTCTCATTGCACAATATCAGAAAAGAGAAGCAATGTGTTTTGAACACCATATCTGTTATAGCGAGTTTGAACTTCAATTTTCGTATCTGTTATAGCGGAATCCTGTCCAAGAATCGGTATTTCGTTCTACGGTGAACGTGAGTGTGAGGATGGTCCCAATCTGTTTACTAGGCACTCTCTCGCTTTACTGGTTATTACTGAATTAGCCATTAGGTTGGACATAATGTTAATTCATTGTCAAATTCTTCATACAGGATAATAAATGCGTATTCAATGGTTTCACCCAAATCAAAAGTGAACAAAAGTGTGTGATATCACATTGCGATATACATGTGAGTATGCTTAGTTTACTTATAATGCTGTTCAAAAAAAGAAAAAAAAGCTTCGTTAATTTTTCTTTTCATATCTTATAGGTTGAGAACAACGGTTGAGATTTGAGAATTTACGTCAAACCTTACTTGTTATGTTATTAAGTCTTCGTATATAACTCTATGTTAAGCGCTTGGGATATGGTTTTGTAGGACTGAGATATCAGGACCGGTTAACACTATCTTTGATGGTTCTATCTGGATATTTTTACGTTGTGCTTCTAATGTTGATTTTTTGTTCCGTAAGATTTCTTGAAAGCTCGCTAGTAAAGGATGTCACCGCTTTTGGTATATTCAGTGCCTTCCTTTTAATACACATTGGAGGCCATAAATGTTGTTGTCTACCTTTTGATCTCAAATGCGTATCCAAACAGGGCTACCATTTTAAGAGAAGCTTCTTTTTAAAAGCTCGGGGTTTTTAAGCTACTAAAAGCTCCTCTGCCAAACATATACTATATACTGTTAAGATTAACAGAAGGAAGGCAACCCCCAAAGGGAGACTTCCCTCATGTCCCGTTATTTAGCAAGAAGCCCTTCAAAAATCTTGGAATGGGACTACCTTTGAATGTGTGGGAACTTCCACAACGTGGCAAATAGCAAGTGGTCAAAAGAGGTAACAACAACTAGTTATATGGTGATGTGTGTTTAAAGTTGGATGAACCCTAAAGAACGGCCAAAACAAAAATTCATTCGAGTTTGCCATCGGGGATGGGGGCTGCTCATGGTGATAAAGAGGCGATATGTAGGAAGGACACCTTAAGGGTGCCTCATTCCCATACGTCTTAAAATTTATCAGTTTCTAACTTAGCATAAACGTCTCGAGTCGCAAATGAGTTTTTAATTCAACTTAACAATACACGAGATTTTAAATTACGAATCAAGTTAGTATTTAATGAATAACGAATGATTAAGGAATGCCTAATAGATTAAATTAACAATATTCTCTATTATGATTGGGTGTTAATAAAGTAATACTTATGCTTGGTTAAAATAAATGAAGTAAAATGAATGGAAGAAAGAGAAATGTATTTTCCTTTCTTCCAAATCATCCGAAAATGAGAGGAAATATTATAAATCAAAGAGTTAGTTACTAAAATGGTACCTAACGTTTGCGCAATATTGCTAGTTTGATACCTTTCCTTTCGAAATTACGCAGATCATACCTAACGTTTTCAAAACTCCACTCTAACCATACTGGAACCAAACGCCGTTTGATGGCCGTTAAAAACCCCCCCACGTGAGGGGTAAAAATGTAATATTGCGTTTTTTAATTACTTAAATGGTACCTAACGTTTGCACGATATTGCTGGTTTCACACCTAATGTTTAGTTGTTAATTTTTTTTTTATTATTTTTTTGTATTTTTTTTTTAAAGGTGAATTTCGATTGAAACTTAATATTGCGATAGGTCTAACATATGTTGTCTTTTTTTTCTAACGATAACGTATGCTAGATCTCCTGCTGTCGAATCGCGACACGAAGCTTAAAGCAATGTTTTAAATACCGGTAAATACCGGCCGGTATTTCTGGTATTCCTGGTATTTTCCGGTATTACCGTTGCGGTATTTCCGATATTTTCAAAAAAGAAAATTTGAAATTTTTTTAAATTATTTTTATGATACTTTATTGCTATTTTTGGTTATTTGTTAACTTTAAAACTTATATTTGTTATGAAATACCTATTTGATATTATTTTTTAGTGGATTATAAGTGCATTTTGACTATTTTCGTTAAATTGTAACAAGTTTTGGAGAATTTTTATAAAAAAATTAAAAATAATCGTACCAGCCGGTATTTTCGGTAATACCGATAATACCGGAAATTTTTCCACACCGGTATGACTAAAATAATGGTTTTTAAAACATTGGCTTAAAGCGAAATTCACCTTTCAAAATAAAAAAAACACAAAAAAAGAAAAAAAAAATTAATAACTAAACATTAGGTATGAAACTAGCAATATCGTGCAAACGTTAGGTACCATTTGAGTAATTAAGAAACGCGATATTACATCTTTACCCCTCAGGTGCAAGTCACGTGGGTGGTTTTTAACGGCCATCAAGCGGCGTTTGGTTCCAGTATGGTCTGAGTGGAGTTTTGGAAACGTTAGGTATGATCCGCGTAATTTCGAAAGGAAATGTATCAAACCAGCAATAGCGCGCAAACGTTAGGTAGCATTTAAGTAATTAACTCTAAATCAAATCTATTCCATTATTTTACTTACTATTTTTTCTTTTAATAAACTTCAAGAGAAAATTTCATTACATCACCTTGTAGTTTGTCATTTTATCAATTTTCGCCCCTCTACTTTTTTTTTTATTATTACATCTCCCTAAGGTGACTTTTTGTTTCATTACTCACCCCTTACCCTAACGTCTGTTAGTGTCTCTCTGTTAAAATCATCATGTGCACTGCACATGAGGGCATTTTCGTCAATTCGCTTATAATAATCCCTTATAACACCTATTTCTTCCATCCATTTCATACACAAAGATCAAACACACTTATCTTCAATAATCCTCTTCTTCTTTCATCTTTTCTTCCTCAATAATTTTAGGGTTCTGCAACTAAAAAATCAATAAACACTTATCCCTTCACCCCACCCTCCAGATCTAAAATGTACAAATCATAAAACTTAACATAATCATCACCATTTTTAAATCATATATTCCAAATCCCACAAACACAAAACTCACCCATTAATTGAAGCTAGGTGATCCAGTGGTAACACGTCTTATGGTGGCTAGACGTGATCTTCAATTTGGAGGTCCACAAGATGAAAATTTGTTACAAGTTTATATTCTACGAAAATAAAAAAATCATTCCCACCTATAAGATGCTTTCTATCTCATCAATAAATTCACCATCATATATTCCCTGTATTCCATAAGGCTGTTTTTGGAGACCCATTTTTCTTTCTTTTTCTGTTAATCAATGGAGTTGTTAGATCTATTTCTATACAAACCAACCCTAGATACAAATGGATGGCGCCTTATTTCCTCTGTTCTTTGTTGATGTTGTTGCTGCTGCTGAGTGTGTGTGTGTGTGTGTGTGTGTGTGTGTGTGTGTGTGTGTGTGTGTGTGTGTGTGTGTGTGTGTAGAATGTGGTGTTGTATATTGTATGTTTTATATCTATCGTGTATTTGGGATTTTAGTTTAGATGTGTTTGTTTGGTTAATCTTATTTAATGATTTTCCAGGTGGGATTGAAAATTACGGGTTTTGTATGCCATACACGCATTTTGACATTTTGAATCTGCCATTCAAAGTAGTTGCCTTTTCTGCTTCCTTTTTATTTTATTTTTTGTTTGAATTATCAAACTAACACTATGTGTGTTTTTAATTTATGGTCTTTGATGTTTTGACTAGTCTGCTGCTGATTGAACTATGGGTATGAGCATATGATTTTGAGTTGAGATGATGATGATGATGTGTTTAGATTTTACATCTGCTATGTTTTAATTATATATATAGATGGATATGTATAAATATAGATATTGAATTTTGATTGGTTTAGGAAAAAAGATGAGTTTGATCTAAAAAGAAGTTGAAGAATAAAGGGATGGTGTTTAGATCTTGGAAAGAGAATCAAAAGAGGAAGAAAGTGTTTGAAGGTAAAATGACCAATATACCCTCACGTGGTATGCACGTGAGGGGGTTAACGGCGAGTTGCAAACGGACGTTTGGGAGATGGGTGTTTAATGATATAAAAAGTCACCACAGGGAGATGTAATAATAAAAAAAAAGTAGAGGGGCGAAAATTGATAAAATGACAAACCACATGGTGATGTAATTAAATTTTCTCAAATTCAAGATAAAATTTCATTACATCACCCTGTGGTTTGTCATTTTATCAATTTTCGCCCCTCTACTTTTTTTTTATTATTACATCTCCCTAAGGTGACTTTTTGTTTCATTACTCACCCCTTACCCTAACGTCTGTTAGTGTCTCTGTTAAAATCATCATGTGCACTGCACATGAGGGCATTTTCGTCAATTCGCTTATAATAATCCCTTATAACACCTATTTCTTCCATCCATTTCATACACAAAGATCAAACACACTTATCTTCAATAATCCTCTTCTTCTTTCATCTTTTCTTCCTCAATAATTTTAGGGTTCTGCAACTAAAAAATCAATAAACACTTATCCCTTCACCCACCCTCCAGATCTAAAATGTACAAATCATAAAACTTAACATAATCATCACCATTTTTAAATCATATATTCCAAATCCCACAAACACAAAACTCACCCATTAATTGAAGCTAGGTGATCCAGTGGTAACACGTCTTATGGTGGCTGGACGTGGTCTTCAATTTGGAGGTCCACAAGATGAAAATTTGTTACAAGTTTATATTCTACGAAAATAAAAAAATCATTCCCACCTATAAGATGCTTTCTACCCCATCAATAAATTCACCATCATATATTCCCTGTATTCCATAAGGCTGTTTTTGGAGACTCATTTTCTTTCTTTTTCCGTTAATCAATGGAGTTGTTAGATCTATTTCTATACAAACCAACCCTAGATACAAATGGATGGCGCCTTATTTCCTCTGTTCTTTGTTGATGTTGTTGCTGCTGCTGAGTGTGTGTGTGTGTGTGTGTGTGTAGAATGTGGTGTTGTATATTGTATGTTTTAGGTTTTATATCTATCGTGTATTTGGGATTTTAGTTTAGATGTGTTTGTTTGGTTAATCTTATTTAATGATTTTCCAGGTGGGATTGAAAATTACGGGTTTTGTATGCCATACACGCATTTTGACATTTTGAATCTGCCATTCAAAGTAGTTGCCTTTTCTGCTTCCTTTTTATTTTATTTTTTGTTTGAATTATCAAACTAACACTATGTGTGTTTTTAATTTATGGTCTTTGATGTTTTGACTAGTCTGCTGCTGATTGAACTATGGGTATGAGCATATGATTTTGAGTTGAGATGATGATGATGATGATGTTTAGATTTTACATCTGCTATGTTTTAATTATATATATAGATGGATATGTATAAATATAGATATTGAATTTTGATTGGTTTAGGAAAAAAGATGAGTTTGATCTAAAAAGAAGTTGAAGAATAAAGGGATGGTGTTTAGATCTTGGAAAGAGAATCAAAAGAGGAAGAAAGTGTTTGAAGGTAAAATGACCAATATACCCTCACGTGGTATGCACGTGAGGGGGTTAACGGCGAGTTGCAAACGGACGTTTGGGAGATGGGTGTTTAATGATATAAAAAGTCACCACAGGGAGATGTAATAATAAAAAAAAAGTAGAGGGGCGAAAATTGATAAAATGACAAACCACATGGTGATGTAATGAAATTTTCTCAAATTAATAAAATTTTTACATTATTTTTTTTTTTTTTTTTTATTTATAATTTAGCATTGATAAACTGCCTTTAAATAGGAAAGTTATGAAATTTGCCCTTATTTAAGGGAAATCGCCCCCAAAGAAACCCCTTAATCAAGTAAACCCCCCCCCAATAGTTTCACTCTCAAACTAACCAGATTTATCAATCAAACTCTCAAATCAATCATCATTCCAAATTTCCAACATAAAATAAAAAAATGGTGACGCTGGTGGTGGCAACAACCACCGATCCGGCCTCATATGGACCGGCATCAGCACTTTCCGCCATGGGTAACTGGAACCCTGGCGTATCTTTTCAGGTATCAATAATTCTTACTAAACATGTTTTTGGTTTTTTATATTATTATACTTTTATGATAAGATTTTTGCTAATGATTAGAGCGGTCAATAATATGTTATTTTTACTAGAGTCTTTGTAATGGTGGAAACACGACGGTAACTTTGTTGTCCATCACGCCGGACCTCGGCGTGCTCAACGTGGTTCACTGTGGTGCGGCTGAACGTGGTTATTTTTTTCTATTATGTTATTTTCTTGACTTTTGTTATTGGTATATTGTGGGTATACATATTGAATTATTATGTAGGCTATTGTGAGGTTTAGTCTTCGGTGTGATTGTTGCTCATATGACAATTGTTTCTGTGTAGTTTGAGGCCCCATTACAAATGATCTCACACTCTCAAGTGCATGAAAAATGATACTTTTTATTTAAATCAGCCGTCCCTAGATTTTTTAACCATATGCACAACTTTGTTATTCATGTAAATACATATTACCAATTGGTATTAGCAAAACCCGAATAATAATGTGTCTTTTTTATTTGTTAGGGGATTAGGAGTAAGGTGAATGGAGAAGTGAGATTATTGGAGCATGATAAAGGGGTAGTTGAGGAGGATCATTTGGATAATAGATGGGAAGAGGTTACTGGTGAAGTTGTTCACGAGATTATTTTTCTTAGCAAACATACGGCTGTTACTAATCGACCTGCTCTCACTATCCATCCTATCGGTATATTACTTGATTTTACTTGTTAATGTTATATGATGTTCAAGCCGCTTTTACTTTCTTTGGTGTTGCGTTTTGTGATACTGTGATGTTTAGAATAGGTTTTGGTTGTGGGTCACTTTGATACAGCTACATTTAATTAATTATTTAACCACCAAAATATGGAATATAGCACAATCACTTCTAGAGGGTGTTGGGGCATTTTGCAGGGATTCTATGATTCTTGTGTTTGCAAAATGCAAATAATCATGTAAGAAGTTGTTTTGAAAAAGTGATTATCTGCGTTCTCCTAGATAGAAAATAGTTGAATTGTGTTTCCAAAAGTTATTTTAAAAACTCAAAGTTTGTTTTGACAACGCAATCCCTGGCACCTCTTTAATATACCAAAACACTAGAAAGCGTCTATATGTGTCCTGAATAACAATTGGCAGATAATCAAAATTAAAATTTAGCTCCAGACATCTAATGGTCTATTCGCACCTGTTTGCAACTTAGCAGAGTTTTTTCTGAAAATATATATGGGAATTTAAGGTTCTTAAATTGTGGATATACATTTGGTTAGGTGTGCCACATTTGAAAGAAGGAGATGTTCCACCACAAGGAGGGAAGCCTGGGTGGGCTGCGGTTCCTAGTCCTCGGATGACATCTTGGTTGATACTGTTAAAGATATTAGCCAAATCTCATAACTTGGTTCCTGAGTTTGAGGTACTCTTTAATTTCATATTCTAGCAAGAAAGTAGTAATATCCTATCTTCTTATTTTCAGTCACCGAGTCACTTGAATAATTTCTTACTTCATGCCATCTTATGATTTTCTGCATTGTTGGAAATTACGAGTAGCATTATTCTTATTTGCAACTGCAACAAGATTTCTTGACATTGTTGATCAATATACGCCACTACTCATTTCATATATTTTACCAAATCATGCCTAGTACTAACCATTGTGGAATGGGTCTGATGTAGATTACCTTGGAGGCTACTCATCATGGTCCAATTACAAACAAGCCAACAATGTTTGTGGAGATAGGTAGATATCTCAGGCTTTCTATTTCATCTTGCGATAATTTATCTAGATTATGGAATGTTTAGCTGCACATGTATCTTTTACTTGTCTTTGCTTCTTCTGGCTCAGCCCCCCTTTTTTTTGCATCTTGAAATGTTTCTGATCTGATTTTCATGGTGTTCAGCTATGACTCATTCTGAAACCTTGATTTACATCTTAATATTTCAATCATGTGTGAATGATCTGTTGGAATGTATAGGTAGCACAATTGAATGCTGGACGAGGCAAGATGCTGCTCAAGTCGTTGCTCAGGTTCAGTGCATCTTTTTGACATAGTATTAAGATCAGTTGCATACTTGCATTGCTCAAAATTATAATACCCACCCACATTCTTTTTAAAGATAGTTAATGAAGTCTAACAATCTTTAAGATTACAAAAAAGATTACGGGTGTGTTCAAGTTTATAACATCTTTCTTCATTCCATATAAAGTTGTGAAATTCCAATGATTAAGATAACAATGAAGATTAGGGTTGTTTTCAAGCTGGGCCACGCATGACCATCTTAGCTTGAGGCCCAGCATGTCAGAATTCATAAGCCATTTAGGCTTGGATTTAGCTCATGACTTGGCAGTCTTACATGCCTAAGGTTCGAGTCTTGGATTAACTTGAATGAACGGGATTTTATGGGCCTGCTAAGCTCAAGCTTTATCTCAGCTCATACGGGTTTGTATAAACTTGACTACTTGAGCCTAAGCTTAGGTCATATGAGATCATATAACATTAAGAGTTTAATACACCTTCAAAAGGAAAAAAAAATAATAAACTATTCATAGAAGATTTCAATAATGCATCATCCTATTTTCTTTAAAACTTATTCTTTTTAAAGATAGTTAATGAAGTCTAACAATCTTTAAGATTACAAAAAAGATTACGGGTGTGTTCAAGTTTATAACATCTTTCTTCATTCCATATAAAGTTGTGAAATTCCAATGATTAAGATAACAATGAAGATTAGGGTTGTTTTCAAGCTGGGCCACGCATGACCATCTTAGCTTGAGGCCCAGCATGTCAGAATTCATAAGCCATTTAGGCTTGGATTTAGCTCATGACTTGGCAGTCTTACATGCCTAAGGTTCGAGTCTTGGATTAACTTGAATGAACGGGATTTTATGGGCCTGCTAAGCTCAAGCTTTATCTCAGCTCATACGGGTTTGTATAAACTTGACTACTTGAGCCTAAGCTTAGGTCATATGAGATCATATAACATTAAGAGTTTAATACACCTTCAAAAGGAAAAAAAAATAATAAACTATTCATAGAAGATTTCAATAATGCATCATCCTATTTTCTTTAAAACTTATTCTTTTTAAAGATAGTTAATGAAGTCTAACAATCTTTAAGATTACAAAAAAGATTACGGGTGTGTTCAAGTTTATAACATCTTTCTTCATTCCATATAAAGTTGTGAAATTCCAATGATTAAGATAACAATGAAGATTAGGGTTGTTTTCAAGCTGGGCCACGCATGACCATCTTAGCTTGAGGCCCAGCATGTCAGAATTCATAAGCCATTTAGGCTTGGATTTAGCTCATGACTTGGCAGTCTTACATGCCTAAGGTTCGAGTCTTGGATTAACTTGAATGAACGGGATTTTATGGGCCTGCTAAGCTCAAGCTTTATCTCAGCTCATACGGGTTTGTATAAACTTGACTACTTGAGCCTAAGCTTAGGTCATATGAGATCATATAACATTAAGAGTTTAATACACCTTCAAAAGGAAAAAAAAATAATAAACTATTCATAGAAGATTTCAATAATGCATCATCCTATTTTCTTTAAAACTTATTCTTTTTAAAGATAGTTAATGAAGTCTAACAATCTTTAAGATTACAAAAAAGATTACGGGTGTGTTCAAGTTTATAACATCTTTCTTCATTCCATATAAAGTTGTGAAATTCCAATGATTAAGATAACAATGAAGATTAGGGTTGTTTTCAAGCTGGGCCACGCATGACCATCTTAGCTTGAGGCCCAGCATGTCAGAATTCATAAGCCATTTAGGCTTGGATTTAGCTCATGACTTGGCAGTCTTACATGCCTAAGGTTCGAGTCTTGGATTAACTTGAATGAACGGGATTTTATGGGCCTGCTAAGCTCAAGCTTTATCTCAGCTCATACGGGTTTGTATAAACTTGACTACTTGAGCCTAAGCTTAGGTCATATGAGATCATATAACATTAAGAGTTTAATACACCTTCAAAAGGAAAAAAAAATAATAAACTATTCATAGAAGATTTCAATAATGCATCATCCTATTTTCTTTAAAACTTTTCTTTTTCTTTTTGTCTATTCGAGGTCAATAAATCTTTAAAATATGTTGTACTAGGTCATTTTGTGAGGAAAACATTTTTTAAGGTTTTAATAATGTTAAAGAGATACTGCATTTGAAAATTTTCGATGACTTTAAGAGAGAAAAAAATAATTTAATGGAGACAAATCAAAAAATACATAAAAATTATATGCAATAAACTCTTTCTTATATATACACACACACACACTAGTTTATAGTTTATTTCAATTTTCAACCTTGGATAAGGTATATTGTGCGTGGCTTGTGCGATGTTGTGCCAATGTGCCTTGATGACATTGTATTGGAATGTAATGTTTGAAACTTTGAATCTGTGGTGTGTATTCTGGCTTTATAAAGTCAACTGTTTGTAAGGGTTGTCTTTAGTGTACACGTCCATCCATGAAATGGACGGCCGTTAAAGCCTTTGACTTTGCCTAATAAACTTACCAGTTTATGCAATATATAATAACTTGAAAAATGAATAGCTTAACAAAAAAGAGAAATAATTTCAAAGATTTAAACAAAAAACTTCACATGTCACAAGTTGAGGGACCGGTTCCTTTTCTACAAGGGAAGTGATATTAGTACCACAAATAGTGATTAATTTACCACACTATACAACTTTTATAGCATACTGTACAAGTCAGTAATGCACATTTATGGTAAATACATCAATTGTTTTGGTACGAATATCATTTTCCTTTCTTTAAAGTCCAAATGGATGAGAAAATGAAAAAACTGTGGTACTTTATTCTTAAAGTCAATACAATGGGTGAGATTTTTCTTCATCATGTTGAAATCCTAACCAAAGTAGTTAAATATTAAAGAATATTTTCAGTTGGCTAGATAAAATACATAAATGGATTAACAGCATGATCGAATGGATTCAATAACAAGTTACAATGGCTAGCTAATTTTATTGGAACAAGGTATAAAAGACTGTTTTAGTAAAAATAATTCTGATATAAAGGTAAATCTTATGATTGATACTTTACATGTAGCATGGTCCTCAATTAAAAAGTAAACATTACCACCAAACTACACCATCAATTTACTCATTGGTGGGCAGTGATGGTGGGAAAGTAGGTCCCGCTTCTCTTGCAACAGCTGTCCCTACAAACAAAATCCATTCATAAAATACAGTATATTTGCTTGAAATTTTCTAGTATTTCTTTTTAACGAATTATTTAATTTTTGTTTTTACGCTAGTTTTTACGGATTAATATTTTTTTAACAACAACTTTTATTGATGAACATATCGGTTGACAAAGATTAAACTGGAACGGTATAAAGTCATTACATCATTAAAAATGGGGTTTTAAGCCACTGAAATCAAGACAAATTTACATTGTTACTTCTAGATTAATAATTAGCGTCGATGTTTAGTCTTAAACTCAAAACTTAGTTAAATCCTTCACCTCCACACTTACAAAAACAAATCCTTCTAGTCAAACATTATTTTCAAATGACGAGAAAATGATAAAACTTTCTTTCTTTTTATCAAAATTACATACATCTAACATCTCTAAATTGATTTGTTATTCTCAAATTATAATCATACTTAAAAAAATGTGTGATAATATATGGTTTCTAACAATAAGATATTGCCAAGTTCTATTATAGAATTGAGTTAAGTTTTAAGTATAAAAATTCATAAATTTTTGAAGGTATAACTATAGATTAAAAATGTTTAGTTATCTATATTATATTATAAAATATCTGTTTTTTATTTTTTTAAATGTATATACAATGTTCCACACCAATATCAACTAATTTTGTATCTATATTCCACAACTTGCACATTCATTTCTCAAAGCATCAACAACAAGTAGTATTCTTTATCAAATCATACTAGTTTTGAAAATTATTCTTGATAAATAGCTATCCTTATTGGGTCGGGTTTCGATTTTGGACAGAATTTTATCTCCGATGGATATCGGGTCGGGGTCAATATATTTCTTATCAGATTCGGGTTCGGGGTTTGCACTACCCGCCCCGAACTCGACCCATTGCCATTCCTAATTCTTCATCTAACCAGTGATGATGGTAAAATATTACGAGTATATTTTTATTGTATATAAATTAATTAATTGATTTAATTACAATTAATAACTTGCCATTTTAAAGTGTCTTTAAAATATTTGGTAAATGTTGTATAATGAAATATAAATATTGCTAACGACAACTTTATAATGTAAATATATAAAATATTCTTTAAAGTTTATAGAAAGGTAAAATAATAAATATAATTAAAAAGTAAAAAAATACTAAATACAACACTTTAGATATAGTTAAAGAAATTATACACCTTACTAGTGAATTTTATGTAAATGTGCAATTTAAAAAAAAAAAAGAGATCCCATCTCCGTTATTATTTCTATTTACATTTCCATTTCAATCCTTGACAGGTGATGAGTTGTTTCCACTTTCCACTCTCTTCACACAATCACACACACAAATCTGCCCCTGTCTCTGCGGCCCTTTACCTCTGCCTCGCTGTTCTTAACCACATTCCTCTCTCTCTCTCTCTCTCCACTTTTCCGACAACTTTTTTCCGGCCACTATCCACCATCCGGTCAACAGTCTCAAAACTTTTTCAGGTAACTTTTTTACAAATCTCTTCAGGATCTCACAAATCTTTTATCTAATTATAATTACTAAATGTAGTACTACTTCTTACCAAACATATTTATTTTTTATTTAATATATACAGTATCTGTGTGTGTATTTATTGCAAATATCTTCATTTCATATCTGTATCTATATCTATATGTTTTCACAGTAAATACAAAATTTAGTTTTTTTCTTTCAAAAAGTAGATTTTTTTTTTTTGTTAGTAACTCTTGTTCATCTTTGTTTGTGCTATTTTCTTTACTCTGTATCTGTTGTTTGCCGTAAAAGTCGGATCTGTATGCAGGTATACTGCCTACTTTTTTTATAATATTTATTAGAATAGTTGTATATATTGCATATCTATATCTATATATTGTATAGATATATTGATGTGTAGGTAGAAAGTGGGAATTTGCTAGGATCTATACAGAATTCGTATCAGTATAGGGTTTATAAAAAAAAAGTAAAAAACCTTGTGATGAGATTGTAAAGTATTTGTATTAAAACAAAATGGGCAGACTAATAAGGTAACTGACAAAAAAGAAGCATAGAACAGAACAAATCTGATAATATTTTTATCAAAAAGTTTTTTTACTATTTTAATTTATTTATTTATTAGGTGTTCTATACTCGTGGAATTTTCCTCTGTATTGGGATTTTTTTTAAAATAACTCTTTAACCTTTTTTTTTGTTGTAGGACATCATAATATCATATGCTACATTATTTATAATATATAACATTGCATAATGTTGGTAGTAGTATAAAGTTTTTATCTTTTGAAGTTTTTGTTTCTGGTGAAAAAATGATTGGATTATATTATTTCATTTGGCTTTTGTGTATTATATGTAACTAGTGACAATATATATATATATATATATATATTTTGGCATGGTTGGTAATTTCAGATATAGCAGATGTATTTTTTGTTTTCACTATGATATAATTTGTCTTTGACATATAGTTTGACCGTGACATGTGGTTTTATTCATATTCACTTATTTTGGATTTGATTCTTATTTGTTTGTTGTATGCTTTGTCTTCTTTTTTTGATATAACAGTTCACATGAGAATTATATTTGTTACATTTGTATTTTGTTTTGGTAGGTTGTGTATTGTTTTGCATGGTAGCTAATGTATGCGTCACAGCTCTTGAAAGTTCTTCAAATATTTTCGTCGAATGAGAATCATGAAATCTGGTACGGTCGTCATGCCTCCATTTGTTCGGCAATATATTTACTATTCCTGGATATATATAAAAAAATATATCATATTTATATATATATATATATAGGGGTTACTATTGTAAAACAAATATTAAAGTAACGCAAATAGGATAAGATATTAACCATTGGATCATGATAAAAGTAATGCATTAAGATTCATAAGTATATACATTAATGCACGAAGATTCTCATGACGCACAACGATTTTCAGTTAAGAAAATAGGATTCTTTTATTTGTTTTACTTTAATACTTGTTTTATTTGAACCAAAACATCTCTCAATATATATAAGATAGTACCTTATAATTTCTTTCCTGGGTTTAGCAAGAAGATACCAAATTCCATAGGAAAAGTAGATCGGCTCTCATCTAAGAGAATGGAAAAAAGACCACTACAAAAAAAAAAAAGACTTTTCGGAAACCGCCATGATATATACACTAGTTATGTCATAGCTGCATTGCTTTATGAACTTTTGATTGACAGAAGTTATGATGGTGTTCTGTTTTCAATATTTTACGACGATTTTGCCTTTTTTTGGACTCTTTAAGTGTGAGTTTATACTCTATACTATCCTTGATTTGAATCTGACAACAGTAATTTTTATACAGATGAACTGAAGGAAGCTATGAAAGAGAGCCCTAAAAGGTATACAAACCCTTTCTTATCGGATGAAGAGAATGAAAAAGTCAATTTCTGGAATGATCAAGAACTTGAACATTCCCATATAAAGGATGGTTTGATCAATAATTGTGAAGACGACAAGTTTAGAAACTCTCTAGCACCATGTAATGTTCCTTCAGAATTTTGCGTGAAAGAAACAGAACTTTACACTGATAAAAATGTGATGGAATGTGAATTGCCCGAGTTGTTAGTATGTTACAAAGAGGGTGTGTTTCATGTTAAAGATATATGTATTGATGAGGGAATACCTAACGGAGAGAGTGTTATGTTTGATGAGAACAATAACGAGATTCTGAAGCATGAACGGTTGATATATTCACCCAAGGAAGATTATTACATGGAATCTAAATTATGTTCTGGAACCAATGGGATAATCGATACGGATTTGCCTATTCTGGAACCTACTTTTGATTGTATGAAATTTGAAGACATTCAGGATAAATTGATTGAAAAGAATTCTGATGTATCCTCCGAGACCAAAGTTGATACTGATTTAACTGTGGCGGGGCCTGTCAGTGATCAATGTAATATGATTACTGACACGGAGATTCAAAATCACGATTTGCATAATTCAATACCAGACAAAGATTATGAAGATGGTGATTTGACCGCTGCTGGGCGTATCAACGATTGTGGTAATGCGAAGAACATAAGTACTGATACAGATATTCAAAATCATGAATTAAATTTAATACCAGACAAAGATTATGAAGATGCTGCTGCCAAGGAATGTTGGATCAGTGAAGAAGTTAGCGATTCTGTAGTTCCAAACGAGTTAAAAATTATGTCTAAAGATGACAGTGACAATGAGGATGGAACATCCAAATGTGCACCTGAAAAGTTAAATTTTTTACCAGAATCTGATGCTTCTCTAAAGGCCGCTGAAGGTCATGGTCCAGACGTTAAATCAAGTGGTGATTTATTGGATAATGCCTCTACAGAGCAAGTTGCTTCCAATAGCGTCTCCTTGCAACAAGAGCGACCACTTCCATCCCTTAAATCTCTTCTTGAGGCCATTCGTCAACAGTCTCGTCAGGTCACTATTTCTAACCATATCAAGGTTTAGTTTAGAGGTGGTCAAATGAACTGGTTAGGCCTAGGCGGTTTGGGTAACAGGTCAAAAGGAACAATTTTTTATGCAAGTTGCATTGGGTAAGACAGTTGGGTTGGGACGAGATACTTTTTGTCTAGAAATATTAAAACTTTTATGTACTAGTACTCTTGGTGAGTCTAATATGTTTTGAAATATATGTTATTTCAGTAACAATCTACTGTATTTCATATATTGATTTAGAAGGTTTTATTTACTAAAAATACACTTTGGGAGCTTTGAGAGAGCTCTGTTTGACCTGTTAGTGATAAACTTTATCTACCACGATCTATCTGTTAGCAAGTTGGTCAAACTTGCCAGCTTGCTAACGTTAGCTTGGTTGCTGAGTTATATTGCTTCCCATATAGGTCTCTTGGATATCCTTGAGAATAAGAATCGACTGATTCTCTACCAGTGAGGCTGTACCCGGAAATAGCAATGTATTTTGAGAGGAAAGTACGATATGTATATATAATTTGAACTGTATGCATATCTTGCGTTCTTGCTCACAAAATCGGAAAAAATAACCAATATTTTTGTGCATATCTTGTGTATGAAACAAATATTGTCTGTATGTTTGCTGAATCAGCCTGTATTAATGTCTTTCTAAAGTGGAGATGGATCTGCAAGTCTAGCGGGTTGGTAACATGTCAAATTAGTATTATATGAGTATTCTGTCTTTGCTTTTACGAAAGATCTAATTTCAGTTTCTTTTGTGGAAACTGGTAGTGAGAACCCCAAACATTTTTTTTGAAGGGCATTCAAATTTTAATTGAAAATTGCCAGTAAGAAACTAGCTAATACAAGAAGATAGAACCCCAAACATTTTATCATTCATAATTTAAGAAGAGTGTTGAAAATAGTAATGAGTGGTGTGAATTTGGTTACGACTTGTATTTTACAACGATACCCAGATTTATTTTCTTAAATAATGTGATCTGGTAAGTTATATGCATTTAAAATACACTTTGGGAGAATTTAGACCAGTTCCTTTTTTGCACAATTTTGTTCGACCCATTTAATCTTTCAGGGCTAAAACATAATTCAAGTCGACGCATTCATAACTTAATGAGTGTGAAGTGGCAATTGCCCCCTTTAATATATAGTTTGGGTCTGAT
Source organism: Erigeron breviscapus (assembly GCA_034093135.1). Taxonomy (NCBI): domain Eukaryota; kingdom Viridiplantae; phylum Streptophyta; class Magnoliopsida; order Asterales; family Asteraceae; genus Erigeron; species Erigeron breviscapus. The sequence continues at coordinate 31,106,877 of CM067167.1, forward strand.
AGCTATATTTCTAATTGCAGAGTCCCACGGAAGAAATCTGTAAGAGTACCAATATTTCAAATGACATCACAATGGATGACGGAAACAAATGTTTGGATCCCATCGATGGTAAACCAGAAACGAGCAGTAGTTTCCATAAGGTTGAGAATCTTGAATGTGTTAACGGACGATCCAGAGAGTCAGATGGTGCACCTAGGCCCCATGATCTGGATTCAGATAATGTTACAATGGTTAACCTGGTGCACCATGGTGAAGGAGAGTCTAGTTTTTCTGTTGCTGGTCCTGTGTCAGGACTAATAACTTACTCTGGGCCTATAGCGCATTCCGGAAGCATCTCTCATCGATCGGATAGCAGCACAACTAGCACCCGATCCTTTGCCTTTCCCATGTAATAATGAACACAGCAATTTCATTTTCCTCCGTGACTCACCATATTGCTAATAATAATATCTAACATCATTTTCATTTATTTACGCAGATTGCCGAATGAATGGAACAGCAGTCCTGTAAGAATGGCAAAAGCTGATAGGAGGCGTCTACGAAAGTCTCGTGGATGGAGGCACGGGCTTCTATGCTGTAGATTCTGAATTGATGCGTCTTTGTTAATTTATAGGATGTCGTATACATACAAATCAAAAAATTTACAGTAGTATGGGATATATTCACAAAGCAGACTTGTTTTTTAGCTAAAGTTTGAACCGGGTTGCGATTGAGGTTGAAGTATGGCTTTTTTATTTTGTTTTTTCGCTCATTTTCATTACTAACTAACATTATCATTTGATTTATTGGGGAGTACTTTTTCTATATATACTAACGTGAGTTGAGATTAAAACCATCTTGTATCTTCCTGTGTGAAACATATTAGCCATTGATCCATCGGAACCTCTAATATTAACCATTGTCAAGTGTATATAAGGATTATAAGGATATGACGTGGCAGCTCAAGGACGCCTCGTCCTTGGCGTTTAGCCTTGTGTTTGACAAAGACTAGTGTTAATTATGTAAAAAGGAAAATAGAAGAAGAGGCAAGGGGTACATCACAACTACCTTTCTGTCCTCGTCTCTAAAGTAGACCAGACAAAGCTTGTATTAAGGCGGATGGATGTGAAAGATGCATTGTGACTCAACAATGAACACATTTTTGTCCATGTTCTACTACATATGTACATCTCTACCTTTTTGTGCAAATTAGTACCCAAAAGTTTTACATTTTTAGATGTTCACACCACATGGAAAGACAATTCAAGATTGGTTTGACCAAGAAACCATGTTAGAATTTCCTATACAACCAATTCAATTTTAATACAAGCATATGCACTCTGTTGATACCATCCTTCACGCTAGCTCTTCGTTCGCGCCATGGTGATCTTTGCCCACTAAGTTTGTTTAATTGTATTAGTATACATTTGATCAATATTTCAAATGTATAAAAAAAAAAAAAAAAAATCAGTAGCAGGAGACTTAAAAATAGTTAGTCAAACAACTAATTAAGTAAAGTATGAAATGAGCTTTTGAACACTTGTAACAAAATTTCAGAAATATGGAGCTGTGATAGAGATGTGTGTTTGTAATTGATAACATCAAATGGTCCCAATAAATATGGTGATAAAGTGACCAAACTAGTGTTGACAGCCTTCTATAAGTCTCTTCAATGTGGATTTAATCCACCGTTCTTTTTTGTAGGTGTCGTCTTTAGCTTTAGCTTTCATGTAAAACGGTTCTTTATATGTATCACAAAACTTTAGATATATCAAGCTTGAGAATGACTCTATAAAGTAGATAACACATGTAGGTTTCAAGCCTTACCAAAGATGCAAACTAATTAGGATATCTATGCACTTTTATATTTTCGAAACTCTCCATTTTATGCTTTTGTGTATCATCTCCCTTTCATACACACACTTATTGAGAATCATGTCTACTTAATTCAGTTGACCAACACTACATATTTCTAACATAACCAACAAAAAGTACATCTATCTATATATCACATGCTATATTGCTATTACTTGGTCTAAGCTTGGAGATGATGATTGCCATGATGATAATGTTGTTGTGCTTTCGGTTTTCGGTTTTGATGACAACTAATGCTGCTTTTTTTCATAGTCATCATATGAAAGCTTCCCATGAGTTAGGTATATCTTCACCTCATCATCCTCCACCTCTCATGTATCGTGCATGGTGAGCAACTAACGATGCCATGTTAAGCTTTTTGCAGATTATGAATCGGTTTCTTCTACTATGTTTTCAAGAAAGTTGTTGCTCAAAGAAATGGTAACTTCTTTTATAAGTCTTAGTTGACCATATATTGTTTTTAAACCAAGATTAGTGAATGGGGAAAAGTTCAAATCAACATCAAGAGTACCCAATCTCGCCATTAGCAGCGTATGGGTGGGGAAAGATTCAAATGTTTGTGGTTAATTTGTATGTAATTAGAAGACTATGAAGTTTAGTGCTATGTTTAATGTATCAGGTTAAAGAATACGAAGATCAAGATTTGGTGCTCTACAATGACCAAAAGGCAACTCTATTAGGTAATTTAATTTCTACATGATACTTTGATCCTACACCCATACATGTGTCATTCAAGAGTTATTTCTCTAATATTGTTTTTTTTGTTGAAAGATTAAGTTGATGACCATTAGAATTATGTGTAGACTCTGATATATCAAGCATAGGTTCTCATGGTAAAACATATATGAAAGATTGAGCCGACGAAACATATGATGGGTTTGGGTGGACATGCATATAAAAAATTTGATACACAAACTGTCACGTGTCATCTTTATCACATTATATGATAAAGTTTGTTTTAAAACAACCAACCTTTATAGTTTAATAATCAGGTTAATGGATCAAAAAAATTTAATTTTTATGTATGTTTCGCGTTAATATTTCAAAAGTTCTACAAGAAAATACTTATAAACAACAAACATCAGCCAAATAAAAGCCGGTATATCTTTTTCTATATCTAGGTGGAACTCAAGTAAGGAGAAATGAAGTAGTCTTTGGTGAAAAGGGATCCGACCCGACTCAATTCACTAACATGGATTATTCTTCGGTGAGAAGACGCCGTCCTATTCATAACAACTCCTCTAAAACCACTGAATCCCCATAATTATTTGTCAACACAATCTTTTTCCATATATTTTGTTCTTTGACCATAACCTTATATATTATGTATTTTATATTTTATTTATACATGAAAATATTTGTCAGCAGATATGCAGTTATGCTTTAGAACATTCATACGTTCACTTTATAGAATAATTGTAAAGATACAGTTATTCTATATGTTAAAAGCTGCTACTTTATGTGGGTTATGTTCATTTGTTCATTCTCCATTACTTTGGAACCTTTCCACCAAGCTTAAACTTTTATGTCATTAACAACAATTCAACATTTGCCTTTCTTTCGAGTTGTATTCTTTTCGCTTTTTAGTGGGTCATCCACATGACTAGAAACTGGGTAAAATATAATTTAAATTTGAAACTGTCTTGTAATTTGTAGTAATATGTCAATATTGATAAATAAGATATGGTTGGTAATAATAATGTTAATTTGTTTACAAGGAAATAGTCAGATTATAAAGTTTTAGAAATAGGAGCATTGTCCCACATCGAGAAAGAAAAAAGAACTCCAAGTGGGGTGTGTAACATAAATAGGGAGAGAGGGGAATGGAGAACTCACTTACCTGGACGGGGTCAATGGATGATCAAGAAGGTCCATGGCCTAGGTTGGTGACCTCCATTGCACTATAGGAGGGGTGCCCGCCTAAGGTCGGTCCAAGTGATCGAGCCTACGTCATAATTTGTGGCAGCGGGGGCCTGCGTTCGCGCAGCCCCTGCCTAATTTCTCAGTTTATTGTTTTCTTTCTGTAGCTAAAGATATAGGTCTATGATCTGCTGTTTCTTAGCTCATATAAATTTAATCATCAGTTGCGGGTGATTTTTACACTGAAATATTCTATCAAGCCGCTGAAATTTCATATATGAAGACCTCTTTTGACCAGATATTTCTTTTAGTTTGAAATTAGCCTTAATATCAAAAAAAAACTTGCCGCCTCAATTCCGATGCCGGCAAATACATCATGATGATCTACACTCTTATAGAAGTTGTATGTTTGTGTTAAAAACCTACCATCACGAAATCCAAAACAAGTTATCATCATCAAAATTAAGGAGCAAGAGCCGCTCCTATAACGGATTGGATGATCACCAATGGCATGAAGGGTGCGATTATTGAATGACTCTTTACCTATTTCAGACAGAAGCTAAGAACTTATTAGCTTTAACAACCTACGCATATAATGATAATTGCACAATGGAAAAACACAGAAACATATATATGTGGTTCATGTCTTCAGTATGCGTCTATCTGCAACATTTACTAATATTCCTTCTGTCTTATTCTTGATTCTATATATTAGCATAATTATTCTCAAGATTACAATAACGTGAAACAAGTGTTGAAGTGCGTATAAAGATCAAAAGAGATTGATTGAATGGTGCATTTAGTTTTTAATTGTAATGAAAACTTCGACAAAAGTTTGACTAAAATAGAAGGGGTACAATTGTCTTTATACATATAAATTCCTTGGATGAATAAAATCCTATCACCTCCCGTTGCAAATAATTATAAAATAGAAGGGAGTGAAAGATGGATCGGTTACATATGCGGGAGTGGTACCTGGTGGAAAGATTGGATTTTGGTGAGATGGTGGTGGTGGAATATAAGGCTCATTTTCTGGTTGGATTTCTGGGGGAGGAGGGGCGTTTGCGAGGATGGGGGCTGGCTCAGAATCAGATAGATTCGCCTCCAATAGTTCCTCGTCAAACTCAAAGTCAGCAAGAGAATCAAGATTCTCCTGAGGTAGCTCATCGTCATCCCAGAAAGCATTCACTTTTACGATCTGGTCGGATATGCCCTGGTTTGGGTCACTAGTACCCTCACCAGATTCTGGTTCAACATCTGCAGAAGCAGGTGCATCGTCACCAGATTCAACGATTTGTACAATCGTAGGTACACTAACGGGTCCCACATTCTTTTGTGGCCCACTTAGTGACCTTTCTGGACCAGCTAGTGTGGCTGAAACAGTTTTAGTAAATACCTGAAGCATAGCAGAGGAGAGTTCAGGCTCATCTTCAGTAATGGTTGCCTTTGAGAAATCTCTGCCATATTCAGGTACAGAAGCTTCAGGTCCAGCTTGATTATAAGCTTCTCCAAGGATGTCCATAAAACACAAGCTTAAAAACCTTGGGAAAGCAACATGCAGACTTCTCTTTCCTTTTAACTTTGTAATCAACTGAGCAAAGAGAATCTCAGCGAAATCTGCTTGCATCCCATTCCAAATGTAATACCCCATCTCAACTTGGGGTAATGAAAGTTGGTCCAACCCTCCATGGTTGCCACCAAGACTTCCACAATCTGGGTCCAGAAGAACCTCCAACAATTGCCAAAACCAGACATGAAAATGTGTCCAGAGGTCTTCAAATTACCATCAGCATCCTCCATATCACCATGACCAGTGGCGACTAGAACCTCCCTGAAATTGACTCCTTTGAGTCTTCTAGCAAACACCTGGGGAGGTTCGAGGTAGTTCAGATGAAGGGAATTTCTGAACCCCTCAAGAGTGATGACACACTTCTTGGTGTCCTCATTTAGAGTGAAGAGATGGATTGTTCATCCTTATGCACCACAGCAGTGTACCAGAATTCAAGCAAGTATCGATGATACAATGCTTGAGGATTTGCAGTCAACGCATAATGGAAAGGGGACTGCTCCCAAAAATTGTTGATTTTTCCCATTAAGGTTTCGGACTTCACATTTAATTGAGCCAAAAAGTTGCTCATGTTGAATCGGATTTGAGAAGGTGTGAAGTTCTTTGGCCATGTGGCAGATGTTTTCACATCACTCGATGGAGTATATTCAAAATTTATGAGTGATTTGTGTGAAGAAGAAGATGATGATTTAGACATTTTAAGATTTGAAAAATGAAAGTGAAAGGAATATGAAGAGTTAAGGAATTTTGAGAGTAAATATGAGAGAGATTGATGATTGGGAAGTAAATGAAAAACGAAGTAAATGAAAAAATGAAAGAATGAGAAGGAATTGTGAATTTAAGACGGAATACAACGTGATTTTCCAACTAAAAACAATTAAAAATAATTTTTGAATTTCAAAGCCCAAGACTCATAAAATATTTTATATTCAAAAATGGTTTTGATTGGGTTTGAGATCCTAAAATGATTTCTGGGGTCAAATCAGCATTAAATGCAAAGCCGTTTGAGTGACCCCACCTTGCAACATTTTTTCAGAAAAAGTACTCATTTCTTTTTCTTTTACGGCGCAACTTGTGTGACACATAAGCATGACCAACGTAAGTTAAAAACATAGTATGCAGTAGGTCACGTGTACACACAATTGACCAAGTATCAAAAGGAAAATATCTTGAAAGGTTGTTGTATTTCAGTGATGACTAAACAATTTCTGAGAATGGTCAGTTTCAAAGAGATCTGAACCATCTCAGTCAATAAAATTCAACTGAAATATTTTTGATTTTCTGAAGTGCTTCAGTTAAATACATTTTTCTGAGCAAAAAGTTCCTCCTTAAAAAAAAAGTGAGGGTTTATTTTAATGTTTGAAAAATATTTAACATTCCCCCTGAAGTGATGATCCATGAATTAATAAATGCCAAGATAGTATCACAAAGGCGTTCGATAGCTAGGCGAGCAAAAATTACATGGATCGCTCAGACTGGTGAACCAGATCAGTGTCACTGAGGCGTTCATAACAAGATTACCAGTCTAAGGATTCAGCATACCCAACTCACTGATTAGATGTTTAAAGGTTTTGACATCTAAAGGTTTTGTGAAAACATCAGCGAGTTGCTTATCAGTGGGAATAAAGTGCAATTCAATATCTCCTTTCAGAATATGATCACGAATGAAATGATACCTGAGGTCGATGTGCTTGGTTTTCGAGTGCATCACAGGATTGTGAGATATGGCAATGGCACTAGTGTTATCACAAAAGATTGGAGTCTTTGTGTAAGTAACACCATAATCAGTCAGCTGGTTTTTCATCCATAGAATCTGAGCACAACAACTTGCTGCAGAAATGTACTCAGCTTCTGCAGTTGATAGTGATACTGCAGTCTGCTTCTTACTAGTCCAGCTTACTAATTTGCCACCAAGGAAATGACACCCACCAGTGGTACTTTTCCTGTCTATCTTGCAACCTGCATGATCAGAATCTGAATAACCCATTAGATCTAGACTAGAGCCTTTGGGATACCAAAGACCCAGTCTGGGGACACCCTTAAGGTATCTGAAGATCCTTTTAACAGCATTTGCATGTGCTTCTCTGGGATCAGACTGAAATCTAGCACAAAGGCATGTTGCAAACATTATGTCTGGTCTACTTGCAGTTAAATATGTCAGTTCACCCATCATACTCATTTCATACTCAGAAGACATGATTTTAGAAAATTTTTCACACATATTCTCATTTGTAGAACCAAACACAATATCATCAACATAAATTTGTACTAAAAGGATATCACTTTTATCATGTAAAATGAACAAAGTGTTATCAATTGCACCACGTTTAAAACCATTTTTAAGAAGATGTTTAGTAAGAGTATCATACCAGGCTCTGGGTGCTTGTCTCAGACCATATAAGGCTTTGTTCAGTCTGTACACCCAATGTGTAACACCCGTGAATTTTGACCCGTTGACTCTTGTGTAATTTGACTAACAAACTTATTGAATGAAGTAATTTGGGCCATTTATGATTTTATGACTAAGTGGTATGTTAGTCGAGTCGTAAATATGTCGTTTGGCGTTTAGTAGTGTAAGTGATTGCTTATATGGCTTGTGGGAGAAACGGGTCGGCCCGTGGGTAGTCCATGACCCACCAAGCCCCCAAGACCCATTTCCCCCCTTATCCTTTTCTCATTTCTCATCTTTCTCTCTTTCTCTTCTATTCTCTCTAGTAAAAGAAACCCTCCATCTAGTTTCCATTTCATTCCATCTAAATTGTGTTTTGGAATTGCTATAATACAAGAATCGTAATCATCATCTTCTCATTTGTCGCCATCTTTGAAGAATCAAAGGCCAAGTTCTTACCATTTTACCCATTTTTGACCTAAATTCGGAATTGAGCACTAGGAAGAGTGTTGGTAAGTCTAAATCAACCCATTTACTTCTATTTATGTTTGTTCATGTGTTTCTAGTTGATTTGATATGATTTTGAGTCTTTAAAATTGTAAAATGGAGTTTTGGGTTAAATTAGGGTTAGGGTTAGGGTTTGATGAATTTGTGGATGATTTTGGTGTTTTGGTCGAATTGGTGGGTTGGGTTATGTGTATTTATGGTCATTGATGTTTAGTTATGCTTCAAAATGGGTTACAAATCGTTTTGGTGTGGTTTGGGTTGAAATTGGGGTGTTTGGGTTCGTGTTGCTGCACTTGCAGCTGCTGGTCCTGGTGTGCAGGTTGTCCCACTGCGGCGCAGTGGGAGGGCATAGTCTCCACTGCGGCGCAGTGGATTCTCTCGGCCTTCCTTGCTTCTTAGGCCACTGCGGCGCAGTGGGCATGGCTTTGGCTCACTGCGGCGCAGTGGATTTCCTCGGCCACTTTTGCTTCTTAGCCCACTGCGGCGCAGTGGGCATAGTCCTTGCTCACTGCGGCGCAGTGCTTTGTCTCGGGTCCTGGTTCAGTTTGGCCACTGCGGCGCAGTGGACATAGTTCTGACCCACTGCGGCGCAGTGGATTCCTCGGCCTTCCTTGCTTCTTAGGCCACTGCGGCGCAGTGCTTTGTCTCGGGTCCTTGCTTCCTTAGGCCACTGCAGCGCAGTGGGCATGGTTTTGGCTCACTGCGGCGCAGTGGATTCTCTCGGCCTTCCTTGCTTCTTAGGCCACTGCGGCGCAGTGGGCATAGTCCCCACTGCGGCGCAGTGGATTCTCTCGGCCTTCCTTGCTTCTTAGGCCACTGCGGCGCAGTGGGAGGGCATAGTCTCCACTGCGGCGCAGTGGATTCTCTCGGCCTTCCTTGCTTCTTAGGCCACTGCGGCGCAGTGGATGGTCACTGTGCTTATATGTGTGTCGAGTTTCAACTTGTTTGGGAATGTATGGTTGACATCACGGTATTATGATGGATGATTATAGGTTGTGGACGTGTGGACCCCATTACTCGTTTGTAATCCTTTGCTAGCTTCTTTGCCAATCAAGGTGAGTTTCGTATCTCCCTACCCGCTTGGGATTCGGGCTGAAAAGTGTAAACCTGGCGTGTTTACTTGTATCTATTGATTGTTTGACATGATTGTTGGATTGATGTGACGTGCCTTTTCGTTTGTTTGACTTGGATTGTGTTCTCGTTAAGTATTACTTATACATTAGGATAGACGTACATACATGGAAGTCGGTTATGCCTTCATTGGGTTTTAGATGTGGTGGGAAGGCTGCGGGTGACCCTATACATAAGCATCTGGGACTCGAAGAAAGTAAAATCCTCTGAAGTATATGTACGTATAGTTGGTTTATATTGTGATTAAGGATTAATTTTGATTGATGCATATGTTGTGCATATGTCCCTCTGTTGACAAGTGTGCCCCGTTACGATTATCGATTGTTGACTTATGGTTGTCGTATTTTGATTGCTGAGCATGTTTGAGGAATATTGGTTGGGTGGCACAGGTTCATTGTACATTGATTGTTGGTTTATATTGTGATTAAGGATTAATTTTGATTGATGCATATGTTGTGCATATGTCCCTCTGTTGACAAGTGTGCCCCGTTACGATTATCGATTGTTGACTTATGGTTGTCGTATTTTGATTGCTGAGCATGTTTGAGGAATATTGGTTGGGTGGCACAGGTTCATTGTACATCGATTGTTGGTTCATGAGCATGCATTTACATTTGATTGTAAGCATTGCATACATTGTTGATGAGCCCTCGGCAGGGGATTGCCGACATCCTGGTGCATAGATGTATGCACCCATTTTGGATGTAGTTCCTGACCCCGAGTATATAGACATATATATCTCGATGATTTTGAGATACAGCCCTGTCCATGGCGATGGCAGAGGGGTATCGTTGCATACGTGATTGAAGGTCACGCTTGGGATAGGCATATTTGCTTATTCATTCATTCGGCATTTGCATTGATACATACATCATTTGTGCATCCTCATTACACTCTCATTTCCTTTGTGTAATCTTGTTGTTGGACGATATTGTGTTGCTTAGAGGCTCGCTGTAAGTCATGTCTAGCCTCTATTCTTATATTGTGATTATTGATGCTGGTTCGTTATGAACCATTACTACGAACTCACCAACCTTGTGTTGACTATGCTTAGTACACTTTTCAGGTAATCAGGTGCTCCCCGGACGTGGTGTTTAGTTGCTTGCTAGCTGTCTAACCCGGACTTGGACCTCATGAATCAAGGATTCATTGACCCTCCTTTTGTATTATACTTAGGATCGTTTGCCATCTTTGGATGTGTTATGTGAACATTGATGGATATTTGCTCCTGTTGTATTTTGCTACTTGTTTTGCTATGTTTTGGATTCACCGAATCATTAATTGCATTTAGTTTATTCTATTGTAATTCCACCGGGTGCTGTATGATTTCCGTGACATTTCGAGCTCCGGCTTGGGGTGTTACAGAATGGTGGCCCATGCGTGGTCGTAGAGAATTAGGCGGTTTGACCTAGACTACGGCTTAAGTTAAAACTCTTCATATAGCATGCATGGTTAGGAAATTCGTGTGCAATATGAATTTTGTGAATCCCCGTGTGAGTTCGTAGTTAAGACCACTCGTGTGATAGCTTAAATTCAATGTGATGAATGTGGTTACTATGATTTGTTGTTGTATTTTGTTACTTGTTTTGCTATGTTTTGGATTCACCGAATCATTAATTGCATTTAGTTTATTCTATTGTAATTCCACCGGGTGCTGTATGATTTCCGTGACATTTCGAGCTCCGGCTTGGGGTGTTACAGAATGGTGGCCCATGCGTGGTCGTAGAGAATTAGGCGGTTTGACCTAGACTACGGCTTAAGTTAAAACTCTTCATATAGCATGCATGGTTAGGAAATTCGTGTGCAATATGAATTTTGTGAATCCCCGTGTGAGTTCGTAGTTAAGACCACTGGTGTGATAGCTTAAATTCAATGTGATGAATGTGGTTACTATGATTTGTTGTTGTTATTTGTTGAAGCTAATGTGATGAGTTAGAGCAAAATGAAGGGATGCCATTAACTTAGTATAATATTGCGGCAACCCTAAAAGAACCCGATCAACTCTTTTATGGTTACCCGATACTATAACAAGTTCATGACATCGTGGATTGCGCACGTGTGGCTTAAAGTATAATAAGGAACCGATATGCTTAATGGAAGTTGATTGGGTGGAAGGTTAGCCGTTGGTACACCTTGTATACATACCCGGTTGATAACTAGAGAGCATATCGAATTCGGATTATACTTTGAATCATTCGTGTTAGTTGTTTAGTTACATGATGAAACGAACATGAGTACTTAATTTAATGATAAAATATGGCAATAAATGCAACGTGATGATATGATATGTGAAAACCCCTTATGATCCTAACGCTATTGCCTTAGCATAATGTTATGAAATGAGTATGTGGTATCGGTATGAGGGCATGACTACTTGTGTGACTAACATGTGAGCATTTGAGACTAACTCTCGGGTCAACGTGTCCCTTGTTTTATAGAAATGGAAAGACCAAGGAGAGTACGAACAAACTATAGGACTGAAGAAGAAGAGCCTCAACCGGAAGCTCAACCGGAAGCTCAACCGGAAGTACAGGGAGGTAGAGGCCGTGGTAGAGGCCGTGGTAGAGGCCGTGGTAGAGGCCGTGGTAGGGGCCGTGGTAGGGGTCGTGGTAGAGCTCCTGAGCCGAACTTGGCTGAGGTAATCGCTCAAACGGTTGCCGGCATCATGCCAACCATTATTGCTCAAGTCACGGCAAGTCTTGGGCAAAATAATGTGGCTCAAAACAATGAAGCCCCAGAAAATGAAAATAACGAAGATGCTCAACATTATGCCGAAGATAATGAAGAAGAGGAACCCGTGGGAGTTGGTGTCGGTATGCCTATGAATAATCAATATGGTGGGTACCGTCAAGGTTGTATATTCAAAGATTTTAAGAGTTGTGGGGCACCGGAGTTTGATGGGAAAGGTGGTCCCACGGAATGTATAAGATGGTTTGAGGCGATAGAGGCGGTGATTGAAAGGAGTCATTGCACCTATGATGACCGGATTCCCTATGCATCCGGCATGTTTAGGCATGACGCCTTAAGTTGGTGGAACCAAGAAGTAACATTGGGGCGGACTCAAAATTTGGAGTGGGTTGACTTCGTAAATAAAGTAAAAGCAAAGTTTTGTCCTCCCTACGAACTACAAAATTTAACCATTGAGTTTGCAAATCTAAATATGGAGGGAGCCGACTACAAGGGCTATGTGAGACGATTCCAAGAGTTGTCTACCCTCATTCCTCACTTGGTGGGCACCGAGACACAGGCCATCCAAAAGTTTGTATTGGGCTTGAATCCTCAAGTCCGATCATATGTAAACTCTAACATGCCTACTTCCTTGGCTAATGCGGTCAACCAAGCCGGGAGTGTGACTGAAGATTTATTAAGGAGTGGTGTTTTGAGCAAATCCTCATCAAACAAGAGGAAAGAAGTAGGAGAGTCGAGCGGGGTAAGGAAAGTGGGGAGGTTTGACCCCAAGAATGCTAATAGGGGTAGGATAATGGCGGCGGTGGAACCGACTAGGAGGGCTTATAACGGGCCTCATCCTTTCTGTGGAAGGTGCAACAGGCACCATCCCGCCACTACTCCATGTGGGGCATGCTTTAATTGCAATCAAGTCGGGCACGAAGCTAGAAGTTGTAGGGCTCCAAGAACGGGCCCAATGAATGCGGCTCCTATTCGGGCCGTTCCTCCTCAAGGCCGGGTAGAGGCGTGGTAGAGGCCGTGGTAGAGGCCGTGGTAGAGGCCGTGGTAGGGGCCGTGGTAGGGCGTGGTAGAGGCTCCTGAGGCGTGGTAGGGGCCGTGGTAGAGGCCGTGGTAGAGGCCGTGGTAGAGGCCGTGGTAGGGGCCGTGGTAGGGGCCGTGGTAGAGCTCCTGAGCCAAACTTGGCTGAGGTAATCGCCCAAACGGCCGGTCAAGCCGGGTAGAGGCCGGTAATGGTAGAGGCCGTGGTAGAGGCCGTGGTAGAGGCCGTGGTAGAGGCCGTGGTAGAGGCCGTGGTAGAGGCCGTGGTAGGGCGTGGTAGAGGCGTGGTAGAGGCCGTGGTAGAGGCCGTGGTAGAGGCCGTGGCAGAGGGTCGTGGTAGGGCGTGGTAGAGCCTGGTAGAGGCCGTGGTCGAGGCCGTGGTAGAGGCCGTGGTAGAGGCCGTGGTAGAGGCGTGGTAGGGCCGTGGTAGAGGCCGTGGTAGAGGCCTGGTAGAGGCCGTGGTAGAGGCCGTGGTAGAGGCCGTGGTAGAGGCGGAGGTAGAGGCCGTGGTAGAGGCCGTGGTAGAGGCCGTGGTAGGGGCCGTGGTAGGGGTCGTGGTAGAGCTCCTGAGCCGAACTTGGCTGAGGTAATCGCTCAAACGGTTGCCGGCATCATGCCAACCATTATTGCTCAAGTCACGGCAAGTCTTGGGCAAAATAATGTGGCTCAAAACAATGAAGCCCCAGAAAATGAAAATAACGAAGATGCTCAACATTATGCCGAAGATAATGAAGAAGAGGAACCCGTGGGAGTTGGTGTCGGTATGCCTATGAATAATCAATATGGTGGGTACCGTCAAGGTTGTATATTCAAAGATTTTAAGAGTTGTGGGGCACCGGAGTTTGATGGGAAAGGTGGTCCCACGGAATGTATAAGATGGTTTGAGGCGATAGAGGCGGTGATTGAAAGGAGTCATTGCACCTATGATGACCGGATTCCCTATGCATCCGGCATGTTTAGGCATGACGCCTTAAGTTGGTGGAACCAAGAAGTAACATTGGGGCGGACTCAAAATTTGGAGTGGGTTGACTTCGTAAATAAAGTAAAAGCAAAGTTTTGTCCTCCCTACGAACTACAAAATTTAACCATTGAGTTTGCAAATCTAAATATGGAGGGAGCCGACTACAAGGGCTATGTGAGACGATTCCAAGAGTTGTCTACCCTCATTCCTCACTTGGTGGGCACCGAGACACAGGCCATCCAAAAGTTTGTATTGGGCTTGAATCCTCAAGTCCGATCATATGTAAACTCTAACATGCCTACTTCCTTGGCTAATGCGGTCAACCAAGCCGGGAGTGTGACTGAAGATTTATTAAGGAGTGGTGTTTTGAGCAAATCCTCATCAAACAAGAGGAAAGAAGTAGGAGAGTCGAGCGGGGTAAGGAAAGTGGGGAGGTTTGACCCCAAGAATGCTAATAGGGGTAGGATAATGGCGGCGGTGGAACCGACTAGGAGGGCTTATAACGGGCCTCATCCTTTCTGTGGAAGGTGCAACAGGCACCATCCCGCCACTACTCCATGTGGGGCATGCTTTAATTGCAATCAAGTCGGGCACGAAGCTAGAAGTTGTAGGGCTCCAAGAACGGGCCCAATGAATGCGGCTCCTATTCGGGCCGTTCCTCCTCAAGGTAACCAAAGACGGGGCGAGTGTTTTGAATGTGGTAGTCGTGACCACTACCGTAATAATTGTCCTCGATGGGTGGGACAACAAGTCCAAGTAGCCGTCCACCCCAATCAACTCCAAATGGTCGGGCCTAACCAAAACCGGGGACAACAAGGCCACCAAGTGCAACCCCGCGGCCGAGCCTTTGCGGCAAATGTAAATGAAGCCCGCAACGATCCCAATGTAGTAGCAGGTACTTTCCTCTTAAATGGTCTCTATGCAACCGTCTTATTTGATTCCGGGGCCGATTATAGCCTCGTGTCTACTAATTTTGTTCCTTTGATTGATGTGCATCCTTGTGCTCTAAACTATGTGCTTGACATTGAAATGGTAAACGGGTCGCTAACTAGAATTAGCCAAATACTCCGTGATTGTGTCTTGACTTTAGAGGACGTCGACTTCTTCATCGATCTTATGCCTTTAGACATTGGTAGTTTTGATATTATAGTGGGTATGGATTGGTTAGCGGCGGTTAATGCGACGATTGATTGTGGGGAGAGAGTTGTTAAGATACCTTTGGCCAACGGTAAAATCCTTAGGGTTCAAGGCGAAATCTCCGATTCCCCTAATTCTAAAGTCTTTAGTGCTACCACCACCAAGGTAGAATTGAAGACCGTTCCTATTGTTTGTGATTTCCCCGATGTTTTTCCGGATGACTTGCCGGGGTTACCTCCGCCCCGTGAACTTGATTTTCGTATCAATCTTATTCCCGAAGCCGCGCCCGTAGCAAAAGCTCCTTATAGGCTAGCTCTAACCGAAATGCAAGAGCTACAAACTCAACTCAAGGAACTCCAAGAGAAGGGTTTCATTCGCCCTAGTCAATCTCCTTGGGGTGCTCCGGTTCTCTTCGTTAAAAAGAAAGATGGATCCTTCAGAAT
Organism: Erigeron breviscapus; assembly: GCA_034093135.1. NCBI lineage: Eukaryota > Viridiplantae > Streptophyta > Magnoliopsida > Asterales > Asteraceae > Erigeron > Erigeron breviscapus. Next base: position 31,122,452 of record CM067167.1, read on the forward strand.
GTGTATTGATTACCGGGAATTAAACAAGCTCACCGTGAAGAACCGATATCCTCTCCCTAGAATTGATGACTTATTTGACCAACTTCAAGGGGCTAAGCACTTCTCAAAGATCGATCTTCGCTCGGGTTATCATCAACTCCGGGTACATGAAGATGACATTCCCAAGACGGCTTTTCGCACACGGTATGGCCATTTTGAATTCACCGTAATGCCTTTTGGGTTGACTAATGCACCGGCGGTGTTCATGGACTTGATGAACCGGGTGTGTCAACCATATTTAGACAAGTCCGTTATTGTGTTCATTGATGACATACTTGTATACTCGAAGACAAAGGAGGAGCATGTTAAGCACTTGCGTGAAGTACTTGAATTACTAAGGAAGGAGAAGTTGTACGCGAAATTTTCCAAGTGTGAGTTTTGGTTGGAAGAGGTCCACTTCCTTGGCCACGTAGTGAGCAAGGATGGTATTCATGTGGACCCAAGCAAGATTGAAGCGGTCAAGAATTGGAGAAGACCCGAAACGCCATCCGAGATCCGCCAATTCCTTGGATTGGCGGGTTACTATAGAAGGTTTATTGAAAATTTCTCCCGTATCGCACAACCACTCACCCTTTTGACTCAAAAAGATAGAAACTTCGAATGGGGCGAAAGACAAGAGAACGCCTTCCAAACACTTAAGGATATGCTATGTGATGCTCCTATTTTGACATTACCGGATGGGATAGAAGATTTTGTGGTTTATTGTGATGCTTCGGGGCAAGGGTTGGGTTGCGTTCTTATGCAAAGGGGTAAAGTCATTGCTTATGCCTCTCGTCAATTGAAGGTGCATGAGAAGAACTACCCGACTCATGATTTGGAATTGGGAGCGGTTGTGTTTGCTTTGAAGTGTTGGAGGCATTACCTCTATGGCACCAAGTGTGTGATTTATACCGATCACAAAAGTCTCCAACACATCTTCAACCAAAGTGAATTGAACATGAGGCAAAGGCGTTGGTTAGAGCTATTTAGTGATTACGATTGCGACATCCGTTATCACCCGGGCAAGGCAAATGTAGTAGCCGATGCCTTAAGCCGAAAGGAGAGAGTGAAACCAAGACGGGCTCGAGCCATGAGTCTCACGGTAGGGCCAAGTATTCGTGATCGGATTATTGAAGCCCAAATTCAAGCGACCCTACCGGAAAACTTTGGAAACGAAAACCTAGATGGCATGGAGCAACTTTTTGACCGAAAGAATGATAACGGGCTTTACATGGTGGAAAGACTTTGGATTCCTATATTCGGCGATTTAAGGACGCTTATTATGAATGAAGCCCACCTATCACCTTATTCGGTCCACCCCGGGTCGGATAAGATGTACTTTGACTTGAAGGAATTGTATTGGTGGCCGGGCATGAAGCGCGATGTGGCAAGGTATGTGAGTGAGTGCCTTACTTGCTTACAAGTCAAAGCCGATCACAAGAAGCCACCCGGATTGTTGGTACAACCGGTGATGCCCGAATGGAAGTGGGAGCATATTTCAATGGACTTCATTACTAAACTACCGAAGACAAGAAGCGGCCGTGACACGATTTGGGTGATAGTAGATCGGTTAACGAAATCGGCTCACTTCTTAGCCATTCGTGAAACCGATAAATTTGACACTTTAGCTCGTTTGTATATCAAGGAAATAATATCTAAGCATGGAGTGCCGATTTCTATCATTTCGGATAGGGATGCTCGCTTTAAATCAAAATTTTGGGAAGCCTTTCAAAAAGCCATGGGTACTCGACTTGACATGAGCACGGCGTTTCACCCTCAAACGGATGGGCAAACCGAGAGGACCATTCAAACACTTGAAGACATGTTAAGGGCGTGTGCAATCGATTTTGGTGGAAGTTGGGAAGACCATTTACCGCTAGTAGAGTTTTCATACAACAATAGCTACCACGCTACCATTCAAATGGCACCCTTTAAAGCATTATATGGTAGGGTATGTCGTTCTCCTTTAGCTTGGGCGGAAATTGGAGAGAGTCAACTTATCGGGCCGGAAATTGTGATTGAAACTACCAAAGTGATATCTCAAATTAAGGAGAAGTTGCAATTGGCCCGTGAACGTCAAAAGAAGTATGCCGATGTGAGACGAAGACCGTTGGAGTTTGAAGTTGGTGAATTTGTACTTTTGAAAGTGTCACCGTGGAAAGGAGTCGTACGATTTGTGAAGCGGGGAAAACTTGCACCAAGGTATGTTGGTCCTTTCAAGATTCTTGAACGGGTTGGGAAGGTTGCTTATCGGCTAGAATTGCCTCAAGAGCTTAGCGGTGTGCATGATGTGTTCCATATTTGTAACTTACGCAAGTGTTTGGCGGATCCCACACATCATGTGCCTATGGACGAAATTAGGGTTGACTCAAACTTGAACTTTGTTGAAGAGCCGGTAGAGATCATGGATCGTCAAGAAAAGAAACTCAAGAAGAAGCGCTACACCATTGTGAAGGTTAGATGGAATGCTAGGCGTGGAGCCGAGTTCACTTGGGAGCGAGAGGATCACATGAAGTCTAAGTACCCGCATTTGTTTAATAATTAGGGTTTTGTTGAATTTCGGGACGAAATTCTTTTAACGGGGGAATAATGTAACACCCGTGAATTTTGACCCGTTGACTCTTGTGTAATTTGACTAACAAACTTATTGAATGAAGTAATTTGGGCCATTTATGATTTTATGACTAAGTGGTATGTTAGTCGAGTCGTAAATATGTCGTTTGGCGTTTAGTAGTGTAAGTGATTGCTTATATGGCTTGTGGGAGAAACGGGTCGGCCCGTGGGTAGTCCATGACCCACCAAGCCCCCAAGACCCATTTCCCCCCTTATCCTTTTCTCATTTCTCATCTTTCTCTCTTTCTCTTCTATTCTCTCTAGTAAAAGAAACCCTCCATCTAGTTTCCATTTCATTCCATCTAAATTGTGTTTTGGAATTGCTATAATACAAGAATCGTAATCATCATCTTCTCATTTGTCGCCATCTTTGAAGAATCAAAGGCCAAGTTCTTACCATTTTACCCATTTTTGACCTAAATTCGGAATTGAGCACTAGGAAGAGTGTTGGTAAGTCTAAATCAACCCATTTACTTCTATTTATGTTTGTTCATGTGTTTCTAGTTGATTTGATATGATTTTGAGTCTTTAAAATTGTAAAATGGAGTTTTGGGTTAAATTAGGGTTAGGGTTAGGGTTTGATGAATTTGTGGATGATTTTGGTGTTTTGGTCGAATTGGTGGGTTGGGTTATGTGTATTTATGGTCATTGATGTTTAGTTATGCTTCAAAATGGGTTACAAATCGTTTTGGTGTGGTTTGGGTTGAAATTGGGGTGTTTGGGTTCGTGTTGCTGCACTTGCAGCTGCTGGTCCTGGTGTGCAGGTTGTCCCACTGCGGCGCAGTGGGAGGGCATAGTCCCCACTGCGGCGCAGTGGAATGTCTCGCTCACTGCGGCGCAGTGGATTTCCTCGGCCACTTTTGCTTCTTAGCCCACTGCGGCGCAGTGGACATATTCCTTGCTCACTGCGGCGCAGTGCTTTGTCACTGCGGCGCAGTGGCATGGCTTTGGCTCACTGCGGCGCAGTGGATTTCCTCGGCCACTTTTGCTTCTTAGCCCACTGCGGCGCAGTGGACATATTCCTTGCTCACTGCGGCGCAGTGCTTTCCTTGCTCACTGCGGCGCAGTGCTTTGTCTCGGGTCCTGGTTCAGTTTGGCCACTGCGGCGCAGTGGACATAGTTCTGGTCCACTGCGGCGCAGTGGATCAGTTTGGCCACTGCGGCGCAGTGGACATAGTTCTGGCCCACTGCGGCGCAGTGGATGGTCACTGTGCTTATATGTGTGTCGAGTTTCAACTTGTTTGGGAATGTATGGTTGACATCACGGTATTATGATGGATGATTATAGGTTGTGGACGTGTGGACCCCATTACTCGTTTGTAAGCATTGCATACATTGTTGATGAGCCCTCGGCAGGGGATTGCCGACATCCTGGTGCATAGATGTATGCACCCATTTTGGATGTAGTTCCTGACCCCGAGTATATAGACATATATATATCTCGATGATTTTGAGATACAGCCCTGTCCATGGCGATGGCAGAGGGGTATCGTTGCATACGTGATTGAAGGTCACGCTTGGGATAGGCATATTTGCTTATTCATTCATTCGGCATTTGCATTGATACATACATCATTTGTGCATCCTCATTACACTCTCATTTCCTTTGTGTAATCTTGTTGTTGGACGATATTGTGTTGCTTAGAGGCTCGCTGTAAGTCATGTCTAGCCTCTATTCTTATATTGTGATTAAGGATTAATTTTGATTGATGCATATGTTGTGCATATGTCCCTCTGTTGACAAGTGTGCCCCGTTACGATTATCGATTGTTGACTTATGGTTGTCGTATTTTGATTGCTGAGCATGTTTGAGGAATATTGGTTGGGTGGCACAGGTTCATTGTACATCGATTGTTGGTTCATGAGCATGCATTTACATTTGATTGTAAGCATTGCATACATTGTTGATGAGCCCTCGGCAGGGGATTGCCGACATCCTGGTGCATAGATGTATGCACCCATTTTGGATGTAGTTCCTGACCCCGAGTATATAGACATATATATATCTCGATGATTTTGAGATACAGCCCTGTCCATGGCGATGGCAGAGGGGTATCGTTGCATACGTGATTGAAGGTCACGCTTGGGATAGGCATATTTGCTTATTCATTCATTCGGCATTTGCATTGATACATACATCATTTGTGCATCCTCATTACACTCTCATTTCCTTTGTGTAATCTTGTTGTTGGACGATATTGTGTTGCTTAGAGGCTCGCTGTAAGTCATGTCTAGCCTCTATTCTTATATTGTGATTAAGGATTAATTTTGATTGATGCATATGTTGTGCATATGTCCCTCTGTTGACAAGTGTGCCCCGTTACGATTATCGATTGTTGACTTATGGTTGTCGTATTTTGATTGCTGAGCATGTTTGAGGAATATTGGTTGGGTGGCACAGGTTCATTGTACATCGATTGTTGGTTCATGAGCATGCATTTACATTTGATTGTAAGCATTGCATACATTGTTGATGAGCCCTCGGCAGGGGATTGCCGACATCCTGGTGCATAGATGTATGCACCCATTTTGGATGTAGTTCCTGACCCCGAGTATATAGACATATATATATCTCGATGATTTTGAGATACAGCCCTGTCCATGGCGATGGCAGAGGGGTATCGTTGCATACGTGATTGAAGGTCACGCTTGGGATAGGCATATTTGCTTATTCATTCATTCGGCATTTGCATTGATACATACATCATTTGTGCATCCTCATTACACTCTCATTTCCTTTGTGTAATCTTGTTGTTGGACGATATTGTGTTGCTTAGAGGCTCGCTGTAAGTCATGTCTAGCCTCTATTCTTATATTGTGATTAAGGATTAATTTTGATTGATGCATATGTTGTGCATATGTCCCTCTGTTGACAAGTGTGCCCCGTTACGATTATCGATTGTTGACTTATGGTTGTCGTATTTTGATTGCTGAGCATGTTTGAGGAATATTGGTTGGGTGGCACAGGTTCATTGTACATCGATTGTTGGTTCATGAGCATGCATTTACATTTGATTGTAAGCATTGCATACATTGTTGATGAGCCCTCGGCAGGGGATTGCCGACATCCTGGTGCATAGATGTATGCACCCATTTTGGATGTAGTTCCTGACCCCGAGTATATAGACATATATATATCTCGATGATTTTGAGATACAGCCCTGTCCATGGCGATGGCAGAGGGGTATCGTTGCATACGTGATTGAAGGTCACGCTTGGGATAGGCATATTTGCTTATTCATTCATTCGGCATTTGCATTGATACATACATCATTTGTGCATCCTCATTACACTCTCATTTCCTTTGTGTAATCTTGTTGTTGGACGATATTGTGTTGCTTAGAGGCTCGCTGTAAGTCATGTCTAGCCTCTATTCTTATATTGTGATTAAGGATTAATTTTGATTGATGCATATGTTGTGCATATGTCCCTCTGTTGACAAGTGTGCCCCGTTACGATTATCGATTGTTGACTTATGGTTGTCGTATTTTGATTGCTGAGCATGTTTGAGGAATATTGGTTGGGTGGCACAGGTTCATTGTACATCGATTGTTGGTTCATGAGCATGCATTTACATTTGATTGTAAGCATTGCATACATTGTTGATGAGCCCTCGGCAGGGGATTGCCGACATCCTGGTGCATAGATGTATGCACCCATTTTGGATGTAGTTCCTGACCCCGAGTATATAGACATATATATATCTCGATGATTTTGAGATACAGCCCTGTCCATGGCGATGGCAGAGGGGTATCGTTGCATACGTGATTGAAGGTCACGCTTGGGATAGGCATATTTGCTTATTCATTCATTCGGCATTTGCATTGATACATACATCATTTGTGCATCCTCATTACACTCTCATTTCCTTTGTGTAATCTTGTTGTTGGACGATATTGTGTTGCTTAGAGGCTCGCTGTAAGTCATGTCTAGCCTCTATTCTTATATTGTGATTATTGATGCTGGTTCGTTATGAACCATTACTACGAACTTACCAACCTTGTGTTGACTATGCTTAGTACACTTTTCAGGTAATCAGGTGCTCCCCGGACGTGGTGTTTAGTTGCTTGCTAGCTGTCTAACCCGGACTTGGACCTCATGAATCAAGGATTCATTGACCCTCCTTTTGTATTATACTTAGGATCGTTTGCCATCTTTGGATGTGTTATGTGAACATTGATGGATATTTGCTCCTGTTGTATTTTGCTACTTGTTTTGCTATGTTTTGGATTCACCGAATCATTAATTGCATTTAGTTTATTCTATTGTAATTCCACCGGGTGCTGTATGATTTCCGTGACATTTCGAGCTCCGGCTTGGGGTGTTACACAATGTGGTTTTTCTTCATTGATGAACCCTGGTGGTTGATACACATAAACGACTTCTTCTAGTTCTCCATTCAGGAATGCACTTTTGACATCCATTTGATAGACTTTAAATTGATGATGAGCTGCAAAAGCTAAGAAAATTCTAATAGCTTCAAGTCTAGCAACTGGTGCAAAAGTTTCATCAAAATCTATTCCCTCTTCTTGTGCATATCCCTTTGCAACAAGTCTTGCTTTGTTTCTGATGATATGACCATCTTCATCCATCTTGTTTCTGAAGACCCATCTTGTCCCAATTGGTTCCTTCTTCAGGTTACTGGGACAAGGAACGAGTTCCCATACATCGTTTCTTTTAAACTGGTTGAGCTCATCTTGCATGGCTTCAACCCAGCTTGGGTCATTCATAGCCTCGTCAATCTTCTTGGGTTCAATAAGAGATAAGAAACTGATGTTTAAGCATTGATCGCTTGTGGCTCTTCTGGTCTGAACCCCACTAGTGGAATTCCCAATGATTTGCTCGATAGGATGTGCTTTAGTCCACTTAGTGTATTGACCAGGATGAGTAATGATATCAGTGCAAGAACTTCTCTGAGTAACTTCAGGAGGAGCTTCAGAAAATACATCTGCAGCTTCTTCTTCTTCCTGCAGATCATGACTTGCATCATGAAATTCTTCAGATTGAGGTTGCTCAGTGGAGCCTGATATCAGAGGAGAAGCAGCATGTACATCTGATCCAATAGTCAGTTCAGAAGGCAGTTTGAAACTGACTGGAGGATAAAATGGAATGTTGCTAGGCTTTTTCATTGTTGGTTCTGAACGGAGATGTTCAGAAGCAGGTTCAGGTGACTGATCAGTTTCAGCAATAGGATCAGAATCACCAAAACTCATTGGACTTTCTGAGGGTGGTACAGGAATGGAATTTTTAAAGATTGCAGAATTTGATTCATCAAAGGTAACGTGAATTGACTCATCAACCTTTTCAAGCCTCTTGTTAAAGACTCTAAAGGCTTTGCGATTTGATGAATATCCTAGGAAGTATCCTTCATCAGCTTTTGCGTCAAATTTTCCAAGCTGACTAGAATCATTCAGAATGTATACTGGACATCCAAATACATGGAAGTATCCAATATTAGGCTTTCTATTTCTGAGTACTTCATAGGAGGTCTTCTTGTGTCTTTTGACGTAGATAGATCTGTTCTGAGTGTAGCATGCAGTTGCAACAGCTTCAGCCCAGAAATTCTTGGGAAGACCAGATTCATTCAACATACTTCTAGCAGCTTCAATCAGCGTACGATTCTTTCTTTCTACAACACCATTCTGCTCTGGTGTGTGGGCTGAGGAGAAGTTCTGAGATATGCCAGTTTCAGTGCAGAAGGACTCCAGAGTGGCATTTCTGAATTCAGTGCCATTGTCACTCCTGAGCTGACAAACTTTTCGCTTGTATTTGAGCTCAATTTGTTTGATGAGAGCAATGATTTCAGCAGCAGCTTCACTTTTGGACTTGAGGAAAATCACCCAGCAGTATCTTGAATATTCATCAACTATAACAAGGGTGTATTTCTTTCCTGCTCTGGTCTGAACCCCACTAGTGGAATTCCCAATGATTTGCTCGATAGGATGTGCTTTAGTCCACTTAGTGTATTGACCAGGATGAGTAATGATATCAGTGCAAGAACTTCTCTGAGTAACTTCAGGAGGAGCTTCAGAAAATACATCTGCAGCTTCTTCTTCTTCCTGCAGATCATGACTTGCATCATGAAATTCTTCAGATTGAGGTTGCTCAGTGGAGCCTGATATCAGAGGAGAAGCAGCATGTACATCTGATCCAATAGTCAGTTCAGAAGGCAGTTTGAAACTGACTGGAGGATAAAATGGAATGTTGCTAGGCTTTTTCATTGTTGGTTCTGAACGGAGATGTTCAGAAGCAGGTTCAGGTGACTGATCAGTTTCAGCAATAGGATCAGAATCACCAAAACTCATTGGACTTTCTGAGGGTGGTACAGGAATGGAATTTTTAAAGATTGCAGAATTTGATTCATCAAAGGTAACGTGAATTGACTCATCAACCTTTTCAAGCCTCTTGTTAAAGACTCTAAAGGCTTTGCGATTTGATGAATATCCTAGGAAGTATCCTTCATCAGCTTTTGCGTCAAATTTTCCAAGCTGACTAGAATCATTCAGAATGTATACTGGACATCCAAATACATGGAAGTATCCAATATTAGGCTTTCTATTTCTGAGTACTTCATAGGAGGTCTTCTTGTGTCTTTTGACGTAGATAGATCTGTTCAAACTGTTCACATATGCAACACGTGTGAATTTGACTTGACCATTATTCACCACACCATATCCCTCAGTTTTTCCATTACCATCATTTCCAAAAACTATTGAGGGCCCTTCTTGCACCCTATATTCCTCTAGCAGGGTCTGATAACCAGTCATGGTTCGGCCAGCAGCACTGTCCAGAAACCATATGTTCTTCTTTCGGTCTCCCTGCACATAATCAAAGATTAGTTCTTTTTGGGAACCCATCTTTGGATGGGTTCACTAGACTCTCCCTTAGCAGTCTCAGATTTCTTTGGTTTATGAGGAACAGAAGGGTCAAATGGGATTTCAGTCATTATCTCAGATGACACAAAAGTAGTTGGTTTGATGGATTTTTCAACCTTTTTCTTCTCAGATTTCTGCTTGATTTGCTTAGAAAAAGGTTTTGCATTTTGTTTAGGTTGAAGAGGTGTGGTTTCAACATTTTTTAAACGTGCATTACAACTCTGCACTTGTCTAGCCAATAGTTGAAATTGACTTTCTAACCTTAACAAAATAGATTCTTCATTAGACACCTGAGCCTTACCAGAATCTGAGGTAGAAGGCTCAGTGGGGGAGATATTCTTCTTCTTCCTGCAGATCATGACTTGCATCATGAAATTCTTCAGATTGAGGTTGCTCAGTGGAGCCTGATATCAGAGGAGAAGCAGCATGTACATCTGATCCAATAGTCAGTTCAGAAGGCAGTTTGAAACTGACTGGAGGATAAAATGGAATGTTGCTAGGCTTTTTCATTGTTGGTTCTGAACGGAGATGTTCAGAAGCAGGTTCAGGTGACTGATCAGTTTCAGCAATAGGATCAGAATCACCAAAACTCATTGGACTTTCTGAGGGTGGTACAGGAATGGAATTTTTAAAGATTGCAGAATTTGATTCATCAAAGGTAACGTGAATTGACTCATCAACCTTTTCAAGCCTCTTGTTAAAGACTCTAAAGGCTTTGCGATTTGATGAATATCCTAGGAAGTATCCTTCATCAGCTTTTGCGTCAAATTTTCCAAGCTGACTAGAATCATTCAGAATGTATACTGGACATCCAAATACATGGAAGTATCCAATATTAGGCTTTCTATTTCTGAGTACTTCATAGGAGGTCTTCTTGTGTCTTTTGACGTAGATAGATCTGTTCTGAGTGTAGCATGCAGTTGCAACAGCTTCAGCCCAGAAATTCTTGGGAAGACCAGATTCATTCAACATACTTCTAGCAGCTTCAATCAGCGTACGATTCTTTCTTTCTACAACACCATTCTGCTCTGGTGTGTGGGCTGAGGAGAAGTTCTGAGATATGCCAGTTTCAGTGCAGAAGGACTCCAGAGTGGCATTTCTGAATTCAGTGCCATTGTCACTCCTGAGCTGACAAACTTTTCGCTTGTATTTGAGCTCAATTTGTTTGATGAGAGCAATGATTTCAGCAGCAGCTTCACTTTTGGACTTGAGGAAAATCACCCAGCAGTATCTTGAATATTCATCAACTATAACAAGGGTGTATTTCTTTCCTGCTCTGGTCTGAACATTCACTGGTCCAAAAAGGTCCATGTGAAGCATATGAAGAGGTTCAATAATACTAAAGCTTTGCTTTGTCTTGAATGAAGCTCTTTTCTGCTTACCCATTTCACAACCTGGACATGGCTTGTCTTTGTTGAAAGACATAGAGGGTATCCCATCAACAAGTTGTTTTCTTGACAACTTATTAATGTTCTTGAAGTTCAGATGGGATAGTCTCTTGTGCCACAACCAATTTGTGTCTTCATCTGCCTTTGAGTAGAAACATTGTTCAGAGGTAGAAGGATTCATATCAATGACATAAATGTTTCCCTTCCTTGGTGCAATCAGTACCACCTTTCCATCTCTGTTGAATATGGTGCCTTGTGAAATATCAAATAAAACCTTGAAGCCATCATCACATAGTTGACTGACACTGATCAGGTTATATTTCAAACTGTTCACATATGCAACACGTGTGAATTTGACTTGACCATTATTCACCACACCATATCCCTCAGTTTTTCCATTACCATCATTTCCAAAAACTATTGAGGGCCCTTCTTGCACCCTATATTCCTCTAGCAGGGTCTGATAACCAGTCATGGTTCGGCCAGCAGCACTGTCCAGAAACCATATGTTCTTCTTTCGGTCTCCCTGCACATAATCAAAGATTAGTTCTTTTTGGGAACCCATCTTTGGATGGGTTCACTAGACTCTCCCTTAGCAGTCTCAGATTTCTTTGGTTTATGAGGAACAGAAGGGTCAAATGGGATTTCAGTCATTATCTCAGATGACACAAAAGTAGTTGGTTTGATGGATTTTTCAACCTTTTTCTTCTCAGATTTCTGCTTGATTTGCTTAGAAAAAGGTTTTGCATTTTGTTTAGGTTGAAGAGGTGTGGTTTCAACATTTTTTAAACGTGCATTACAACTCTGCACTTGTCTAGCCAATAGTTGAAATTGACTTTCTAACCTTAACAAAATAGATTCTTCATTAGACACCTGAGCCTTACCAGAATCTGAGGTAGAAGGCTCAGTGGGGGAGATATTCTTCTTCTTCCTTTGGTCCTTGGGAACCTTAGATGAAGTCTGAGGGGATGGCTTTTTGGATTTAGCCTTCTTTTCTGAAACAGTTGTCTGAGCTGTTTCAGATTTACCCTCAGATTGTTCCTGGGCCCTATCAGTCACAGTTTTCTGTTTGCCAACTTTAGGAAAAATAATTTCAGGTTTCATTTCCTTTGGAAGTGCATCTAAATCAGTGATTATAGATGCCATATGAAGATCACCAGATTCATATGCTGTTTTTTGATTTGCAAAAGTATTTTTTATTGCAGCATCTGGTTTTGGTGCACTCATCCAAGATTTAATTATTTTCTGTTCTTTTTCCAACTCTAAAGTGGCCACCATGGACTGATAACTTTTTAGGGCCAAATGAACATCTTTCAGTTCTTTTAGTCTGGCCTGACTGGCGTTCAGTTCAGAAGTATTGTTTTCAAACATTTTTAAGCTTTCTGAACGCACTGTCTCAACAAATGAGATGTCAGCCTCTAATAGAACCAAAAGGTCCAGTTTGTGTTCCTCATTTTCTTCATAGCCAAAATTACTGACCTTTTTCATCACTATATCCACCCAGCGACCAGATTCAACATCGGATTTGACCAAATGACCTTGATCTTCTTGTGCCATGAAACACATGTCCCTAACTTCCTCCTCATCATCAGATGATTCATCAGAGTCTTCCCACTTTTCAGTTTTGGCAATCATACAACTGTTGCTAGAGTTGTCTTGTGCCAAAAGAGCCATATGTGCCTTCAACTTCTTGTATTTGGCCTTATAGCTGTCATCAGACTTCTGAAAAATAGAATGGTTAGGAGCAGATTGTGATGATGAAGGTTGACTAGATCTGCATTCCTTCATGAAATGTCCTTTCTTGCCACATTTAAAGCATTCAAGATTAGACTTGTCAATAGAAGCACTGGAAGCAAAAGGTTTGCCAGATCGATTTGATTTGGCCTTAAAACGATTGAACGTTTTAGCCAGCATGGCAACCAGATCATCATTGTCATTCTCATCACAATCATGAGTGACATTAGCAGAGACACCAGTTTTTAACATTTCAGACACCATCTTCTTCATCGAGTCAAAAACATCACTCTCAGAAGATAGTAGAGCAGTACTATGTGGTTCAGAATACTGAACCGTACCAGAACTGGTAGAAACATGATTCTTGGCATCCTGCTCAGCCAAGGCTCTTTCAGCTTTGTTCTCTTCAGTATATCTGAAGGCTCCATAAAGGGAAGCAAGAGTATGACTGTGCAAGGTTTTGCCTTGTCTCAAGACCAAGATTAAATTTTCCCATTTAGAAGGTAAAATGTCACAAAATTTTTCCAACAAAATTTCTTTGTCTTTGGTTACACCCAGGGCTTTCAGTTGGTTTACCAGATTTGTAAATCTGATGTAGGTTTGAGTTAAAGATTCCCCAGGGATAGCAAAGAAAGACTCATATCTTTTGTTTAAAGCAACTTTTCTTGTGACAATTGTCTCATTCGTGCCTTCAAACTGTGTCATTAGTTCCTCCCACATTAATTTGGAATTTTCAAGTAAAACAAGAGTGGGCATTAGGGTTTCTGGAACTGCGTATAAAATCATATTTTGTAACTTGGTGTCCAGGTCTACAAGTCTATGATCTTCCTCAGACCAATGATCCTTCTCCTTAGGTGACAGCCTAGGAGTCCCATCGGCATTTCTGACAACAGTAGAAGCATTCATAGGGACAAAGGGTCCTTCTCTTAAGATATCTGGTAGATGTCTCTCAACACCAGCAATATACTTAAGCATGCACGCTTTCCACGTTTGAAAGTTTTCACTGTTCCCATCAAACTTGGGAACAGGATTATTTGGAAAGTGTACGTGTACATTGTGTGATAGTATATTGTTGTTGATGAGAGGGGGTGGGGTAGCATTATTAGGGTCAGGTCGTTCTTGTTCAAAGTCAGCCATCTATACAGATCAAAGGTTAATGAATTGATAAAATTCAACCTTGTGGCTCTGATACCAATTGTGAGTCCCAAATATAGATGGTTAATTAACAAACCCGACTGGCAAGTACAACTGATCTTGATAGACAAGTTCAGTTTACGATCCAGATATGGATAACAAGAAACAATTGACTAGATATAAAATGCAAGAACAAATGGCAGAAACTATATAAGGATATATATAAATATAATCAAGTATGTAGCATTGAGACACGTTGTTTTCTTTTCAATGTATTTGATTTATTGATGTATAAACAAATACAAGGATTGTTGCGGAACAAAGATAAACACCCAAGTGTAAGTATCTAAACAATCCTGAAATACAAGTGATCTAATTAACTTGGAAATACTCGTAAGTTTACTTAGAGTATATCTCACAAGTTGCAATGCTAAAGTTTCAAGCCTTTTGCAAGTTGTGAGAAGACTTTGTATTTATAGACCAAGTCCATGATGATGTGGACAAGATCGTACAAATGTGGTTGTGAGCATTTAAGGAATTAAACCATAATTCCTTACATGCTGCACTTGGAAGAGTATATAAGTCACTTGATGTGACTTATAGTACTATCCAAGCAATATACTTAAGCATGCACGCTTTCCACGTTTGAAAGTTTTCACTGTTCCCATCAAACTTGGGAACAGGATTATTTGGAAAGTGTACGTGTACATTGTGTGATAGTATATTGTTGTTGATGAGAGGGGGTGGGGTAGCATTATTAGGGTCAGGTCGTTCTTGTTCAAAGTCAGCCATCTATACAGATCAAAGGTTAATGAATTGATAAAATTCAACCTTGTGGCTCTGATACCAATTGTGAGTCCCAAATATAGATGGTTAATTAACAAACCCGACTGGCAAGTACAACTGATCTTGATAGACAAGTTCAGTTTACGATCCAGATATGGATAACAAGAAACAATTGACTAGATATAAAATGCAAGAACAAATGGCAGAAACTATATAAGGATATATATAAATATAATCAAGTATGTAGCATTGAGACACGTTGTTTTCTTTTCAATGTATTTGATTTATTGATGTATAAACAAATACAAGGATTGTTGCGGAACAAAGATAAACACCCAAGTGTAAGTATCTAAACAATCCTGAAATACAAGTGATCTAATTAACTTGGAAATACTCGTAAGTTTACTTAGAGTATATCTCACAAGTTGCAATGCTAAAGTTTCAAGCCTTTTGCAAGTTGTGAGAAGACTTTGTATTTATAGACCAAGTCCATGATGATGTGGACAAGATCGTACAAATGTGGTTGTGAGCATTTAAGGAATTAAACCATAATTCCTTACATGCTGCACTTGGAAGAGTATATAAGTCACTTGATGTGACTTATAGTACTAGGTTCCAAGCCTATACTTTGTACCTTTTGTTAATAGATAAATCTATTAACCGGATAAAGGTGTAAAGTAAAAGTCTTCCTCGTAATCAGTGTAAAGTGTTGTAAATACTTTACACTGAGATGCTTCAGTCTTTGACTTCAGAATGAATGCTTCAGATTTATCTCGATCTGAACTGAAGTGAAGCTTCAGTGAAGGAATTCTGAGACACCTCAGAATTCTGTACAAATGTCTTCACTAAACTTCAAGCTATTTCTGAACAAATTATACTTGGTCGATTTTCGACCTAACACCTTGAGTTGTCTTTCCAGATTAACCAAAATATTATTTTGATCAGGCAGTTGAACCTTGGACTTTGGTTCAACTGGTGCTTTAGTCTGTCGGGTCTTGGGCTCCTTAGACTTTTGAGGTAAAGGCTTGTTACCAGTGGCCTTTTTGACTGAAGCTTTAGCCTGTTTGGCTCCAGTTTTAACCTCAAAGGGGGTGGTCTCATTGGTTTCAGTTTCAGCAGCTTCAGGTTGATCATAAGGTGTTTCAACCTGGAGAGCTGGAGGCAATGCATGAAGATCTGGTATAAGAGCTGCCATCTCCAGATCTTCAGATTTCCATGCATTTTTCTGGGCATCGATAGTTCTTGAAAATGCATCGTAGTTTTTGCCAGATGCTTTTACCCATGACTTGATAATCTTTTGAGCCTTTTCAAAATCATAAGATAGTTTTTGATTATCAAGTTCTAAAGCCTCAATCTTTAAAACTGACTCCTTGAGAGCCAACTGGACACTTTGCAAATCATTTAGTTGTGGTTTAACATTGTTCAGTTCAATTAAGATAGTGTCAAGATATCTTTCACTATCAGCTCTAACAGTTTCCACAAATGCCAAATCACCACTTAATGATTCAGCCAGGTCCAGTTTTAGTTCAGGGTCAACCTGGTTATCATAGTCACATACCTTTTTCAGTATGATGTCCACCCATCTTCCAGAGATGACATCATCTTTCACCACATGCTGCTGTTGTTGATCTTCCAAGGCCATGAAACACATGTCCCTTTCCTCTTCTTCATCGTCAGATGAGTCATCAGAGTACTCCCATTTTCCCTCAGTTTGTGCCATTAAGCACTGATCCTTTTTCTTTTCCATGGACAGGAGGGCAATCTGGGCCTTAAGCTTTTTGTATTTGGCTTTGTAGCTATCATCAGGCCGATTGAAATTAGGGACAGAGGGGCCAGTTTGGTTGTTCAACTGACTAGATCTGCATTCCTTCATAAAATGACCTTTCTTGCCACACTTATAGCATGTAAGATTGGTCTTATCCAGAGAGCTGGAGCTGGAAGCATTGTTGGGGCCATTAAATCTTTTGGATTTATGCTTAAACCTATTAAAGGTTTTAGCAATCATGGCGACCAGATCATCATCGTCAGTTTCATTACAGCCATCACTGTTTTCAGTGGTCAGTCCAGAGTTTAAGAAACTGTTCAACATCTCCTTCATCGAGTGTACCTGGACACTCTCAGCAGACATTAAAGCAGCACAAGGTCGCTCAATTGCATTAGCAACCTTGGAACTCTGGGCATGGTTCATGGCATCTTGCTCAGCCACAAGTCTTGCAGCATTATTATCTTCAGTGAATCTGAAGGCTCCATAGAGCGATGCAAGAGTATGAGTGTGCAAGGTTTTACCTTGTCTCAAGACAAGAACCATGTTTTCCCATTTGGAAGGAAGAATATCACAAAACTTCTCAAGAAGAATATCCTTATCCTTCTCTACACCCAAACCTCTCAACTGATTGATGAGGCTAGAAAATCTGGTGTATGTACCAGTTAGACTTTCATTGGGCAAGGCAAAGAAGGATTCATACTTCTTGTTCAAAGCAACTTTTCTGGTGACAATAGTGTCATCACCTCCTTCAAATTGAATCACTAATTCATCCCACATAGACTTGGCACTGGGAAACAACACAAGTGTTGGAATTAGGTCTTCAGGGACAGCCCAAGGATCATGTTTTTCAGTCTGGTGTCCAAGTCCACCAGTCTGCGATCCTCATCAGACCAATGGTCTTCTGGCTTTTCCCTAGAACCTCTTCTTCCAGTTGGATCAAGAAGAGGACTAACCCCAAGGGACATGGGTATATATGGTCCATCCTTAAGGATTTTCAACATATACCTTTCAATCCCACCAAAATGCAAAAGCATTCTAGCCTTCCATGTACCGAATGTCTCACTGTTTCCATCAAATTTTGGAACAGGAGTGTTAGAGTAATGTACATGGACATGGTTTGGGGCAGTAGGAGGAGGAGGGTTGGTGTTAACATTTTGAAAAGGTTGTGCATTAGTGTTCGATGGGTTTTCACCTGAACCAGAACCATCTCCACCTTCAGTAGTGTTCATCTTAGCAGATCTAGGCAAATTTATTAGCCTTCTGCTCTGATACCACTTGTAAGTCCCAACTTGTTAGATGGTACTACTGAAGACACCTCTATGTCGATGGTGGAGTTACTTTGTCAATATACTTGCTGAACTGGAGACGACCAGTTGCAGAGGTATATACCAAGTTCTAGATAGATTACTTATATAAAAGACAATAAGTAAAGAACAATGCAATAATACAAATAACTTGTAAACAATCTTGATGAGACAATATGTAGTTTTCAATGTGTAATTTATTTATTGATATTAAACAAATTACAAGGTTGATGCGGAACCAAGATAATACACGAATGTAAATATCCTAACAACCTATGAAATACAATTGATCTATACTCGGAATTTCTCTTCAACAATCGAAACACTTAAAGTAGTGAAATGTTCCTTTTAGCGATTGAGAGAATAATGCACAAGTTCACCAAGAATATTGCAGGTTTGCAAAGTGTGAAGTATTTATCTTGTGAGTTCGAATACTTGAATTCTTGGTTGTGCAATGACTTGTATTTATAGGCAAAGTTAACATTGGGATGTTAACTTTAGCCATACAAATGTGGTTGGGAGCATTTAAGGAATAGCATTTAATTCCTTAAAAAGCATTGTAAAGTCGCATGTTAAAGTGACTTTACATAACCACCTTTATGTACCTTTTAATACTTAAATAATAAGATAAGGCTTATTATCCGGGTAAAGGTACATAAAGCATACAAGTCAATTCCTCGTAATCAGTGTAAAGCTTTGTAAGGGCTTTCCACTGATGGTCTCCAGTTTGTAACTGACTAGAATGCCAACTGGGCTTCGCTGCCATTGCCATTCTCTATCTTCCATTTGTTGTCTTCGACTTCAACTGGAATGCTTCTTCAACTTGGTCAGTTCTCAACTGGAGGAAGTCTTCAGTTGCGTTAACTGTACGGTGCAACTGGACTTCAATATATTTCTCGACAAATCATCTTGGTCACCAGTTTTACTGGGTCACCAGATGCAACTGGTGACTGGTCAGTGTGAACTGGTGACTGGCCAGTTCCAGGTGAACTGGTCCTAACAAAAAAAAATCCAAATCGATTATTCTGAAGTTGCTCAAGATTGATCATTTTCTCCATCCAAAAAAAAAACCCTCACAAAAAAACTCTCAAAAATTACAACTCTCTATCTCTTTCTCTCTCTCGAACTCAATAGCTTTACAATTAACAAATGGCTTGTTTTTTTTCTGCTTGGTGCCTTGTTCTGCTTACTGCTCTATCAGATTATAAGTGGAAGACACTTGTTAACCTTAGAAGGTTAACAACAGGTGTCACTTGCAGAACTAATGCAAGTGTTGTTCCAGGTGTTAAACCAGGAACAACTAAACCCACTTAAGCCACAACACTGAACCCACTTGAGCCATACTGAGCCATGGAAGCCATATTCGAGCTAGCCAAAAACAAAGGCGGCTCTAAAGTGGCTCGCGGCGATGCGAGCGTGCTAAGTGGTCTGTTTAACAGTAAGTAGGCTAGTTTCTCTTGAAGTTTGCTACTCATATTTGTTCTTGATAGTATCCTGAAGTTTTTTCCGTAATTTCCAGTTTTCCAGTAGTCCACTGTCTGTAATTCGAACAATCTGCCGCACAGGTTAATTTTAACCTATTTTCGGTTAATTGGTACCGGTTAATGTAACACCCGTCGTTTAAAAACTTGGATTTTTCAAAACTTTGCCAAACGGCGTTTAAAATAAGCGGAAAGGATCACTTTCAAAATCTGCCCCATCCGTAACGGATGGTACCTTTAAAATTTGGTGTTACTACTAGCATCATCAAAACAATAAAAGTAAATCCAAGCTTTGGCACCAACATAAATGCCACATTATTACAAGTCTTTAATCATAAATGAAATAGCCAAACATAAGGCTAAAGGAAGTCTAAGCGTTTAATGTCTTTGCTAAGCTTCTTTATTCGTCTACCCAAGTCTCACTAAGCTAATCCTTGCCTATCTCAAACTTGATTATCCTGAAGGCACAACATTTTCAAAGAACAAGTGTTAGCTAATAAAATTAGCTAAGTAAGATAACATAACTTGAAAACGTTTGCCAATTTCATATATTAACAAAATCCGCATTTTAAGTTAATATCACACACATACATAACATCATAAGATACACATTAGGTTCAACATGTCCTAAAGTGTGCCTATACTTTCTTTCTTCATCTTTCTTTCTTTATTTCTTTGCCAAGACGTAGGCTAAGTGACTTATGCCACTTACATAGGGATGTGGGGTTGTGTGTAGGCGGTCATAGACCATACATGGAGTCCTCACACCCGACATGATGGGTAAACCATAAGGTGGTCCATCGGCGTCGTTAAGGAATGACAAAGTCAATCCAACTGAATAAACCGTTTATGCCTTTAC
The DNA here is from genome assembly GCA_034093135.1 of Erigeron breviscapus. Lineage (NCBI taxonomy): Eukaryota > Viridiplantae > Streptophyta > Magnoliopsida > Asterales > Asteraceae > Erigeron > Erigeron breviscapus. The sequence goes on from CM067167.1 coordinate 31,142,409, forward strand.
GCATTGGTGATTAGTTACTCCACCCGGAATACTCAAACGTAACTATGCCACAAGGAGCAACTCAAGTGACCACGTACGCACCAGCCCCGAAGAGCTAGCACGAGTTAAGCTTAACACAAGACTTTACATAAGGCTCGAGACTTTAATCGCTTAATTAGTTTAGGCTACTCTTTCACCTAAGCTAATCACATATCATCTTTTACTTTAGGGCCCTTAACGTGCACGTGAACATGGCAATCCTAATCAAGGACTAGTGACTAGGTGATCAAGCCACACATGCAAGCATATATCATATTATTTCATCATTTCATACATACATAATCATTTCATCATTTCATGCATTTATAATCATTTCATCATCTCATGCATATATACTTACCACATACCATTGCAACCTGCATATGAATGTTAATCATCATAAACGGTAAGTAATATATCCCTTTGCAACCTCCCATAGTCACCCATGAACATAAAATGTACATACATATTCAATTGGAAGGTTTAACTTATGAAAACGTGTTTTGTTGTACCAACAGGTGACAAAAGATGTTATCTTACCTCGGTACAGCTTACCAACAAGTTAAAAGTATCTTATAGTGCTTGCTAAGTGCTCCCGACAACCTAGAACGAGTATAAGATCAAAATATAAGCTAAACGAAATGTTTTGTGAAAACTGGACAAGAGGTGCGTCGCACCTCCCACATGGTGCGTCGCATAAATCGATCAGAAAATTCTGAACATAAGTAGGTGTGCCGCACCTACTCCTTGGTGCGTCGCACCAGCCCCGAAGAGCTAGCACGGGTTAAGCTTAACACAAGACTTTACATAAGGCTCGAGACTTTAATCGCTTAATTAGTTTAGGCTACTCTTTCACCTAAGCTAATCACATATCATCTTTTACTTTAGGGCCCTTAACGTGCACGTGAACATGGCAATCCTAATCAAGGACTAGTGACTAGGTGATCAAGCCACACATGCAAGCATATATCATATTATTTCATCATTTCATACATACATAATCATTTCATCATTTCATACATACATAATCATTTCATCATTTCATACATACATAATCATTTCATCATCTCATGCATATATACTTACCACATACCATTGCAACCTGCATATGAATGTTAATCATCATAAACGGTAAGTAATATATCCCTTTGCAACCTCCCATAGTCACCCATGAACATAAAATGTACATACATATTCAATTGGAAGGTTTAACTTATGAAAACGTGTTTTGTTGTACCAACAGGTGACAAAAGATGTTATCTTACCTCGGTACAGCTTACCAACAAGTTAAAAGTATCTTATAGTGCTTGCTAAGTGCTCCCGACAACCTAGAACGAGTATAAGATCAAAATATAAGCTAAACGAAATGTTTTGTGAAAACTGGACAAGAGGTGCGTCGCACCTGGAGTGTCGACCAGAAACCTAATTTTTGTTCTTTGATCAAACGAATTCCATACGAACCCATACCCCAAATCCAACCTGGGGACTTAAAATTAATCCTTTTAATTGCACTTTCATCAACTTAAACCATCCTATTAATCCCTTAATCCTTTACATCATAAATCAATCATTAAAACACCCGAATAACATGAATTCGATAAACGTTTGATCAAATAACCCAACCCAAACCCTATGGACTAGATTATAACTCATCTATGACTTATAAGATCAGAATTCAAAGATAATATTACCTATATTACCTGTAGATGACTTAGAGGATCCAAGATCTAATCAAAACTTGATCAATACGGCACGAATCGATTGAATCTTGAGGGAAACTTGTCTTGGGGATTGAGGGGATCGGTTGAGAGGTTTCACACACACAAGAGCAGGTGTTTTGTGACAATTAGGGCTGCCTAATTGCTCCCTAACCCCTGGCCACCAAACTCAAACTTACACTTAAGACCCCTCAACTCTTCAACTTAACGTTCTTAGCTTAACTTTCTACCGGGAGTCTTAACATACTAACAAGCACTTTATAACTTAACTTTACTTTCATTAATCAACATATTTGTCATTTCATATTAAACGTCTAAGCATTTAATCACATAATCCCATATAGGGCACATAAACATAATAGACTTAACGTTAACTAACGGAAAGTCAAATAGTCAAACATAAAACGTTTGGGATGTTACAGTTAACCGGTTAATATTAATCGAAACCGGTTACATATGTTAGAGTTTTTATATGTCCAAACCGGTTATTAACCGGTACAGGTTAACCGTAATCGGTTTTTATTGTTTCAAAAAATAACCGGTTTCGGTTATTAAAATTAATAACCTTCAGGGTGGACTTTTGATATAAGGAAACGTACAACCTTTTTATGCATGTTAAGTGAAGCCCTAAATGCTTTGTTTAACATTTTCCTATTTTTTAATATATTTTTTCCATGTTTCAGTTCCAAATATCCATTTAGCAGACCACCGGGTTGTGTGGGCAGAAATTAGGGTCCAATTGAAAATTGGGGGTTGGTTTAAATTCAATCATACACACACAGACAGTCGATTATCGTCCCACAAACCATGCCTATTAAATGGTACTACTACAACTACTACTTCTTTTCTTCTTCCCCTAAATCTCTCTCTCTCTATATATATATATATTCTGTGTTTGCTTGAGAATTTATTATTATTTCTGTCAAAATATTTTTTTTGTAAAATCTGGACAGGGTATTGCACTGGCAGCCGAATGCGGGACATACGGTCAACAGTCAAATACTTGCAGAGGTATCACAATGTGTCGAGAGCATTAACGGTGTCAAGGAAGGAAAATGGAAAGCCACCCTCAGTTTTTACCGTCCCGTTATCAAAGGTTCACATTTCTTTTTACCTTTCTGACCATTACAGTTACCCCCATTGATTTCAATTACCAACTATGTAGCATATATACAAAATTAATTAAGTTTTGCATATACCTGAATGTCAATTATGAATCTTGTATATGTTTATTAGAGCAAGGAAATGCGTCCGAGTTTCCGCGTGACTTTCTAGGAATTTCACTACCTGAGCAGCCCAACAAGTACTACCTTGTTTTACGAGGCCAACGTTTAGTTGTTGAAGCTGATTCCACTATCCAGACTATCATGGAGAAACTCCAGTCTTACAAAACTCGAGTTGCTCTTAATTTTGAGGTCAGCAATCTTTCAGTTCATATGCTTCTAATTCATACTATTTTTGTTGCCTGTATTTACTCCTGCTGTAAATCATTGTGTTCTTGATGTCATGTAGCCATACATTTTATTTATTTTTATTAAGGAAAAGGCATTTCGTTTATATTCTTTTAAATCGGGTAAGGGAATTCAAACACGGTTTATCTATTTCTGACGAACCAAGATATGCAACTTATAACAAACCTGGCTTGTGAGATCACTACATAACCTTATGTCTTACATAACGTTATTTTTCTTGTAATGTTAGGGATTTCAATATCAGCTTGGCGATTTCCAGTTGAGGGTCGGTAAAGTTACTTCAATAGTTCACTCTGAAAATTTAAGGGGAATTGTCATGGAGGTAATAATTAACCACTTGTTCCAACTTTTTAGGTTTCTTTCATTCATCAATTCGTTTTTATGGATTTATCATTCAAGAGAACAAATCCAAAGTTTATGGATGCTTTAATCTTTATATATTATATATATAGATTCTTGTGACTAAGTATTATAATGGAATGTGTTAATCACCGTGCAGATGGAGTACAAACCCATTTCTACGAGCTAAGTCTAGATAAAGGCTGAGTTCTTTGACATGTGGCTATACGCTCTGTCTAAAAGACGATTACCAGGTCATTTTGACAATATGGAACAAAACTTTGGGGAGTTTGGGCTCTCTGGGCAATACACCATGCAACACACTGCTGTTCAGTATGCCACAATTATGCTTCAGATGATAGCTACTGCTCAATCCGTTAGAAACTAGAAGGATTTCAGATCTTCAAAGCAACAAAAATGGTTATGGTTGTCAATGACTATGATTGAGTTTGTAAAATCAAACCGGGTTAGGCTCTTGTAATTTGTAAACTGATCTTATTATAAGCTGAAAGTTTGAAATTGTTTTACGAAGCAGTTCAGATTGTTGATCCTAAAAGCGACCAACCATTGATGTTATGGTTGTCAATGACTATGATTGATTGCCAGTGACGGGACTAGGGAGCAATGCGTGTATGACTTTCTTATATCCTAAATTTGAAACCCGTAAGCCTCAAGTCATCTTTATTTGCCAGAAATGTATGTATGATCTTTGAACATTGATCAGGGGATTCCTTTAGTTATGTTTTGCAAATGGTCAGACAATTTGTTGGTCCTCAACCACGTACATCAACAATTGATGTAACATTAGAACCGATGATTATCTGCATATATAGTAGTACAAAGAAACATGATTTTATTTCACTAAATAAAGCTGTAAGTAGGCTGTTTCCATTCATAGCTGTGACCCATGGGTGCATTCATTTTCTACCATTTTTATCTTCCCCTTGTATAGTAAACATTAAACAATGCAATAGGTTACAAGTACACTATTTTGATAAAGCCAAAAAGATAATAACTCTTCATAATATGACCTACTAGAATGATACAGTATAACAGTCTCATGTAAGTAAACATAAATTCATTCATAACGAAGACAGCCATTGTTATTAACTACAATATACCAGGATTTCCTATGTGTTGCATACATAATTGTTGAGGAACCTGATATCAGGTGATATCCTTTCACCAAATGATCATTTAGTTATATGACTCCGTGAAATCTAAGTTAAAGATAGTCGATAAACATAGTACTAAAAATATATACATTAGTTTTATAGACAGTTTAACTTTCGCTTCCAAGTAGCACTTGTTTGCAGGGTTGTGATCATTTGAAAACTAAAATTTTCGTGAAAACAAAAAAACTGGCCAAAACACACTGTGATATAAAATTAAACGCAATGTGTTTTTAGATTACACAATAAAAACACAATGTGTTTTTAATTAAAATTAAACGCAATGTGTTTTTAATTTTTTTTTAGAAACCACATTGTGTTAAGTTCATATCACAGTGTGTTTGAACAATTTTCTGATTTTTACGCGATATCAAAAACACACTGTGATTTAAAACTTAACACAATGTGTTTTTAGATTACACAATAAAAACACAATGTGTTTTTAGAAAACACAATTAAAACACATTGTGTTAGATTCAGATCACAGTATGTTTTGGCCAGTTTTCTAGTTTTCACGGAAATTTTAGTTTTCAAATGAACATTTGAACGTGTTTGCTATCGAAAAATTCAAAGACTTTTCAAAGCAAATTTCCGTTTTCTTTGTAGCCGGTCAACTCATTAGATCATTCCACCAATAACAACTTACAATAATGATACGTAGGCAATATAACATAACCACCAATAAATAACACATTACCTCACCTGGACACACCATTCTACACTCCATTGTGTGTCCTCCTTTCTACACTCTACTCACTGACTTGACAACCACAGTTGAGTATATAACAAACATATCTCTCTCTCTCTTTCACACACACATAGAGTGAGAGAAAATGGAAAGGTTTTGGGAAAAAGCAAAATCAATAGCAGAAGAGGCAACAAAAAGATCTCAATCCCTAACCTTAACAAACTTAAAAATCGCCGATATCGTTACGGAAACCGCCAAGCGATCTAAAGACATTGCTGCCGAAGCTTCAAAGAAAGCCGACGAGTTGAAAACTGCTGCTCTGCTTTCACTCTCCTCCAATCAGATTCCTTCTCTGTCCTCCGTTTCTAACTCGGAATCATCCGAAGAAGAAGAGCAGCTGCTTCAAGTGTTTGGGATCACTGAGGATCTCAGAGACTTTGTTAAAGGACTCACGCTATCTACTTTTCAAAGTTTCCCCTTTCCAGGTGACTGTGTTACATCTATAATATACACATATTGTGATTGCATCATCCACTTTATTTTTGTGACTGTGTTCCATTGAACTAATTAAACTTGTTATTCTATTAATTGTTGTGTTTGCATCGAGTAAGATAGATAGATTGGATCGGATCTTCACATTCCCCTAAATTGTTAATGAGGGTTACTCAAATCTCCTTTATATTTACTATATATATATATATATATATATGTGTGTGTGTGTGTGTGTGTGTGTGCGCGCGTGCGCACTTTGGTTCTTTGTTGGTCTACAAAGATTAAGTTTTCATCGTATTAGGTTAAAAAGAGCTAATCTTGATAATAATTCAATGAGTGAAAGAAACTGTTTCAATTTCTTCCGGAAATTGTAAAAGACTAGGTCATATGAAAGAAACGTGGATTAGTTTCAAGTGATTTGGTTCTTTGCAATAGTTATATCAGAAATTGGATTTGTTTCTTTCACATGTCAGATTGTAAAGACAAAATGGAATTGAGAGAGATTTGGGAATATTTGTGTAATGAATGATGTACAATTAAGTTACAAGACTAATATGGATACATCTATATATACACTTGAGCTTTCTTATGTAACCGACTTAATCAGCTCTAACAAACATTCTCGCTAACTTCCAAGGCTGAAGGGAGTGGAGCCTTCTCCCAGGTGACCCACACCCAAATTGCCATTGGATCGCCGAGCATACCCCCCCCCCCCCCTCTTAGGCGACCCCGAGCATAAAAATGGCCTGCGTGACCCCATTAGAACGCCACCTGCTCTCTCTGTTTCTTCCTTCTCCACTTTTTTATATTACCAAGCAATGATATTTTTACACGTCCAAAGTTCCCCACCCACACGAGTAGCCCCACTCCCACATTTTGAGTGGGCTTCCTCTTATGTGACATGACGCAAGTCCCCCGCTTGTTAGGAAGCCCCACTCCCCTTAGCCTAACAACCTTTACATTGTATTACTCTTTGAAATGCTTGTGATGCCATATATACCGAGTTGTTACATTATTGATTGTTGCTCCTTTGAATTGGTTATCAAGTTTTGATTTATTCAACTGTTTAAATAAACTTAGTTTTTTACACGGTACACCTGTTTGAAATGGTAATTGCTGCTTAAGACCGTCTCATATGTTGCATCTCACATAGTGACAAACTTCGTTTAGCCCCATAAGGAATTGTACCGACGCCTTCTTTTTCCTCTCTTGAATATTGGTCAAGTAGTCCCTAATTGTAACCAACATGTCATCTGATGTGTTTGTTTTCATCAGTAATTGTACTAAACTAAGTGACACAATCACGTATTAACAGAATGACTTTCATCAATTTGGTCCAACGTATAAAAGTATCGTTATTGTGGACCGCACTTTCAACAATATACTTTCCGAAGACATTATTAAACAACAAAAGATTTGCATCTTCTCCATTGTCTTAGGTTAAAGGAACATGTTTTTTGTGTGACCTACGCGGTTCGAATGGAACAGTGATCACCAACAACATACTACTATAATAGGATGATCTGATTGGTGCATGTAAAAAGGGTTGTTATGATCACAAAATTGATAAGATCTGATTGTGAAATTGGATCATCGATAGATATTTTGAGACAAATGACCAAACATTTGGAATGTAAGAAAAATGTTGAACTGTGTATTAGAATTAATCAAGAAGATATCAAAAAGACAGTCTGATAATTTGATCAATCCATTTGTTTAACTGTTGCGATGATGTATGTTCTGATACCCTCCAAAAAGTTTGTTAACATGTGTGGCTAGCCGTGTATAGCCGTGTATATTCCAACATTTATGATTCAGTTTGATGGATCATTAGATCAATGTGTGTGTAGTGGTCCGATTTGTCTATCTTGAGGGCTAATAAACTACAAGTTTGAAAATGTAGAGAGATATGGCGTGCTTCAAAGTTTTTCACAACTCATCTCTGTTTTGTTAATCTACAAATAGTCAAATATACTGCTTTGAAAACTAACCCTGTTTCTCTTGCACCTTAGATGATTTGGCGTCTGAGGTGTCTACTGTCTCGAATGTAAGGCAAGATCTTTCAGAATGGCAGCAGAAACATGCAAATCTTGTCCTCACATCCGTCAAGGTATCAACACCATTCAAAATGTTGAGAAACACAATCGAATACGTGACTGTTATTATATCTAGCTCAATAGTTTTGCACCTTCATTTCTTCAGTTTCTCAGCTATGCATATTTATAAGTTATATTGATGATGATTTCTTAGGAAGTGTCTAAGTTGAGATACGAATTATGCCCAAGGCACATGAAAGATGGGAGATTTTGGAGGATATATTTTACGCTTGTGAGCACTCATGTATCACCGTATGTGACTACCTTATCATGGAATTTCCACTTTTATATCGGTTTAAATTCTTCTACAATTACCATTGGATTTCTTTCTTGTCCATACATACAGTTATGAAAGGAAATTCATAGAAGAGAGCAAACTAAAACAGATATCACAAACAGATAATGAAAAATCCAATCAAAGTCTAGCTGTTGGACCGGAAGTGACCGGGGCAGAGCTTAAAAGCAAGACCTCTACATCTGAACAGGACTTGGATTCCTATCTTTTGGGAGATCTTGATGACAGTGATGGCCATCCAGGTAAATTTTTAGTAAATTATGTTGCATTACTTTATTATCCGCACTCCATTTGTCTTGATCTTCATTTTGTTAAATTTTAGATGACGATAATAATGATGGTTTTGATGATGACGAGGATGATTTTGACAAGATTGAAAATTCTGTAAGTATAAACTCTTTTCGTGTTACTTCCATCTAAAAAATTTTCTTTATTATATTAAAACATTAGTAAAAACAAGGCTGCAATATCCGGGACAAAGAATATCCGGAGAAATAATAAATCGGGTAGTGGTGATGGTTCACTATATACTTGCAGGAAATAGAAGATGAGAAGTAACTAAAAAGACTAGGGGCACAACAAGGGCAGGAGGGAGATATTAATTTGTAATTTTGTTTATATGTTATGTGGCAATGAGAAGTAGACTGACTGCAAGATGTTTTTTAATCTGTTCTATTATGTTCTTCAATGATGTTAAATACAGATTTCTAAATTCTAATAGAAAAAAAAAACATGATTTCTAGTATAAAATTTCTTACATCATACTTGCAGGAAGTTTATATAGTTTCATTCAACTATCAGGCAACATTAAGTCATCATGCCAAATTATACCCTTGGTTTTATTTATTTTCTAAACGGCAAAGCTTATATATGTACGTAAGGCAACACAAAGTGGAAAATGACATCTATATCCAATATATGTAATCTACTAGTAATAATTTATGCATGCAATAGCGGTAGGTAACAACATTTGTTCCCCCTCTTGTATAGCTCCTTTTAACCCGTATAAGGGTGTATCTGAACTTGTAACCGGCATATATATAGGTGGTTTGCAGTTGAATATATTGTTATCTGCAGCTTCCCGTATTATCATACAGGTTCTTTAAATGTTGGAATCAGATTAAGAAAGGAAAATGAGTTTGATGGAGTAGTAGTAGTTTTATATGATCGTAGGTTGTAGTCTTACATTATGTGAACCATAGAGTTTTGTGAACTGTTCGGCGGGTCCTGTGGGGGTATTTAACTACTTATATAGTAACAAAAAAAAAAAAAGATCAAGGTTTGATTACACTTTCATCCAAAATGTTAAGTATGCATTAAACAAGAAAAAAAATACTTTCTGCTAGGAAACGCAGTTCTAGTAGAAAGAACATTGATTGACGATTTGAGACACACATTTCTCGAAATGACAAAACTAAACAACAGTAATATTAAATGGCATACTTAAATGCTATGGAGCACATAATTCTGTTACAAACAAAACTGAGATCAAATTGCTTGAAAATAGAGAAATAAAACAACATTAAATATTATGCAACCTATTTTCCTCTTTGAATTGCAGCCTCCTAAAATCTTCGAAACATGGTTGTAGTGTAACTTTATCATCTATTTTTTTTCAACCACAACTTAATCATCTTTGTCCGACCCGATCATCAAACACTTCCATAGAACAAGGGTACCTGCAGATATTTTAGAATGTCAACAACCAAGTCGCTATATGTTGTATTAACGTAAATCCAGCTCAAAAGTCTTTCAGTGATCACTTTTAACCAATGTATATTCCTCTAGATTTATAAAAAATGTAGACAGATGAGGTTTTCCTTGCTCGGGTTACTGGGGATGCAAGTGTCTTTATAGTTTATAAAATTTTGATAATCATTCAAATTTGCTATCTGTAAATCCAATATATAATATACCTTACTGGAAGAATTCCCTCCTTAGGCGACCAAAAGTCAATAGAATTGATACCATAAACCAATCATAAACACTTTCAAGAATATTAAAGTAAGCAACCCTCCAAGTTATGGTGAAGTATAAGCTACCAATTATTCCCATGGTTCCAGCAACAAAACCTGAGCCCATGCCAATATAAAACCACAAGTCTGAAGTATCATCATGACCTTTATCGTCTCCAAGCACATCGGTTGCATCATTTTCTTTGCAACTCCTTGATACTGGTGGCCCACATAGCCCGTTGTTTCCTTCGTATATAGATGGATCGTCTAGAGTCTGGATCTGATTCCCATCCGGGATTGCACCAGATAAGTTGTTGAACGACAGGTTTAGGGCGCTTAGAAAGTTCAAATTTGACAAAGTTGGAGGAATCGAACCACTCAAGCTGTTCAATGACAAATCTAATGATTCTATTTTCTTTAGATTTCCAATCTTTGTCGGAATCTGTCCTTCTAGCAAGTTTCGAGAAAGATTCAAATTCTTCAATCCCACAAGATCCATCAAAACATCTGGAATTTCCCCACTAATGTTGTTGCTTGAGAGGTCTAAGGATGTAAGATATTGTAACGTTGTGGTGTACATCAACTGATTTCCCTTTGTCGAAGCCAAAATATTTTCTTCATAGTTTCCCGTTCCACTGTTGTAGATGTCTTCCTCATCCATGATCATGCCACTTAAATTTTTAAAGCAAAGAGGAATCGTCCCAATTATCTTGTTATGTGCCAAGTTTAAGTGTTGAAGCATGTTTAGTTGACAAAGTTGGGGCGGAATCTTTCCCATAAACTTATTTGATTGCATATTCAAGATTCTAAGATTCAACAGCTTTTCTCCTATCCATATAGGAATACTACCCTCAAATAGATTATTCCCTAAATCCATGGTAACCAACCCTGTTAAACTTTGTAAAGATTCTGGGAGATACCCCACAAATATGTTGTTGGCCAAGTGCAATGACCATAGATCTTTTAGAGAACCCAATGAATTCGGAATAGTACCCGTTAGGGTGTTATTTGTAAGATCTAACACTCGTAAATAATTTAAGTTCCCTAAGCATCCAGGAAGACCCCCAGAAAACTTATTGTGTGATAAATCCAGAACTCCAAGACTAAGAATCTTGCAAAAGTGCACAGGAAAGCTTCCTGTAAAACGGTTTTTTGAAAGATTCACAGATTCTAAACGTGGATTCATTGTTCCATCGGTGTGAGGAACAAGTCCCGAGAGTAAGTTATCAGATAAATCTAACACCTTTAAATTTGCAGGGAATGAAGCAAAAGATCCCTCAAATTTGTTCGTGTTCAAAATAAGGTACCTGGCTTGTAAGTTGCTACTATAGCCATCAAATTGTGGCAGACTTCCACTGATCTGGTTGTATGACAAATCCATGTAACTAATATGGGAGGAGATGTTCTCAAACCACTGCGGTATTGTATCTCTAATACTCGCATTAGAAAGATATAGATACTGCATATTTGTGGATGTTCGAAGCAATTTTGGGAAATCAGATCCAATGTTGCAGGAATCTGCATAAAATTCGTGCAATTGGAAGGGAGGAATCCAACGAGAGGTGAAGTTCAATGATAATGAGTTATAAGACAACCACAAGACGGTTAGATTTTTAAGTTTTGTGAAGTGAGTTTCAGAAAGAACCCCGACCAAAGAGTTGTCAGAGACATCCAGGCTTTTGAGGTTTGAAAGTTGCCCAAGACTCGTGGGGATGTTCCCACTTAATTGATTATTATAAAGATCAAGCTTTTCTAGCCTCAATAGGTGTCCTAAGCTTGCAGGTATGCTACCAGTCAACTGATTACTATTAAGATCTAGTGTTTCTAACCTCGAAAGTAATCCTAAGCTTGCGGGTATACTCCCACTAAGCTGATTGCTATTAACTTTTAGATGTTTTAGAGACGATAGGCCACCAAGTGATGGAGGTATGGGACCTGATAATTCATTTACTGAAAGGAGAAGCTGTTCAAGTTTCTTGAACTCTCCAAACTTATTCGGTATGCTTCCATTGAAGTTGTTCCACTCAAGGTTAAGATACTTTAAACTAGTTAGCATGCAATCTGACAAGTTTCCAATAAAACTTGAAAGCTCTCCAGAAAATTTATTCTGCCACAAGTTAAGAACAGTCAAGTTGCATAGGTTCACATTTCGATGAATCGAACCATGGAACATATTCTGACTAAGATCCACACGAACGAGGCTGCTCAAATTCCAAAACACTTCTGGAATTGAAGTATCAAAGAGATTTTTTGAAAGGTTGATGGAAGTAAGAGAGCTCAACGTTCCAAGAAAATCAGGAATTTGATCATGAAAAGAATTACCATGAAGATTTAGATGCATGAGGCTAGTAAGGTTCGATAACCACACAGGGATGGTGGAATTGATGTAATTGAAAGAGAGATCGAGTGAAATGAGAGACGTTAAGTTGATGAATTTTATGGAAGGGATGCTTATATGACACGAGGCCAAGTTCAAGGTAAACAAAGAGGGTAACATGTTAACCGGATGGAACCAATCAGTATGGTTACCAATGTTTATCCCTGATAAATCCAAGTGTTTTAATGACGATAGTGAAGACACCCACCTCAAATCATCCTTGACCATCAAGTTATAATTAGCAAGATCAAGATATTGTAAACTTGATAGATTTCCGAGATGAGGAGGGACTACACCGCTAAAACCAGAGTGTGAGAGATTAAGATATTTCAAGAGTTTAAATGACCCTAAGAATTCAGGAATATGTCCTGAGAAATTGTTCAAGCTCAGATCTAGGTAAAGCAAATGAGTCAAATTCAGTAATGAATCACTTAACTCACCTCCTAGCGAGTTGCCATTGTAAAAGGTATCGTCTGTGAAAGATGCTGGATGTCGAAGATCAAGTCTCACAACATGACCATTTTGTGCATCACACTCGACTCCCTGCCACTCGCAACATTCTACCCCGGTCCATTTGGACAGACGGTTTAATCTGTCAGTGAGACTTCGTTTGAATATAAGCAAGGATTCTCGCTCTCTTTCAAAACATGTAACGTTTGATGAATTCATCATCATGTTGTTGTTACTACTACCAAATGTTTGCAAGAACATTAAAGTAAACATGACAAGAAAAGTGGTTTCCATTTTGGAGTAAGATATAGAAAATATAAAGCCACAATTAAGCTGCATGGGATGTAGATATTTATATAGCATGTCCTGTAATCTTTTCCTTAAATAATGTAAATAAAAAAATTATAAAATATAAATTTATATTGATAAAAGAAAAATCGTGGAAAGTCCATAATCTAGAATACCACAATAAATTTAACCGTAGATAGACTAGTAAATCGGTCAAAAGTCCTTAGGTTTTATTAATAATAATCCAATTAATTTGATATTGTATCACAAAAGATTTTAACACTAAAAGTTTAAAAACATAAACATTATATGATTTACAACCATTAAAACTCATAATATTATTTTTTCACTTCCGTCAATCTTTTTCTTTTCTTTTTTGGGCAAATAAAATTCGTAAGGTAATAATGTAATATCACATAATTTTAACACAAAATTTGAATTTTAGATCAATAAACGTTAACATGCTGTAAGATTAACAAAATTTTAAAGCAAGCCGGAAAACAGAAAAAAAAAAAAAAAAAAGAAAAGTTGAAAAGTATATTAAGTGATCAAATAATTCCTGCCTTTCAAATAATTACTTGTAAAGAAATCAAATAGAAGTAAATATTAATGATTTGATCAAATAAATGGACGGTGGAAATTGAGGTCTTCGACTACAGTTAGTTTAAGACTTTACTGAAGACTTGGAGTCTAGAATGGCTCATCAAAATTCTATGTAGAGTTATGGACGGGTGGGAGACTTGACTTTATGTCAATTTACTATTGTAGTCAACGTTTAATCTTCCTTACGGCAAGTTTTTGCACGTAACCTTCCATCATCAACTGCAGGGGAGGCTAGAGGAGGGGTAAACCCGATTCCCGGACAGGGCATATTATTGAAGGGGGTATAAAATTTTGATATATAATGTATAATATGTTAGATTAGCAAAAAACAGAAAAAAAAAAAAGAAAAGAAAAGTTGAAAAGTATATTAAGTGATCAAATAATTCCTGCCTTTCAAATAATTACTTGTAAAGAAATCAAATAGAAGTAAATATTAATGATTTGATCAAATAAATGGACGGTGGAAATTGAGGTCTTCGACTACAGTTAGTTTAAGACTTTACTGAAGACTTGGAGTCTAGAATGGCTCATCAAAATTCTATGTAGAGTTATGGACGGGTGGGAGACTTGACTTTATGTCAATTTACTATTGTAGTCAACGTTTAATCTTCCTTACGGCAAGTTTTTGCACGTAACCTTCCATCATCAACTGCAGGGGAGGCTAGAGGAGGGGTAAACCCGATTCCCGGACAGGGCATATTATTGAAGGGGGTATAAAATTTTGATATATAATGTATAATATGTTATGTATGTATAAATAAATATGTATTTGATTTCATTTAACGTGTTAATACTATGATTTTGTTATGTATATAATTCATTGTCACAAAGTTAGTTATTATTTAGAGTTAAATGTACGGATCGTCCCTGTGGTTTACACACAACATCACCTTTCGTCCATGTACTTTACTATTATCAGCCATCGTCATTTACAGGAAGATAAGGGTCAAGGTTAGTCCCTTTAAGATAACGGACGTTTGCTGGATTCCGTCAAGTCCCACACGTGAGGGCATTTGAGTCTTTTCGTATCACTAAAGGACCAAACTTGATATATTTTTTTTTTCTCTTTCTTCCTTCCTTATACTTTTTTCTTCATAAAAAACCATAACCACCCATACTAAACCCATGTATCTATATCAAACAAGATCTATACCTAGTCATTTTCCTAATACTACAATTAACAATAAATCCTACAATACTCATATACATATCAAATTAGATCTGATATATATTGGTATTTTACTATAAAAAAAACCTGAGAGGTTGTTGATAACTTGGTATATGATAGAAAAAAAAGGGGTCAAATTCATTGGCTCAACATATACACGCATATAGTTATACATACATATATGTATATATTACCAGGGTTGCAGAACAAGATCCGGCAGGAGTGAGTGGAGGTTGTTGTTTCCGGCAGGGGTGGGTGACGGTGGGTATTAAACAAAATCTAGTGTAATAAACCAAAGATTCACGTGGTGGAGGTGGCGGCGATGGATCTAGGGTGATGGTGGCCGGAGATTCACACGGTGGTTGTGGGATCTGGCGTGTGAGGTTTTTCAACTGCGGTGATGGTGATTCGGTGAAGGATTTGTTCTGAGGTTTTCCGGCTCACCGGCGGTGGTGGTTGGATTAATTAATTGTATGTACAGTATTTTAATTCTAGGATTTTTATGAATTTCGTTTATAAGTGTTTATGTGGAAAACTGGAACAAATGTTTGGAACGAGCTATGATGAAATCTCCATTTGTGGGGAATCATTCATGCTTCATCAAGTAAGTGAACTCATTTCTGAATGTATCTATAAATCTCAATAATAATTAAGTTTTGTGTTGTTTCACACGAATGATGATGATGATGATGATGTATAAATTTATTATTGTTATTATAGTTTAGCTGGGAATTAGGAAACTTAGATATAATGGAAATGTATAAATGTATTTGTTTTGTTTTTTTTAAGGGGCTTTTCTAATATGTAATAGTATATTCTTATGGGAACTAACACTCTACAATAACTCATTTAATCTTTTAATTTCTACCAAAATTACCCTTTAATTATTCCCTCTAATTTTTCCCTCTACCGTATTTTCCAAAGGCCATTTAAATTCTCTATTTATGACAAATAAATTGTTGCCATACCAATGTATCGTTTAGCTTATTTTTCCCATTCCTATTCCCTAATGTACAGTACAAACCAAAAGGTGCAGCTTTTCTTTTTGACCCCAAACGGTGAAGCTTACTTATAGTATTAAAGTGAGGCATTAAAAAACAAAAGAAACAATACTTTCATTTTAGAGTTAAGTACTTTTTTCGTACCTGTGGTTTCTCGTTTGTTCACTTTTCGTCCTCGCCGTTATCTTTTGGCTAAAATCATCCCTGTGGTTGTCTTTTCGTCCTTGCCGTTATAACTTTCCGTTTGGCCCTATCACGTGCCATTCACGTGAGGGCAATTTTGGAATTCCCTTTAAACATTTTACTTATATATCCCTAAAAAACGAATTGATCTCATTTTCCAGACAAATTAAAAATCGATTATCCCAAAATACTTCCATCTCTTCTTTCTCTCCCATTCATCAAATCATAATCACATATGGTTGTTCACTGTGCGTGTGGGAGGGCTTCAATCATTCGAACATCATGGACTACAAGGAACCCAGGTCGTCGATTTTATTGTTGTCCACGTATTGTAAGTAATCAAAAACCCTAATTTTTAGCATTTTGATTTTGTTATTTTCTTGGAAATCAAATGTTTATTTTAACAGGGATCTAATAATTGTGGCTTTATTGGGTGGGTTGATCCACCAATGTGTACAAGATCTATGGACATTATACCTGGATTGCTAAGAGCTAAGAACACTATGGAGGAAAATTTGAAGGAAAAAAATGGCCAAGTAAAGAAGTTGAAGAAGTGTTTGATTCTTAGCTGGGTATTTTTCATATGTTTTTGGTTGTGTACAAGTTAATTCGGTTGGTTTAGGTAGATAGAAGTTGAAGAAGTGTTTGATTCTTAGCTGGGTATTTTTCATATGTTTTTGGTTGTGTACAAGTTAATTCGGTTGGTTTAGGTAGATGGATTATATTTTGGTTCATTGTTCTTGGTTCACAAGTTAATCCCGGAACAATATTTGTATTGTAATATGCAAGATGAATGGAATATAAGTTATGGTTCAGTGTTCTTGTTTTTCCTGTTAGTGTTTGATTCTTAGCTGGGTATTTTTCATATGTTTTTGGTTGTGTACAAGTTAATTCGGTTGGTTTAGGTAGATAGAAGTTGAAGAAGTGTTTGATTCTTAGCTGGGTATTTTTCATATTTACATGCCAAAATGCAGTAAATTATGTCTAATATTTACATGAAGCAACAGTGAACAAAGTGCAATACAACCATTCAAATTACATACCAATTTAAATTACATACCAAAGTGCCAAAATACATACCAAAGTGCAATGCAACCATTGAAATTACATACCAAAGTGCCAAAATACAAGGTTACAATTTAGAAGATACCAAAGTGCCAAAAGCATAATAGAAAGTGCATTGTCTGAAACATAGAACATTACAAAGCTGATTAAAAGATAAGCTAATTGTCTGAAACATAGAACATTACAACCAAATTGAAACAAGTTTACAAGTTTCCCACTGGTTCTTGCATACCTATTGGTTCTTGCATAACTTCTGGTTCTTGCATACCTTCTGGTTCTTGCATGCCTTCTGGTTCTAAGTTAAACTGAAAGTCATTCATGTTAACCTCAACATCATTAACTGGTTCCTTCTCAAGTGGTATACTGTCCTCATCATCCCCAACATCCCTCTCTTTATCTGGTTCAAAGTCAACATCCTCACTATCATCTCCCCCTGACCTACTTTGACTCTCTTATTCACCATCTGTTTCATTATCCTTCTCTTCTTCACCATCTGTTTCACTATCCTCAGTCACTTCTACAGCCTCTGTTTCTTCTAAACTATCCACATTCTCCCTAATTGGTTCATTCTCAAGCTCAGTCTCAAGCTCAGGAGTTTTCTCCCTAATTTGGTCAATAGATAACCCAGAACCATGTTCCACAAAAACCTCAATTTGTTTATACTTAGGAGCATATTTTTTCATTGTTTCAATATGCATGTCACATACTAATGCCCTAAGCCCATCATCTAAATTGCTTTCAGGTACTAAGTAATGAAAATAACATAACCCATGTTTATAACCAATCTCCCTCATAATTTCATTCATGTCATTCAAACAAAAAGATTCTACATCAATAAAATCAAAAGAATCAACCTTTCCATCTACATATTGTCTTTTAGGGTTTGTGATGAACTTACCACCATGATGAACGTTTAAGCTTAGCAACCCTTCGTAATCATCTGTAAACAACATAAAAAAATGATAATTATTAAATTAAATTAAAAAATTAAAATAGAAAAATAAAAAAAACCCTAAAAATATACTAACCGAATATAAACGACATACCGATGACATCCATGGTTCTCCTCAACCATTTTGCAGGTGTTTTGTTGGTGGTGAAGTAATGTGATGGGATTTGACTATTTTTATTGTTCTTGTTCTTCATCGTAAAAACCACAGGGATGATTTGACTATTTTTTTTGTTTTTGTTCTTCATCGTAAAAACCACAGGGATGATTATACTGAAATTGAAAGAAAATGGGGGTGGGTGGGGTTTTATATGTCGTTGCACGTGATTTGCACGAGTACAGGCAGGTGCCAAAAGACATAACTACCCCTCACGTGACTTGCACGTGGGGGGTTAACGGAGGCAAGGACGAAAAGACAACCACATGGATGATTTTAGCCAAAAGATAACGGCGAGGACGAAAAGTGAACAAACGAGAAACCACAGGGACGAAAAAAGTACTTAACTCTTCATTTTAATATGCTGATATATGTTACAATTCAACATTTATAATGAAGGATGGGGTTGCAATCTACATGGTTATCAATTCTGCCTTTTTTGGCAGCTTGTTGAGCATTATTAGCGTCATTGGAAGTATGTCGCTCTGGACATTTGCTGAAGTTGTGATTAGAAGATTTACACAATCTGCAACGCTTTACTTGCCTCGCTAATTCTTTACCTCCTTTCAACCGCTTTTGCTTAGGTCGTCCCTTTGTTTTTGACATAATCGGGCATTGAACCAACTCAATTGCAGTAGTTGTAGGATCACCATTATTTGCACAAGATGATGAAACATCAAAGGTTCCTTCTTTGTTTAACGGGGAGACTTCATTAAAATCAACTTCCTCTCGACTCCATCGTGATAACCAATAACTAGAGGGAATTTCAAAGCAACCCATATGGAGAAGAACACTCAAGACATGTGAAGGTGGCAGCAAGTGTTTGTTTTAATTGAATCCTTATGCTAATGGTAAAAGTTAGTGGCAGCAGATTATTATTAGGTGTATATTAGCCTATTAGGAATGTGAAAACAAGATGGGCAATTTAACAAACTTAAAGATGAATACAGTTAATATAGTAAAAAAAGTGGCGGCAAATTAGATAGTCAAATAGGAGGGAAAGATTAGAGGGAAAAATTAGGAGGGAGTAATTAAAGGGTAATTTTGCCAGAAATTAAAAGTCTAAATGAGTTATTGTAGAGTGTTAGTTCCCATAAGAATATACTACCTATTTAATGTATATTACATGTGCCCTAAGGGCACATATTAGAAAAGCCCTTTTTTAAGATATAGATAAGATATGATGATGATTTTGTTTTGGATGGAGATCCCCTAAAGTTGGTGCAACTTTACTAGTAAAGTTTGAGATGATCATGACCTTTAAATTAAAATCAAGAGCCAAGATTCAAAGATGATTTTTGAATCTTAACCTTTCATTTTAATTCAAAGGTCAAGATCATCCCAACTTTACTAGTAAAGTTAATAACTTTAGAGAATCTCCATCCTTTTGTTTTTTGGTGTAGAAGGAAAAAAAGGGAAGAAGAAAGAGAAAAAAAAATAAATATCAAGTTTGGTCCTTTAGTGATACGAAAAGACTCAAATGCCCTCACGTGAAGGTCACGTGTGGGTCTTGACGGAATCCAACAAACGTCCGTTATCTTAAAAGACTAACCTTGACCCTTATCTTCCTGTAAAGGACGACGGCTGATTATAGTAAAGTACATGGACGAAAGGTGATGTTGTGTGTAAACCACAGGGACGATCCGTACATTTAACTCTATTATTTATATAAAAAAAATTGTTTATATTTTTGAATTTGCTCAAAGTTATGGGGCATTTTTCTCGATCGATCAGACTGGGCATTACAATTCTCAGGGCCGCCACTGATCAACTGTAGTACGTTTAGTTTAACTTATGAAAGGTTGGTTGCCTACGACAAATGTAAACCATTTCTTACTTCCAAACAAAGTTTTAACGTTAAAAAAGAAAATCCCAAATCTACTTGAAGACTTTTTGGTGGAGTTTTTCATTGTCGGCCTGAAACTCATGTTGTACAGCCAAGTGGAAAAACACCGAAGCACCTAAATTCTCGTAAAGAAAGAAAAATTTCTAGCTATTCGTGGATGGGTTCGGAAGAATTGAATTTGGTTTTTATTTTCTAGCGTAGCCCCAATGTACCGAAGCCCTACTTGGTTACAAACAATATAAAAAATTAACCTCAACTGAAAACCTTGTATAAAAAAATAATAAATCTAAAATGCTTTACTAAATGATCACTTTTTTTTTCTTTTAATAAGTGCTCCTCGATGGACTAGGTTTGCGCATAAAAAGGTTCTGCGCAAACTCAGACCGGTGCATACACTGGTTAATTGGTCCTGCCGTCCTGGTTGTAAGTTAGTAATGAGAGTCTCGAATAAGACTTGGTCAAGTTTGTTGATCTATGATGACTCTGACTGACTTAAATACTAAGAGTACTGTTGGTTGGCCCATTGACTGACTTAAAGTTCGAACACGTCGAGTCTGCTTGACTAAATATGTTATACCTAGTGTGTTAAGTGCCTATTGGCTTCTTTATATCAGTTACGAGTTAGTTATATGAGGGCTCAAGAATCAACGGAAGTTTCACACCCACAAGGTTCTTACCAACATAGACGTAATCAACATAGACTTGAATAGTTATTGGTTAGTATCTATAGTTTAATCAAACGATGTTCTATTGGACGTGAATGGAATCGGCGAAAAAACAAAACAAAACAAGTGCCGGGACCATAAAGTGGAGCTAAACACTTTGTTCTTGAATTTAGTTTAGGTAAAACACAATTACATCATATTGAACACCAAAAGTATAGAGCAATACAGAAATTACTGTTGCCTACTTCAACTATTTGACCCTTTTTTTTTTACTGACAGTCATCGCATAGCTCAATTTGTAATGGGAGGATGCATCTTTGATCTTTGCATTAAAGACAAACGAGTTTGATCGAGTAATAGTTGATGCAAAACTGATTCTTCACAAACAGGCTAGTTGACCACCTTATGTTTTCTTGATCATATTAAATAATACTGACACTACTAAAAAACTTCTTGTAACAAAACTATATATATTCGTTGATAAGAGGTAGGGCCTGTCGATATAACTTTTATATTGAACTAACTAAGGATATATTTCTACTTTTTTTAATTATTATTATATATAGTGTCCGCGCGTTGCGGCGGTGAGATGGTAGGGGTGATAGGTCATGTCATAGAGTATGATAGCCAAATGCCTTAGCCGTACGGGCTCCGCACTCGGATTTAAAAATTCGTCGAAAGTATATCGAATGACATCTCTAATGAAAGAGCATGAAATTTTAAGAACACCCATACAATTTTTATAATTTATCGATATACGGTTTTTGAGATAAAAGATTTTGAATGAATTAAAGGAATAAAATGATTTATGGATGAGAGAGAAAAAAAATGAGTGGTTGAGATTTGAGGAGAGAAAAAAAAATGAGTGGTTGATATTTAAAGTTATTATAGGTATATTAGGTAGAGATGTTTAAATTAGTGAATAAAGAATAGGGGTATTTTGGGTAGTTCAAATCATCTTTTCTTAAAAAAAAGGGCAAAATGCTTTATAAGATAGTATTAGATATATATATATAGGTTTTTTAGGATGAGGATTCCCTCAAGTTTCTCAACTTGACTAGTCAAGTTGGAGGAAATCTTGACCATTGAATTAGAATCAATGGTTAAGATTTAAAATTGTATTTTAAATCTTGACCATTGATTTTAATTCAATGGTCAAGATGCTTCTAACTTGACCCCTCAAGTTAGAAGCAACTTGAGAGGATCTCCATCCAGTTTTTTACTAGTTAAATTGATTTTTTAAAGCTTTTAATATTGATATTGACAAAACTTATAATAAACATCATTTATATACCAAAAAAAAATGTAAAAATAATTGAACATTTTATAAAAATCTAATAATCGAATTTGTGTTGATAGTCGGATCCATGAACAAAAACTTGTATCGATGAATGAACATTGAAAATATTAGATTAACTACAAATTGAAAAATTAATAAAAATAAAAAATCCAGCTAAACCTTCATAAGAAAAACAATAAGTAGAAGCAATCACTTCCACAACGAACAAAACATCAAATTCTAGTTTGCTCTACCTTTACTGATACAATCTGTAGACCCAAATCTACAATTAGTATAACTTTTTAAATATAATTATTACTTAAGTTGAAATTTGGATATTAAAAAAAAAAAAGAGAGAGAGAGAGAAAGAAACCACTAATTATGTGTTTGCTCATTCCAGGACCCTTTTGAGTCGTATATACTATAAAACAATAAAATTTGAATGAATAATTAACTAACAATAAATATAATCAGAAAAGACATATATTCTATTTTACAAGAACGGATTGAATTTTACAACGAATGATCTAGACTATGTTGTTTAACCGGGTCTGCGCTAGAGAGTCTTCACCCTGGTAGGATGAAAAATCCCCTAATATATCAATATAAGAAGATTTAATTGAATAATGAACAACAATAAAATATAATTAGGAATGACATCCATATATCTTTGCATACCGGATGACATGTACACCAGCAATTTGTAACATATACCGTAGAACTTTGATCAGAGTATATTGAAAAAATCAATTTGAATATCAATCAATAAAAATAACAATTAGCTATTTTGATCAGAGGTATTATTTTTTTATCATATTTGAGTTTAATTAATGAAATACATATAGTTTCTTTTTTTATATATATCTTGTACGGGATTTATTGGAATTGGAATATATTATATTTATTTATGGGATTTGAAATATTTTTCTTTGGATATATAAATAGGATAAATATTGTCAAAAAAAAAAATGAACATGACACATAGGAGAAAATCCTACGTGACAATATATAAACATAGCTTAAGGTTTGAGGAAGGCTTTAGAAAGCTCGGTTAACTACTGTTTAAATGTATATATAGATATATATTGCCGGTAGAGCTGAAATAAAAAATAAAACGAACTTCTAATCCTAACCATCTAAAATGAAATGAACTTTTGATCTCAACCATCCAAAATAAAAGTCAACTTTTTCTAAAACAGGAGCATGGACTTTACATACAACATTTATTGATATATATCCCAACACTTTCTATAAAACTAAAAGAAAAATATGGTATTACACATTAAAAAAAAAACACGACACTACTTCTACAAATAAATACATAATAATACAAAATAAAGCACTTTTTATACAAAGCAACCATATCATTACCCACTAATTGCTCCAACACTTTTTATACAAGAAAAAAAACACGGCATTACAAAATTAATTGCCTATCCTTATATATTTTTAGGAGATTTTGCAAATGTCATTATAAAAAATAAAAAACAAACATGTCTTCGTTAACATTTTCTCATTTCAATACATCACCATTTACAAACAAAACAACATGAAGAGGGTATTATATTTTTACATTCATGTTTCACCATATTCTCTAAAAATGGTTTTGATTTATTTTATATAACATCGACTTTTATTAATTCGAGTATATATTAGTTGGCATATTTATTGTTGATTTATTGGTTGGAATATAGATAACTATATAGATTAAATAAAAATATGTAAAAATCTGCGCAGAGAGAAATTTATATCGTATAAACTAATTAAAATAAATTTAAATAAATAAAAGATTTCTCAATAAAGATTTAAACAATTGCATATAGCTATGAATCATTTATTAATATTAATATTTGTAATTGATGATAATTTATTAAAATAACTTGCCATATATAGAAAATTTAAAGAATTTGATAGATCTGGCCGTGATAATATATAGTTCTTTTCTTTTTTGGATATATATACAAATAAGATAATTTTTGTTAAAAAATTATTAATATGTCACATAGGATAAAAGCTTTTGAGTTTTGATAATGTTATCTAGCTTTGAGTTGGGAATGGCGATAAATAAGGTCAGGTAACTATTATTTATATATTTATACTAGTCCTAATACTCGTACGATGTACGGTAGTTATATAGATTATATCATAAAGAAATTCGAATATGCCCCTCATACATGATTTGTGAGTATGAAATAAAGTGTGGTTAATGTAAACCGATGATCGAAGCTAAGTTATAATAAACAGTAATGATAAATTTAATATATGTTTAGTTAAAGTTTTGCATTTACCTTAAATTTTAAAATCACATCAAAATCGGAACTTGTAAGCATAGAGGATGACGACAAATAGTCTTATGATTTCGGATCGTAAACTCAATGTTTTGAAGTCTTCATGTTATTAACTTATTATAGGTGATATAAGTAATAGAAGTTGAAGAATTGAGGGGAAAAAAGGACAATTTTATTAATGAGAAAACGATCAATAAAATAAGGTTATAATGTGTTTTGTATCTATAAGTTAAGAGTTAGAAATTCTATGTCTAATAAGGAAATTGAATTTATATACAATTAAAAAAGCTAATTTAATAAAATAAAAAAATTAAAAGGACACGTGTCGATCAAGGATTACGCCACGTGTCGTTTCAAGAACATCTCAATCCTGATTTAGTTTATTGGTAGATATATTGGGTGTTAACAGGGTTGGGTTCGAGTTAACGGGTTGAAAATACCCAACCCCAACCCGACCTTACATCAAAATCGGGTTAACAACCTCAATCCAACTTGGCCAACTCCTCAACCAGAAACCCAAGTCACCAACCCGAGAAAAATCGGGTTGACGGGTTAATAGGGTTGGTGCGTTGATTTCAGGTCATATGTGTTGGTGGGTTTACGGATTGATTTCAATTCAAATAGGTCGAGGGTTATCGGCCGAAGTGGGTCGGTTAATCTATTAAAAAATTATATAAAATGATATATTTCAGGTTGATGGGTAGACCTATTTAACCAAACTTGACCCAAATAAATCAAGTTGGCGGGTTGACGGCTTAATGGGTAGAGATTTCACAATTCTAACAAAAATTTTACTTTCAGATCGAATTTTGGGTTGAGTCAAGTATTAATAGCCTGAATATATATATCAAACCCGAAGTGTTAAGAGTTATATTAACATTATTCTTGATTTCATACTAAACTTCATCTTGATGTACTATAAGATGTATATTTCTCGCAATGTTTTATTTGCTGAAGGTGAACAAGATCACAGATACCACTGATGTGTAGTCCTTGTTATTCATTATTTCAGAGATCATGAAACTATCAACTGAAACAGGAACGATAACTTTATCACAATAGGATGCTATTTTTACCGTGTTTCTTGAGTCATATAGGAATTGGAATCATTAGAAAATAAACCAAAAAATGCACCAGAGATCTTACTATCACTCTCAGAATGCAAATGCATAGCAAAACACCTATTGTCAAACAATCCATTAATGAACTTTTGGTAAAGAAAGTCGATTTTATCTTGAAAAACTTGGAGAGGTCGCCAGATAACATCAAGATCATGGCAGAAAATGGATATTGGCAGCCTCTATTGCATCACTTCCTTGAAGGTATAAACTTTGAAAGACAAAACTTTAATCTGTAATACAATTTGTAAAAATGATCTCAAAATATATAAAATCAAACAGGTAATGTAGAGATGAAGATGAAGATGGAGATGGCGGGTAACATTGGAGGAATTTTTCTGAGAAATGATCATGAGATTAAAAACTATGTTGCAGAGATGGCTTCACCTGCTTTGCTTCAAAATTCAAATGGTGTTTTATGAAACTCTGGCAAGAAATGTTGCCTTTACAGCATTGTTAAAAGAGCTTCCAGAAACAACACCGACTGAAAAACAAGCAGATTCTGTCAGTTTTATGGCCAAACTTCCCCATGAAAATATTTCACTAAATTTAGGTCTATATCATAGTCCCCAAATTTTGCATAAAAATCGATCAAATTCAGAATTCTGGTATGAGAATGAGCAAGCATGGAAGTGCTTATCTGGAAGGACTTGTCAGTATTCTTGTTCGGTTCACTGCAACACTCTACGAAGACCACTTTCTGATTCTAGCAAAGAACTTCAGTTTCACAAATGTGTTCACAGAACTGCTTATGAACACATTTAATGCGAAACTCAGAAGTTCTCAGCAAAAGGGTTAGAGAATTTGTCATTAAAAACAGTTACTTTATCCAAGCCCGCACCAATAAAAAAAACTCGGGTTCAGAAAGTTCTTATATTTGCTCAAGTGTGCCTCATTTAATTCAAAATCTTAAAGTCATGCCACTGTGCCAACTTTCATAAAGGAGCATGCTTTTCTCACGAGACCTTTTGTTTGCTTGAAGCAAAAGCAGTTAAAAAGCTGTTTACTTGATTTGACCATAAGAATATTGAAGTGGTGGAGGCTGCATTATCGGCCATATGCATGTTGTCAGATGAAAGAGTTGAATTGGACACAAGTGTGAGTATTTTGATCCAAGAAAAGGCATACAACAAGTTCTAAATGTGGTGAAAGAGCATAAAAATGAATCTTTGAGGCGAAAAACATTCTGGATATTAGATAAGTTGCTAACGAAAGGTGATGATAATCCGATCTCAAGTTGCTAATGAAAAGTGATGATAATCCGATCTCAGAAATATCACAAGACAGATTCTTGCGCGACATTAAGCAATGTTTTGCATTACAGTAATAGTGACATCAGGTTGATGGTTGAGAAAATCTTGGGGCACTTATATCCTAACTTTGAGTAATACTAGCTAGTTTATTATGCAGACATACTTTGTAGATAGGACATAGCAGCATATAAGCTGTAAGTTTAAGAACCATATAAACTATTAAATTATCTGTATGGATACACATTTCTAATTTCTGCAAGTAAATATACAATATTGTTGGCTGGCGCAAAATAGCTTGTGAATACCTGCTACTGATCAATTTCTTAAACCAACAAAATCATTCATTGGATTCCAAGAAGTAACAAGCAAAAGAGTGCAGAGATTGTCAGTATCCTACCTTCTAGTGCAGAGGCCATCCAAACACAGATATGTATTAAAACTTATAATCTTTTCTCTATTTGGCTGGTAGCATACCCAAGAGGCATTGGGAGTTTTGGCCTGTCTCAGCACATACTATGAGAATTTAGTTCTGATGGCCACCATTAAGAAATACAACATAACCTAATCTATTTAATCATGGTCCTTAGGCTTGTTCACGACTTGTTTATCTATCTGATACATATCACAGCTCAACCCCAACCCTAGACTACGAAAAGAAACAATATAGCCAATAAAATTTATTCTCATGTAATACAGTATAACTACGTTTAAAAAGGAATATCATGATCCAGTAAAAGCAATCAATACATAAGACACATACCAAATTACTCGTCGACCTCATCTCTGATTTTCTTCTGGAGCTCCTGCTTATAATCTTCAAAAGAACCATCATATGCCAGCACCACTCCATCATCCACCTCCCATATTTCACTTTTCTCTTCATCAGCACAAACACGCGATATTAGCCTAGAATCATGACTCACAAGAACAACACCACCAGTAAATTCATCAAGTGCATCTGCAAGTGCATCAATACTCTGCATATCTAAATGATTTGTGGGTTCATCCAGCAATAAAATGTGTGGTCTGGACATGGAAATTGAAGTGAAAACCACACGGGCTTTTTGTCCTCCAGATAACTTAGCAATCGGGGTCAGGTGATTATGGCTCGGAAGCCCAAATTTACCAAGTTTAGCCCGAACAGCTTCTTGCTTACTGAAACCTTCTTGATCTGGATGAAGACGAAGAAGATACTGAACGGGTGTTTCACCCATAGTCAAAAGGTCAACAAAATGTTGGGAATACCTCCCAATTCTCAACTTTTGACTCCTTCGTACTTCACCCTCTGTTGGATTTAAGTCTCCGGCGAGAAGGTTCAGTAATGTCGATTTTCCAGCTCCATTGGGCCCCACAATAGCAACACGTGTACCCATATCAATCCCGACATCTACTTCAGATAGTTTAAAGTCCTCTCTTTCTGGATAGCTAAAACTAACGTCAACAAGCTGTAACAATGGTGGTGGGGGGGGGGGGGGGGGGGGGGGGGGGGGGGGGGGGGGGGGGGGGGGGGGGGGGGGGGGGGGGGGGGGGGGGGGGGGGGGGGGGGGGGGGGGGGGGGGGGGGGGGGGGGGGGGGGGGGGGGGGGGGGGGGGGGGGGGGGGGGGGGGGGGGGGGGGGGGGGGGGGGGGGGGGGGGGGGGGGGGGGGGGGGGGGGGGGGGGGGGGGGGGGGGGGGGGGGGGGGGGGGGGGGGGGGGGGGGGGGGGGGGGGGGGGGGGGGGGGGGGGGGGGGGGGGGGGGCCGTTCTGTCGTCACCAACTATTTCTTGCTCCACCAAAAGAACATCTATATTTTTAGGCACGGGAATCTTCCTCCAAGCAAGAAGCTTCAACAATGTCGACTTTCCCATCCCATTAGGTCCCACTAACCCGTACCTCTTTCCATGAGAAATCTTCACAGAAGCATTCTTCAACAACTCTTTCCCACGTGCCGAAACCGAAAAATTATCCACCGTAATATCTTTCACATTTGCATCAGCTTCATCTTGACCATCAAGAACCGCAGCCCGACTTCCAATCACAACTGTGAACGCATCATGGTCATCTCTCATCGCCTCTTGTTTAGCCAGCTCAACCGCCTGCGCAACAATCATATCCTTTTTCTCCCGTTTCTTTATCTCCTTATCCGTAATCGATATCTCAAGATTCCTATCACTAGCCCTCTCTTTCCTACTCGGCTTCCTTACCCCTCCCTTTTCAATCTCCTCCTCTTCAGACTCCACATCATCTTCTTCATCATCCGAAGGAGGAAGATCAATGTCTGTATACGCCTGCACCTTAGCAGGCGCTTTCTGTTTAGTATTACGAGCCGTAGAGCTCGATGAAGTTGCTTTCTTCGCCTTATCAGGTTTCTGGTCCATACTTGCAAGCATAGCTGAAACTGATATCTTCTCCTTTTTTCCTTCTTTATTACCTACTTTACTTACACCGTCTTCCGTTTTCTTCTTACCCATCGCTTATTACAATCCTAGATCTAAAAAAAACAATATTTGTATTAGAAATTTTCAACTTATTACTCGTATCTAAAGTTTTAAACTGAATAACAAGTGGCCCTCATAACCAAAATATTAACATACTTAAACCATCAAGATTAAAACTTTAATCTAAAATATTTGACCGAATTATATAACATTAAATACCCAAAAACAAAAAATTATATAAATCATTAATGTGAATTATATAAAGAATTCAAGAAAACTGGATCAGGGTTACATGGTGCAACTTCGAGTTAAAATTGTTACTAAAATCTCATCTCAATCAAATCAAAAACTAAAGTAAAGTAAATAAGTAATACGAGTAATAATCAATGAAAAAAATAAGGAAAGTAAAGCAAAGAACACCTACAAGTTTAAAGCAACCTCCTTTGTTGATTACCACGAGAAAGCAAGCAATTTTCGAACAGAAATCCCTTTCGAATAGAAATCCGTTTCCTTGTTGATTACCACAAGCTCAACGAATCTATATATATGTGTGTGTCAGTGTGTGTACAGAAATCAATCCGTTTCTCGTATGGTGTAAAGCGGCTGGAACGAACGCTGGTACCTAATTCTAGAGAATAACGTAATGAGAGTAATAATGTGATTGTATAAGCCCAAGCCCAAATTGTGGCAACATAACATGTATAAAGCCCAAATTATAAATATGGCGAGTGGCAACATGTATCTATTTTATTTATTTTTTTAATTTATAACGGCGTGTTGTGGTTAGTGCTCGAACCCTAGCAGTGACATCCAAGCGGGCAGTATGCTAGAGGTTGGAACCCGAAGGCACCCCTGGAGACCAAGGGTACGATAACACGGCTCGCACGCGTTTGAAGAGGTAAATGCCCGAGATCATTGGGAATTGAGATTCGATCCCTAGTCTCTAAGCCAACATTCCCTCCCCCAAACTTAAAGGTAAGCTACCAATGTACCCGTGCAATGCGGCGGTTGGATGGTGAATGGTGAATGGTGATGGTGATGGTGAATGGTGATGGTGATGGTGGCGGGATCAAATGGTGGCGGGATCAAAAGTGTTTAATTTAAAGGGGGTAGTAGATATCTTTTATGATATAAGGAACTGATTGTGTAATTTAATGTTAAGGGTTGGTGATGATTTGATTCATTAAGGTATTTTAGTCAGTTCGTGTGTCCTTTTTTCTTAACTTGCAACTGAGGTTTTAATTTTTATATAGTAATATAGATAGTTATTCACAAGGATTTATTTGTTTTTAAAGACATAAAGTATTAATATTCCGATTTCATTTGATTTTTTTATGATAAGGTTGATTAACTTTATATGCAAAGTTGGACAAATCTTTAACTATTTGATTAAAATCAATGTTTAAGATTTTTTTTTTTCATTTTGAAAAAAAAAATAAAAAAAAATATAAGTGTTAAGTCAAAGTTTAAGATTTAAACTTGATCATGTTTAAATTTTGACCTTTGATTTTAATCTAAGTGTTAAGATTGTTCCAAACAAGTTAGATAAATTTAGAGGATCTCTATCTGATTTTATATGACTAGAAATGTACCCATACAATGCATGGAATTCTATAGTTTCTATGTAAAGGCAAAACTAAGGGTGTCAGCATCCAAATCTACCGGCCGCTGATGACCAATGGTGATATAAAAGAAGTCTTTAATTTTAAATTCGACTACTGAATTGAAAAAGTATCATACCGTTCATGTTAGAAAATTAATTAACTTTGATTTTATTGCATATTAATTATTTGACATTTTTTTTTTGGTGTTCTTAGATGTTTTCAAAAATTAAGATACTTGTCATTTGTTTTATAAAGTAGTAGTATAAAATGTTAGGACCAGTTTACTGGTAAACTGACCAGTCTCCAGTTGCACCTGGAGACCCAGTGAAACTGGAGACCCAGAAGATTTGTCCAGAAATATATTGAAGTCCAGTTGCACCGTACAGTCAACGCAACTGAAGACTTCCTCCAGTTGAGAACTGACCAGTTGAAGAATCCTTCCAGTTGAAGTCGAAGACAACAAGTGGAAGATAGAGAATGACAATGGCAGCGAAGCCCAGTTGACATTCTAGTCAGTTACAAACTGGAGACCATCAGTGGAAAGCTCTTACAAAGCTTTACACTGATTACGAGGAATTGACTTTTATGCTTTATGTGCTTTTACCCGGATAATAAGATTCATCTTATTATTTAAGTAATAAAAGGTACATAAAGCTGGTTGAATAAAGTTGCTTTATGCTGCAACTTTACCCTGCATTTTAAGGAATTAAATGTTATTCCTTAAATGCTCTCAACCACTTTTGTACGGCCAAAGTTAACATCCCAATGTTAACTTTTCCTATAAATACAAGTCATTGCACAAGTGAAATCACATAGTGAAAACACTTCACACTTTGCATACCTGCAATATTCTTGGTGAACTTGTGCAATATTCTCTCAATCGTAAAAAGGAACATTTCACAACTTTAAGTGTTTCGATTGTTTAGAGAAATTCCGAGTGTAGATCAATTGTAGTTCATAGGTTGTTAGGATATTTACATTCTTGTATTATCTTGGTTCCGCAACAACCTTGTAATTTATTTAACATTAATAAATAAATTACACTTGAAAATTACATATTGTCTCACCAATTTACTTTACAAGTTATTTGTATTATTGCATTGTTCTTTACTTATTGTCACTTAATAAGTAATCTATCTAGAACTTGGTCTATACTCTCTGTAACTGGTCGTCTCCAGTTCAGAGCATATATTGCAAAGTAACTCCACCATCGACATTGAGGTGTCTTCAGGTAGTGCCATCTATTGAGTTGGGACTTACAAGTGGTATCAGAGCAGAAGGCTAATAAACTTGCCTAGATCTGCTAAGATGAACACTACTGAAGGTGGAGATGGTTCTGGTCAAGGTGAAATCCCTTTGAATACTAATACATCACCTTTTCAAAATGCTAATTCTAACCCTCCTCCTCCTACTGCCCCAAACCACGTCCATGTACATTATTCTAACACTCCTGTTCCAAAATTTGATGGAAACAGTGAGACCTTTGGTACATGGAAGGCCAGAATGCTTTTGCATTTCGGTAGGATAGAGAGGTATATGTTGAAAATCCTTAAGGATGGACCATATATACCCATGTCTCTTGGGGTAAGTCCTCTTCTAGATCCAACTGGAAGAAGAGGTTCAAGAGAAAAGCCCGAAGACCATTGGTTTGATGAGGATCGTAGACTTGTTGATCTGGACACCAGACTCAAGAACATGATCCTTGGGGCTGTTCCTGAAGATCTAATTCCAACACTTGTGTTGTTCCCCAGTGCAAAGTCAATGTGGGATGAATTAGTTATTCAGTTTGAAGGAGGTGATGACACTATTGTCACCAGGAAAGTTGCCTTGAACAAGAAGTATGAATCCTTCTTTGCCTTGCCCAATGAAAGTCTAACTGGTACATACACCAGATTTTCTAGCCTCATTAATCAGCTGAGAGGCTTGGGTGTAGAGAAGGATAAGGATATTCTTCTTGAGAAGTTTTGTGATATTCTTCCTTTCAAATGGGAAAACATGGTTCTTGTCTTAAGACAAGGTAAAACCTTGCACAGCCATACTCTTGCATCGCTCTATGGAGCCTTCAGATTCACTGAAGATAATAATGCTACAAGACTGGTGGCTGAGCAGGATGCCATGAACCATGCCCAGAGTTCCAAGGTTGCTAGTGTACCTGAGCGACCTTGTGCTGCTTTAATGTCTGCAGAGAGTGTCCAGGCACACTCAATGAAGGAGATGTTAAACAGTTTCTTGAACTCTGGCCTGACCACTGAAATCAGTGATGATTGTGAGGAAACTGACGATGATGATCTGGTAGCCATGATTGCTAAAACCTTTAACAGGTTTAAGCATAAATCTAAAAGATTTAATGGCCCAAACAATGCTTCCAGCTCCAGCTCTCTGGATAAAACCAATCTTACTTGCTATAAATGCGGTAAGAAAGGTCATTTTATGAAGGAATGCAGATCTAGTCAGTTGAACAACCAAACTGGTCCCCCTGTCCCTAATTTCAATCGGCCTGATGATAACTACAAAGCTAAATACAAGAAGCTTAAGGCCCAGATTGCCCTCCTGTCCATGGAAAAAGAAAAGGATCAGTGCTTAATGGCACAAACTGAGGGAAAATGGGAGTACTCTGATGACTCATCAGCTGATGAAGAAGAGGAAAGGGACATGTGTTTCATGGCCTTGGAAGATCAACAGCAGCATGTGGCAAAAGAAGATGTCATCACTGGAAGATGGGTGGACATCATCTTGAAAAAGGTATGTGATTATGACCACCAAGTTGACCCCGAACTGAAACTGGACCTGGCTGAATCATTAAGTGGTGATTTAGCTTTTGTGGAAACTGTAAGAGCTGATAGTGAAAGATATCTTGACACTATCTTAATTGAACTGAACAATGTCAAGCCACAACTTAATGATTTACAAAGTGTCCAGTTGGCTCTCAAGGAATCAGTTTTAAAAATTGAGGCTTTGGAACTTGATAATCAAAAATTATTTTTTGATCTTGAAAAAGAACAAAAGATTATCAAGTCATGGGTAAAAGCATCTGGTAAGAACTATGATGCATTTTCTAGAACTATCGATGCCCAGAAGAATGCATGGAAATCTGGAGATCTGGAGATAGCAGCTCTCATACCAGATCTTCATGCATTGCCTCCAGCTCTCAGGGTTGAAACTTCTTATGATCAACCTGAAGCTGTTGAAACTGAACCCTTTGAGACCACCCCCATTGAGGTTAAAACTGGAGCCAAACAGGCTAAAGCTCCAGTCAAAAAGGCCACTGGTAACAAGCCTTTACCTCAAAAGTCTAAGGTGCCCAAGACCCGACAGACTAAAGCTCCAGCTGAACCAAGGTCCAAGGTTCAGCTGCCTGATGAAAATAATATTTTGTTTAATCTGGAAAGTCAACTCCAACTTTTGTCTCGACAGGTTCAGAGTTGTACTGCCCGGATTAAAAATCTGGAAGGAGGTTCATCACCTCCAGTTTTCAAACAAAATATTAAACCCCCTTTAAAACCAAAACAAAAGTATGTTCCATCTGGAACAAAATCTGATAAGAAAAAGGGGAGTAGGTATCAAATACCAATCGTTTTTACTCCTGCACCTGGATCTGGTGAAAAAGGTCCAGATGCAGCCTCCAGTTCAACACCACAACAATCAACTGTGACTTCTGTAGAGAAGTCCAGTGAACCCATCAAGAAAAGATGGGTTCACAAAAATAACTGATGATTTTTGTGGGTGTGCAAGGCGATCGAAAGAAGAATATCTGGTATCTGGACAGCGCTGCTGGCCGGACTATGACCGGATGTAAGCCCCTGCTTGAAGAGTTCACTGTCCAAGATGGACCGACAGTGACGTTTGGTAATGATCAATCTGGAAAGACTGAAAGATATGGTGTGCTCAATAATGGACAAGTCAAATTCAAAAGAGTTGCATTTGTGAATGGTTTGAAATACAACCTGATCAGTGTCAGCCAACTTTGTGATGATGGCTACAGAGTTTTGTTCGATATTGCTCAAAGCACCATATTTAACAAGGATTGGAAAGTGGTGATGGTTGCACCAAGAAAAGGTAATGTGTACATCATGGATATGGAACCAGCTCCAAAAGAGCAATGCTTCTATACCAAAGCTGATGAGGACACCAACTGGCTGTGGCATAAAAGATTATCCCATCTTAATTTCAAAAATATTAACAAGTTGTCTCGCAAACAACTGGTTGATGGGATACCACAGATTTCTTTAATAAAGAAAAGCCATGTCCAGGGTGTGAGATGGGCAAGCAGAAAAGGGCCAGTTTCAAAACTAGGCAAAACTTTAGCATCACTGAACCTCTTCACATGCTACATATGGATCTCTTTGATCCCGTGAATGTTCAAACTAGAGCTGGGAAGAAATACACTCTAGTTGTAGTTGATGAATTCACCAGATACTGTTGGGTGGTATTCATCAGATCCAAAAGTGATGCACCTGCTGAAATCATCTCTCTCATCAAAAGAATTGAGCTCAAGTATACTCGAAAAGTTTGTCAGTTGCGAAGTGATAATGGTACTGAATTTCAAAATAAGGTACTTGAAACATTTTGCAATGACACTGGCATCTCTCAAAACTTCTCATCAGCACACTCTCCAGAGCAGAATAGAGTTGTGGAAAGAAAGAATCGCACACTGATAGAAGCAGCCAGAAGTATGATATCTGAATCAAGTCTTCCCACCAGTTTTTGGTCTGAGGCAGTTGCAACTGCTTGTCACACCCAAAACCGGTCAGTCTACATCAAGAGACATAAGAGACTGCCTATGAAGTACTCAGGAATCGTAAACCAAATATTGGATACTTTCATGTATTTGGTTGTCCAGTTTATATCTTAAACGATTCCAGTCAGCTTGGAAAGTTTGATGCAAAAGCTGATGAAGGGGTATTTTTAGGTATTCAGATATTCGAAAGGCCTTTAGAGTTTATAATTATAGACTCCAAAAGGTTCATGAGACAATTCATGTCACATTCGACGAATCAACTAAAGCAATCAACAAGAGACCAAGTCTTGATATTACTCCAGTCGTTCCAATCAATTTTGGTGAAACTGACCAAGTTCATCAGTCAGTTGTTTCACCAAAAGATGTTTCCAGTTACAACAAATTGGAACCAGTTAAGAAGAAGAACACCACCAGTGACATATCATTCTATCCCTCCATCAATTTCAACTTACCACAAGAATTGGTGATTGGATCTGATGTACGTGCCACTCCAATATCAGCACCAGTTCAAACTCCAACTTCTCTAGTTCTTCAAGAAATGCCTTTGAATGAAGAATTTCATGATGCAAATCGTGACCTCATTGACTCTGATGAGGATGTAGAAGTAGTTTGGACCGATCCTCCTCCAGAAGCTACTGCAACTGAAGAAGATCGCCAGGTGACTTGCACTGATATTGTTTTACACCAGCCTAGTCAATACACTAGATGGACTCGAGCACATCCAATTGAACCGATTGTGGGAGATCCAAATAGTGGGGTTCAGACTAGAAGAGCCACCAGTGAGCAATGCTTAAACGTCACCTTCTTATCACTAATTGAACCAAAGAAGATTGACGAGGCTA
>CM067167.1:31179944-31319944 GCA_034093135.1 Erigeron breviscapus
CAGCACCATTAAATTTGGACTCTGACCTAACTGGCAAACCAGTGAACATAACTGACTATCGTGGTATGGTTGGTTCACTGATGTATTTAACTGCCAGTCGACCAGATATAATGTTTGCAACATGTCTATGTGCCAGGTTTCAGGCTAACCCAAAAGAATCACACTTGCACGCTGTAAAGCGTATCTTTAGATACCTGAAAGGGTGTCCTAATCTTGGTCTTTGGTACCCCAAAGGCTCAGGATTAGATCTAATGAGTTATTCAGATTCAGATCATGCAGGTTGTAAGATAGATAGAAAATCAACAACTGGTGGTTGTCATTTCCTTGGAGGAAAACTGGTAAGTTGGACCAGCAAGAAGAAGACGTCAGTCTCTATGTCCACTGCTGAGGCAGAGTACATTTCTGCGGCCAGTTGATGTGCCGAGATTCTCTGGATCAAGAACCAGTTACTAGATTATGGTCAAAAGTATACAAGGACCCCAATCTTTTGTGACAACACCAGTGCAATTGCTATATCTCACAACCCAGTGATGCACTCCAAAACAAAGCATATTGACATCAGGTATCATGTTAGAAATATAAATGTAGTAGTTGATTTGTATCTTTTGTACTTACAATGTAAATGTCTAAGTATGGAAGGGGGCATATGGTAATATGTGTATAGGTATATAAACCCCCTCCATAATGTAAAATGTAACCTTTTACCCCATTTGAATGCAAACTAACTTTCCAGCCAAACACACTTTCTCTCTCTAACTTCTCTCACTAAAACCACCATTGATACACACACTTACACACACATAAGCTCGAATTCTATTCATTACAATTGGTATCAGAGCTCAATCAGAGTTGCTGAACGATCCACAAGCTTAATTCAAGCTTAATTTGTGCTTAATTTCCAGAATTTGGCTTATTTCTGAAAGGTTCATTTGCCGAGATCACTGTTTGAGTGATTTCTGCAAATTAAGTGTGTTTTTGTTCAAATTTTGTTCACCGATCGATTTATAATCTGTATATCATCCTTCATTATCGATTTTAGAAGCTAATTTCTTCATTTGAACTGTTTTTGCTCGAGCTCGGCAAATCGCATGTTCGAGTGGGTTTGAATTCTGGTTGAAATTAGCATCTAATTTGTTCAAGGATTTGTGCGCATTGTTTTCCTGATCATTTTGATATAAAATACGAGCTTTAATTCGCAAAAATGAAGGAGAAATCGAAGATTTACAGTCTGCTCTGCAAATGAAGGTCTGGCTGAACGAAGAAGACGAACAGTAACCGACTATTTTGTCACGTAGTGATTACTCGTGTTTGCAGAGGTCGTTGGCTTGGTTTGATCTTACTTGTACTATTTGCAGAGCTCACTGCTCGGCAAATACGTATTTCAAGAAATTTGGTTAAGGCTTGATCTTACTTGTTCTATTTGCAGAGGTCTAAGCTCTGCATCTAGTTAAAATAGAAAATTTTTCAATTTTTTTGGAATTTATTTGAAATGGCTTCAAGGGAAGCTTTAGCACTTGGTTCTGAAGGAAGACCTCCTGTCTTGTTTAGAGGTTCTTATCCTCAATGGAAGAAAAGGTTTCTGAACTGGATAGACAGACAGAAGAATGGAAAACTTTTGAGAAAATCATACAAAGATGGTCCTGAAATTCCAAAGAACCCTGTTAATGGAGAAGTTTTACCTGAAGAGAGTTGGAATGCAGAACAGAAAAATAGAGTTGAGGCTGATCAAAGTGCAATTGCCTATCTTTACCAAGCACTTCCTGATGACATTTATTGCAATGTGGATTCCTATGAAACAGGAAAAGACATATGGGATGAAGTGGAGAAGCAGATGGAAGGATCTGATGTATCAAACACCATCAGGTTGTCAACTGTTCTGAACATGTATGAAACATTCAAACAACAAAAAGGTGAACCATTGAATGAGGTATACATCAGATTCTGCAATGTCATCAATGAGCTTAGAAAGAATGATGTGAAGAGAACCAATATGGAACTGAACATCAAATTCATCAAAAATCTGGAAGAGGAATGGCAAGTGTATGGAACCCAACTCAACCAACAATCAGACTTTGGGAAACTTACCATTCACACCTTGTATGAGAAGCTGAAGCTAAATGTTGAGGATGTTCAGAGGATCCAAAAGAAGAAAGAAGAAAGTTCTCATTCTGATCCATTAGCCTTGGTAGCTGAGAAGAAGACTTCAAAAGTGTCAAGACAAAGCTTTGTTGAGTATGACACTGATTCTGATTCAAGTGAAATGAGTGATTGTGATCTTGATGAGAAACAAAAAGAAATGTACAAAGAACTCGCTTATTTCACAAAGGCTTTCAAGAAGAAACCAACAAATAATCAGCTTAGGACTTCATCAGTCTCTTCGTATGCTAAAAATGCAAATGCTTCTAAGTTTGATCAGAAGAAAGATTTTGTTGGTGGTGAGAAGAAGTATGACAATCAGAAGAAGTTTGAGAAGAAGGTCATGGAGAAAAGGAATGAAGACAAGAAGTGCTACAACTGTGGTCTTACTGGACATTTTGCTATCAACTGCACTAAACCTCGACAGAAGAACTCGCTTATTTCACAAAGGCTTTCAAGAAGAAACCAACAAATAATCAGCTTAGGACTTCATCAGTCTCTTCGTATGCTAAAAATGCAAATGCTTCTAAGTTTGATCAGAAGAAAGATTTTGTTGGTGGTGAGAAGAAGTATGAAAATCAGAAGAAGTTTGAGAAGAAGGTAATGGAGAGAAGGAAAGAAGAAAGTTCTCATTCTGATCCATTAGCCTTGGTAGCTGAGAAGAAGACTTCAAAAGTGTCAAGACAAAGCTTTGTTGAGTATGACACTGATTCTGATTCAAGTGAAATGAGTGATTGTGATCTTGATGAGAAACAAAAAGAAATGTACAAAGAACTCGCTTATTTCACAAAGGCTTTCAAGAAGAAACCAACAAATAATCAGCTTAGGACTTCATCAGTCTCTTCGTATGCTAAAAATGCAAATGCTTCTAAGTTTGATCAGAAGAAAGATTTTGTTGGTGGTGAGAAGAAGTATGAAAATCAGAAGAAGTTTGAGAAGAAGATAATGGAGAGAAGGAATGAAGACAAGAAGTGCTACAACTGTGGTCTTACTGGACATTTTGCTATCAACTGCACTAAACCTCGACAGAAGAACTCCGAGTACTATAAGTACAAACTTTTGCTAGCAAGACAAGAGGAAAGTGGAATTGCTCTTCTCGCTGAGGATGACAAGTGGTTACATCTTTCTGATGAGGAGACAGACGAACTTGCAGCAAATGTGTGCTTCATGACGAAGATCAAGAAATCAAAGGAGTTGGATGATGTTGAGGAAAGTTCTTCAGAGGATGATCAGGTACTAACTCTTCCCAAAT
Organism: Erigeron breviscapus; assembly: GCA_034093135.1. NCBI lineage: Eukaryota > Viridiplantae > Streptophyta > Magnoliopsida > Asterales > Asteraceae > Erigeron > Erigeron breviscapus. Next base: position 31,183,333 of record CM067167.1, read on the forward strand.
CAGTGTTAAAACACTATATGGACATGAGTGAAACAGCAAGAAAAGATTGCAGGGAGTTGAGTAAAAAGAATTTAAAATTAAAGAAAGATTTGGAAGACAAAGAAAAAGATTTTCAAAGTAAATTTGATTTGCTTCAAAAGGAATTTGAGAATTTGAAATCTGAAAAAGCAGCAGTCACTTTTACTCCCAACTCTAAACTGCATCTTGAACAACAAGAACTTGAGACCAAAGTTCTTGAACTGAGCAAGACCGTCAGACAACTTCAAATCGAAAAGACCAATGAGATGTTTCGAGCAAATGCATTGGCTGAGGACATTGAGTCTTTAAATGTGAAATTGAAAGAATCTATCCCTGATTTGACGGAATTTGAAAACAAAATTTCTGACCTAAAATATGAGTGTTGTATAAAAGATTCTCTTAAACAAAAACTTGATAAAGAAAATGATGAGCTTAAAGCTGAAATCAAGTCTTATCAAGACAAGTTGTATAAGATTAATCGATCATATCAACAAATATTTTTGAATAGGCCAAGAAATTCGAAAACTGTATTCACTTCAGGGTTAGGTTATGTCAATCCAAATCATTTGCTCGAAGCACAAGAAGAAGTTCCATCATTATATAAGGAATCTTATCTAAGATGTGGGATGACTGACCAGTTTGTAAGACCGACTGATAGTGATTTTGAGGCTGATGATTTTCTAGAGAAGGGTACAAAAGTGTATTTTAACTATGAGTTAATGGATGAAACATATGATTTTTTCAGTCACCCTGCACATAAAACTGAAAAAGAAAATCATGAGGCTATAATTCCTGAAATACTTGAGTGCTTTAAAGAAAAACCTTTAGAAGAAACTATTCCAATTCCAAAAGCTGAAAACTTGAGACCTTATGTTCCACAAAAAGTTTTGGAAAAGGTAATAGAGGATCTGCAAAAGTCTCTTGCTGAAAAGCAATCTTTGATAGACAATCTGAAGACTCAAAATCACTGTACCAATGACCAACCCAAGTTAGATTCCAAAGTTTGTGATCAATCTGGATGTTCTGTGATTTCTATGTGTGAAATTGTAAATGCTTCTGTGCAAACAGAAAAAGAATCACAGATCTTTGATATGTGCAAACTTGATTTTGACCGAAAGTTTTCTGAATCGATTGAAAAAATCAATAAGAAGATTTTATCTATGAAAAAGAAAACAAATGTGTTTGAAAAGAATCATCCAATTCATGTTCAAAATGTGAATGTAGACATCAAGAAAGTTGTTCATGTGTCTGTTCAAACTGATGGTGATTTAGATGATGTTCATGATATTGATGATTATTTCTTCCCGATTGCTTCTGAAACTGAGTCTTTTACCAAGTTTTCTGAGGGAACTCAATCATACTTGAATGAAATTGATGCTTTCAAACAAAAGTTTGAAAAAGAAAGAGAACAGAGGTTGAATGTGCTAAAGGAACTTAATGATCTAAAAGTTGAATTCCAATTTCAGAAAATAGCACTTCAATTTTTTAAAGAGAAAGAAAAAGCATCAATTCCACTCAAGAGAAGTCCTTGTCCGATTAAGATAAGTGAAGCAAGTGTGAAATTGGAAAATGATGAGATGTCAACATTTTTAGAAGGAAATCATGATTTTGCTCCTGAATTTGAAAAACTTTTTGTTCAAAAAGAGGAAAAACATGAATTTTATCCAAAGAAGATTCCAAAGTCACACTCTTCACAACCTTCCTCATTAAATAAGATCCCAAGACCAAAGACCACCCAACAATCAAAGACCAACCCGTTACCCAAGACTAATTCAAAACCAAAACCCAATCAATCACCCAAGAAGGATTCAAGTCATAAATCAAAGAAAACTCCAACAGTTCCAAAGACTTCTAGGCAACCAAAGATGTACAAGGTCAAATCTGAACCTCAGTCACAAAAAGAAGTCAAAACAAGCAGTGGTCCGAAGATTATTAAGAATGAAACTTTCTCATTAGGTAACAAACAACCTCAGCAGGTTAGGTATTCTAGTTTCCCTAGGTATTCTCAGAAGAATCCTAAGTGCACTTTACAGAGGGTTAGAGATACTTTTACTGGCATGACTAAATACAAAGACCAGTATGGTTGGTTGTCACCTAATAACATAAAGAAAGTGAATAAGACCACAGAACCCATCAAGAAGAAACCTGTTAAGAACATAAATGCTAAATTGATTTCTAACTCTAAGAATGTTCGTGTTTCAGGTGACTTGTGCTTGAATAGTAGCAGTAAATGGATTCCAAAAGATAGATTTTTGCATGCTACTAGAAAAGTCAAACTTGATGGAAATACTACCCATGTCAAACAAGTGTGGATTGTCCGTAGATCAAATACATTAGATAATGCTAATACATCTAGGACTAATTCCGCTTGTATCAAAACTTGTGTATAAACAATTACATTTCTGTGCTTGTAATTTCTATTTGTGTTTTGAACAATTATGTGTGTTTGTTTGTTATTTGAATAAAAAGTTTCTTTGTGTGTCATTTTGCTTGATGTTTATTTTTAATGTGTACTTGCATGTTATCCCTCTAACCTGCAAGGACCCAATCTACATGGGTACCTAAATCATATACCTTGTCTTTGCAGGAATTTCTCATTTGTGTATGGTATGTTGACTCGGGATGTTCACGTCATATGACTGGAAACAAGTCCATTCTTTCGAGACATTGTTAAAAATGGTGTCACTATAAAGAGAGTTTCCTATGTTGAAGGATTAGGACACAATCTTTTCAGTGTTGGACAATTTTGTGACAATGATCTTCAAGTATTATTCAGGAGATATGAATGCAAAGTGCAGACTGAAGATGGTGTGGATATTCTTACTGGAACAAGAGACAATAATTTGTTCACTATTGATCTCAACAACATTCCATCTAATTCTTCAGAGATTTGTCTTCTTTCAAAAGCAACTGCACAAAACTCTTGGTTATGGCATCGCCGTCTTTCTCATCTGAATTTTCAAACAATTAATGCTCTCGTGGATAAACAACTTGTTGAAGGACTTCCTGATTACAAGTATGAAAGTGAACATGTTTGTCCAGCTTGTGCAATTGGAAAGATGAAGAAAGCATCACACAAACCGAAGAAGTTTCTAAGTACAGAAGGTCCTTTGCACCTTATTCATATGGATTTGTGTGGCCCAATGAAAGTTCAAAGTATCCATGGCAAGCGATACATTCTTGTGATTGTCGATGATTATTCTCGTTACACTTGGGTATTCTTTCTTCATGCAAAGAGTGACACTCCAAATGCAATTATTGATTTCATAAAGAAGACCCAAGTATATCTTAATTCGTCAGTAAGGATTGTTCGCTCAGACAATGGCACTGAATTCAAGAATTCAACGATTGATTCTTTCTTCAAGTCCATGGTTTATCTCAAGTGACAAATCCATCAACCAATCCTGATGATTATGTTCACGACGACTTTGTTGAACCAATTGCAACTTCGTTTGAACAATTAACAGAACAACATTCTCCTGATTTTATTGATTCTGAAGAATCTGGTGATCCACTTGATCCAATTCCTCACACAACCAAATGGACAAGAGCTCATCCAATTTCTCAAGTCATTGGTAATCCAACAACTGGAGTTCAGACAAGATCCGCATCCGCGAATGAATGTCTGTTTGTAAATTTTCTGAGTATTGTTGAACCAAAGACAGTGAATGAAGCTCTAAGTTGTCCAGATTGGGTGAAAGCAATGCAAGAAGAACTTAATCAGTTCGAACGTCTTGAGGTGTGGAAATTGGTTCCCAATCCTTACAAGAACAAGGAGCCAATTAAGACCAAATGGATCTTCAAGAACAAAAAGGATGAAACTGGAGTTGTTGTACGTAACAAAGCACGATTGGTTGCGAAGGGATACTGCCAACAAGATGGAATTGACTACGATGAGACATTCGCACCAGTTGCACGAATTGAGGCTATTCGGATGTTTCTTGCCTATGCTGCCTACAAGAAATTCACAGTCTACCAAATGGATGTCAAAACTGCCTTCTTGAATGGAATACTCAAAGAAGAAGTGTATGTTGAACAACCAGAAGGTTTTGTGAATTCCAAACATCCAGACTATGTTTACAGGTTAGATAAGGCTTTATATGGTCTGAAACAAGCGCCTCGTGCATGGTATGATGCTCTATCCTCTTATCTTGTGAAATCTGGTTTTAGCAAAGGTTCGATTGACACTACCTTGTTTATAAAACGACAAGGGAGTGACATTATTCTAATCCAGATTTATGTTGACGACATAATTTTCGGGTCAACTAATCCTAAATACTGCAAGAATTTCTCTGCTTTAATGATCAAGAAATTTGAAATGAGCATGATGGGTGAATTAAACTTTTTCCTTGGTCTTCAAGTAAAACAGTTGTCAAATGGTACTTTTATCTGTCAATCTAAGTACATTCTTGACATGTTGAAAAAGTTTGATATGATGGATTGTCAAACAATTGGGACACCCATGGAAGCTCGAACAAAGATTAATGCTGACATAAATGGAAAATCTTTTGATCAAAAGAAATATCGCAGTATGATAGGGTCACTCATGTATTTGACTGCAAGTCGCCCGGATATTATGTTCGCCACATGCATGTGTGCCAGGTACCAGGCCAATCCTAAGGAAAGTCATTTCCAGGCCGTTAAACGGATCTTCCGATACCTGAAAGGCACAGTGAACCTTGGTCTCTGGTATCCAAGGGATACCGGGTTTCAGTTAATTGCATATTCGGATGCTGACCATGCAGGTTGTAAGCTTGATCGAAAGAGCACTTCTGGGAGTGTACAATTTCTAGGGGATAGATTGGTCAGTTGGTCTTCAAAGAAACAGAATTGTGTATCCACATCTACTGCAGAAGCTGAATACGTTGATGCAGCAAGCTGTTGTTCACAAGTTCTTTGGATGAAGACTCAGTTGACTGATTATGGATTCCAATTCAACAGAATTCCCATTTACTGTGACTCAAAGAGTGCTATTGCTATTTCTTGCAATCCTGTACAGCACACAAAGACCAAGCATATAGATGTTCGGTACCATTTTCTTAAAGATCATGTCGAGAAAGGTAACATCGAACTCTATTTTGTCCCAACAGACTACCAACTTGCTGATCTTTTCACCAAACCTTTGGATGAAAACAGGTTTAATTTTCTTAAAACCAAGTTGAGAATGCTAGATTTACAAACTTAAATGCTTTCATGCCGTGAATTCTATATTCATTTTCTGTTTCAAACATTGATGTGTCTTACTTGTTATTACATGCAATGTTTGAGGGGGAGAAAAAGGTAGAATGCATGATTTAAGGGGGAGTTTGTAAATTTATCATGTTGTTTTATGCTTAATTTGAGGGGGAGTGTGCAAATACATGAAAATTTTTATGTAATTTTCTAGTATGTATAATTTTTTTTTTTTATTTTGTTGTTTTGTTTGTTTTTTTTTTTTTTTTTTTTTTTTTTTTTTTTTTTTTTTTTTTTTTTTTTTTTTTTTTTTTTTTTTTTTTTTTTTTTTTTTTTTTTTTTTTTTTTTTTTTTTTTTTTTTTTTTTTTTTTTTTTTTTTTTTTTTTTTTTTTTTTTTTTTTTTTTTTTTTTTTTTTTTTTTTTTTTTTTTTTTTTTTTTTTTTTTTTTTTTTTTTTTTTTTTTTTTTTTTTTTTTTTTTTTTTTTTTTTTTTTTTTTTTTTTTTTTTTTTTTTTTTTTTTTTTTTTTTTTTTTTTTTTTTTTTTTTTTTTTTTTTTTTTTTTTTTTTTTTTTTTTTTTTTTTTTTTTTTTTTTTTTTTTTTTTTTTTTTTTTTTTTTTTTTTTTTTTTTTTTTTTTTTTTTTTTTTTTTTTTTTTTTTTTTTTTTTTTTTTTTTTTTTTTTTTTTTTTTTTTTTTTTTTTTTTTTTTTTTTTTTTTTTTTTTTTTTTTTTTTTTTTTTTTTTTTTTTTTTTTTTTTTTTTTTTTTTTTTTTTTTTTTTTTTTTTTTTTTTTTTTTTTTTTTTTTTTTTTTTTTTTTTTTTTTTTTTTTTTTTTTTTTTTTTTTTTTTTTTTTTTTTTTTTTTTTTTTTTTTTTTTTTTTTTTTTTTTTTTTTTTTTTTTTTTTTTTTTTTTTTTTTTTTTTTTTTTTTTTTTTTTTTTTTTTTTTTTTTTTTTTTTTTTTTTTTTTTTTTTTTTTTTTTTTTTTTTTTTTTTTTTTTTTTTTTTTTTTTTTTTTTTTTTTTTTTTTTTTTTTTTTTTTAAACCAACTGTTTGCAGAGCATTTTGCTCGGCAAACAGTACAAAATTGAATTTTTCCCTTGAAATTTTTCTTAATCAAATTGACAACATGATTGTTGATCAATATAAGGAAATTTCATACATTGAAAAGGAGTTGGACTGAACTGCTCATTTGCAGAGCTTTGAGCTCGGCAAACAGTACAAAATTGAATTTTTCCCTTGAAATTTTTCTTAATCAAATTGACAACATGATTGTTGATCAATATAAGGAAATTTCATACATTGAAAAGGAGTTGGACTGAACTGCTCATTTGCAGAGCTTTGAGCTCGGCAAACAGTACAAATAGAATTTTAAGTTTTTTTTTCTCTTTCTTTTTCTTTCCATTATTTTATTCTATGTTTCTTTTTATTCTTATTTGTGTTTTTTATATATTTATTTTTTGTTTTTTTTTTTTTTTTTTTTTTTTTTTTTTTTTTTTTTTTTTTTTTTTTTTTTTTTTTTTTTTTTTTTTTTTTTTTTTTTTTTTTTTTTTTTTTTTTTTTTTTTTTTTTTTTTTTTTTTTTTTTTTTTTTTTTTTTTTAAACCAACTGTTTGCAGAGCATTTTGCTCGGCAAACAGTACAAAATTGAATTTTTCCCTTGAAATTTTTCTTAATCAAATTGACAACATGATTGTTGATCAATATAAGGAAATTTCATACATTGAAAAGGAGTTGGACTGAACTGCTCATTTGCAGAGCTTTGAGCTCGGCATTTACGTGTTTCAACTCTAATAAACGATGACTTGGTGCCAGATTTGAGTTTTCTCGTGTTTGCCGAGAAGTTTGCTCGGCAAACAATACAAATCAAAATTTTTCCAAAACCAATTTTTTGGTCCTTGTCATTCTATGGGGAAAATTTTCAAAATGTGCTATTTGCAGAGCATTTTGCTCTGCAAACAGTACAAATAGAATTTTAATTTTTTTTTTCTTTTTTTTCTTTCCATTATTTTATTCTATGTTTTTTTTATTCTTTTTTATTTTTTTTTTTTTTTTTTTATATCATTTTTTTTTTTTTTTTTTTTTTTTTTTTTTTTTTTTTTTTTTTTTTTTTTTTTTTTTTTTTTTTTTTTTTTTTTTTTTTTTTTTTTTTTTTTTTTTTTTTTTTTTTTTTTTTTTTTTTTTTTTTTTTTTTTTTTTTTTTTTTTTTTTTTTTTTTTTTTTTTTTTTTTTTTTTTTTTTTTTTTTTTTTTTTTTTTTTTTTTTTTTTTTTTTTTTTTTTTTTTTTTTTTTTTTTTTTTTTTTTTTTTTTTTTTTTTTTTTTTTTTTTTTTTTTTTTTTTTTTTTTTTTTTTTTTTTTTTTTTTTTTTTTTTTTTTTTTTTTTTTTTTTTTTTTTTTTTTTTTTTTTTTTTTTTTTTTTTTTTTTTTTTTTTTTTTTTTTTTTTTTTTTTTTTTTTTTTTTTTTTTTTTTTTTTTTTTTTTTTTTTTTTTTTTTTTTTTTTTTTTTTTTTTTTTTTTTTTTTTTTTTTTTTTTTTTTTTTTTTTTTTTTTTTTTTTTTTTTTTTTTTTTTTTTTTTTTTTTTTTTTTTTTTTTTTTTTTTTTTTTTTTTTTTTTTTTTTTTTTTTTTTTTTTTTTTTTTTTTTTTTTTTTTTTTTTTTTTTTTTTTTTTTTTTTTTTTTTTTTTTTTTTTTTTTTTTTTTTTTTTTTTTTTTTTTTTTTTTTTTTTTTTTTTTTTTTTTTTTTTTTTTTTTTTTTTTTTTTTTTTTTTTTTTTTTTTTTTTTTTTTTTTTTTTTTTTTTTTTTTTTTTTTTTTTTTTTTTTTTTTTTTTTTTTTTTTTTTTTTTTTTTTTTTTTTTTTTTTTTTTTTTTTTTTTTTTTTTTTTTTTTTTTTTTTTTTTTTTTTTTTTTTTTTTTTTTTTTTTTTTTTTTTTTTTTTTTTTTTTTTTTTTTTTTTTTTTTTTTTTTTTTTTTTTTTTTTTTTTTTTTTTTTTTTTTTTTTTTTTTTTTTTTTTTTTTTTTTTTTTTTTTTTTTTTTTTTTTTTTTTTTTTTTTTTTTTTTTTTTTTTTTTTTTTTTTTTTTTTTTTTTTTTTTTTTTTTTTTTTTTTTTTTTTTTTTTTTTTTTTTTTTTTTTTTTTTTTTTTTTTTTTTTTTTTTTTTTTTTTTTTTTTTTTTTTTTTTTTTTTTTTTTTTTTTTTTTTTTTTTTTTTTTTTTTTTTTTTTTTTTTTTTTTTTTTTTTTTTTTTTTTTTTTTTTTTTTTTTTTTTTTTTTTTTTTTTTTTTTTTTTTTTTTTTTTTTTTTTTTTTTTTTTTTTTTTTTTTTTTTTTTTTTTTTTTTTTTTTTTTTTTTTTTTTTTTTTTTTTTTTTTTTTTTTTTTTTTTTTTTTTTTTTTTTTTTTTTTTTTTTTTTTTTTTTTTTTTTTTTTTTTTTTTTTTTTTTTTTTTTTTTTTTTTTTTTTTTTTTTTTTTTTTTTTTTTTTTTTTTTTTTTTTTTTTTTTTTTTTTTTTTTTTTTTTTTTTTTTTTTTTTTTTTTTTTTTTTTTTTTTTTTTTTTTTTTTTTTTTTTTTTTTTTTTTTTTTTTTTTTTTTTTTTTTTTTTTTTTTTTTTTTTTTTTTTTTTTTTTTTTTTTTTTTTTTTTTTTTTTTTTTTTTTTTTTTTTTTCTCTTCAGTCAGAAGATGAAATCTTCAATTGTAAATTCAATTTGGCTGAGTTCAGAACTATCATTGGTTTTCCTGAACTTGAAGAATACGAAGAACTTCCAACAGTTGAAGAAATGTTGGCTGGAGTTCATTCGTTGGGTTATGAAGGAGAGTTGGCAACAATGAGAGATTTTAGAAGAATGAATGTAGCAACTCTCTGGCATACAATGTACAATGTTCTAACAACTTGTTTGATGCCATCACAGAAAGGGATTGATCTCATGACGAAGCATTCCTTATCAATGTACTATGCAGTCACTCACAATGTGCAGTGTGACTTTGCAAAGATAATATGGGATAAAATGATCCAAGTTGTCAAGGGAAAGGATAAACAAGAAAGAAAATATATTCCCTTTATCAGATTCTTCACACTGATTATCGAAGACGTTCTTGATAATACAGAAGATATTCCAAAATTGGAAGACAGCTTCAAGTGTGTCATTGCTATGTATAAATCCAACTTGAGAGGCACAGGAAGTGAAACTGCAAGACCTTTTCCGATTCCACCATTCCTAATTAATCTGGTTCCTGCTCAGAGTCCTCATCTTAGGGCTTATCTCGAGTGGTTAGTCTCAGCAATGGGGTCTGAAAGCCGACAGACTCCTACCCAAGCTGAGCATAGGTCGCCAAGTGAGGGTCCTAGGTTAACAAAAAGAAAAAGAGGGGATAGTGGTGAGGGGACTTCTGGGCAGAGGAAAAGAAAATCAAAAAGAGTTATGTTTGAACAAGATGTTGTAACACCTGAACCTATTTCTTCACATGTTTCTCAACCTACACCAAATATTACTTCGCAAACCTCACCATCAAATCAATCAACACAATCTACACCAACCGTTTACTTTTCGCAATCTTCACCTTCACAATCTACACCTTTACCATCCGTTGTTTCACCAAACCCACCAACTTTTACACCACCTCGCTTATCACCTGTACTTAATCCAACACCCTTGCTTCAGCACTACCTAATGAACCAACTCCACCACCAGGTAGAAGACTTAAAATGGCTGCTCGAAGGTCACCAAAGAAATCAAAGAAGAAGAAATCCAAAAGAAAGCATAAGTCTGCTGGATCTGAACATATTGGTGCCTCGACAGAGTTGGATGCTGAACAAGTAACTCAAGGAATTCATAATGTTGTATCTGAGTTGGAAACTGAGAATGTTAGCACTGGAGATGATGTTGTGCTGGAGGAACAAGGCGGAATTGAGGGAGGAGTTGAAAATACCAGAGAGGATGTGCGGTCCGGGTTAGGACAAGGGCATAAAGAAAACATTGGCCCTCCAATAGTTCAAACCAATGTGTCTAGCCGGGTTGTTTACCCTAGGGTAGAAGTCGGGAACTGCCCATTCTCGCTTGCACCAAACTCTCCTAGCCATTCTGACTCCTCACAACAGGAGTTAGTCTCACAAATGCACGGGGATCAGCCACGCTCACCACACTCTCCTCATTTGGAGGATGAGAGTGTTGAAATAAGAGAGGACCAGCCCCACCTCTCGCCTTCATTTCGTGCACAAGAGTCTAGATCTCCTAGGTACACGGATTCACAAGATCAGTTGAGTACTGATGCCGGAACAAGCGGAGGGGGGCCCACTTTGTGTGACCCTCAAGGACAGCTTGGAAATCCTGCCTTAGCTAACATCACGCCAGCTTTAGCCGCAGGTAACAGTCCTCAGACTAAGACTGGGGGACAGTATGAACGTCATAGTGACACTGCTGTTCCTCAGGATCAACCTGAGACTGTATTAACGGGCATTCTCAGTGACCCCGGTGTTGTGAGAGGTGTTGCCCAACAACAACAAGTCCAGGACAGTGATTTATCACAGTCTAGGACACAACTTGATTCGGGTTGCGAAGCCCATGAATCTGAAACTGCTGGTGAGGGTATAACCCGAGGATCCGCAGGAAATCCTGAATCAGCTTCGCTGAATTTCGGTCACATTTCAAATGTGCAAACAACCCCCGGGTTGGCTACTCCACCTCCTACCCAAACACAAAGAACACCAACACCAAATCAAATTCCATCAACATCAACAAATCAACCTACCAAAGATTCTGCATGTGAAGTTTTGTTGAATATATTACGATCTGAGGGTGATTTGTTGACTGTAACTGAAAGAGGAGTGTTGAATGCTCTTGAGGTGAGAGAAAGAGAACTTGTTACTGAAAGAAGAGTAAAAGCTTTACAAGATCAAGTTGAAAGACAAAAGGCTGAATATGATGCAAAGCTTGCTGCATTTGAGCTTAGATTGTTAGCATTAGAATCTTGTCGACCGGCCTCGGTTGCTTCTAGACGGGATGATCCTGATTCTGATGATCACCCCGAGGGGAGAACCAAGGAGAGGGTCAAGCCAATATTGAAAATACTTCGGCAAGAGTTGATGTAAATTTTGAGAATGTGGTAATGGAAGAAAGAGCAGAGGATGTGAATGTTGAGAATGTTGAGGTTGATGAAGAAGAAGGTTTTGTAATTGACGATGATTTAGTTGAATATGCTGAAGGAGAAGCTGATCTTGAGGCAATAAAAGATAATGTTATATTGGATGAGCCAGAGATAGTTGAGACTCCAGTGAACGTAGAAGCTGTAGAGGAACCTATGTTTGAAGAGTTTGCAGATCTTGATTACTTTGTTACAGGTTCTTCAAGCAGAGTTGAAGTTGGAGAATCATCTGTTCGTGCTAGCTCAGCTCCACAACATTACAATTTTAATGAATTCAACAATTTTGATGATCTGAGAAAGACTCCAGAAGCTGCAGTTCAGAACTTTCAGAAATCAACTTACAAACAGGTTTTGAGAGAGGCAATCATATCTGAGGAAGTTCTTCCTGATTATTTTCCAACTGATTTAAATGAAGAACAACTAAGATTCATTAATCGGGGATACTTCTTGAGGGATAGAGAAAGAATGGTTGCTCTCGGCATCAAACCTAAAGAAGCAGCAAAGAAATCAAGATATCTGGAGGAAAGGGCATATCCTATATTTTGTGGAGCAACTAAGGTCACTAAAACCAAGAGACCAGAGTTAGACTCAATGTATAAGTTTAAGGAAGCCAGGCAAATAGAAGAATACACAGAGCTTCTTAAACTTACAAACAGGTTTTGAGAGAGGCAATCATATCTGAGGAAGTTCTTCCTGATTATTTTCCAACTGATTTAAATGAAGAACAACTAAGATTCATTAATCGGGGATACTTCTTGAGGGATAGAGAAAGAATGGTTGCTCTCGGCATCAAACCTAAAGAAGCAGCAAAGAAATCAAGATATCTGGAGGAAAGGGCATATCCTATATTTTGTGGAGCAACTAAGGTCACTAAAACCAAGAGACCAGAGTTAGACTCAATGTAGAAGTTGTAGAGGAACCTATGTTTGAAGAGTTTGCAGATCTTGATTACTTTGTTACAGGTTCTTCAAGCAGAGTTGAAGTTGGAGAATCATCTGTTCGTGCTAGCTCAGCTCCACAACATTACAATTTTAATGAATTCAACAATTTTGATGATCTGAGAAAGACTCCAGAAGCTGCAGTTCAGAACTTTCAGAAATCAACTTACAAACAGGTTTTGAGAGAGGCAATCATATCTGAGGAAGTTCTTCCTGATTATTTTCCAACTGATTTAAATGAAGAACAACTAAGATTCATTAATCGGGGATACTTCTTGAGGGATAGAGAAAGAATGGTTGCTCTCGGCATCAAACCTAAAGAAGCAGCAAAGAAATCAAGATATCTGGAGGAAAGGGCATATCCTATATTTTGTGGAGCAACTAAGGTCACTAAAACCAAGAGACCAGAGTTAGACTCAATGTATAAGTTTAAGGAAGCCAGGCAAATAGAAGAATACACAGAGCTTCTTAAACTTACAAAACAATACAATCCAAAGTTGCTGGAAGAACAGAGAAACCATAAGATTTTGGTGCTGATAAGAGTGATTTTGATTAAACGAGTTACTATCTCTATTCCATGTTTTCACGTCAAAAGAGATAATAACAAGATCTACAGATTTACAGAAGCCCAATTCAAACTTTTGCCAGTTGATGACATTATCTTCCTCTACAACCATTTCCTGAATGCAATGCAAAGATACCGTGAAGATGTGATTGCTTTTGATGCTGTAAAAAGATACATGTCAAGTTGTATTCAATATGCTTCACTGGAAGATTTTCAAATAGGGTTTGAAGTTGTGAAGAGGAAGATAAATGTTCCATATCCAGATCAGAGTCTTTACACTGAAGACATTGAAAAGCTCAGTATTGGTCATGTCATCGAAGAACCATCTTTTGGGGTTGTCTTTCTAAATAGCCGAAAGAAGAAGATCTTCATTCGTATGGATGAACTTGCTTCTTATTCTGATGGAACATTGGAGTTTTGTAAAAATGTGTTGTTGTGTTTGAAGGAAGATGAGCAAGATGAAAAGAAAAAGGAAGTATTTGATAAAGTAATCTCCAAAATCAATCAAAGGCTTGAGTACCGAGACAGCATTCGAATGATGAGAGAAGCAAAGAATGTTCAAAAGTCAAAGTATGTTGTTCGTCGGAAAGGAGGTTGCTGGATCAAATACGAGCCTAGTCATCTACCAGGGCCACATAACATTCCTCCAAGAAATTTTGAAGCTAATATGATTGTTCCAGATGACAGACCCGAAGGAGAAAATTGGTTCTGGCATCCAAACAAAGACAGACCAAATACAAGAGTTTGAAGATGGACAAAGACTGGATATTTTGTACAAATCACTACTAAGGGGGAGATTGTTAGAAATATAAATGTAGTAGTTGATTTGTATCTTTTGTACTTACAATGTAAATGTCTAAGTATGGAAGGGGGCATATGGTAATATGTGTATAGGTATATAAACCCCCTCCATAATGTAAAATGTAACCTTTTACTCCATTTGAATGCAAACTAACTTTCCAGCCAAACACACTTTCTCTCTCTAACTTCTCTCACTAAAACCACCATTGATACACACACTTACACACACATAAGCTCGAATTCTATTCATTACATATCATTTTATTCGAGATCATGTTATGAAAGGAGACATTGAATTACATTTCATCCCCACTGACAAACAGCTCGCTGATGTTTTTACAAAACCTCTTGATGAGAAAACCTTTAAACATCTCATCAGCGAACTGGGAATGTTAAATCCTTAAAACTAGAGATTTTTGTTATGAACGCGTCAATGACACTGATGAAGTTCTCCAGTTGAGGAGGTCCAGATAATCTTTGCTCGCCAGGCTATCGAACGCCTTTGTGATACTATCCTGGCACTAATCGATTTATGGATCATCATTTTAGGGGGAAAGACTCAAAAATAATTTTCTGACTAAAATTTGTTTTGTTTGAAAATGACAACTGGAGAACTCTCCAGTTGGAAACTGGCACTGGACTAATCCTCCAGTGACCAGATTAAGTCTTGTCTTACTTTTTTATAACGTTAGAAATACTTGGTCAATATTTGTGACACGTGATGGTACTCGAGTGTTTTAAACCACTTGACATCGTCATCTGACGTGTTTAAAGTCATTTTGGTAAATGAAAACTGTTTCCATTGGGAAAATTAATGTTAGTGGGTGCGTGGGTAAGTTAAGACGTCGTAGCATTTAATGCTGACACGGTTAATTATGTTTTTATTTCAAAATTCAAACTTATTTTGTTAAAATATCTACAAAATTGATTTTGTTAATAAAATATAATTTGTGGTATTTCATTGGGATCTTGAATTCCTTATAAATACCCTTATTTACTCCGATCACATTTACTTACCTTTACATTCTTTCATTTACTTCCCAATCATCTAAAATTGCTTCATTTCTCTCTCTGCTTTATAAATCAAGAACCCTAATTCCTAAATTTCAATTTCAATTTCAATTTCAAATGGCACCTAAATCATCCCGTTCAAGAGATGTAAATCTCTTAACTGTCCCATATGCTCCTTCACCAGATGTCAAACAGGCACCTGGTGCTCCTGGTAATACTTCGCTCATCAAATTAAATCCAAATAATCCGATGGCGAGTTTACAAGGAACCCAAGGGTCCAATACCCTTATTGGAAGAATTCAAATTTTTTTTAAGGATTCTCTAATTGGACCCTCATTCTCTCTAAACCCACGCAAGATGTTTCACGACTACTTGTGTGAGTTTTGGTACACTGCTACTTTTTCTTCTAATTGTTCTTCCATCACTTTCACATTAAAAGGTGGAACAATCCAGTGCACCTTATCAGCAGACATGTTGAGGGATGCCTTACACCTCAACTACTGGAGAGAGGGTGGATCTCCAGTTGTCATCCCCCCAAACGTTAATTTTCGCCAGGTCCTCCTTGAAATGGGACATAAGGAGTGCCTGGAGAAAGGGGTGTTGAAATCAAAAGGTGCGATGACCATGAAGGGCCTTACACCTCCATGGAGGTACTTTTTCATCCACCTTGTGGAAAGTATGGGTGGGAGTTCTGGTGGTCTTGACCAGATTAACTCCGCACAGGCAGAGATGGCATTCTGCTTGTGGAATGGATTGAGAGTGGATTTTGCCGATATCCTGTATAAAAGCCTGGTACAAAAACTAAAGGGCACCAGGGGACTTTGTATCCCCTTTTCCAGGTTTCTCTCTCTTTGTTTTCTACAAATTCTGGGCAGTGAAGCATACTTAAGCACAGATTCACCGTATACTGTCCTAGATTTGTTGAGGAATCTAGACTCTCTAGTATCTGAAGCTGGAGAGGTCGAGATTCCAGATCGAATGCGGCTGGCATTCGCAAAAACTGATGCACCAATCGAAGGTGAGTCAGAAAGACAACCGGGCGGGCCTCAAAATAATGAGGGACCCTCCAGTTCATCTAATGTTATGGTTGAGGATAGAGCAACTATAACTGAAGCAACCCCAATAACCTCTATCCCTGGTGAAGATACCTCGGTATCTGACCCTCCAACAGATGCACCCAACCAGGAAACTGGGGAAGGTCATCTGGAGACTGACCCATCTGGTCAGCCCTCAATTACATTCATGGATCTGGACATGAATGTTAATGACGAGGAAATCTTTATTGAATCTTCGGATTCTGAAGGTACTGCTTCAGACTTGGAGATTTTTGATTCTGCTGTACCAGATCAAAACCCTTCATCTCCAGTCTCGCTTCCAGATGCTTCAATTTCACTTTCACCATCCCAAGTAAATGAGCCAACAAATATTCCTTTTCCCACTTATAACTATATGTCTGGAAACAGACGTATGGCACCTTCACCATCTAGGCAATTCTCACTCCTTCGAGAAAATGCCACCCCCACCGCCGCCGTTGTTCACACCTGAGCATTCTCAGCATGAACAACACATTGAATTTCCAGTCCTTTCTTCTACCACCACTCCTACTATTTCTTCAACTGATGGGATGTCAACTGGGGAGACTTCTCTAAATTTGCCTCCTCCAGTTGCTCCAGTAGAAACTGCTGCTGGTCCAGTGACACCTTCTCCTCCATCACTGGACAGTCAAGTTGTCTCTGTTCAAGCCGATCTCCAAAACCTTCTCACCAGGGTGGAGGAGATTCAAAAGACACTTGACAAAAACACCAAGTCTTTCTCTAGATACCACAAGAATCACTTGACCAATATTAAAGTGGTTGATCTGGGGATTAACAAGTTTTCATCAAATGAAGACTTGGTGTTGAAGAAGCTGAATGAGTTGGTCATTGGCTGCAACAATCTGGCAACATCTTTAAAAGAAGCCTTTGACCTCACTCAGTCCAAGGTCACAACCTCAATCTCCAACTTGCTGGGCAACACTGTTAGAACATCTGAAGTGGATTTAAGGGAGATTGAAAAACAGGTAAAGGAATTGGTTGACAAGCCTGGGTTGAATGTGACTGAACTTGGGCAGTAGTTAATGACTTCAGTTGGTCAAAAAATAGATGATACGCTGGGTGCTAGAGAACAACAATTGATAGAAAAGGTGATGTCTGAGATCACCAAGCTGGCCACTCCTCAGGTTGATCTGGCCCCACTCACAAATGAGATCAACCAGTTGAGGGGCAGCATTGATAACTTGAACACCCAGGTATCACTTCATGCTCAGTCTCTGGATAAACTGACAACTGAAGTAGAAAGTTTGAAGAAAAAGGATGAAGAAGTAAAGGATAAGGTGGTTTCTGGTTTGGATGAAGATTCCAAGATTTTGAATGAACTAAAAACTGGTCGGGAACAAGTTGCAGCTAATGTTCTGGCCCAGTCTAAAGAAACCAACCACCTATGGATATCTTTCAGGATGATGTGCACGATATTCAAAGAATGCAAGAACATGCAATCGTGGCAGCCTCTTGACCGGTTGCCAGCTCACCATTCTGAATGGGAAGTGATTAGGGCAGGTCTAGATGCTGCCAAGGGGGAAAGAAGTACAGTTCTTGCACAAACTCAAACTGAAAGTAATCCATCTGGAAGTCAAACAGGTAGGGAAATGATTGTGGCTGCCAGTACTGAAACTGGTGAGCAAAGAATTGGTGAAACTGGTGATATAAATGATAGGGGGAATGTTGTTGATAAAGGAAAAGGTTTGGCATCTGATGTATCTGCCCAGCCGGCCACTGATGTACCAATGTTAGAAACTGGCAATGCTGATGTACTTCCTCCAGTTTCTGAAAGTGTGAGCAAACAACTGGCTAGACTTGGCAATGAAATTAAAGAAAGAAAGAAAATGAAACAAAGAAACCAAGCTGAAGCCAGAGCACATCTTGCACAGATTAAATTGCTTGATATTAGTGATGCTCATCTTTTGGGAATCACTAAGGAGGAGTATGCCAGAGTAAAGAATGATCTCAGGATAGTTGACATGTTGAAAGAAATGCTTGATGTTGAATTAGACAGACACTATCCTGATGATGAAGCTGAATTTGATGCCAAAAGTTTGAATATATCAGTGGAGAAGGCAAAAGAGAACAGGGCCAGTGGGATTTTAAAAAGAATTGAACATGTAAAGAAGGTTGTGAAAAGGGTATTGAATCCACCAAGAAGGGTCCCTCAACCAAGAAGACCATTGACCAGAGATGCTGACCTTAGCACATTTGTAGAACCAACTGGCGAGGTATCGAATGATGACATCAAGTCTGCTGTACTGGCTGCTGGAGCTGGGAGTATTAAAATATCCAATGAATCTGAAGCAAGAAGCTATTACTCCCAGATCATGGCAACCAGAAGACATAGTGGGACTATCAATGGTGTTAATGTAACAATTAAGCCAGGCACCAAGTACTTTCACGTTGAAGTTAGTTATACCAGAGGGCCACTGGTTAAAACTGACAATCCTGGTGCAATGCAGTATGGGTTCTCGGAATGGGTGGAAATGGTGAACTTTTTGGATGCTAAGGCACAAAAGAATAGGTTTGAGAAAGCTTGGGTGAACTTCTTGAAGGGCAAGATTCAACACAAAGAAAATCTGGAGCTAAAGTTGAATATTGATCCTGAAGACTCACAACCTATCTCTTCAGTGACCAAGAGAAGACGAACTGGCGAAGGGCCATCTCATTAAGTTCTCTTTTCAATGTATCTACTTGTAATTTTATTTACATTCTGTAACTTGTATAAATTTCATTTCCTTGTATAAATGAAGTTACCAGTTTGTAACCACAAGGTAGATAATAGATTAGATCTAACAAACTTAAAAGAAAAACCCAAGGCATTTATTGATCTATAAAAATGCCTTGGAAAACTTAGATAGATTTAATCAAACAAGTCTCTCCAGTTCACACTTGTACAGATACAAGAACTGAAAAAGACTTGGCAATATTTCTAGACAAATAGGGGGAATTTGTTAGGACCAGTTTCATTGAAACTGGTCAGTCTCCAGTTGCACCTGGAGACCCAGTGAAACTGGAGACCCAGAAGATTTGTCCAGAAATATATTGAAGTCCAGTTGCATCGTACAGTTAATGCAACTGAAGACTTCCTCCAGTTGAGAACTGACCAGTTGAAGAATCCTTCCAGTTAGAGTCGAAGACACAAGTGGAAGATAGAGAATGACAATGGCAGCGAAGCCCAGTTGACATTCTAGTCAGTTACAAACTGGAGATCGTCAGTGGAAAGCTCTTACAAAGCTTTACACTGATTACGAGGAATTGACTTTTATGCTTTATGTACTTTTACCCGGATAATAAGATTTATCTTATTATTTAAGTACAAAAAGGTACATAAAGCTGGTTGAATAAAGTTGCTTTATACTGCAACTTTACACTGCTTTTTTAGGAATTAAATGTTATTCCTTAAATGATCTCAACCATATTTGTACGGCCAAAGTTAACATCCCAATGTTAACTTTGCCTATAAATACAAGTCATTGCACAACCAAGAAAACACTTCTTCGACTTCTTTTGACTTCGAAAGATTTCACACTTTGCATACCTGCAATATTCTTGGTGAACTTGTGCAATATTCTCTCAATCGTAAAAAGGAACATTTCACAACTTTAAGTGTTTCGATTGTTTAGAGAAATTCCAAGTGTAGATCAATTGTAGTTCATAGGTTGTTAGGATATTTACATACTTGTATTATCTTGGTTCCGCAACAACCTTGTAATTTATTTAAAGTTAATAAATAAATTACACTTGAAAATTACATATTGTCTCACCAATTTACTTTACAAGTATTTTATATTATTGCATTGTTCTTTACTTATTGTCACTTAAATAAGTAATCTATCTAGAACTTGGTATATACTCCTGTAACTGGTCATCTCCAGTTCAGTGCTTATATTGCAAAGTAACTCCACCATCGACATAGAGGTGTCTTCAGGTAGTACCATCTATTGAGTTGGGACTTACAAGTCCTTTCTTTGTAAAGCCTAGAGTTGTCATATGCATGTTGTCTAAGTTCTTCTACTTCATTTAGTTGTAACAATCTATGTTAGGACCAGTTCACCTGGAACTGGCCAGTCACCAGTTCACACTGACCAGTCACCAGTTGCATCTGGAGACTAGTGAACTGGTGACCAAGATGATTTGTCGAGAAATATATTGAAGTCCAGTTGCACCGTACAGTTAACGCAACTGAAGACTTCCTCCAGTTGAGAACTGACCAAGTTGAAGAAGCATTCCAGTTGAAGTCAAAGACAACAAATGGAAGATAGAGAATGACAATGGCAGCGAAGCCCAGTTGGCATTCTAGTCAGTTACAAACTGGAGACCATCAGTGGAAAGCCCTTACAAAGCTTTACACTGATTACGAGGAATTGACTTTTATGCTTTATGTACTTTTACCCGGATAATAAGATTTATCTTATTATTTAAGTACAAAAAGGTACATAAAGCTGGTTATGTAAAGTCACTTTAACATGCGACTTTACACTGCTTTTTAAGGAATTAAATGATATTCCTTAAATGCTCTCAACCACATTTGTACGGCTAAAGTTAACATCCCAATGTTAACTTTGCCTATAAATACAAATCATTGCACAACCAAGAATAACAAGTATTCGATCTCACAAAGTTAATTCACAAAGACGAATTACTTCACACTTTGCAAACCTGCAATATTCTTGGTGAACTTGTGCAATATTCTCTCAATCGTAAAAAGGAACATTTCACAACTTTAAGTGTTTCGATTGTCTTGAGAAATTCCAAGTGTAGATCAATTGTAGTTCATAGGTTGTTAGGATATTTACATACTTGTATTATCTTGGTTCCGCAACAACCTTGTAATTTATTTAAAGTTAATAAATAAATTACACTTGAAAAATACATATTGTCTCACCAATTTACTTTACAAGTATTTTATATTATTGCATTGTTCTTTACTTATTGTCATTTAAATAAGTAATCTATCTAGAACTTGGTATATACTCCTGTAACTGGTCATCTCCAGTTCAGTGCTTATATTGCAAAGTAACTCCACCATCGACATAGAGGTGTCTTCAGGTAGTACCATCTATTGAGTTGGGACTTACAATCTATGTTCCCTTGCTGCATCTAGGTCCATGTTAGAATTCTTAACTTCCCAAATAGACTTATTAACTATCTCTAATGGTAAATGACAAGTTTTCCCAAAAAGTAAACGATACGGAGTGGTCCCTATAGGTGTCTTAAAGGCGGTCCTAAATGCCCATAGAGCATCATCAAGCTTCTTTGCCCAAATCTTCGGATTACTTTCTACGGTTTTCTCTAAAATTTGTTTTATTGCTCTATTAGTGTTCTCTACTTGGCCACTAGTTTGGGGATGATGGGAAGTGGAAAACCTATGTGTCACACCATACCTTTTCAATACCTTTTCTAATTGGGAGTTTGCAAAATGGGTTCCTCTATCACTAATAAGGGCCTTTGGCATGCCATACCTACTAAACAAGTTCTTAAGAAAATCTACCACTACCTTAGCATCATTAGTGGGTAAAGCTTTGGCTTCAACCCATTTTGATACATAATCTACAGCAACTAAAATGTATTTGAATTTGTGAGACGGTGGGAATGGTCCCATAAAGTCTATCCCCCAAACATCAAATATTTCACAAACCTGGATACCCTGTTGTGGCATTTCATCCCGCTTTCTTATGTTCCCTTGGCGCTGGCATGCATCACAGTTTCTGACTAAAGTTTGTGCCTCTTGATATATCGTCGGCCAATAGAAACCTGCATCATAAACCTTTTTGGCAGTCACAGATGGTCCATTGTGTCCACCAGTCGGCCCTCAGTGACAACCATCAAGGATCCCCTTCGTTTCTTCCTCAGGCACACATCTCCTCACAATGCCATCTGCACACATTCTAAAAACAAACGGGTCATCCCAATAGTAATACTTTAAATCAGAAAAGAATTTCTTCCTTTGCTGATAAGTAAAATCTTTTGGCACAACATTAGCAGCAAGGTAATTAGCAATATCAGCATACCATGGTGTCCTATCAAGTTGTTCAACTAGTCTAGCATTCATTAAATATTCATCCGGGAATGCATCATCTATGTCTGACTCTCTTAATTCCTCTAAGTGGGGGTTTTCTAGTCTACTAAGGTGGTCAGCAGCTAAATTCTCAGCACCTTTCTTATCTCTAATTTCTACATCAAACTCTTGCAACAATAGTACCCACCTAATCAACCTAGGCTTGGCATCCTGTTTACTTAATAAGTATTTGATGGCAGAATGATCGGTGAAAATTACAGTCTTACTTAACAATAAATAGGATCTAAATTTTTCTAAAGCAAACACTACAGCTAATAACTCTTTCTCAGTTGTGGTGTAATTCCTCTGGGCTTCATTCAGTGTTTTACTAGCATAGTAAATAGGTCTAAAATGTTTCTCTATCCTTTGTCCTAACACTGCTCCTACTGCATAATCACTGGCATCACACATTATTTCAAAGGGTAACTCATAATTTGGAGACACTACTATAGGTGAGTTAACTAAGTGGTCCTTAAGTGTTTCAAAAGCTTTCTCACATTCTGAATCAAAATCAAATTTTACATCTTTTTCTAAAAGCTTAGTCATTGGCCTAGCTATTTTCGAAAAGTATTTAATGAATCTTCTATAAAATCCTGCATGTCCTGAGAAACTCCTTATTCCTTTAACATTAGTAGGTGGTGGTAATCTTTCTATCACATCTATCTTAGCTTTGTCTACTTCTATTCCTGCCTTAGATACCTTATGTCCTAAAACTATCCCTTCTTTTACCATAAAATGACATTTCTCCCAATTTAACACAAGGTTAGCTTGTTCACATTTTCCTAACATTTTATCTAGGTTATTTAAGAATACATCAAAAGAATTACCATATACAGAAAAATCATCCATAAAAACTTCCATCGATGTTTCTAACAAGTCCTGAAAAATTGCGGTCATGCACCTTTGAAAGGTGCCAGGGGCATTACATAATCCAAAGGGCATCCTACGGTAAGCATACGTTCCATATGGGCAGGTGAAGGTAGTCTTTTCTTGATCATCAGATGCAACGGGTATTTGTAAGTACCCATAGAATCCGTCAAGAAATCAGAAATACTCGTTACCGGCTAACCGTTCGAGCATTTGGTCAATAAAGGGTAGAGGGTAATGGTCTTTTCGGGTGGCATCATTTAATTTCCTATAATCAATGCAAACTCTCCAACCCGTGACTGTTCTAGTTGGGACAAGCTCACCATGGTCATTGGTTACTACAGTCATACCCCCTTCTTGACAACATCTTTCATATTAGGATTCAACCGTCTCTGCCGTTGAACGACAGGTTTTACATTACCTTCAAAATGAATTATGTGTTTGCAAAAAGACGGGTCTAATCCTGGTATGTCGGATAGACGCCAAGCAAAAGCCTTTTTATGATTTTTCAAAACTTTCAAAAGACGTTATTTCTCTATTCCTGGTAGTTTAGATGATATGATTACTGGAAGAGAAGACTTACCTTGTAGGAATGCATATTCCAAGCCTTCTGGCAATGGCTTGAGCTCAAAGTCAGTCGGCGGGTCCTTCAAAGAAGTCAGCAGCACTCCTGGTTTCACTGCTTCCATTTCATCAAATATATCTTCCTCAAGATCTCCTGCATCCCATGGGTGTACCTGCAAATTAGTTCCAATATCTTGTTCAATCAACTCATTTGTGCTTTCTATTTCAAGTACTTCGTTAATTGACATGTCTAAATACTCATCTAGTTCATCAACCTCTAAACAATCCTCTTCACTACAAGGGTATTCTAATCCTTTACCAATAGTAAATCTAAGTCTGTCTTTTCCATCACCTAGAGAAATTTCTTTATCCTTAACCCTAATGATTGCATCTGCTGTATGTAAAAATGGTCTACCTAATATTATGGGTACCTTAGCATCTTCTATCATCTCTAGAATAACAAAATCTACCAGAAAGGTTAAATTCCCTACTCTTACTCGCATGTCCCTAGCTATTCCTATTGGGTGTTCATATGATTGGTTTGCTAGCCTAAGGTTCATAAAAGTCTTTTCTAAATTCTTAGAGCAAATTTTACGATAAAGTGAATGTGGCATTACATTAATACTAGCTCCTAGGTCAGCTAAAGCATCACAAGTTACATTATTATCTAAAGTACACGTAACAAGAAAACTCCCTGTGTCCCCCAACTTTGGTGGGAATTCATCTGCTAACGGTGTAGAGCACTCCTCATCCACCTCTATTCCTTTTGCTTCCTCAGAGCTCCTTCTGCCTTTTAACATCTCCTTCAAGACCTTCGACTAAGATGGTGTACCTGCAAGATATTCAAGTAATGGTATGGTTACGAGAGTCTCTTTTAATACATTACGGAGTGTTTTAGTCATCGCTTCCATCTTCTATTTTCGCATGCGTTGAGGTTTTACTGTAAGGTGTATTTTTTGGTGTCGAAACTGGGTTCTTGGGCTTGAGCGGCGCTGGCGGATGCTTACCAGCGGCGCGGGGAGTGTTCCTGGTGCTTCCAGCGGCGCTGGTATCTGACCAGCGGTGCTGGTTTTGCCGAAGTGGTTCTGATTCTTCCTTGTTCTTGTTTCCAGCCTCGTTCCCAGTTCCCACTTCTGCCTCATTCTCATCCTTACTCTTTTCTTCATACTCCAGTGGGTTTGGTGGTGATTTTGTCTCCTTCCCCGATTGAGTTGTTATTCCTTTTAACTCATCTTGCTTATCCGAATCTCCTCTTGATTACTCCATCTCTTCCCAACTTCTTTCTTCTCCTCTTTTAGCCAAATCATTCAAGATCTTCTTAGCTTTTCCTACTGATAGATACTCGAACATACCACCTCCTATTATATCTAAATCCTTTTTTGATTGACTGTCTACTCCATAATAAAAAAATTCTAAAACTTCGTTGTCGTCTATCCTATGACCTGGATATTTCTTAAGCATCCTACTTAATCTTTTCCATGATGCGCCCAGTGCCTCCCCTTCTTTTTGATTGAAATCCCTAATCTACTTCTTTAACCTATTTACCAGTTCTCTAGGGAAATACCTATTAACAAACTTCTCCTTCAATTCTTCCCATGTCCTAATACTCTGCTCCTCTAATTCATCAAACCATTCCAATGCCCCTCCCGCCAATGAGTACCTGAAAAGAATTAGTTTAACACCGTCCTCGGCAACATCCTTGTATTTGAACATTCCACAGTGACGAGTGAAATCCCCTATATGCGTATGTGGATCCCGTTTCTCCTTCCCGTCAAACAGGTTATCCCTAACTAACTCCAAATGAAGCTTGTTCAGGGTGAATTCATTCGGTAGCTCAGGAGTACAAATGGGCGATTCGGGACTAGTTGGAACTACCCTAGTCTCCATAATCGACCGATCAAAATCCTTCGGATTCGTCATGTTGCTGCTAATCTCTGTAAAACAAACACTAAAAGCAACCCGTGAAAAGAAACAATTTTATGATAAAAACAAAAAAAAAAGAAAAAGACAAAAACTAAAATTAATCTAGACAAATAAAAGAAAATATTTTTGTATTTTTAAAAATTTTCAATTTTTTTTTTTGGTTTTTATAATAATGAAAACTAAATCTAAACTAAATTAAACTAGACAGAAAATAAAAGACAGAAAAGTAACTTTCTCGTGAGTAAACACGAAAAAGGATCGAATCACAAGATCTCACTAAATTCCTAGTTAAATAGTCCCCGGCAGCGGCGCCAAAAACTTGATGTGTCGTTTGTGTATAATGAAAAGCGGTCAAGTTTTAAATTTATAAAATCAAGGAAATACCAAACTAAACACACACTCACGGACAGTGGATCCGTTCATTTGCAATATAGCTATTAGGTAAGACCAGGTTCGTTCGCATGTACTATGTTTAAGAACTAAGCAAGATTAAGTAATACTAAGATTTGTTAGGGGTTTTGTGACCGAGTTGTTATGTTGCTTTTGAAAGTTAGTTAGCAGAAATAAATCAAGTTAGTAATTCCGAGGAATTAATCGAAAAGAGTTTTTGTTTTAAACAGAAAGATTAAAAGTCATCTACCTCGAATCAGATCCATAACATGTTCAGGTTGCACTATTCAACACAATAGTTGAGATCTAAATAAGTCACTGGACTTGGTCACGTGGGTACCACCCTATCCGCTAACAAATCTGTGTCTCCTACTCAAATCCCCTAACCGATTAGCTACAAGTGTGAGTACCACCCTGTCCACCTATAGTTCCCTAACCAATTAGTTTGTTTAACTATTTAAGTAACAATCTTGTCTAGTTGACTTACCAAGCCATTTAACAGATTAATTCTTATTATTATTATATCGTTCACTATCATACCATGACCTAGCGATAATCGTTTATACCATAAACAATTAAAATCATATACGCACACAACGGGTACCACCACAAAACATACATATATCATCAACGATAATAATAATAAACTACAAAGAATTAATTCATCAAGATTACGACAAACGTTAAGTGTACCTAGCATGCAACCATCACATAATCATGTCATTTCATCTTAGTAGATGATTAAATACCTAGCTACTCATGGCAAAACAAATATTACTAACAATCATTAATATAAATAAGTCCATAATAATAATTGTAAAATAAATAAGTCTTGCAATAAAATAACCGTAACAATAATAATAAAAGTCAAAGAAGATCAAACTAATAACGGTGATGATGATGTCGAAGTCACGCAGCTCCTCTTCTCCTCCTTCTTCTCGCCGCTCCTCACGAACCAACACCAAAACCCTTTTCGTAATTGACCTACTTGTAAAATAAATCCACCTAGTATTAATTGCACCTAGGATGATGCTAAATTAATTGTAGGCTGCCGTCTTAATTGTCCTCTCCTCGGCTCGTAATTATAACTATATATATATATATTTTAGGTCGGTGGTTGCTGCGTACAAAACAAAAGCCAAAGGGCCGATGCCCTATTTCTTCTTTTGCGCTGATAGAACGGACCAGAGTGGGCCGCCCCACTTATTTCTTTCCTTTCCTTTGTGCTGGGCTCACGAGTAACCAGGCCCAAAAGTGGACTGCCTTGTTCTCTTTTCTTTCTTTGGGCTGCTGCACGACAAGACCACCACCATTTTATTCATTTTCAATTCCACAATTGCTCTTTGACTTTCTTGACCGCATGTCACGTGCACCATCTAGTCGAGTCCCATATGCGGTATTATCTGTGAACCTGTATAAATATTCAATCTCATTAAGTATCGAAAGTTCACATATATAAACTCAATTAAGCATTAAAATGCGGCCTAATGATAGGGGAAATAATCACAAAACTGACGCTCATCAGATGTCATAACACATAAATTGGGAATTGATAAAAGTTTCAGGCTTATTCAACAAAAAAGAAGAAAGTTTTCTCCGGAAAGAAATGCGATCATCCAAGAGGATGTTGAGAGACTCCTGAAGGCAAAGATGATCAGAGAGGTGAAATTCCCGGAGTGGCTAGCGAACGTGGTAGTCGTGCAAAAGAAGAACGGAAAATGGAGGGTCTGTGTAGATTTTACAGACCTTAACAAAGCCTGTCCTAAAGATCCTTTCCCATTACCACACATAGATGCAATGGTAGATGCAACGGCAGGGCATGAAATGCTGACATTCATGGATGCATCCTCAGGATTTCAACAAATACAAATGGAACCTGAAGATCAAGAAGCAACCGCTTTTATGACTCCCACAAGTATATATTGCTATATTGCTATGCCATTTGGATTGAAAAATGCAGGTGCAACATATCAGAGGTTGGTCAACATGATGTTTAAAGATCAACTGGGGATACGATGGAAGTATACATCGATGATATGGTGGTGAAGTCAAGGAAGGCGGAGGATCATCTCAAGGATCTTGAAGTTGCCTTTGACATACTGGATCGCTACAACATGAAGCTAAATCCAGCAAAATGCAATTTTGGAGTAGGCACTGGAAAATTCCTAGGTTACTTGGTAACCAAAAGAGGAATAGAAGTAAGTCCTGAGCAAATAAAGGCTATAATGGAATTGAAATCTCCATCAAACGTTAAAGATATTCAGAGATTAACCGGGAGATTGGCGGCTCTGAACAGATTCATATCGAGATCCTCAGACAGCTGCAAAGAATTCTACGATATGTTGAAGAAAAATAAGAAATTCGAATGGGGTGAAACACAAGAAGAGGCGTTCAAAGCATTAAAAACATATTTGTCAACCCCGCCTTTGCTGATGAAACCAGAAAAAGGTGAGATACTCTTTTTGTATATGTTAGTATCCTCATAAGCGGTGAGCGTTATGCTTGTAAAAGAGCACGAAGGTAAACAACATCTTGTCTATTATGTTAGTAAAAGTCTATTAAATGCTGAAACTAGGTATTCACACTTAGAAAAATTAATATTAGCTTTAATAATGGCCTCTACTAAACTTAGGCATTATTTTGAAACGCACCCTATTCATATAAAAACCAATTATCCTATCCTATAAAAAGTGTGCTTAGGAAACCAGAACTATCAGGTAGAATGGCAAAATGGTCTGTAAAATTAAGTGCATTTAATATAACATATGAACCTAGAACTGCTATTAAGTCCCAAGCCTTAGCTGATTTTGTGGCTGATTTTACTAGTGATTTACAACAAGAAGCAGACCTAGAAGTAAAAATGTTAACAGAAAATACTGAAAAATGGACTTTACATACTGATGGGGCGGCTAATATAAGAGGAATAGAAGCAAGTCCTGAGCAAATAAAGGCTATAATGGAATTGAAATCTCCATCAAACGTTAAAGATATTCAGAGATTAACCGGGAGATTGGCGGCTCTGAACAGATTCATATCGAGATCCTCAGACAGCTGCAAAGAATTCTACGATATGTTGAAGAAAAATAAGAAATTCGAATGGGGTGAAACACAAGAAGAGGCGTTCAAAGCATTAAAAACATATTTGTCAACCCCGCCTTTGCTGATGAAACCAGAAAAAGGTGAGATACTCTTTTTGTATATGTTAGTATCCTCATAAGCGGTGAGCGTTATGCTTGTAAAAGAGCACGAAGGTAAACAACATCTTGTCTATTATGTTACTAAAAGTCTATTAAATGCTGAAACTAGGTATTCACACTTAGAAAAATTAATATTAGCTTTAATAATGGCCTCTACTAAACTTAGGCATTATTTTGAAACGCACCCTATTCATATAAAAACCAATTATCCTATCCTATAAAAAGTGTGCTTAGGAAACCAGAACTATCAGGTAGAATGGCAAAATGGTCTGTAAAATTAAGTGCATTTAATATAACATATGAACCTAGAACTGCTATTAAGTCCCAAGCCTTAGCTGATTTTGTGGCTGATTTTACTAGTGATTTACAACAAGAAGCAGACCTAGAAGTAAAAATGTTAACAGAAAATACTGAAAAATGGACTTTACATACTGATGGGGCGGCTAATATAAGAGGAATAGGTTTAGGAATCATTCTAAAATCGCCACAGGGGGATATTCTGTAACAACCCTACTTTTTAAATATTATATATGTGCTAGTTATGTTGCCTATGATCTCGCAAGCCATAGTTATACTTGAAGCTAGTAGATAATGCCCCTAAATTAGCAATCTAAAACTATTGATCAGTTCTAAATTTAATTTATGAAATGTCATTGAACAAAATTTTTATTGATGATCAATCAAGCTATAAATGATAAGTTGAGCCTCACAAGTTGGGATATCAATCAAAAATTCTTATAAATGTCCAACAAATCAATCACCAAACCAATTTAAGTAAATATGACATGAGAATAAAGATTTCTATCTCAAAGTATATTTATAAATTAATATGTACATAAAAGTGTTTAAATAACAATAAGAATATATATATATAAAAATAAATACAAGTTTATAAATAAAGGCTTATGTAACAAATTATATATAATTTTGATGTAGATATAGAATAAATATAAATATATATATATATATATATATATATATACACGAGTATATAATAACCGTTAGTAACAAATTAAAAACACAAAAATATATACATACAAACATATATACACGACATATATATATATATACACATGCTAGAATAAACATTAACTTATACTACAAACTAACACATTTAACCTTACAAAACATATATACACTTACATCTAACATACATATACATTTTATACAACAATTTTTATAAAAAAAAAAGTGTGAAAGACCCTCCATTTGCCCTAGAAGGGCCGGCCTCCCTCCCCCCATTTCACACTCCCGCCTTCACACCCTCACACACTCATTTCAAATTACATACACTCCCTTTTCACTCTTGGAACTCACACACACTCTTACACTCTTTACACTCTTCACACACACTCTTATTCTCTCAAGAAAAACTTTCTCTTCTCCCTCCTTTCTCCTTGTTTTCCTACGGCCAAAAAGGAAGAAAAGAAAGGCAAGAAAAACTCATCTAAACTAGTATTAATAATAAGGATTAAGTTAGATTACTAAAGGGTTATATCAAGCAAGGGTTTAAGGATTGTTTTTGGGTTAGATTAAGGGTTGTTGGAGGCTTCAAAGGCCACGAAAATTCTGCCCACTTTCTTCATCCAAAACCAAGTTCAAGAGGGTATAATCTTCATCCTTTTTACTAGATCTAATCTTGTTTTTGTTTATATTCAAAGGTTTTATCAAAAACTCATACTTTCTTCTTATTTTCTTTGTAATATACACTTAATGAGGGCAAAGTTGATAGGATCTTTCTTTCCATGCTCATGCATGTCGAATCTAAGAAGAAAGATCCAAGGATTCAACAAGTTTAAGACCCAAAAGTGTGGTTATAGATTAGTAGCTTTTAAAGTGATTTTCCTTTTGATAGATCTATATGTTTTTGTATATTTTTGAAGAATATATTCTGAGATTTTTCATTAAAAAGATGTTTTTATATTGTTGAATGTTAGATCTATAAAAGTTGATATTAAAAAGTGTTGATTTGAATGCATGTATGCTAGATTTAAGAAAGTTGGATCTTTTGTTGGATTATGAGGTGGATATGGACTTGTTATAAGTGAAAAATATGTAAATATTAATGTTAATATTCTGGAAAAATTGATAAAATATCAAGGATATAAAGCTTGAATCAAAA
This sequence comes from Erigeron breviscapus, assembly GCA_034093135.1. Lineage (NCBI taxonomy): Eukaryota > Viridiplantae > Streptophyta > Magnoliopsida > Asterales > Asteraceae > Erigeron > Erigeron breviscapus. The sequence continues at coordinate 31,214,173 of CM067167.1, forward strand.
CATGTTAAAATAAGCTAGAAATCATAAACCGAAAACACGCAAAAAATGCATTTTGAGCACACACATGCACCATAATCTTATGACCAAGAAAATATGATAAACCTACTGGAAATAAGTTGAAATAAATGTATAAAACTCAGATCTATTGGTTCATGACAATAATAAGCTCAAAAATCATCTTTTCGGGTCAAATAATCACTAACCGAAAGCACTAAATTGCACATATCACACCACCACCACTACCACGATTTTGGACACCAAGATATGATGAACTTTCTGGAAATAATGAAACAAGAATGAAAATCCATTTTGAAGTACCTTAATTGCTTAATAAATGAGGCTAAAATCACTATTTCGGTAAACGATTTTTAAGCTTAAAATCCTCAAAATAAGCAAGACACAAGAGAGGTTGAATTGATATGAATTTTTATTGATAAAAGTTGCCTAAAAGGGCTGGGATTTTTGACCAAAATGTTTAGTGATGATTTCTAAGAATTTCCATGAATTATTGAATTTAAATGGTAATTAAAAGACATAAAAATCAATAAATAAATTATGTAAATCAAGAATGGGGTTAAATCATCTTAACCATTGATAAAAATAACTAAAACCTACTGGAGAAAAATAGTTAAAAGGCAAGAGACATGTGTTACATAATTTAAAGATAAATAATTAAGTAAAAATAACTAATTAAATATTATTATTAAAATTAATGGAAAATACACAAATAAAAGTATAAAAACATGAAATTATAAAGTAAGGAGCATATATATCAGAAGATAATTCAAATGAAATTATTCATAATTTATAAAGACAATTATGACACTTAAAAGTATTTTTAAGGAATTATTTAGTAAATAAATCAATAAAGTGAATAAATAAGTAATTAAATATTATTAAATTAAATAAGTAATTACAAATCAGAGAATATACATAAATATTAATATTATAAGACCACTAATGTCAAATATTATTACTAAGCAAAGTGTACAATGGAAATCATATAAATCAAAGCCAAACTACCGAAATTCCAATAAACGTACAAAAAACGTATAATGAGAAAATGACTTCTACCACCAAATCCCTTATAACCAAATAATGAGAGCATCATAATGCACTTAAACTCCATAATCTAATAACAACCAAAGATGGGCAAGTCTACTAGTATACATCTCATGATCTAGCTCACTAGTTCATGTCACGCGAACTTACGTCGTGAATATATACGTTATGGTTTAGGCTTGCTTGAGACGCAACAAATCTAAGCGAAGGAATCGCGTTTGATCAGCCCCTTTCACTCTCTAATCAAGTGAGTCATAGCCCCCTTTCAAACTCTTTTATATGTTTTACTTGCGGGGTGAAAAGCATGATTAATTAAAACGACCTTCTCTTATGAAATGATTCTTTGAAATAATGATAATGATATGAGAATTATATTGTATGTTCAACGTGTTATATGTTATATGATGAGCTTGAGTACTGTCAAACGGTGGTCCCCTGTACACTACTATTAACTCATTTGAGGCATGTAGTTAGAGGGTTGCGCAACTAGGACTTGTCCCCTCATCCACTATTATAGGTAACGGTGGGATGTTTGGTCTGCCTTTGTGGCCACCTTCATTGCCAGTCTGGCCTCGCGGTGCTCTAACTACTATATATTTATGGGCGTCTCCATGGCACGGCCCTTGGTTATCTTTATGCACGTGATTGACAGCATGTGCTTATCATTATCTTATCATTTGGGATTATATATCTGATTATTGGGACATAACCGGTCTTAGTAGTGGCTCAAGAACAATCTCATCAAATTATGTCATGGTAGTCTTACCATTGACCAAGAGGTATTGATATTATATTATGGATGGAAATTATTGATTGAACATACGGTTTGGGTATGGACAGTATGATGGAATTCTTGGAAATTTTATGACATATTATTTCTTGAATTGGATTAAATATATGTGTGTTGTTGGCATAAACCTATGAACTCACTCAACTCTCGTAGTTGACACTTTTTCTTCATGCTTTTCAGGTCTAGGGCAGTAAGTTAGCATTATGGACCGCCTCGTGGATGATGTGTTTAATTGTTGCATGTTGGACTAGTAATGTGAACATTTGATCTTTTGATAATGAATTTGGTTATGTAATGTTTATTAAACGTCAACTTAAACTTGTAACCTTTTATAAGTTTGGCATTTGAAACTTTATGGTGATGTTTTATATTTAAATCTTTTGTACCATGTCGTTCTGTGACATCTCGTGTTCCGCCTTAGTCGGGGTGTTACAGAAAAAATGGTATCAGAGACAAGGTTATAGAGAATTTTTGCTATAACCTACGTATTTTCAAAACGAGTCGAATATTTCTTAAACAATTGAGTCGATCATAAAGTATTCTTGTTTTACTTATGCATAGCCTGATCAACTATGCCTAACTAAAAATTTAATATGGAATGATCGAAATGGTTGTCTAAGGAATATTCAAAATGAGTCTTTTGAAAATAAACTTTAAAAAAAAATGATTCTTGGTGCAAAAGGTACATAACCAAATCCAATGTTTGCATTACCTATTAGAACCCTTAGTTAATACCCCCACTTGGCTAGTATTACTTTGTCCATTTAGATATAATACATGAGAGTTGTGCACAAGTGGAATCTTAGTCATTACTTTAATTATAAATGGTTATGTCGGTCGTGCGAGTCGAGTTGGTCGTCGGTTGTGAATGGTCATGTCGTTGTTGGTTGTTAAGCTTGTGAGTCGTTGGTCGAGTTGGTTGGTTGCTTGTCAAATGGTTAAGGTCGTCTCATGGTCCGTCGAGTCGTCTTGCTGTCCGTAAGTTGCCACATGGGTCGTCAATGGTCAAGTCGGTCGTCCATGGTCATCTAAGCGTCGAGTCGAGTCATCATCTCACGCCTTTGTGAAACTTGTGTAGGAACATCATGTCACAAGCAAGTGGAGCTTCCGGATCAGCCCCTAGACCAAGGAATTTGTATGGATTCGTGGACTACATGGAAGAGGAAGAAAGGAGACGCCTAGAGCAAGAGCAACCTCCCCAACCACTCCAAGAAGAAGAAAAGGAAGAGACCGAGCCAATGGAAGATCCATCGGAAGACGATAATGCTAGGAGTGTTGCCTCTAGCCAACCTGGACGCCGTTCACCCTCGCCACCACCATCACCACCAGCCCCTAGAGCACCCACTCCACCAAGGCAAGATGCACCCATGCACCTAAGTGACGGGCGATTTCCAGCCCAAGACCCATACTTTCAGCCGTGTCTTCCTCGTGATCATCCCTGGTACCATCTCGGACATAGGCGTCAAGGAGAAGAACCACATCGCCCAGTTTATGGGGTACCCCCTCCACCTCCCATTGGTATGACTCGTGAAGAAAGGGCGAGGGTGTGGGGAATAGCAAACGGATTAAGGGATGCTAGACTAAGGGTAAGGACTCAAGAGGTGATGATGGAAAGGGCCTTGAGAGTTATGGATCGAACGGGGGATTATGCGAGTTTGGCGATATCAGAAGTTCGTCGAGTTAATGAGGTGATATTTATGATGGGATGTGTGCTTACGGCTGTTTGCACTCTCGTGGTAGCTCTCATGCTTAGGAAGTGAACCTAAGGACTTCTTTATTTATGAACTTATTCGATGTATGAACGTTTGTACTTTATTTCAATTTCTTGAACTTTCTAGCTTATATGTGACGATGATCGCATCGTATTTGGCATGTAGCAATTTTGTAAACTTATCTTGAATGATATATATGTATGCTTAATGCCTCTCTATGGTTACATGATGTGCTACCCTTGTTGTGTTATAGTTATCCCTATTATCAAAGCTATAGTTACAGCAGGAAATCAATTCTGACCACTTTTGGTAGAACGGGCATATCTGGAGTTCTATTTCGTCTTTTGACCTGATTCTAATTGGAGGTGAAACTTAACTTATAGGGCTACGTTTTATATTTTATGAGTTTTTCCCAGATTGTCCATCTTAAGCCACTTTTACGTGCTCCAAGTTCGTACACAGATTCTGTAATTCTCCTGGCTAACCTAGAAAGCATGGTTGATTAATTTTAGAATTTACCTAGCCAGTTATTTACTCATAATGACAAGTGCATCGTGATTATAAAAAGGAATGTGAATCGGGATATACATATACACATGTGTGCAAACGAGCCCTCTATGCACTAAGTAACTTTAGATATACACGTGTGAGATCAAGAAGTCGTAAGTCGAGTTTATGTCATATGATTTAATACACGAATGACTAAACTATATTATCCTTTGTAGAGACATGGCACCACGAAGGACCGGTGGAGAAACAAGTGAAGAGGCCCAGCGAAGAGCCGAGTTAGCTGAGCTTATCTCCCAACAAATCAATGCCGCCATGCCAAACATTGCCACCCAAATTGCGGAGAATGTGACCGCTACACTCAACACGGCTAGAAGACAAGATGGAGGAGGAAATGCTATTGACAGGAATGCCTACAAGGCTTTCATGTCTTGCAACCCCAAGGAGTTTCATGGGACAGAAGGTCCTGTTGGGTTGCTTACTTGGTTCCAAAGCATGGAAGCCAACTTGAACATCATTGATTGTGCACCGGCTGACCGTGTTAAGTTTGCTGCTAGTAAGCTTCAAGGAAAAGCTCTTACTTGGTGGAATCTCCAAGCGACTACTAGAGGTCCTGCAGCAGTCAATGCTTTGACTTGGGAGCAGTTTAAGGAAGAGTTGAAGCGTGAGTATTGTCCACGAGAAGAGGTACAAAAACTGGAGATGGAATTCTGGAACCATGCCATGAGAGGGCTGGAATTGGAGGCCTATGTGATCCGATTCCACGAGTTGAGCGTGTTGGTGCCGGAGATGGTAACCCCTGTGGCTAAGAAGGTTGAGAGGTTTATCTACGGGTTAGCACCTGAAGTTAGGTTGATGGTCACTGCTGCAAGCCCTGCCACTCTTGAGCAAGCTATAAGTTTGGCAACCAGGCTAGTAAATGACTTGGTTAGACGTGGGAATTACACGAGAGGCGAATCAAGTTCGAGACAAGGAGGAGGAAATCGGTTTGGTGATCGCAAGGGGAATGGGCCGGATAAGAGGCAAAAGATTGTGAGAAACTATGGAGTTGTGGATGCTAACCCCAATCCAAATCGTGGCATGCCTCCAAGGTGCAACCGATGTGGTTATAGCCACTTGGGTGAATGCAAGCGTTGCACGACTTGCAACCGCATGGGTCACCTTGCTGCTCACTGCCGGAGCGGGCCAAGGAACGAAGGACCACGAGGGGGATGTCATGAATGTGGAAGTACGGATCATTGGAGAAATGCTTGTCCTAGGTTGAGAAGAGCAAAAGGCAACCGTGGAAATGGAAATGGTAACCGTGGCAATTTTAGGAATGTTGGGAATCGCGGGAACCAAGCAAACCGAGGAAACAATGGAAATCAGGTTAACCGAGGAAATGTTGGGAATCAAGCTAATATGGGGAATCAAGGCAACAACGTTAACCAAGGGAATCATGGGAATCAAGGAGGTCAAGCCCGAGGAAGGGTGTATGCCATGGGAGCGAATGAGGCACGTGATGACCCTAATGTCATCGTAGGTACGTTTCCAATAAATAATGTTTATGCATCTATGTTGTTTGATTCTGGAGCTGAAAGAAGTTTTATTTCCTTTGAATTTAAAGATATGATTGATAAGAAACCAAGTGAACTGGAGGAAACTTATTATGTTGAATATGCTAATGGAAGCGAGTATAAGACTAAGGAAATTGTTGCTGATTGTAAGTTAACTTTAGATGAGAAGGACTATAGTATTGACTTGATTCCCATAGAAATAGGAAGTTTTGATGTGATAGTAGGGATGGATTGGTTGTCGAAAATGCATGCTGAAATACTTTGCCATGAAAGGATCATTAAGATTCCCTTAGATAGCGGTGAGGTGCTAATAGTTCAAGGCCATAAGGCGGGAGTCCAACCTAAGCTGGTGTCGTCCATGAAGGTGAGGAAGTACCTATGCAAGGAATACCACACGTACTTGGAACAAGTAGTGGATAAGCGAGTGAAAGATAAGGACCCTCTCAAGGTAACAGTGGTTAGAGATTTTCTAGATGTATTTCCGGACGAACTACCTGGACTTCCCCCAGCGAGACAAGTAGAGTTTACTATCGATTTAGTTCCCGGGGCAGCCCCTGTAGCCAAAGCACCGTACAGACTAGCGCCCTCCGAAATGCGAGAACTCTCAAAGCAATTGCAAGAATTGCTTGATAAAGGTTTAATCCAACCTAGTTCTTTGCCATGAGGTGCTCCAATTCTCTTTGTCAAAAAGAAGGATGGATCTTTGAGAATGTGCATCGACTATAGAGAGTTGAATAAATAGACGATTTGTTCGACCAACTGCAAGGAGCGTCACATTTCTCGAAAATTGACCTTAGGTCCGGCTATCATCAGTTGAGGGTACGAGAAGAAGATGTACCTAAAACGGCCTTTAGAACTCGCTATGGGCATTATGAGTTTCTAGTGATGCCATTTGGTCTCACAAATGCGCCAGCCATTTTCATGGACCTAATGAATAGGATTTGTAGGCCATACTTGGATAAATTTGTCATAGTGTTCATCGATGACATTTTGATATACTCTAGAAGTAAGGAGGAGCACGAGAAGCACCTGAGGATAATCTTGCAGCTACTTAGGGACGAGAAGCTATATGCTAAGTTTTCTAAGTGTGAATTTTGGCTACGTCAAGTCCAATTTCTGGGGCACGTTGTGAACGAAGAAGGAATCCATGTAGATCCGTCTAAGATAGAAGCAATCAAGAAATGGGAGACACCCAAGACACCAACGGAAGTGCGTAGCTTCCTAGGTTTGGCGGGTTATTATAGGAGGTTCATTCAAGGATTCTCCAAGATTGTTGTGCCTTTAACCCAATTGACCCAAAAGTCAAGAGAGTTCGAATAGGGTGAAGAACAAGAGCAAGCGTTCCAAACGCTTAAGAACATGTTGTGTGAAGCACCAATACTAGCGTTGCCGGATGGAATGGAAGGATTTGTAGTGTATTGTGATGCGTCGAATAAAGGGCTAGGGTGCGTACTAAGGCAAAGAGACAAGGTTATTGCATACGCATCTAGGCAACTGAAGCCACATGAGAAGAATTATTCGACACACGATTTGGAGCTAGGAGCCGTAGTGTTTGCCTTGAAGATATGGCGACATTATCTTTATGGCACCAAGTGCACCATATTTACCGATCACAAGAGCTTGCAACACATCTTCGATCAGAAGATGTTAAACATGAGGCAAAGAAGGTGGATGGAGCTGCTTAACGATTACGAGTGTGAAATTAAGTACCACCCAGGAATGACAAATGTTGTTGCTGACGCTCTTAGTAGGAAGGTGAGCACCAGGGTGCCAAGGGCAAGAATTAATCACTTACGAGTGAAAATGTCTCTAAGGGACAAATTCTTAGAAGATCAAGCAAAGGCTTTTGAAGGAAAGAACATTGAAGAAGAGGCCTTGAGTGGAATAGAAACAAGGTTCGATAGGGATGATGAAGGCATTTTGTATTTCAATGGAAGAGCTTGGGTCCCAAAGATCAATGGGCTGAGAGAGGTATTAATGAATGAAGCTTACAATTCAAAATACTCGATTCATCCAGGAGCGGATAATATGTACCAAGGTCTAAAAAGGGACTTTTGGTGGCCTGGAATGAAAAGTGATGTAGCTCTTTATGTGAGCCGATGCATGACTTGTGCGATGGTCAAAGCTGAGCACCAAAAGCCAGCTGGACTTTTAAAGCAGCCGGAAATTCCCGAGTGGAAGTGGGAGCAAATAGCAATGGACCTAGTGACAAAATTGCCTCGGACAAAGAAAGGTCATGATGCTATATGGGTGATTGTCGATCGTCTTACAAAATCAGCCCATTTCATCCCCATCAAAGAAGATTGGAACACTGAGCGTCTAGCTCGCTTGTATGTTGAAAAGATTGTGACATTACATGGTGTACCTCTATCCATAATATCCGATAGGGATGGTAGGTTTACCTCACGTTTCTGGGGTCATGTGCAAGAAGCAATGGGCACTACGTTAGCATTAAGCACGGCTTACCACCCACAAACGGATGGGCAAAGTGAGCGTACAATACAAACGCTGGAGGATATGCTAAGAGCTTGCGCATTAGAATTTAGTGGAAGTTGGGATGAACACTTGCCATACGCGGAATTTACTTACAACAATAGTTATTACTCTAGCATACAGTGTGCGCTGTTTGAAGCTCTATACGGGCGTAAATGTAGATTACCCATGTGTTGGGTAGAGGCGGGTGAGAGAAGCCTAGCCACCGTTGATTTTGTCCAAGAGACAACGGACAAGGTGGCGATCGTTAAAGAAAAGCTTAAGGCCGCAAGAGATCGGCAGAAGAGTTATGCGGATCGAAGGAGGAAGCCCCTAGAGTTTGAGGTTGGCGACAAGGTACTATTAAAGGTGTCGCCATGGAAAGGAACCGTAAGGTTCGGCAAAAGAGGAAAGTTGAGCCCCCGATACATTGGGCCATTTGAAATTGTTGCTAGAATCGGCCCCGTGGCCTATAAGTTGAAATTAACCCAAGAATTGGGAGATGTTCATGACATATTCCATGTGTCGAACTTGAAGAAATGTGTGGCGGATGATTCGAAAGTGGTCCCACTTGGAGAACTACGTGTGGAGGATAAGCTCCAATTTCGTGAAGAACCAATAGAAGTTCTCGATCGCAATGAGAAACGCCTTAAGAGGAGCAAGATCCCTATTGTTAAAGTTAGATGGGACACAAAACGCGGACCAGAGTTTACATGGGAGCGCGAGGACTTTATACGCGAGAAATATCCGCACTTACTCCCTAAGCAAATTCAAATTCCGAGACGGAATTCTTCTAAGGGGGTAAGGATGTAACAACCCTACTTTTTAAATATTATATATGTGCTAGTTATGTTGCCTATGATCTCGCAAGCCATAGTTATACTTGAAGCTAGTAGATAATGCCCCTAAATTAGCAATCTAAAACTATTGATCAGTTCTAAATTTAATTTATGAAATGTCATTGAACAAAAATTTTATTGATGATCAATCAAGCTATAAATGATAAGTTGAGCCTCACAAGTTGGGATATCAATCAAAAATTCTTATAAATGTCCAACAAATCAATCACCAAACCAATTTAAGTAAATATGACATGAGAATAAAGATTTCTATCTCAAAGTATATTTATAAATTAATATGTACATAAAAGTGTTTAAATAACAATAAGAATATATATATATATGCTTAAAATAAATACAAGTTTATAAACAAAGGCTCATGTAACAAATTAAAAACACAAAAATATATATACATACAAACATATATACACGACATATATATATATATACACATGCTAGAATAAACATTAACTTATACTACAAACTAACACATTTAACCTTACAAAACATATATACACTTACATCTAACATACATATACATTTTATACAACAATTTTTATAAATAAAAAAAAATAGAAAGACTCTCCATTTACCCTTGAGGGCCCCCCCCCTCCCATCACTCCCTCACACACTCATTTCAAATTACATACACTCCCTTTTCACTCTTGGAACTCACACACACTCTTACACTCTTTACACTCTTCACACACACTCTCTTATTCTCTCAAGAAAAACTTTCTCTTCTCCCTCCTTTCTCCTTGTTTTCTACGGCCAAAAAGGAAGAAAAGAAAGGCAAGAAAAACTCATCTAAACTAGTATTAATAATAAGGATTAAGTTAGATTACTAAAGGGTTATATCAAGCAAGGGTTTAAGGATTGTTTTTGGGTTAGATTAAGGGTTGTTGGAGGCTTCAAAGGCCACGAAAATTCTGCCCACTTTCTTCATCCAAAACCAAGTTCAAGAGGGTATAATCTTCATCCTTTTTACTAGATCTAATCTTGTTTTTGTTTATATTCAAAGGTTTTCTCAAAAACTCATACTTTCTTCTTGTTTTCTTTGTAATATACACTTAATGAGGGCAAAGTTGATAGGATCTTTCTTTCCATGCTCATGCATGTCGAATCTAAGAAGAAAGATCCAAGGATTCAACAAGTTTAAGACCCAAAAGTGTGGTTATAAATTAGTAGCTTTTAAAGTGATTTTCCTTTTGATAGATCTATATGTTTTTGTATATTTTTGAAGAATATATTCTGAGATTTTTCATTAAAAAGATGTTTTTATATTGTTGAATGTTAGATCTATAAAAGTTGATATTAAAAAGTGTTGATTTGAATGCATGTATGCTAGATTTAAGAAAGTTGGATCTTTTGTTGGATTATGAGGTGGATATGGACTTGTTATAAGTGAAAAATATGTAAATATTAATGTTAATATTCTGGAAAAATTGATAAAATATCAAGGATATAAAGCTTGAATCAAAACATGTTAAAATAAGCTAGAAATCATAAACCGAAAACACGCAAAAATGCATTTTGAGCACACACATGCACCATAATCTTATGACCAAGGAAATATGATAAACCTACTGGAAATAAGTTGAAATAAATGTATAAAACTCAGATCTATTGGTTCATGACAATAATAAGCTCAAAAATCACCTTTTCGGGTCAAATAATCACTAACCGAAAGCACTAAATTGCACATATCACACCACCACCACTACCACGATTTTGGACACCAAGATATGATGAACTTTCTGGAAATAATGAAACAAGAATGAAAATCCATTTTGAAGTACCTTAATTGCTTAAGAAATGAGGCTAAAATCACTATTTCGGTAAACGATTTTTAAGCTTAAAATCCTCAAAATAAGCAAGACACAAGAGAGGTTGAATTGATATGAATTTTTATTGATAAAAGTTGCCTAAAAGGGCTGGGATTTTTGACCAAAATGTTTAGTGATGATTTCTAAGAATTTCCATGAATTATTGAATTTAAATGGTAATTAAAAGACATAAAAATCAATAAATAAATTATGTAAATCAAGAATGGGGTTAAATCATCTTAACCATTGATAAAAATAACTAAAACCTACTGGAGAAAAATAGTTAAAAGGCAAGAGACATGTGTTACATAATTTAAAGATAAATAATTAAGTAAAAATAACTAATTAAATATTATTATTAAAATTAATGGAAAATACACAAATAAAAGTATAAAAACATGAAATTATAAAGTAAGGAGCATATATATCAGAAGATAATTCAAATGAAATTATTCATAATTTATAAAGACAATTATGACACTTAAAAGTATTTTTAAGGAATTATTTAGTAAATAAATCAATAAAGTGAATAAATAAGTAATTAAATATTATTAAATTAAATAAGTAATTACAAATCAGAGAATATACATAAATATTAATATTATAAGACCACTAATGTCAAATATTATTACTAAGCAAAGTGTACAATGGAAATCATATAAATCAAAGCCAAACTACCGAAATTCCAATAAACGTACAAAAAACGTATAATGAGAAAATGACTTCTACCACCAAATCCCTTATAACCAAATAATGAAAGCATCATAATGCACTTAAACTCCATAATCTAATAACAACCAAAGATGGGCAAGTCTACTAGTATACATCTCATGATCTAGCTCACTAGTTCATGTCACGCGAACTTACGTCGTGAATATATACGTTATGGTTTAGGCTTGCTTGAGGCGCAACAAATCTAAGCGAAGGAATCGCGTTTGATCAGCCCCTTTCACTCTCTAATCAAGTGAGTCATAGCCCCCTTTCAAACTCTTTTATATGTTTTACTTGCGGGGTGAAAAGCATGATTAATTAAAACGACTTTCTCTTATGAAATGATTCTTTGAAATAATGATAATGATATGGGAATTATATTGTATGTTCAACGTGTTATATGTTATATGATGAGCTTGAGTACTGTCAAACGGTGGTCCCCTGTACACTACTATTAACTCATTTGAGGCATGTAGTTAGAGGGTTGCGCAACTAGGACTTGTCCCCTCATCCACTATTATAGGTAACGGTGGGATGTTTGGTCTGCCTTTGTGGCCACCTTCATTGCCAGTCTGGCCTCGCGGTGCTCTAACTACTATATATTTATGGGCGTCTCCATGGCACGACCCTTGGTTATCTTTATGCACGTGATTGACAGCATGTGCTTATCATTATCTTATCATTTGGGACTATATATCTGATTATTGGGACATAACCGGTCTTAGTAGTGGCTCAAGAACAATCTCATCAAATTATGTCATGGTAGTCTTACCATTGACCAAGAGGTATTGATATTATATTATGGATGGAAATTATTGATTGAACATACGGTTTGGGTATGGACAGTATGATGGAATTCTTGGAAATTTTATGACATATTATTTCTTGAATTGGATTAAATATATGTGTGTTGTTGGCATAAACCTATGAACTCACTCAACTCTCGTAGTTGACACTTTTTCTTCATGCTTTTCAGGTCTAGGGCAGTAAGTTAGCATTATGGACCGCCTCGTGGATGATGTGTTTAATTGTTGCATGTTGGACTAGTAATGCGAACATTTGATCTTTTGATAATGAATTTGGTTATGTAATGTTTATTAAACGTCAACTTAAACTTGTAACCTTTTTATAAGTTTGGCATTTGAAACTTTATGGTGATGTTTTATATTTAAATCTTTTGTACCATGTCGTTCTGTGACATCTCGTGTTCCGCCTTAGTCGGGGTGTTACATATTCTACCTCAATCTATTAATTGCGAATTTCCAGCTACTAATAATGAAACATAATATGAAGCCTTAATAGCAGGATTAGAATTAGCTAAAAGTATGGGTATCAAAAGCTTACAAGTTTATGTGGATTCACTGTTATTAAGCTAATCATTTTAATGGATTTTATTCAGTTAAAGGTGAGAAACTAATAGCTTATTTAGATATTGTGAAAAATGTAGCAGAAAATTTTGAATTTTTTAGCATAGAACAGGTTCCAAGACAGGAAAACATAGAAGCGGATGCTTTGGCTTATCTGGGATCTTCACTTAAAATCCCACCTGATACCAAAATACCGATTATAAAGATCATGACACCAGCCATAGAGACTTTACAAGTCAAAGCATTTGATGATCAAGACTTGGGAGAATCAAGCTCTGGGGACAACCCAAAATCTTGGATAGATCCAATATTGAAATATCTACAAGAAGGTGTTATTCTAGAGCAAGAAAATCCTAGAGCTTTCAAGATGAAGGTATCCTATTATTCTATTATCCAAAATAGATTGTACAGGAGATCACTTGCAGGTCCATATTTAAGATGCTTGGAAGAAGAAGAAGCACAAGAAGCTATGGACAGAGATACAAAGGATTACGTAAAGAAATGTGATGGCTGTCAAAGACATGGCAACCTATATCATCAACCTGCTGAGCCAATGTATCCCATTGTTTCCTCCTGACCCTTTATGAAATGGGGAATGGATATAGTGGGACCAATGCCAAAGGCACCTTGTGGAAAAAGATTCATGTTAGCAATGACCGACTATTTTTCAAAATGGATTGAAGCAAAAGCTTTTGTCTAAATTGAAGAGAAGGAAGTTATCTCTTTTATCAAGCGCAATATATTGACCAGATTTGGAGTTACAGCTGAGATCATTTGTGACAATGGATCGCAATTCATTGGGAGGAATACAACGGAATTCTGTGAGAGTTATGGAATAAAAATGATAACTTCTAATCATGTTCACCCTCAAGCCAATGGTCAAGCAGAATCGAGCAATACGATTATCGTAAATAATCTTAAGAAGAGGCTAAAAGGCAGGAAGGGATTATGGGTAGAGGAGTTACCATTTGTACTTTGGGCCGACAGAACAACCGTCAAGCATGCTACTAGGCATACGCCATTCTCTTTAGTATTTGGAACTGAGGCAGTACTCCGAGCAGAAATGATGGTGCCAACAGCAAGATCCAGCCTTCAAACAGTTCAAGATAACGACCAAGCTTTATTTGAAGATCTTGATTTGGTTGATGAATTAAGAGAAGCTGCTAAAATTCGCATAGCTGCTTACCAACATCAAGTTACTAAAGCATATAACAAGAATATAAGGATTCAAAGATTTAAAGTCGGGGATTTAGTGTTAAGAAAAGCTTTCAAAAATACAACCAATAAAGTTGATGGAAAGCTTGCCCCTAAATGGGAAGGTCCCTACTTTATAGAAGCAGAAGCAGGCAAAGGATCCTATTGGTTGCAAGAACCAGATGGGAGAATGATCCAAGGGCATGGAATGCGAACAATCTTAAAGCATATTATCAGTAATTTATCTTGTTTTTTTTCTTTTGACTTGTCCTTTATTTTATAAAATGATGATACTGACTTGAGCGTCGGAGTGGCGTTAGCCAAAAGGGCTAACGTCAGTCTTTAGTATTTTTCTCTTATGATCTTCTGCAGGATTTTAACATCCAGGATCCTAACACAAAAGGATGAAGATCATGAATACATACTCAAGGTACCTTCCTCAACGGAAACGATTTCTCCTAAGTTTTGTCCTTAAATGGACTACGGTGGACTGAACTAAAAATTCAATCCTAGGATGAAGGGTTCACCTTCTCGAACGTTGAGGTTAACACTAACACCTCATTTCCGCCCGGGTCGCACGTCATAAAAATTCCTAGTTATGGGTAGACCCTCATGATCGGGAATATTCATATGGTTGTTGATTTTTCAATCAACTCAATTGGTTTGGCAGTTACGCTATCGTCAAAAATAATAGAGACAATCTCTCTATTGCCTTATTCAACAACTGATTAACAAACAAAAATTTTCTCTCTAGTGTATTTTCTTTAAACAGGAAATCAAAATTAAAAATGCCTCTGATAATCGTCATTAAGGTATGTCACTCGAAATCCTGAATCCTTTTTGGAATTTGCAGGATTTGCTTTTTACAAGGAATGAAAGGTACGCATACTTGCACAAATAAAATAATAAACATGTTTTATTCATCATCAGGAAACAGTAGCCTACTAGGATTCATATAGATCCTATTACATGTACAGTAGCTACTTTCAAAAAAGTCAAACCTAGAACAGTGGGCTCAAGCCTTTTCATATATATCTATCATCGCCCAACTAATACCCAAAAGACTTAGAAATACTATGCTTAACCCTCTAGGATTTCATCTCCAGGCCTAGCATCCACGTCAGGGTATTTCTTTTTCAAAATGGACACCACGGATTTCATATAGACTAGATCAGTCTTAGCTTTCTTCAACTCTTCTTGGGCATGATTGAGTTCATCATAGGCTTGAAGTATCTCTCCCTTCAGGGCATGCAGATCTTCACCCCATTTGGTGATAACCTCCAAAGTGAGTTGTTGATGAGATTTGCATATCGCCATTGAAGACATTAGGCAGCCATCAATGTTCTTCAAAAGATCATCATTTTGTTGGGCTTGTTCTCCGCAGCGTTCAATAATGATCACCTTAAGATGCTGAGAAACAAAAGAAATAATATGAGAAAAACTTTTAGAATCGATAATAAGATTAAAATATTTTTACCTTGTTCTTCCAAACAGGACTGGAGGATGAAGACATGACTTTTTGAAAAAGATGTTTTTGAAAAAGGTTTTGAGAGAAAAGATTTTGAAAAAAGATGAAAAGAAAGATTTTTTGATAAACTCGGGGTATTGTTGAGTTTAAATAGGGGAAAGGATAAGCGTTGATGGGAAGACAAAAGGATAGGTTAACGTCTAATCAAGCCGAGTAAATTAAATTTTACTCATTATTTCTGATTGATCACACTTTGCAACGCGCCACTTGTGCATTAACTCTCTGGATACGCGATCAAGCTTGAATAAAAAGCTCATTCAGATACTTCTCGACCAAAACTTAAAAATTATATTTCATTTATGGACTAATGAATATAAATACTTAAAATTTATATTTCATTTATGGACTAATGAATATAAATTTTGGGGACAATTGTTTAGGGTCAAATTTCATATTTAGGATCCTGACTCAAGATATCTAACGAAACTTGCAATTACTTTCGAACATATATTTATATTTTGCAGGATCCTGATATCAAGATAACTATTCGGGATATCGAAGAAGCTCTAACGGCTAAATTTAGGATCTCAATGATTCTAAAATATTGTTCAGCTTATCAAGGAAGATCAAACGTGTTCTTTACCAGGTCTCCCTTGGAAATTGGAATGGAATGGAAGATTAACTCGTCAAGAAGGACTCAACGTTCACTTAATTAGTCTAAGCACGTTGAAGAATGCAACACGGGAGAACCCAGATTTTTCGGAAGATTAGTTATCAATATCGCTTATAAATAGAGGCTTTCATAAAACTCTTTTTGATAAAAACTCTTAGTTTTAGTCATTATATTTAAGAAAACTTTACTTTTAATTGAAGATCCTAAAACACCAAACCCCACTTACAAATCTTCGGTACTTGAGTTGTCTAAAATCCTTCCTAAAATTATCTTAGGTAATTTTTGACCGAAACAATTTGGCGCCCACCGTGGGGCAAAAAGGTGTTTTTGCAAATTAGATCATTGTCATAAAAACAAAGTTTTTTATTTAAAAAAGATTTTGTGTTTCACGGAAAACTTTTTCTAAGAAAATCATGTCCGAGCAATCTCAAAATCCTTCTTCTTCTGAATTGGTTTACGATTATCCTTATGTGAAAGAAAGCTTGAGAAACCCTCCTGAAAATGCAAGATTCTTAGCTGAACAAACTCTGAAAGGAAAAACTGAAGGAATACCCTCAGTAGATCCATATCTAGCTATGTTATGGAAAAAGCATTTCGATCAATTCTCTGAATCGATTCCTGAAGCAGAAACTGAAGAATTGACCCAAGGATCAGATGAGTCGGTGAAAAGCTATATGGAAAGATTTGAACGCAAACAGGGACCGACATCGAAGATCAAGAAGAATCTCTTGAAGATCAAGTCATCAAATAAGATCCAAAAGGATCCAGGTACAGCCAACAAAGGTAAGAGTGATAAGAAATATTTACAATTTTCTGATTATCATTTTACCACTGATATGTCTGGACTTCTTACTATTATGAAAAGTCTGGGGGACAAGGTTAATTGGCCAGAAACATTACCTAGAAAATTTTATATTGAAAGAACTAAATGGTGTGTTTTTCATGGTATTTTTGGTCACGAAACTAAACAATGTGCAGCATTTAATTATGAACTTTGGAGATTAATACATGAAGGCTTATTGGATGAAATACTTCCTAATCAAAATTGGGTTTTAGCAAAAAAGTAATTTCCAAAATGAAAGTCGTAAAATCAGTTATAATAATACTAACCCAAGCAAATGAGTCATGCTAGCCATAAAGGCTAACATAAACCATTAGCATTTGTTTTGTCTTGACGCAGGATCATTAGCATTTAGGATCTTAATGAATGAAGATCACAAGCTAGTGTCCGAGGTACAGATCCTGAATAAGAACAGTTTCTCCTAAGTCTAAATCCTCAAACGGATTACAGTGGATTGAACTAAAACTTCAATCCTAGGTTGAAGGGATCACCTTCTCGAACGCCGAGGTTAACATTAACACCTCATTTCGCCCGGGGAGCACGTCATAAAAAAATTCTTGATCGTGGGTAGACCCTCATGGTTGGGAATTTTCAAAGGGTTGTTGATTTTACAATCAACTCATTTGGTTATGACTATTAATAAACAGTCATCAAAAAGAATAGGGATAATCTCTCTATTAGATACAAACGATTGACAAAGGAATTGGCCAATAAACTAACAAATAGATTGATAAATTGATTATCATTTGCAGTGATTTTTGCATTTGAACAGGAAATAAAGATAAGAGAAAATCATTGCAAAAGACTTATCTAAGGATCCACAAGATCAGGGAAAGCAAAGGTATGGATTAAAGTCTTAATAGCATTTAGGAAATAAAGTCAACAGAACAAATTGAAACTAAAATTAAGGCATAGGCCTCCTATTATTGCGGTTATAGGAAGAAGGTTTGATGTTGATTCCTAGTTTGCTTTCTTCGGCTGCTTCGTCTTCCCCAAAAATTTGAGGATATTTGAGTTTTAGCCATCCCAAAAAGCTTTTTAAATTACTAACTTCTCTTTTTGCGTCGCCCAATTCATTTTTCAAACTCGTCATCTCTTTTAAAGTTTGATTTCTGGTATCCATAACCGAGTTTAAAAGACGATTAGCGCTTTTGATAGTTTCATTTTTGTACATAATTTCTGCTTCGTAGGCGTCAGACAACTTTTCGATGATCTACGAAAATAAAACAAAAAAGTTTTAGAAACAAATAAGAAATTAAAATACATATTTAAAGTAAAAAACTTACTGAAATAGAACGATCCCTAAGTCTTTCAGGACCCCTGCTTCTAGATGATGACTCGCCTTCCATTGTATTATTGTAAATATTAATTGAAAAGGAAAAGATAATTTTAATATATTCTTTGGGCATGAGAATATATGTATGAAAAAGGGTGATCTTTGATATAAATAAGTCAATAGAGGGTAACTAAATCGACAAAATGGGGGTTTACTGTCAAATTAAAGCGCGTAGGGGACATTAATCATTGAACATTGGGATACTAACATTAGGGATTAGATGTTTCGTGGAAGATATGTCTTAAATGCAGATTCTTAAAAATAGATGCGAGAATAAAAAGTCTCAATTGATTGAAGATCAAATGTTATTCTCAAGAAGGAATAAGACTAAGGTACAATATTTAAAACAATTGTAGAGATTTCCTATATTGATCTAGTTTACTAGCAAATGCCTCTTTAGCAAATGACTCTTCTAGATTAGATAATAGGCTATTCCACTTGTTAACATCCCAACTAGGAAATTCAAAATCCATAGTCTTAGCCTCTGCTGCCATTAGAAGTTTAGTTTCTAAAACTTGGATGGCTGCATCCATATGAATGGCCCTTAGTAATGCTTCATGTTCTGCGTAATGCCAAGCGATATTTTCATGAAGCTTGGATCTAGCTTTAGATGTTTCCGTAATTGCATCATTTAATGCTTCTCTTCGTATGATAGAAAGTTTTCTTAGGCGAGCAATGATTAAGTCTTTTTCTTGCAATTGATGCTCGAAACACTCAATCATTTGTTTTAATTTCTAAGATAAGAGATTAAGAAATAGACTTGTTAAGATAATGGAAACAAGACGATTAGAAAAATTAAGAAATGATACTTACCGAATCAAATTCCTCTTTAACCTCACTTAGTCTTTGATGAAAGACATCACCATCAAACCGTCTATGATTGATTTGTTTGGCTAAAGGATCAGTGTTGGGAGTATCGATAGCCTTAGAATTGTCCATGATTAGGAAATGGCTGATGATAGGGGCTGAAGGGATGTAGGTATATATAAGCCAAGATCCCAGGATTATCTCAACAACATTTCAAAAACTCCCTAATATTGGGGACAGTCAGGAAAATTGGGGAAACATAAGGTTATAGTCTTAGTAACATAAGTTCAAAATGGCCAACATAAACCATTTTAATACACCACCGAAACTAACCATTCCAGGTTAGTTAACCCCCCCATAGAAATTGTTTAAGATACAAACCACATAACCTAAGAAAACTGATATTGTTCATAACCTAAAAACATTAGATTAGGCTTCTTCCATCTGCTCCACATCCTTGTCTTCAGCAACTTCCTCCTCCTTCTTTTCCTCATCATCCTCTGAGAGATCCACCGGTTTGGATTGATCACCTCCTTCACTCAGGGCAGTGTCTTTTTCAGACCCTTCATCTTTGGATTCAACAGTTTCAGAGTTCTTTTGAATGAGCAAAGCCAATGATTCCTTCCAATCTGTGACATCCCATTTGTCAGTCTCAAAACCTCCTTCTTTTGCTTCAGAAGCCATCCTAATCTTGGTCTCGAGGACACTGCAAGAAGCACTCATAATGCATTTCTCTTGCTGTTCATGTAGAGCTTTCTTTGTCCTCTCATCATTACTCTTCTCAGCCTCCTTTGCCCTTTGCATGTAGTATTCACTCTTTTTAGCTAAACCAACTTTATCCTCCTTTAATTTCTTCAATTCAGACTTCAAAGCTTTAATCTCAGCCGCCTTTGACTTCTTTTCTTCCAATAGGCTGATCATTCTTTGACTCTCTTTCATTGCTTTGTCTTGGGCTGTTTTCAACAACTAGTAGGATAGAGATAATTAAGCAGATACCTTAGGAGGTAAAGAAAGCAGAAAATAGGGTATGGCTTACCATTGCAGCTTGATCCAAAGTGGCATTGAGAGTCAAATTAGGAGCAATTTGACTGATAGGAATGGGATTCATGGGTTGAACCGAATTGTTGAACTCAGGGCTCAAGTCTGAATGAGTAGTCTTAAGACGTTTAGATGCCTTAGTGACGGTGTTCCCAGAAGTAGTTTTACCTTTACCAGCAGATTCTGACTTAACATCTCCAATGCGTTGGGCGATAACATCCAAATCAAAGTGTCCAGAGTCTGTAGAAGTTGAAAATATATTAGTATACTATTTAAAGATGGAATTTTAGATAGTAATCTTATAGAAGTATACCGGCCATGACGACAAGTTGGTTGGAATTAGAAGTATTAGGAGATTCTGGTAAAGCCTGAAAAGTCCTGATTTCTGCTGGGATTGATAAGATATTTTTGATCCTGCTGAGTCCTGAATCTTCGCTAGTGGGAAATCCTTCGAGATTGGCTGTAACAAAATTAATTAGGAACAAATAATGATAAAACCGAACAGATAGGATAAAGAGAAAAATGAGTCCCTACCCTTTTCTGTCCAAGCAGTAGGAAGATAGGATCCCTTAGGAAGAGAATTTTTTGAGACATAGAAAAATCTACTTTTCCACAATGGGTCATTTTGAATAACACCCAAAGCCAACTTCTCATTCTTCTTAGGAGCTTTGAGCATATAGTAACCAGGACCAAAGGTTTGCAAATTGTATGCTAGGGGAAGATCTGATAACTTAAATTCAATATTTTTCTCCTTAACTAGGTTGTCTAAAACATATAGGGTTCTCCATAGCATAGGCATAGCTTGAGGATATGCTAATTTTGAAAATTTAAAGAACTGTTCATACATTCTTTTGAATGAGCAAAGCCAATGATTCCTTCCAATCTGCGACATCCCATTTGTCAGTCTCAAAACCTCCTTCTTTTGCTTCAGAAGCCATCCTAATCTTGGTCTCGAGGACACTGCAAGAAGCACTCATAATGCATTTCTCTTGCTGTTCATGCAGAGCTTTCTTTGTCCTCTCATCATTACTCTTCTCAGCCTCCTTTGCCCTCTGCATGTAGTATTCACTCTTTTTAGCTAAACCAACTTTATCCTCCTTTAATTTCTTCAATTCAGACTTCAAAGCTTTAATCTCAGCCGCCTTTGACTTCTTTTCTTCCAATAGGCTGATCATTCTTTGACTCTCTTTCATTGCTTTGTCTTGGGCTGTTTTCAACAACTAGTAGGATAGAGATAATTAAGCAGATACCTTAGGAGGTAAAGAAAGCAGAAAATAGGGTATGGCTTACCATTTCCTTCAATTCAGACTTCAAAGCTTTAATCTCAGCCGCCTTTGACTTCTTTTCTTCCAATAGGCTGATCATTCTTTGACTCTCTTTCATTGCTTTGTCTTGGGCTGTTTTCAACAACTAGTAGGATAGAGATAATTAAGCAGATACCTTAGGAGGTAAAGAAAGCAGAAAATAGGGTATGGCTTACCATTGCAGCTTGATCCAAAGTGGCATTGAGAGTCAAATTAGGAGCAATTTGACTGATAGGAATGGGATTCATGGGTTGAACCGAATTGTTGAACTCAGGGCTCAAGTCTGAATGAGTAGTCTTAAGACGTTTAGATGCCTTAGTGACGGTGTTCCCAGAAGTAGTTTTACCTTTACCAGCAGATTCTGACTTAACATCTCCAATGCGTTGGGCGATAACATCCAAATCAAAGTGTCCAGAGTCTGTAGAAGTTGAAAATATATTAGTATACTATTTAAAGATGGAATTTTAGATAGTAATCTTATAGAAGTATACCGGCCATGACGACAAGTTGGTTGGAATTAGAAGTATTAGGAGATTCTGGTAAAGCCTGAAAAGTCCTGATTTCTGCTGGGATTGATAAGATATTTTTGATCCTGCTGAGTCCTGAATCTTCGCTAGTGGGAAATCCTTCGAGATTGGCTGTAACAAAATTAATTAGGAACAAATAATGATAAAACCAAACAGATAGGATAAAGAGAAAAATGAGTCCCTACCCTTTTCTTTCCAAGCAGTAGAAAGATAGGATCCCTTAGGAAGAGAATTTTTTGAGACATAGAAAAATCTACTTTTCCACAATGGGTCATTTTGAATAACACCCAAAGCCAACTTCTCATTCTTCTTAGGAGCTTTGAGCATATAGTAACCAGGACCAAAGGTTTGCAAATTGTATGCTAGGGGAAGATCTGATAACTTAAATTCAATATTTTTCTCCTTAACTAGGTTGTCTAAAACATATAGGGTTCTCCATAGCATAGGCATAGCTTGAGGATATGCTAATTTTGAAAATTTAAAGAACTGTTCATACATTTTAGGAAAGGGGAATGATAGTTTTAGGTTTTCGAAGGGAAATTTTGGAAAACAGATCCATAAACCCGATTGCATGTCAGAAGTAAGAGTAGGATCGAAAGCCCTAAACTCAGTACCTTTAGGAAAATAATCTTTGATCCTATCAATATCACTATCAACAAACGAACACTTACTAGGATTTTTAGCGATATAAGTAGGAGTAAAGCCTTCGCTAAATTTGATTGAAGAACGGGAAGAAGATATTCAAGGCATAATTTAATAAACGAAAGTAAAACAAAGAAAAATCTGAAAGATTGAAGAAAAAGAGAAACTAACCTTTAGGGTTTGGAGAGATATTGGCTCGAGATAAAAACTAAAAAAAAGAAAAACTGTCGATATATGTGGATAGTGGGAAATAAATGTGGGTAGTTGTAAAAGTCCCATCAATGCAAAATTCACCCCTTGACTTTCCGTTGACTGCTAAAAATTGACTGTAAATAACAAAACTTATATTTATTTACAATGAAATATAAGTTTTGGGGACAATTGTTTGGGGTAGAATTCCGCTGCTAGGATCCTGATAAGAATTTACACTTTAGTCCTTCTATGATAAATACTTAACAATACGTTGTCTTAAAGGATCCTTAGTTCCTGTTAATTTATTAGTTCTGATTGTGCTATGTTATTATCTTGATATAACAGGATCTTGATATCTTCAGGATCCGTGATTTCACTAACAAATATATGTCTAGTACAGTAGATATTATGTGCAGGATTGAAGTACAAACGTGTTACAAGAAGAAAACGTGTTTCAATGGATAGTTTACCACTTCAACCACAAGAATCGGGATTGATAACAGTTTTACCATGTGAAGAATAATGCTTAACGGTCATCTATGCCATTTCTTCAGCGTAAAGAGCAAGTCCAGGAAGATCCCAGATATTTTGGAGATACAGTTTAACGTCTAGCTCTATAAATGGGAAAGGATGTCGTTCAGAAAAAGAGAGATCACTCACACAAACGTAACACACACAAGCAATCATCACACAAGCATTCATCCGCTCTACAAACACACAACAACAATTTAGTTTACTAGCTATTATTAGTTTTCATATTCATTCATTCGTTCATTTTATTGTAATCATTCCAAAACAACAATAATAATAAAAGAACAGCAGGTAGGATCGATTGAATCCTCCCGGGGTTTTTTACCTAAGATCTCTTAATTGGATCAAGGGTTTTTCCTCGTCAACAAAATTCTGGTGTCGTTGTGCTTTTCGTTTTTTTCTTTAAATCCTAGCTTTAATTTTCAGCGCTTTACTTTTATCTTCAACGGTTTTCTTAATTACTCAAAGTATTTCTGTCTCAAAGGCTTTCATAAAACTCTTTTTGATAAAAACTCTTAGTTTTAGTCATTATATTTAAGAAAACTTTACTTTTAATTGAAGATCCTAAAACACCAAACCCCACTTACAAATCTTCGGTACTTGAGTTGTCTAAAATCCTTCCTAAAATTATCTTAGGTAATTTTTGACTGAAACACCTATCCCCTCCCAACTCTTACACCATTTCATCCAATCATTCATTTCCTTATCTATCTCTTTCTCTCTCTAAGTAAATGCAAGAGCGTCAAAACTCTTACACTCACTCTCCCTCTAAATTATCATCATCATTTATTGTTGTTTAAATTAAATTAGTGCAATAAACCTTATCATCATCATTATATCTTCATCATATCAAAAACTAGGAACTTAAAGTGCAAGAAATCTCTTATTATTGCTCAAATTTGGATCTTGGCTTTTGGTGGTAATTTTGGTAAGTAAAATCTATCCCACTACCTTCATTTTATGTTCTTAAAGGTATTTCCAGATGTGTCAAAACGTTTTCGGGTCAAAGATCGAGTCAAAACCCTTTAGGGTCGAATTTATGGTTTTGGTTGTTGCAAATTAGATCAAATGGGTATAAAGCATGACTTTGATGTTTTGAATGATTGTTTGGAAGTGGGTCAAGCTTATTTCGGTGCTAACATGTCTCCTTATGTGTTTTGAATCTTTACAAGTTGATTTTCAGACAAAAAAAATGATGTTTTGAGGTGTTTTGGGTCGGGTTTGTCTTGGCTATCTGCTGCTGCACTTTCTGATATGCTTCAGCGTCTGGTACGCCGCTCTTTGGCGTCTTGTACGCTGGGTGTGTGGTGTATGAGCATCTGGTACACCATGCTTGGCGTGGCTTACGCTGGATCATAGGCAGGTGGCGTCTTGTACGCTAATGGCACCGTAGCTTACGGTGCACTCTAAAGGTCTTACGCTAGTCCTCCTCTGTTTTACACTGACTTTGATGTTCCAGACGCCAAAACTGAGGTTTCCAGGCCACCGTCTTAGACGGTGGTCTTACCGTCCTGTACGATGGGCAAATATTGAACCACCGTAAGGTTACGGTGGGTGCACCGTAAATTACGGTGCCCTGGATACTTGTTTTTCCTGTTTTCGTTTCTAGGTCGACTCCTATCTTCCTTGGACCCCATCGAGCTTTCATGCAAACCTTTTCTCAGCACCTATAGTGTTATACACGAGTCACATTCATGAGTCAAGCTTATGAGTCACATCTAAAGCCTAAGTTGGGGTTATTGTGACCTAATTAAATATATATATTATACAAATATTAAACTTAATGATTGGTTTGGGCGTGTGACAATTCTTGAATGACCTTAATTGGTTTCAAACTATTACTTGAGCCCTCTAACGACCTTGTCGAGTCTCGGGAGTCCTTTTAAGTCTTAAGTCATATTAAAAACCCTATATAGGGTTTGGCTTGTAAGATTAATGAATATGAATATTATAATTATAGGTGGTGGACGTGAAGTGAATGTTGAACGATTGTAACTCGACTATAAATCAATCTTAACTTCTCAATGCCGATCAAGGTGAGTTCCGTAGCTCCCTACTCGCTTGAGACTCGGGCTGGAAAGTGTACACTTATGTGATTATTTGATTGATTGTTTGATTGAATGATTGATGGATTGATTGACACGTTTGATTGATTACGCACATGATTGTGATATATATTGTTGTAATTAGGATAGTAGTGCATACATGGAAGACGACGATACCATTAAAGAGTTGTAGATGTGGTGGGAAGGCTGCGGGTGACCCTATATATAAGCATCTATGATTCTTTAATTGTAAAGGCGTACGAAGTGTATGTACTTGTTGCATTGGTTGGTTTAATAGTGGATGGACTTTTGATTGAGACAAACACACATACGTATTGATATATACACATGATAGATGGACATGGACCTCCAAGTGTAAAGATGTATACACTTGATGATTTTGAGATGCCACATTGTTCATTGGGATGACATGTGAGTATCGTTGCATTATTGACGTGATGGTCACACTTATGATATGCATTATGACATTGACATGCAAACGACACATAACTTGATATTGACATCACTTGTGTTTATTCATTACACGCATTTACTTATTCTAGTGTAATCTCATATGATTGTCGTGTGACAAGGTTATGCTTATGCAGACCTAACTTGATTCACATTGTGACGCATAAAGGCTACTTGTAAGAATATTTTGCCTTTATCATTATACATGTTGTAACTATTGACGATGGTTCCTTGTGAACCATTTCTACGAACTCACCAACCTCGTGTTGACTTGTTTAGTACACTTTTCAGGTAATCAGGTGAACCAAGGACGTGATGCATGATTGATTGCTAGCTTTTGATTCGGGCTTGGACTTACATGGATCAAGGATTCATATGCCCACTTTTGCATTATGCTTAGGATCGATAGCCATCTTTAGATGATTGTTTTGTAAACTTTGATGGTCGTTTGCTCCTTGTGCATTTTGCATGGATATTTGACTTATTTTGTTGGATTCACCGAATTCACTTATTTACATTTAGTTATGCCTACATTAATTCCATCATGCGCTATTTAATTTCCGTGATATTTCGAGCCCTAGCTCGGGGTGTTACAGAATGGTGGCCCATGCGTGGTCGTAGAGAATTAGGCGGTTTGACCTAGACTACGGCTTAAGTTAAAACTCTTCATATAGCATGCATAGTTAGGAATTTTGTGTGCAACATGAATTGTGTGAACCCGAAAAAGTGTACATTGTGAGTTAGTAGACAAGACCATTTATGTGATGACTTAATGTGATGAACGTGTGATGAGTACAATATGGTCAACGTGTACATTGATTTGAACTTGATTGTGGTTGAGATGGATTGTTGTTGATGATTGGTGATAGTTTGATGATTTAGGGCAAAATGAAGTTATGGCATTAACTTAGTATAACATTGTGGCAACCCTAAAAGAGCCTGGTCAACTATTTTATGGTCACCCTTGTTGTATGCAAGTTAAGGACATCATGGATTGCACATGTTGGCTTAGAGTATAATAGGGAACCGATATGCTTAATGGGAGTTGATTGGGTAGAGGGAAAGCCGATGGTATCACCTGTATACAAACTCGGTCAATAACTAGAGAGCATATCGGATTCGGATTATACTTTGAACCACTTGTTTTAGTTGCTTGGATTGTGTGATGTGTTGAACATGAGTACTTGGATTGATGATAGACGATTTTAGTGAACTTGGCATGATGGATAATAAATTCCCCTTAGAACATTAGTACATTTGCCTTAGCATTGTGATATGAATTAGGTATGTTGCATAGATATGAGAGCATTGACTACTTGTGTGACTAACATGTGAGCATTTTGAGACTAACCATCGGGTCAACGTGTTACTTGTTTTATAGAAATGGTGAGACCAAGGAGAGCCGGAACAAACTATAGGGCTAACTCTCAAGAACCACGACCGGAAGCTCAACCGGAAGCTCAAGGAGGTCGAGGTAGAGGCCGTGGTGGTAGAGGCCATGGTGGAGGCTGAGGTAAGGGCCGAGGTAGAGGTCGTGGTGGTAGAGGCCATGGTGGAGGCTGAGGTAAGGGCAGAGGTAGAGGCCGTGGTGGTAGAGGCCATGGTGGAGGCTGAGGTAAGGGCCGAGGTAGAGGCCGTGGTGGTAGAGGCCATGGTGGAGGCTGAGGTAAGGGCCGAGGTAGAGGCCGTGGTGGTAGAGGCCATGGTGGAGGCTGAGGTAAGGGCCGAGGTAGAGGCCGTGGTGGTAGAGGCCATGGTGGAGGCTGAGGTAAGGGCCGAGGTAGAGGCCGTGGTGGTAGAGGCCATGGTGGAGGCTGAGGTAAGGGCCGAGGTAGAGGCCGTGGTGGTAGAGGCCATGGTGGAGGCTGAGGTAAGGGCCGAGGTAGAGGCGTGGTGGTAGAGGCCATGGTGGAGGCTGAGGTAAGGGCCGAGGTAGAGGCCGTGGTGGTAGAGGCCATGGTGGAGGCTGAGGTAAGGGCCGAGGTAGAGGCCGTGGTGGTAGAGGCCATGGTGGAGGCTGAGGTAAGGGCCGAGGTAGAGGCCGTGGTGGTAGAGGCCATGGTGGAGGCTGAGGTAAGGGCCGAGGTAGAGGCCGTGGTGGTAGAGGCCATGGTGGAGGCTGAGGTAAGGGCCGAGGTAGAGGCCGTGGTGGTAGAGGCCATGGTGGAGGCTGAGGTAAGGGCCGAGGTAGAGGCCGTGGTGGTAGAGGCCATGGTGGAGGCTGAGGTAAGGGCCGAGGTAGAGGCCGTGGTGGTAGAGGCCATGGTGGAGGCTGAGGTAAGGGCCGAGGTAGAGGCCGTGGTGGTAGAGGCCATGGTGGAGGCTGAGGTAAGGGCCGAGGTAGAGGCGTGGTGGTAGAGGCCATGGTGGAGGCTGAGGTAAGGGCCGAGGTAGAGGCGTGGTGGTAGAGGCCATGGTGGAGGCTGAGGTAAGGGCCGAGGTAGAGGCGTGGTGGTAGAGGCCATGGTGGAGGCTGAGGTAAGGGCCGAGGTAGAGGCCGTGGTGGTAGAGGCCATGGTGGAGGCTGAGGTAAGGGCCGAGGTAGAGGCCGTGGTGGTAGAGGCCATGGTGGAGGCTGAGGTAAGGGCCGAGGTAGAGGCCGTGGTGGTAGAGGCCATGGTGGAGGCTGAGGTAAGGGCCGAGGTAGAGGCCGTGGTGGTAGAGGCCATGGTGGAGGCTGAGGTAAGGGCCGAGGTAGAGGCCGTGGTGGTAGAGGCCATGGTGGAGGCTGAGGTAAGGGCCGAGGTAGAGGCCGTGGTGGTAGAGGCCATGGTGGAGGCTGAGGTAAGGGCCGAGGTAGAGGCCGTGGTGGTAGAGGCCATGGTGGAGGCTGAGGTAAGGGCCGAGGTAGAGGCCGTGGTGGTAGAGGCCATGGTGGAGGCTGAGGTAAGGGCCGAGGTAGAGGCGTGGTGGTAGAGGCCATGGTGGAGGCTGAGGTAAGGGCCGAGGTAGAGGCCGTGGTGGTAGAGGCCATGGTGGAGGCTGAGGTAAGGGCCGAGGTAGAGGCCGTGGTGGTAGAGGCCATGGTGGAGGCTGAGGTAAGGGCCGAGGTAGAGGCCGTGGTGGTAGAGGCCATGGTGGAGGCTGAGGTAAGGGCCGAGGTAGAGGCCGTGGTGGTAGAGGCCATGGTGGAGGCTGAGGTAAGGGCCGAGGTAGAGGCCGTGGTGGTAGAGGCCATGGTGGAGGCTGAGGTAAGGGCCGAGGTAGAGGCCGTGGTGGTAGAGGCCATGGTGGAGGCTGAGGTAAGGGCCGAGGTAGAGGTCGTGGTGAGGCTCCCGGGCCGAATTGGAGGCTGAGGCTATTAACCGAGCCGGTAGTGTGACCGAAGATTTGTTGAGAAGTGGGGTGTTGAGCAAGTCATCGAAGAGAAAAAAGAGGTGGCGAAATCAGGTGGGGCGAAGAAGATGGGGATGTTTGACCCCAAGAATGCGAATCGGGGTAGGGTGATGACAGCGGTGGAACCGATAAAGAAGACTTATTTGGGACCTCATCCGTTTTGTGGAAGATGCAACAAGCACCACCCCACCAACATTCAATGTGGGGCATGTTTCTCTTGTAACCAACTTGGACACTTGCCAAAGATTGTAGGGCGCCGAGGGCGGACCCACAAAATGTAGCCCCTCTTCAAGCTATTCCCCTCGTGCCAATCAACAAAGGGGTACATGCTTTGAATGTGGTAGTCCTTATCACTACCGCCATAATTGTCCTCAATGGGTTGGACAACAAGTTCAAGTAGTTGTCCACCCCAACCAACTTCAAATAGCCGGACCTAATCAAAACCGGCGACAACAAGGCCATCAAGTTCAACCTCATGGCCGAGCCTTTGGGGTCAATGCCATTGAAGCCCGTAATGATCCTAATGTGGTTGCAGGTACATTCCTTCTTAATGGTCATTATGCAACGGTTCTATTTGATTCCGGAGCCGATTTTAGCCTTATTTCCTATAGCTTTGTTCCCTTGATTGATGTGAATCCGTGTGCTCTAAACTATGTGCTTGATATAGAAATGGTAAATGGTGCTCTAACAAAAATTAGTCAAATACCTCGTGATTGTATTTTGACTCTAAACGATGTCGAGTTCTTTATCGACCTTATGCCTCTTGATATTGGTAGCTTTGACATTGTTGTGAGTATGGATTGGATGATGGCGGTAAATGGGGTTATTGATTGTGGTGAGAGAGTTGTCAAAATACCGTTGTCTAAAGGTAAAATTCTTAGAGTTCAAGGTGAAATCTCCGATTCTTCCAACTCTAAGGTCTTTAGTGCTACCGTCACAAAGGGAGAATTTAAGACCGTTCCTATTGTCCGTGATTTTCCCGATGTTTTTCCAGATGACTTACCGGGATTACCTCCATCTCGTCAACTCGATTTTCGTATCAATTTAATTCCCGAAGCCGCACCCGTGGCTAAAGCTCCTAATAGACTTGCCCTAACCGAAATGCAAGAATTAGAAACTCAACTTAAAGAGCTCCAAGAGAAAGGCTTCATTCGCCCTATCCAATCTCCTTGGGGTGCTCCTATTCTCTTTGTCAAGGAGAAAGACGGGTCCTTTAGAATGTGTATTGACTACTAGGAGTTGAATAAGCTCACGGTGAAGAACCGGTATCCTCTCCCTAGAATCGATGACCTCTTTGATCAACTTCAAGGTGCTAAGCACTTTTCCAAAATCGATCTTCGCTCGGGTTATCATCAACTCCGGGTACATGAAGATGATATTCCTAAAACGGCTTTTCGTACAAGGTATGGCCATTTTGAATTCACTGTTATGCCTTTTGGGTTGACTAATGCACCGGCGTTGTTCATGGATTTGATAAACCGGGTGTGTCGACCTTTCTTGGACAAGTTTGTTATCGTCTTTATTGATGACATACTTGTTTATTCTAAGATAAAGGAAGAGCATGCTGAGCACTTGCGTGAAGTGCTTGAACTATTGAGAAGGGAGAAGTTGTATGCTAAATTCTCCAAGTGTGAGTTTTGGTTGGAGAAAGTCCACTTTCTTGGTCACGTGGTGAGCAAGGATGGTATTCATGTGGACCCAAGCATAATCGAGGCGGTCAAGGATTGGAGAAGACCCGAAACACCATCCGAGATCCGTCAATTCCTTGGATTGGCGGGTTATTATCGGAGATTCATATAAAACTTCTCTAGAATTGCACAACCACTCACTCTCTTGACTCAAAAAGAGAGAAAATTTGAATGGGGCGATAAACAAGAACAAGCCTTCCAAACTCTTAAAGACATGTTATGTGATGCACCTATCTTGACACTTCCGAATGGAGTTGAAGACTTTGTAGTATATTGTGATGCTTCGGGACAAGGTTTAGGTTGTGTTCTTATGCAAAGAGGCAAAGTAATTGCTTATGCCTCCCGGCAACTTAAAGTGGGACTACTTGGTCCCATACTGGTGCAGTCATGAAGCTTGTGATGTAGTCTGGGTTGTTTGTTGTTTACAGTTTGATATTAGTGTTGTATGGCTGGTCTTTTGTATGTCATTTTGGCAGTTCTGTGATTCTTTATAGATATAGAGGTTTTGTTTGAGATAGAATGGATATTAGTGTTGTATGGCTGGTCTTTTGTATGTCATTTTGGCAGTTCTGTGATTCTTTATAGATATAGAGGTTTTGTTTGAGATAGAATGGATATTAGTGTTGTATGGCTGGTCTTTTGTATGTCATTTTGGCAGTTCTGTGATTCTTTATAGATATAGAGGTTTTGTTTGAGATAGAATGGATATTAGTGTTGTATGGCTGGTCTTTTGTATGTCATTTTGGCAGTTCTGTGATTCTTTATAGATATAGAGGTTTTGTTTGAGATAGAATGGATATTAGTGTTGTATGGCTGGTCTTTTGTATGTCATTTTGGCAGTTCTGTGATTCTTTATAGATATAGAGGTTTTGTTTGAGATAGAATGGATATTAGTGTTGTATGGCTGGTCTTTTGTATGTCATTTTGGCAGTTCTGTGATTCTTTATAGATATAGAGGTTTTGTTTGAGATAGAATGGATATTAGTGTTGTATGGCTGGTCTTTTGTATGTCATTTTGGCAGTTCTGTGATTCTTTATAGATATAGAGGTTTTGTTTGAGATAGAATGGATATTAGTGTTGTATGGCTGGTCTTTTGTATGTCATTTTGGCAGTTCTGTGATTCTTTATAGATATAGAGGTTTTGTTTGAGATAGAATGGATATTAGTGTTGTATGGCTGGTCTTTTGTATGTCATTTTGGCAGTTCTGTGATTCTTTATAGATATAGAGGTTTTGTTTGAGATAGAATGGATATTAGTGTTGTATGGCTGGTCTTTTGTATGTCATTTTGGCAGTTCTGTGATTCTTTATAGATATAGAGGTTTTGTTTGAGATAGAATGGATATTAGTGTTGTATGGCTGGTCTTTTGTATGTCATTTTGGCAGTTCTGTGATTCTTTATAGATATAGAGGTTTTGTTTGAGATAGAATGGATATTAGTGTTGTATGGCTGGTCTTTTGTATGTCATTTTGGCAGTTCTGTGATTCTTTATAGATATAGAGGTTTTGTTTGAGATAGAATGGATATTAGTGTTGTATGGCTGGTCTTTTGTATGTCATTTTGGCAGTTCTGTGATTCTTTATAGATATAGAGGTTTTGTTTGAGATAGAATGGATATTAGTGTTGTATGGCTGGTCTTTTGTATGTCATTTTGGCAGTTCTGTGATTCTTTATAGATATAGAGGTTTTGTTTGAGATAGAATGGATATTAGTGTTGTATGGCTGGTCTTTTGTATGTCATTTTGGCAGTTCTGTGATTCTTTATAGATATAGAGGTTTTGTTTGAGATAGAATGGATATTAGTGTTGTATGGCTGGTCTTTTGTATGTCATTTTGGCAGTTCTGTGATTCTTTATAGATATAGAGGTTTTGTTTGAGATAGAATGGATATTAGTGTTGTATGGCTGGTCTTTTGTATGTCATTTTGGCAGTTCTGTGATTCTTTATAGATATAGAGGTTTTGTTTGAGATAGAATGGATATTAGTGTTGTATGGCTGGTCTTTTGTATGTCATTTTGGCAGTTCTGTGATTCTTTATAGATATAGAGGTTTTGTTTGAGATAGAATGGATATTAGTGTTGTATGGCTGGTCTTTTGTATGTCATTTTGGCAGTTCTGTGATTCTTTATAGATATAGAGGTTTTGTTTGAGATAGAATGGATATTAGTGTTGTATGGCTGGTCTTTTGTATGTCATTTTGGCAGTTCTGTGATTCTTTATAGATATAGAGGTTTTGTTTGAGATAGAATGGATATTAGTGTTGTATGGCTGGTCTTTTGTATGTCATTTTGGCAGTTCTGTGATTCTTTATAGATATAGAGGTTTTGTTTGAGATAGAATGGATATTAGTGTTGTATGGCTGGTCTTTTGTATGTCATTTTGGCAGTTCTGTGATTCTTTATAGATATAGAGGTTTTGTTTGAGATAGAATGGATATTAGTGTTGTATGGCTGGTCTTTTGTATGTCATTTTGGCAGTTCTGTGATTCTTTATAGATATAGAGGTTTTGTTTGAGATAGAATGGATATTAGTGTTGTATGGCTGGTCTTTTGTATGTCATTTTGGCAGTTCTGTGATTCTTTATAGATATAGAGGTTTTGTTTGAGATAGAATGGATATTAGTGTTGTATGGCTGGTCTTTTGTATGTCATTTTGGCAGTTCTGTGATTCTTTATAGATATAGAGGTTTTGTTTGAGATAGAATGGATATTAGTGTTGTATGGCTGGTCTTTTGTATGTCATTTTGGCAGTTCTGTGATTCTTTATAGATATAGAGGTTTTGTTTGAGATAGAATGGATATTAGTGTTGTATGGCTGGTCTTTTGTATGTCATTTTGGCAGTTCTGTGATTCTTTATAGATATAGAGGTTTTGTTTGAGATAGAATGGATATTAGTGTTGTATGGCTGGTCTTTTGTATGTCATTTTGGCAGTTCTGTGATTCTTTATAGATATAGAGGTTTTGTTTGAGATAGAATGGATATTAGTGTTGTATGGCTGGTCTTTTGTATGTCATTTTGGCAGTTCTGTGATTCTTTATAGATATAGAGGTTTTGTTTGAGATAGAATGGATATTAGTGTTGTATGGCTGGTCTTTTGTATGTCATTTTGGCAGTTCTGTGATTCTTTATAGATATAGAGGTTTTGTTTGAGATAGAATGGATATTAGTGTTGTATGGCTGGTCTTTTGTATGTCATTTTGGCAGTTCTGTGATTCTTTATAGATATAGAGGTTTTGTTTGAGATAGAATGGATATTAGTGTTAGTTTGTATGTGGTACTTACTTGCTTACAAGTGAAAGCCGATCACAAGAAGCCACTCAGATTGTTGGTGCAACCGGTGACACCCAAGTGGAAATGGGAACGGATTGCAATGGACTTCATTACGAAGTTACCGAAGACAAAAAGTGGTCGTGACACGATTTGGGTGATAGTGGATCGGTTAACGAAGTCGGCTCATTTCTTGGCCATTCGTGAAACCGATAAATTTGACACCATGGCACGATTGTACATCAAGGAAGTGGTGTCTAAACATGGAGTTCCGGTTTCTATCATCTCCGATAGAGATACCCGGTTTAACTCAAATTTTTGGAAAGCCTTTCAACGCGCAATGGGTACCTAACTTGACATGAGCACGGCGTTTCATCCTCAAACGGATGGACAAAGTGAAAGAACAATACAAACGTTAGAAGACATGTTGAGGGCTTGTGCCATTGATTTTGGTGGTAGTTGGGAAGATCATTTTCCATTGGTAGAATTCTCCTACATTAATAGTTATCATGCAAGCATACAAATGGCACCCTTTAGAGCATTATATGGTAGGAAGTGTCGTTCTCCCCTAGCTTGGGCGGAGATTGGTGAAAGCCAACTTATCGGGCCGGAAATTGTAGTTGAAATGACCAAAGTGATTACTCAAACCAAAGAGAGATTACAATTAGCCCGTGAACGACAAAAGAAGTATGCCGATGTGAGGCGTAAGCCATTGGAGTTTGAGGTTGGTGATCATGTACTTTTGCAAGTGTCGCCTTGGAAAGGAGTAGTACGATTTGTGAAACAAGGAAAACTCAGGCCAAGGTATATTGGTCCTTTCAAAATTCTCTAACGGGTTGGAAAGGTTGCTTATCGATTAGAACTACCACAAGAACTTAGTGTTGTGAATGATGTGTTCCACATTTGTAATCTACGTAAGTGTTTGGCGGACCCTACACATCATGTGCCCATGAACGAGATACAAGTGGATAAAAAGCTCAATTTTGTTGAAGAACCGGTTGAGATCTTAGATCGTCAAGTCAAGAAGCTCAAGAACAAACGTTACACGATTGTTAAAGTTAAATGGAGTGCTATACGTGGCGCAGAGTTCACTTGGGAACGGGAGGACCATATGAGGTCCAAGTACCAGCATTTATTTAGTGATTAGTGTTTTGTTGAATTTCGGGACGAAATTCTTTTAACGGGGGAATGATGTAACATCCGTGATTTTTGACTATTTGACTTTCTATGTAGTTTAATTAGCGATCTTAATTAATGATATAATTGAGTTCATTCTAAGACATTATGATCAATATTATGCTTGACGGGTCGATTGACTTACTAGATTCGTGTCACATGATAGACGATACGTGAATTAAGTTAGTTATGTAGACGGGTCGACCCATGGGTGCAATCCAAGACCCATGACCCAACTAAATTACCCAACCCTATCCCCTCCCAACTCTTACACCATTTCATCCAATCATTCATTTCCTTATCTATCTCTTTTTCTCTCTAAGTAAATCCAAGAGCATCAAAACTCTTACACTCACTCTCCCTCTAAATTATCATCATCATTTATTGTTGTTTAAATTAAATTAGTGCAATAAACCTTATCATCATCATTATATCTTCATCATATCAAAAACTAGGAACTTAAAGTGCAAGAAATCTCTTATTATTGCTCAAATTTGGATCTTGGCTTTTGGTGGTAATTTTGGTAAGTAAAATCTATCCCACTACCTTCATTTTATGTTCTTAAAGGTATTTCCAGATGTGTCAAAATGTTTTCGGGTCAAAGATCGAGTCAAAACCCTTTAGGGTCGGATTTAGGGTTTTGGTTGTTGCAAATTAGGTCAAATGGGTATAAAGCATGACTTTGATGTTTTGAATGATTGTTTGGAAGTGGGTCAAGCTTATTTTGGTGCTAATACGGCTCCTTATCTGTTTTGAATCTTTACAAGTTGATTTTCAGACAAAAAAAATGATGTTTTGAGGTGTTTTGGGTCGGGTTTTTCTTGGCTATCTGCTGCTGCACTCTCTAGTCTGCTTCAGCGTCTGGTACGCCGCCCTTTGGCGTCTTGTACGCTGGGTGTGTGGTGTATGAGCGTCTGGTACGCCATGCTTGGCGTGGCTTACGCTGGATCATAGGCAGGTGGCGTCTTGTACGCTAATGGCACCGTAGGTTACGGTGCACTCTAAAGGTCTTACGCTAGTCCTCCTCTGTTTTACACTGACTTTGATGTTCCAGACGCCAAAACTGAGGTTTCCAGGCCACCGTCTTAGACGGTGGTCTTACCGTCCTGTACGATGGGCAAATATTGAACCACCGTAAGGTTACGGTGGGTGCACCGTAAATTACGGTGCCCTGGATACTTGTTTTTCCTGTTTTCGTTTCTAGGTCGACTCCTATCTTCCTTGGACCCCATCGAGCTTTCATGCAAACCTTTTCTCAGCACCTCTAGTGTTATACACAAGTCAAAATCATGAGTCAAAGTTATGAGTCACATCTAAAGCCTAAGTTGGGGTTATTGTGACCTAATTAAATATATATTATATAAATAGTAAACTTAATGATCGGTTTGGGCGTGTGACAATTCTTGAATGACCTTAATTGGTTTCAAACTATTACTTGAGCCCTCTAACGACCTTGTCGAGTCTCGGGAGTCCTTTTAAGTCTTAAGTCATATTAAAAACCCTAATTAGGGTTTGGCTTGTAAGATTAATGAATATGAATATTATAATTATAGGTGGTGGACGTGAAGTGAACGTTGAACGATTGTAACTCGACTATAAATCAATCTTAACTTCTCATTTCCGATCAA
This sequence comes from Erigeron breviscapus, assembly GCA_034093135.1. Classification (NCBI taxonomy): domain Eukaryota; kingdom Viridiplantae; phylum Streptophyta; class Magnoliopsida; order Asterales; family Asteraceae; genus Erigeron; species Erigeron breviscapus. The sequence continues at coordinate 31,251,181 of CM067167.1, forward strand.
GGTGAGTTCCGTAGCTCCCTAATCGTTTGAGATTCGGGCTGGAAAATGTACACTTATGTGATTATTTGATTGATAATTTGATTGAATGATTGATGGATTGATTGACACGTTTCATTGATCACGCACATGATTGTGATATATATTGTTGTAATTAGGATAGTAGTGCATACATGGAAGACGATGATTCCATTAAAGAGTTGTAGATGTGGTGGGAAGGTGCGGGTGACCCTATATATAAGCATCTATGATTCTTTAATTGTAAAGGCGTACGAAGTGTATGTACTTGTTGCATTGGTTGGTTTGATAGTGGATGGACTTGTGATTGAGACAAACACACATACGTATTGATATATACACATGATAGACGGACATGGACCTCCAAGTGTATAGATGTATACACTTGATGTTTTTGAGATGCCACATTGGTCATTGGGATGACATGTGAGTATCGTTGCATATGTGAGACGGACATGGACCCCGGGTATATAGATGTATACAATTGATGATTTTGAGATGCCACATTGTTCATTGGGATGACATGTGAGTATCGTTGCATTGTTGACGTGATGGTCACACTTATGATATGCATTATGACATTGACATGCAAACGACACATAACTTGATATTGACATCACTTGTGTTTATTCATTACACGCATTTACTTATTCTCGTGTAATCTCATATGATTGTCGTGTGACAAGGTTATGCTTATGCAAACCTGACTTGACTCACATTGTGACGCATAAAGGCTACTTGTAAGAATATTTTGCATTTATCATTATACATGTTGTAACTATTGACGATGGTTCCTTGTGAACCATTTCTACGAACTCACCAACCTCGTGTTGACTTGTTTAGTACACTTTTCAGGTAATCAGGTGAACCAAGGACGTGATGCATGATTGATTTCTAGCTTTTGATTCGGGCTTGGACTTACATGGATCAAGGATTCATATGCCCACTTTTGCATTATGCTTAGGATCGATAGCCATCTTTAGATGATTGTTTTGTCAACTTTGATGGTCGTTTGCTTCTTGTGCATTTCGCATGGATATTTGACTTATTTTGTTGGATTCACCGAATTCACTTATTTACATTTAGTTATGCCTACATTAATTATTCCATCATACGCTATTTAATTTTCGTGATATTTCGAGCCCTAGCTCGGGGTGTTACATTATGAATATATGATATACGTCAAATATGTTAAAGCATGACTAATGAAACATATTTATCATTGAACTAATTAAAAAATAAAACATAATATTATGTATAAACATCTTTATACTCATATAGAAAATAGAAAAATAGATATTAATGATTAGGATTTTGATTGATAATTAGAATTAATATTGATGATTAAGATCATACATGGCAATATAAGTATAGCGAATTAAATGGTAAAAAATAATGTTTATGATTAATCATAATTTATGATAATATAAAAAACTGTCAGATTACGACTGACGCAAACAATAAAATTATAGTTTATGCATATATGATATACGTCAAATATGTTAAAGCATGACTAATTAAACATAAATATTTAGAAATCATAAAAATCTTTTTATGGTATATATTTAATAATTATCAAATTTAATTTAAAAAATACTTTTCAAAAAGATGACATAAAATAATAAATAATCTCATTTGAAAAAAGATAAATATCATTGAATTAATAAAAAAAAATGTAATATAATGTATATAAACATCTTTATACGAAAATCGAAAAATAATTATTACTCGTATTTTGACTTTTTAAGGTCAATCAGAGATTCAAAGCTGTTACACGGGCCTACAAAACTTTTGACTTTAACCAAAATATTTGTTTGAGCCCAACACAAGCTGCCTTTTTTGGCCCAGTCATCAATTTCGTTTTTTTTTTGGGTTAAATGTCTAATGTACTTCAACAACCGTGTTACTTCAGTGTTTGCCTTACCATGCTGGCATGCTGCGTCTTATATTGTCATAATATTGAAGCGTCAAGGAGAGCAATTTCATCATGTTGAAACACTTATAACTCGCCACAGAACACGAAAGCATGGAAAACGCATAAAAAAATCATATATAAAATTTAGAATGGGTATGTATCGAACCACAATAAGTTTACAAAAGAATCACATGTCCAGAAAAGTATAAATTCTAGGCAAAACTTCTAATGCTGAATCCTTTTCTTCCTGTCGATTACACACTCGATATTCTATATTACGTGGTTTTACATGCATCATACGAAAATCATGCCTGTGATTTCTAGTTATGAACACTATTGAGCAATATATACTTTGATCAAACATATATATGATCATACTGGCATATATGTGGACGGTGGTTAATTAACTGGTTATGTGCATATATATATATGGGAGTATGCTTGAAAATAATTCAGGTGCAAAAAACATGAAAGGATGCATTATTTTTGTTTTTGTATAAATGATTTACATACACTACTCTAGATGTACATACACATATACACAACTATAAATTTCTAGTTATCCAATTTTGAACATATGTGTTAACATTTTTTGATCATAAATGGTGGGTTTGGCAAACCAATTACCATTCCCAGATATAATGATATCAAGATTCAAATCAAACACTCCATTAGTCTTTAAATGGGCTTCTCTTTGGTCTTTTTGCCTTGAGTTGGGATGCTTTGTTCATTCCTAAAGAAATTATCTGGATCAACGGCAGTTTTTACCTTCACTAATCTCTCAAAGTTTCCCTTAAAATACTTCTCTCCGTAAACCTTCCCAGAGTTAAATCCGTCACCAGAATTCACACCGATATCTAGATCCCTATAAGCCAAGAATGCACTTCTTGGATTCTTGGATACATAGGTAGTCATGAATTCATACATAGCCTTCCCTTGGCTTAAATAACTTTCAGTTACTTTTGGATCTTTTTCCTCCCAATTCAACGAATATTGCATCTTAAACAAATTCCCTGCACGATGAGGAAATGGAGTTGCATTTGCGGGAACTTCACTCATCTTCCCACCATATGAGTTGAAAACAAGCCCAACTTTATCGAGTTCCATCAATTTATTGAACATAGCAGTCAAACCTTGTTTAGGTATCGCTGTTTGTACATAGTCAGATTTTCGTTTCAAGAGCTTAATGACGCTACTGTGGGGATCAAGAAGGAACTCTGGCTTCGTTTTATTGTAATCTTGGTTGGCCCAGTATAGTGTGGATTGAATCCAACTAATTTCCATACAATCTTCTTTTTTCAAACCCAGCTCGGGAAGTGTTTTGCTCATTAGTCCTAATAACCTTGCAGAATCACCAAGGAAAAGGGCCATAAATGTTGTCCTGACTGTTTTTTTATTATTTTGAGAAATGGGTTGTAACAGAACTCTTATGAATAAATCAGGGTCGATTGTAGGCATTACTGATTGCCATTTAACAAGTGTGTCTATTGCATTTTGTTCCATCGTTTTCTCTACTCGAAAAACGGTGGTGACTTTTGGTACTGGAACTAGTTTCACGGTAAAGGATATTATGACACCAAAACTACCACCACCACCGCCACGAATGGCCCAGAAAAGATCTTCACCCATTGTTTTTCGTTCGAGAAGTGTACCATTAACATTGACAATTTTGGCATCTATTACGTGATCAACTGTTAAACCATATTTTCGAATCATGTTGCCATAACCACCGGCGCTTATATGTCCACCAGCACCGACTGTCGGACATGCTCCAGCGGGGAACCCATGCACCTTGCTCTTTTCCCAAATTCGGTAATATAGCTCACCTAACTGAGCTCCGACCTGGACAACAGCGGTTTCAGTGGCAACATTAACTTCAACTTTGTGCAAATTGAACATGTCGAGCATGACAAATGTTTTTTCTGATGAGGAGTAGGAGACTGCTTCATAATCATGTCCACCGCTACGAATCTTTAGTTGGATACCGAGTTGCTTGGCACATACAACTGTGGCTTGCACGTGGGTTTCTTTGGTTGGAGTCACAATGATGACGGGTTTGGGTGTCGAGGGGGTGTTGTAACGAAGGTTTCTTATGCGATCTTGTAGTATTTTAGTGTATGCAGACGAGTTGGTGGTCGAGCTATAAACAATGGAGGAAAATGAGGGGTCGGGTTGGGGTGATTTTGTTGGGAGGCATTCTAGGAAGGATTTATAGATCGCATTAGGATCTGACGATCCTGGTCCCTTGGGAGGGACAGAGGGTCCAGGAGGCCCTGGTTTCTTTGGAGTCGAGGGTACAGGTCCTGCTGGACTCTTGGGAGTAGGAGGCCCGGCCCCATTTGTATTAGAAAAACAAGAACAAATTAATAGAACTAGTGATAAAAACGTAATCGAAGATATAAAAGACATGATGATAATGTCTTAGAAGAAAATGATGGCTATAACGCATTTAGGTAGCCAAAATATATATAGTCGTCATTGATGAGTATATTTGAAGAAAGGTCACGGGTAGAATTGTCATCTTACACTTCACCACATTCTTTCTAATACGGAGTATTTCCTAAGCCAAAATCACAACTCTTTTTATTATTTATTTATATATTTATATTTATTTCCATGTACTTTTATTGTTCATTAACAATCGTAGTAAACTCAGTAAATTTTATTCGTAATTTTACGTACACATGCATCTTGACACTAACAACAGAAATCACATTTTTTGCATTTACAATTTATTTGTAGCACTAATAATAATCTGTACGAATTATACGTGTTTTCACTTTTTGTTTTTATATAAAAAGACAATTTCCTGCTCATCAATTTACGTCCACAGAAACAAAAAAGTGCCTAAAAAAGACCTGGTTGCTTGTTGCTATTTGATGAGCTGATTGTTTGATTTACTGGTCATCGAAAAATGTTTGGCAAAACGTTTGGTAAATATTAGTGCTGGTTATTTGCATTGCCCTCCATTTTCTAATAATTTAGGTATAAGGTTTGGATTTTAATTTTATATAAGTGGGATCTTTTGTAGAACCATTGCTAATTTCATTTGCAATTATTGTCAACCATCATAAATTTAATAAAAAGAGCTAAACAGTTAATTTCTTCATATTATATAACAAAAAACTAGCAAATATTAGGATAACTAAAGTTGTAATGACTTCATAGGTAAAGTTGGAGGGATGTCAACCCTTTGATTAAAATCAACGGTCAAGATTAAAATTTGATTTTTGAATCTTGATCTTTGATTTTAATCCAAAGGTACGGTTAAGGGTTGTCCAACTTTACCTATGAAGTTATTATAATAACTTTAGAGAATCCTTATCTCAAATATTATTTGAATGATAATTAAAAGTACCTTCATTCTACTAGTTAATCCTTTTAACTAACAGTAGCAATTGTTTTAAAGTCACTAAACATATATACGTATAAACAATTCTATGGTCCTAATAACATGTCGTTCATAATACTTGTTTTCAACCCTTAGGGAAGAGGGAGCTCGTGGGGCTCGGCGCCGAGTTCCCCGACCCAGTAACACCGCCGCAAGGGTTCGGTGAAGTGGATCGGTGATTGATTTTCGGGGAAGAATGCCGAGGTGAGATCGAGAAACGGGAGGGCACATGAGGGGGGCCCACTAACGGCTATATTAATCCGACCGCTGACACTGTTTGAATGAAGTTGCAGCGAATCCAACTCCATTCCCTCAGTTGGGAACTTCCAACTCAGCGCGCATTGGGTTCAAAATCCACTAATCCAGTACATGGTGAATTTGAATTATGATGATCAAAAACTAGAGAAAACTACATGTTCAAGATAGGATGTTTTTCTATAAATTCATGTCAATTTATGTATAAAATTTGGAATTTGAAACAGGAGGTACACATCCGGACTATAGCTAGAACACTGTTGCGTGTAAACTAGAACTCCAACATTGTCCGGACCATACCTCCTGCGTGCATCTATTTCTCTTCAGGTGTTAACTCTGCATGTCAAGAAAAATAGTAAATATGAGAACATGATTATGGCTTATGAATTACGAAAACTGACTTGTGAATAGTTTTGAAAAACTCAATAGATATTTGGTTGTCTTATATATACTTTCCTTAATTACCTTATGGGTTTATAACTAGAAGACAGATGACAGAAAATGCCGTCGACTACATAATATTATGAATCTCACTTTTCTCTTAAGCTTTAACATGTACCATTTCTTCAAAAACCCAAATCCACATACTTCATTTTTGAGGGAAATATTTCCCACGGATTACCCACGGAGATTAGAAAATATTTATTCAATGAAAGTTCCCACGACTTCATTTTTGTGGGAAATTCGTGGGAAATAAATGGAATACTTATCTACTTTCCCTGGATTTTCCACGAATATTTTTTTGGTGGGTATTCCGTGGGAAATCGGTGAAAAAATATAAAGATAACTTGATTCTGTAAATCCAACTCCATTTTGTGGGTAATCCGTGGGAAAACTTCCCACGGATTTCCTGTCGTGGGAAAATCCGTGGGTATACACAGATTTTCTAGTAGTGGGTGAGGGCTCGGCGCCGAGTTCCCCGGCCCAGTAACACCGCCGCAAGGGTTCGGTGAAGTTGATCGGTGATTGATTTTCGGGGAAGAATGCCGAGGTGAGATCAAGAAAGGGGAGGGCACATGAGGGGGGCCCACTAACGGCTATATTAATCCGACCGCTGACGCTGTTTGAATGAAGTTGCAGCGAATGCAACTCCATTCCCTCAGTTGGGAATTTCCAACTCAGCACGCATTGGGTTCAAAATCCACTAATCCAATACATGGTGAATTTGAATTATGATGATCAAAAACTAGAGAAAACTACATGTTCAAGATAGGAGGTTTTTCTATAAATTCATGTCAATTTATGTATAAAATTTGGAATTTGAAACAGGAGGTACACATCCGGACTATAGCTAGAACACTGTTGCGTGTAAACTAGAACTCCAACATTGTCCGGACTATACCTCCTGCGTGCATCTATTTCTCTTCAGGTGTTAACTCTGCATGTCAAGAAAAATAGTAAATATGAGAACATGATTATGGCTTATGAATTACGAAAACTGACTTGTGAATAGTTTTGAAAAAGTCTATAGATATTTTGGTTGTCTTATATATACTTTCCTTAATTACCTTATGGGTTTATAACTAGAAGACAGATGACAGAAAATGCCGTCGACTACATAATATTATGAATCTCACTTTTCTCTTAAGCTTTAACATGTACCATTTCTTCAAAAACCCAAATCCACATACTTGGTTCTTACCACGAACATTATTTTGTGGCTTTTATTACATTTTTGGTTTTACACGTCGTTTTGTTCCAAGGTGGATTTGATTAATGAGAATTCGGAGGTGAACTCTAGCAACTCTCACTGTGCAATTCCTTTGAGCCAATACAAGCAGTAGGACTCTAATTAGATTCATATCCCCTATAAAATGTTCGAAATTCATACTGCTTTTTATTATTTTGTTATAGCATTAATGGAAAACTATGATGCCATAATCCACTAAATCATATCTTTTAGTTGAGTTCTATACAAAATGAAAAAAACTTTTATTTGAGATAAGATAGTCAACTATGAAACGAGTACTATTTGCCGAATGAGAGTAGATCCACTTATTTGAGCCAATAGTGGGGGGTCGCCGGCACACATAAGCTCAGTGCGCACCGTGTGGCACCATTTAAACCCATTGACCAAGTTTAACTTGGATAGCTATTTGAACTTTAGCTTAGCCATTTTGTCACGTTGTATATATTTGCATCCCTATTCCTTAACTTATGTTAACATGGATATAAAAAAAGGAAACAAGGCTAGTTTTTCTTCTCTTCTCTTAAAAGATACCATTTGTACAAACAAAAACAATATATATATATATATATAGTACAAAGATAAAATGAGAACTAAAAAATATAATATATATATATAATATATATATATAATATATATATATAATATATATATATATATAATATATATATATATAATATATATATATATAATATATATATATAATATATATATATAATATATTAATTAATTAAAAAGAATTTAATATAGCATCTTATATATAATAGAGATAGTTTAGGAATATATTATATTTGTTGTAACCGTCCCTTTTTCCCGTGTCCGTAATTCTAGCGAAAACACACCTTATGTTGTGATATACACATGAATATGAGCTATTTTTTTTCTTTTTTTTGACTTTCCATCATTTTCAAACCATTAAATATTTTTCTTATATTCCCATTAGTTTTTGTACGTAAATAAAATTTGCATCCATAGTTCACATGATGCAAATTAAATACTATCAAAAGTGAGAAACAAAAATATCAACACATATGTACATCCCAAATTTAATGAATACAACAACAACAACAAGGGTACCCAATCCCGGCATAAGCCGGGCTATGGGGAGGTATGATGTAGACAGACCTTACCTCTACTCAAAGGTAGAGAGGCTGCTTCCAAATCCACATACTTGGTTCTTACCACGAACATTATTTTGTGGCTTTTATTACATTTTTGGTTTTACACGTCGTTTTGTTCCAAGGTGGATTTGATTAATGAGAATTCGGAGGTGAACTCTAGCAACTCTCACTGTGCAATTCCTTTGAGCCAATACAAGCAGTAGGACTCTAATTAGATTCATATCCCCTATAAAATGTTCGAAATTCATACTGCTTTTTATTATTTTGTTATGTTTACATCTGTACATAATTTGTACAACTATGCACATCTTAAAACAAATAGAACAGAAAATGATACTCTATGAACATGTTGAAACAATATCAGCCACATATGATGATTTTATTTTAATAATACTTTATCGTTATGTTCATATGTGTATGCAATTAATGTTTATAGATGAACATATTTGTTCACGTGTATGCAACAAATGTTCGTAGATATTTATAAATTTGTTCACATGTGTACACATGTAAATATTTTTCATATTGTTCACATGTGCACATCTAATTTGCACATGTAAACTGGTTAAACAGTTATAACAATTGAGAAACTTACGGGATCTAATAATCATTTTTAATTTAAATAAAAAATGAATATATCAAAAAAAAAAAAAAAAAAACAAAAAAAAAAAAAAAAAAAAAAAAAAAAAAAAAAAAAAAAAAAAAAAAAAAAAAAAAAAAAAAAAAAAAAAAAAAAAAAAAAAAAAAAAAAAAAAAAAAAAAAAAAAAAAAAAAAAAAAAAAAAAAAAAAAAAAAAAAAAAAAAAAAAAAAAAAAAAAAAAAAAAAAAAAAAAAAAAAAAAAAAAAAAAAAAAAAAAAAAAAAAAAAAAAAAAAAAAAAAAAAAAAAAAAAAAAAAAAAAAAAAAAAAAAAAAAAAAAAAAAAAAAAAAAAAAAAAAAAAAAAAAAAAAAAAAAAAAAAAAAAAAAAAAAAAAAAAAAAAAAAAAAAAAAAAAAAAAAAAAAAAAAAAAAAAAAAAAAAAAAAAAAAAAAAAAAAAAAAAAAAAAAAAAAAAAAAAAAAAAAAAAAAAAAAAAAAAAAAAAAAAAATAAAAAACCGTCGTTTAAACACCACCTCCACACCTAAACCCGCAATAATCATTACCCCAACCAAGGCATCCCATGTTCAAGCAACCGTTCTCTGTGCTAAGAAACTTAGTGTCCAAATTAAAATTCGTAGCGGTGGGCATGATTATGAAGGAATATCATATCTTTCATCCGAAAAGAAGTTCATTGTACTTGACATGTTTAATTTCCAAAAGGTTGATGTTAACATCGCCAATGAAACCGCATTTGTCCAAGCTGGAGCTCTGTTGGGTGAATTATATTACCGAATTTGGGAAAAGAGCAATGTCCATGATTTGTTTATCCGAGTTCTACTACAACCAATGACCTTGAACAACACAAAGACTGTCCGGGCCTCATTTATAGCACATTTCCTAGGTGATTCCGGAAGATTAGTTACTTTAATGAACAAAAGCTTCCCGGAATTAGGTTTAAGAAAAGAAGATTGCATAGAAGTAAGTTGGATCCAATCCGTGCTTTATTGGGCAAACTTGGATTACAACGCAACTGTCCCAAAGATCCTCCTAGATCGCCACTCTGACAAAGTTAACTTCTTAAAGCGTAAGTCAGACTATGTACAGACCCCAATATCTAAATCTGGGTTGAAGTCCATATTCGGCAAGTTGTCTGAATTGGGTAAAGCTGGTTTTGTTTTTAATCCCTATGGTGGGAGAATGAATGAAGTTGCAGCGGATGCAACTCCATTCCCTCACCGAGCTGGAAACTTGTTCAAGATCCAGTACTCGGTGAACTGGAATGATGATGATCCAAAACTAGAGAAAAATTACATGAATCAAAGTAAGGTTTTGTATGAATTTATGACAAAATATGTATCGAAGAATCCAAGAGGTTCATTCTTGAACTATAGAGACTTGGATATCGGTGTCATGAAGGGAACCGGCAAGAGTGGTTACAACTCCGGAAAGGTTTATGGGGAGAAGTATTTCATGAGTAACTTTGAGAGATTGGTGAAGGTGAAAAGTGTTGTTGATCCTGATAATTTTTTCAGGAATGAACAAAGTATTCCAATTCTTCATACAAAATGCATAGGAAAGTCCAGCTAGGAAGATGACGAAGTATGCTTAATTTTGTCTGTGGTATTTTACTACTAATTAATATATTATTTTATGTTCAAAACTATATTATTTTATGTTCAAAACTATATTTTATGTACCATATTATTGGTTTTTTTTTCCGAACATTCAGTCGGGACACGACATCAGGGAAACATCACCGTATAATAGTGAAGCCTTGCACGTACCCTAGACAACGAGATGTTGACTATAGGCCGTTGCAAGTATTCGGAGAAAAAACCCCAAGACTTGCCATCTCTAAGGATCGAACTCAAGACCTTGGGTAAAACCTGGGAGTGTCTCTGACCAGTTGGACTAGTCATCATTGGCACCATATTATTGTTTTAAGTATACAAAAGTTTGATGTGCTCAAGATTATTAACTGATCTCCTGCAGCTATATGAAAAAACCACTACAACAAATTAGTCAATTCTACATACTTTATTTCTACACAATTTCGAAGAGTGCGTAAAATTTTGTTAAATCGTTCGCACTTAAAAATGTGTACAAATAGTCTACATTAAAAAGTGCGAAGAAAGCTACAAGCTCCACACTTAAAAGTGTGAAGAAAAAATGTTCACACTAATAAGTGTGTACAAATTTTATACTTTATGCACTTTTAAGTGTGGATATCATTTATTCGCAAGTGATTTCTACGCACTTGCGTAGAGATAACCCGCGAAGAAATGATTTTTCAGTGTGTAGAAATCACCCGCGAAGAAAATGATTTATACATTTAAAAGCGCGTACAAATCTAATATTGTACACACTTATTAGTGTGTAAACATTTTTCTTCACACTTTTAATTGTGAAACTTGTAATTTTTTTCGCACTTTTTAATGTAGACTATTTGTACACATTTCTAAGTGCGAACAACTTAACAAAATTTTACGTATTTTAATGAGTGCGTCGAAAAAATGCGTACAAACGACAAATTTGTTGTAGTAAACCCACAAAAAAAAATTCTCATATAGACACGAATAATATTGAAGTAATAGGCAAGAAGTTTGACTGAATCATGTTGATGTGGAAATGTCCAGGTTCACTGAACTGACTGACACCAGTGAACTGAATAAGTCAACTGAGTTGAACGGAACTGAACTAATAATGCCATCTGAACAGGCCATGCTAATTCTGCCAGCAATAGCCCATTTCAGACAAGTATTCATTGAACCAGTCCAGTCACCAGTGGTAACACTTCTCCAGTGGCAAGAGTCTCTAGTGACAGCCAGCAACAATCCACCAGTGAAGATATCCACTGAAGCACTCCAGTGACCAGCTCCAGTCTAGTCTCCAGATGGATGCTCCAGACTTAAGTGTCCAGTGAAAGTTCCAGATTTACGTCCCAGTTTTCATTAATAAAGTTTGTTTCATGTTTGTGGACCCAATAAAGAAGGAATGACAGCTGTCAAAGACGATAAGGGAGAAGCGTGCATCAACGTTCATTTCCTAACGGTATTATGGGACCACTTGCAGGGAAATGTTTCTAGAAGCCTACTCTGTCCATTTCCTATTGGTTAATAAATTAGTGGTTGTCTTTTGCCCATGCCAGCCTTTTATTCTATTTTGTTTATTTTATTGTATTTCGTTAATTCCTAGGAAATAGCATATGTGGCTATAAATAGGGGCTTATTTTCTCATTGTAAGTAGTTTTTGATGTTGAATGAAATTAATAGAGCAGCCTCTATTTCTTACAAAATCTTCATTTACCTTTATAGATCTAAGATCTTGGTGGTTTGAAGTGACCCCTTTATCTATAATTGTGGTGACTCGTTCTTTATCAATTATAGTGGTGAGGTCTTTAAATCTTCGATCCCTTTATCTGTGTTTGTGGTGGCTAGACCTTTATCAAACATAGTGGTGGGTTGGTGATGTGTGAAATCGAGTTTAAAAATTTAAAACAAGAAATACCTCGAAACTCACTATTACACACTATCGGGCAGTGGACCCGATCGTATGCAATATAGTTACAAAGTAAGTCCAGGTTCGTTCACGGGGATTGGTTTGAATCAATTGTCTAATAAAGTAGTTTGGAAAACAGGGTGGAACACTTTGAATCTCACTTTGACAATTAAATTAAAGTAAATTTAAAAGATAAAACACTTAAAAGTAAAGAAAAGCTTCAAACAATAAGAGTAAGATCATCCACCTTGAATTCGCTAGACTTCAAACATGATTGCATTCAATTAAGACCAAATTCATTTAGAGTTGACAAGATAATCGTGAAAGGATAAAATGCTCGCGTGGTACCACCAACCGCTCATAAATCACCCAAACACCTAAGTTGCTAGTTTAATTACCCAAGCCGGTACCACCAATGCCTAGACAACCTTACCAACAATTAGTTTACTTGATTATCCAATTAACAATTGTGCCTATGTGAATTAAAACGTGGTACCACCAACCGTTTCTAAACACGTTGACAAAATGATTCCTATTATTAAAATGACATTCACTATCATACCATGAACTAGTGATAATTGCTCATAGACAAGCAACCGTTTGAAAATCACATATGTATCCAACTAGTACCACTAACGAAGAATACACATGCCACCAATATCATAATAATATATATAAAGGAATTAAATCATCAAGATCTCGACACAACGATAATTGAAATCAACTCTTTGAATTAAAACATATAGCAATCACATCATTCGTCTAGTTTCATCAAGGTGGATGATTAAAAGATTAGCCACTCATGATTAAATTGAAATAACAATCAAAATAAAGGAAGAACATGATGTACCAATCGTTTGAGAAATAGAAATTGCAAGACAATAAAATAGATACGATCTAACTGGGTGCACGTGAATCTTCAATGAATCGGAAGATGATGAAATCTTGATTCGATCCTTGAAGGTGTTCCCTGAAGTGCAGCTCTTAGAAAGAAAACTTGATACTTTGGGAATTAGGTTTTGTTTTCTATTTATACCCCCCTAAATCTGATGCAAAAGCTGCCCAAAACCTATCAGCCCGTCACCCCACTGCGGCGCAGTGGGCGAGTGATGCCCCCACTGCGGCGCAGTGGTTATCCACTGGGCGCAGTGGCCTTCCGTCCTGGTCACTGGGTCGTTTGTCTTCAGTTTGACTGCGGCGCAGTGGGCACATGCACTCCCCACTGCGGCGCAGTCATATTCCACTGGACAGGTCGTTCACTTTCAACATAACTGACTGCGGCGCAGTGGGCCTTGGTCACCTCCACTGCGGCGCAGTCCAAAAGCTCTGGTTCGGCCAACACTTCTTCAACTTGAAAACTTGCCAAAATATTCTATCTCCTCCAATTAAACAACTCTCGATCTCACGAATCAACTTCTTGGCCAAAAATCAACCGAAAATTCAACAAATGAGCGCGTAACCTGCTAAGAGCCTGAAAACACTAACAAACACCATAAACGTGCCAAATGCATACAAAATCAACATAAAACACTTAATAAAAAGGCCAATAATGATGTGGGCGATAGGTCTAAATTGGTCACATCAAATCCCCCCACACTTGAGCATTGCTTGTCCTCAAGCAAATCCGGAATTAAAGCAAAAGTAATCCTTGGCAATGAAGCTAAATAAACAATTACGAGTATCAAAAAGAAGCAACACCAAGTATGTCAATGACAAAAAGTTGGGTGAAGCAGTTTTAATCTTAAATGAAAACTCGAAATGTTTGACAATATCTGAACAATCCACAAGCCTCAATAACACGACTAAGCACAAGTGAAACAAATGAACCTATCAATATCATTCTACTCCAACAAATTTACTTTTGGGGTTGAATATATCAAGAATCACTCATAGCACGGTCGTGATGCATATCTTACCATAGGCTTGAACAAGGATCATAGCTCCACCGACATGGCGTAAGCACCGAGTACATCATCAAAATAGGCATATAGGATGGTTGTATAGTTAAGCTAAGGTATATATAGTGGATATTTACAAAGGAGAATGGGAGTGTAGGTTAGAAATGAAAGGAAACAATCAAAAGTATAAGGTATGTATGAAATATGTACAAAATAGTCTAATCAAAACCCGTACCATTGATTGCCAACAAACCATCAACCCATAAGATGTTATCCCGCTAAGACACCACAAAAGTAACCAAGCAACCCCGACACCATTGTGGTGTATCAACTTCAAACAACTTATAACCAACCAAGTCTTCCATTCTTAATGATACAACAAAACTTCTAGACATATAAAAATGAGAAGTACCCACTAGTAGCCCAAGTTCTTTTTTTCTTCTCTTTTTTTTTTCACTTTTTCAATTTTTTTTTTTTTTTATTTTTTTTTTTTTTTAATTGAAATCACTTTTACTCTACTAGTAGGCACCCTCTTGCAATGATGATCATGTCTAAAACACTTACTTCCCTTTGAACAATCCAACACATTCCCATAGACCAAAAATATTCCACCGACACCCACTACTAGAAAAACAGCTATTTATGACCCGCAATGCGCGTCATAAATGGCTCAGATGACGCGCAAATGCGCGTCAAGGAAGGACGAGGTCATAAATTTTCATGACCCGCATTTGGGCGTCATCCGTCTATGACGCGCACTTATGACACGCATTTATGACCCTTTTTTATGACGTGCGTTTTTGCGTGTCATAACCTATTTTATTTTTTTTTTTAAATAATTTTTTTCAGTTCTAATTTTCTATTAAATGAGAATTAAAAACCTGATAATACAAAATTAAAAACACAAATATCAAAATAACGCATTTCATATATATATATATATATATATCAAAATTAAAAACACAAATATCAAAATAACGCATTTCATATATATATATATACATCAAAACACAATAGTACTTGTTAATTCAAGTACTAATTCACAATAAGTCACAAGTTAATTAACGACAAAAATTACATATCGGTAGTAATTCACAAGTTAGTTTGACAGCTTCCACATCGACCACTGAGTATACAACAAGACTACCCGAGTCATCCGTGCAGCTCTCCTGAAGCAGTAGCAACTGACAGGTTTCTTTCGACCTCTAGACAACCTGACAAACTCAAATTCACAAGTACCGATGAGCCTGCAACAACCTCAGCTGGTTAAGAAGCTGTTTGTATCTTTCTCAGCCTTAGAGCTACAAAACACAAGTACACAAACAAAACAACATTTTAGTCGGTGCTAGCATACTTCTCAGCGGCAAAGTAAAACTGCAGAATATCATATGACTTTTTAGACCAAGCAAAAGTGAGATATAGACAACAAGGATTGAGCTACTGTTAACAATTGCTTAATGAGAAAAATAAATTCTTACAATACACCAAATATTGAGCATTTTTTAAATATAAATTACCTGCTTGATGCATGTGATGGAGAATCTGATCCATTCTCCCATTTCCAGAAAGTTCTAATGGGAGACTGCAACTGATCAGCTTGCTTCTCTGATATCTCTTCAGTAGCAGTGTGTGGAAGCAATGAATGAAATGTTGATTCAGGAACTTCATTTAGAGGTTGTGAATCTTTTGATATCTCTGCGTCCCGGATTTCAGTTGGAGTCTGAGGTATAGCATGTAATGTAGTATTTGTACTCATATTGAACACACTTTTACAAAAATCTAAGATATGAATTAAACTAGTGTTTGCAGTTTGGGTCAATGCAATCGACCCGTGCAGACCGGCACTAAGATTACCCGTTTCAACGAGTTACCCAACCCGCCTTACCCGTCCATTTCGACACTTCTAGCAAACTGATCAGAACCTTTATAGATAAGTAGATAACCATACGTTGCATTGTAAATGCCATTAAATTTGATAAATCAATAATGCTTCAAGTTCAAAGAATAAGTAACAAAACATATACCCTGGTGTTGGTGCTGGTATTGATGTTAATGGTGCTTTTTCCTGCGCCTTAACTTGGCCAGAGTCGTATTGCAATGTCGCCTCTACCATAGATTCTGCCATTAAAGCCCTCTTTTCCCATTGAATAACTGAAGTCATAGCTTGCTCATACTTTTCCTGCATAGAACAAATACCAAACTGTGAGGTGTAACGGTAAATTGATGTCAAAACATCTATACTAATTCAATAAAATACTCATTGCATAGTATGCAACTTCAATTATTCTTCAAGCTTCATCTAAAATGCAAATATAATCAATCAATATGAACATTTAACTTAAAATGCAAATATACGCTGTTTTAACCAATTTTGAGACATGTCTCACAAGACATTATTCTTTTACAAGAACATCATTAAGTTTAAGATTTAACAAGAGCCAAAGCACTCATATCGATATCACTACGCATTTAACTAAAACTAAGAACCTAAGCTATAATTATTCACACTTGAATTATACGTAAAAACTAAGAACCTAAGCTATAATTAATTAAACTTACACATGAATTATACGTAAAAACTAAGAACCTAAGCTATAATTAATCAAACACCGGTTTTATATGCGTGATATATAAAAAGTACCTATTCTCATCTGAATCTGGAAGGAACGGTTAGTCCAGCAAACAAACTCAAAATCAATACTAATATCAACTCAACCATCACCTGCATATATTTTTATATACACAAATAAATTCACAAAAAACCCTGGCATACATATATATACATATATAGTAATATATAAGTCAGAGAGATAAAAATGGAAATTACCTCATAAGGAGGTCCAGTAAACTCATCTTCAGTGATCTTAAGCAACGCCCTATCTGATTACATAAAAATAAAACAATTAATTAGAAGGTTAGGTTTTTAATTAATTAAAAATGAAACTGAAATCAGAGAGTTAGAAGGGCGATTACGCCGACAGCGAAGCTCATACTCGTCTTCATTAGATCGATCGCCGGCGATTAACGATATTGGATTTTCCGATCTATTCTTTTTAAAATTTATTTTATAAAAATTGATTGGATGCTTTATTTAGTAAGAAGAAGAGATAACGAAAGAGGTGAAGAGAATGAGAAGCAGAAAGATGGGGCGGTCGAATGAGAAGCAAAAAGGGGAATGAGAGAAAGGGGTAAAAGAAAGATAGGGTTAGTTGGTGAATTTTATTTATTTGGGAAGTGAAAAGAGGGATATACAATTCTTTTGATTTTGGGGAAAAATTTGGGCGGGATATAATGAAAAGTTAAAAGGTCAAGGGAGGGAAAAAAAATTGGAAACTTAAATTTTAACAGATTATGACCCATATGTTATGACACTTCTAAAAACGCGTCATCCATTTACTCGTAATGACCCTTATTTTATGACTTCTCACTTTGCGCGTCATCTATTAGCGTGGATCATAAAAAGCGGGTCAAGGATAGCCCTGTTTCTAGTAGTGACCCCATTGAAGCTCTCCCAAACCGTCCAAACAAACCAATGACAATCAATGGCCCCCCAGATTAGACTATCGGTATAGTAAGGTATAATTAGGTAAAGTTTACATAAATGAGTGGATATATACAATGGAAAAGGCTAAGTTAAAAGGATGTATAAGAAAGGTTTACAAAGAAAGGAAGGATGTATATGTAAGTGAGTATAAGTATAGTAAGGGTATGAATATACAAAAGGAAAAGTGAAAAGAAAGAAAGAAAGAAAGAAAAGTATGGGTCAAACCTATATGCCAATTCGTCATCCGATGTACTTTTATCACAAAAGTGATCTCACTGCGGTCTCGTCACGATCACAAGGCCAAGTTCTAGCTCAACACATCACCGGCACACTCAAATCAAAGAAAAGAACCCGGAAATGGAATAAATTAACCTCAAATTCGCACATCTTAGTGCAAAGTTCGAAATTGAACCCTTACTCTTGGATAAAAACCCAAAAGCCTAAGAGAGGGACAAATTACAAGGCAATCAAACCAAAACCGTAAACACCTAGCACATCTATAAATGAACAATGAATCTCACAACTTTAGGTGTTTGGGAAATTTTGAGTATGCAAGTGATGTTATTAATCCACAAGGATAAGCCCAATAACCGTTCAGAACACATTTGGCCGATTTAAAATTTTACCAAGGAAAAATTTGCAGTAAAATTGCTCATTAAATTATTATGAATTAAGTGACAAAAGCAATTTACCACAAGGACAAGTTTCAAAACCATATCAACTTCTATCATCCCGCCAAATTGAAACAACCAATTCTCAAACATGCACATCATAGTTCAAAGTTCAAAATAGAACCCTTACTCTTGGATAAAAACCCAAAAGCCTACGAGAGGGACACATCCACAAGAACGGCTAAAATCACAATGGCAAAACAACAAAAGAGATAGACCTGGTAGCTTAAACCTATTTGCCACCCCCCCACACTTAAGATGGACAATGCCCTCAATGTCCGAATTCGGTCAAACAACGGTAAATAGGGGTAAGCAACATAGAATAATCAGAACACATACCGGAGTAAGGACACATCCCATTTTGAAACAAGTCAGTCGACCCCGTGTCACAAATGGCGCTTCCGAAAAAGGAAGAACACTTTGCTTGGCGGGGGAAACAAGTTGTACCAAAACGGAAAGTGCGAGAGTAAAGATGAGACAGAGTAAAGATGAGAAGAGAATCCAATGGGTTATCCCCCCACACTTGTGTTGTACAATAGCCATCAAATTGAGAAATCCTGCTTCACTTGCACCACAAATAAACCACATATCCAAACATATCAAAGTACTACTGTTTTTATTCAGAAAAATAAGAAACGAAAACAAAACAAAAGAAAAGAAAGTACAATGTCTCATCACCCCGTAGGGTGGATACCAGAAAATAAAGACAGAAAATAAGAAATAATGTATAAAGTACAGTCATCCAAATACCAATCATATCAATCACCAAATGATTCCATCTCACGGAAAACGGATGGGAATCATAATCATCATCACTGCGACTGTCCATGATAACCATAGGGAAGACCAGATGTATCAAAAAGATCGGTGATCCAATTTCGCTCCCCTTCTTGACCTGAACCAGAGGCGCCAACATCTCCTCCAGACGGTCCACCACCAAAGCCTGAACCAGAACCTGCAACAAAACCAGGAACAAAAGAAGATGAACCACCTGCATCATAACCACCCTGAAAACCTCCGGATCCACTAGCATCATGTCCACCCTGGCGGTAAGCTGGAACATGAATAGGCGGTGGGCTAAACTCAGGAACCGGATTAGGTCTTACAAACTCCCGACCATGATACTGTGCATCCCACATCGGCTGGTAATAATCAAGTGTGTAATTAGTGTGGGCCTGCTGCGATCCAATCCAAGTCATATCCTGATCCATCCTCCTCTGGTACTCATCGAATGCTCGGCGGCTAGCTTGCTGATCATCATAAATATTTTGCACCGTCTGTCCCAGAAGTGTAAGATCAAAAGAACTCGGGACAGGAATGGTGCGAGCACGCGGCCTGGTTTGCTCCTGGGGAACATCACCCATCTCAACATTAGCATCCTCCAAGTCTGGAGGTGGTCCCTCAATAACACCGGTATCATCCAGTAATCTAGCCGGCTGGCTCCCCTGCTTCTTCTTGACAATCTTACCCCGAATCAACTCTTTAACATTGAAATCCTCTTGATTGACTTGTGGAGACAAATGGGTCTGGCACTCCTCTGAATCGAAAACACCCATCCTCTTGTAAATACGGGTGATAAAGTGCCCCAAAACCAACTCTGCATCAGAATGATTACACATCCTATCAAGTACAACCATCGGGGCCAATACAAACTTCCTAGGAGCCCCTTCAGAAAACAACTTAATCAACCATAAATCTAGCTGGTACGCCTTGTCCCAATGTGTGGATCTCTGAACCAAGAACGTAACGATCATCCTATGCAACAACCTCAACCTAACACTCTGAATTTTTGACACACTAACTGACCCACCAGTCGGCCAAGCTTCTCCTCCAGAAATCCGAGTCCAATATTGTGAAACGGACTCACCATCCCCCAAATCACCCTTGACATAAAAACCCTGCTTTAAAAGTTGCCTGAATTCCTGGTTATCCAACTCCTGCCTAGAATACATACCGGTATAAAACCCAAACTCAGCTATAGACAGCTTTCTCTGCTGTCCCCCACACAAAAACCAAACAACTCTTTCTCCAAAAATATCCTTGATTTTATTCAATTCCTTAGTCAGTTTCAAAGTAGAATAAAATTCAAGGCACAACTCACGGTAAACGGGTTCCCTGTTCAGAAAAATTTGTTGCCACATATCACTGCGAACTACCCTATCACCAACCCTTGCTTCTATACTGAACCATCTGCCAATATCACCCTGAACCCCAAAAAACTGAGCATCAAAATGAGCGAGATACCTGGGTGGGCACACAACATGCTTGTGAAGCGTGTGAAGCTTGTTCAGATAATTGTTCTTGTGGGGTTGCCTAACCCCGTCAAACTCTAGCCATGCCTCTCGTTCATTGCACCCGGCCAATGATTTAGAGGAGGTACCTCCGGTTCTTTCCTAGCCGACTTAGCTGGGACATCGGCAGTCCCGCTAGATTGTCCCACCTCTCCTTGCTTCCTCTTATCAGTAGCGGACTGCATTCACAGACATTAAAGCAAGCAAACATGAGCTATAAAGAATGTACAACGGAAACCTCATTAAACTTCAAACACAATTGCTGGACAGAATATTCCCACTGCGGCGCAGTGGGACTGGGTGGTCCTCACTGCGGCGCAGTGAGGCAATTATCATGTGCGAGACAGAAGCCAGCCACTGCGGCGCAGTGGCTAACACACAATACCACTGCGGCGCAGTGTCCTAAAAATTCTGGGCAAGAAGTATGGTGTTCTTCACAACTTTCAGCAAAAGGGGTAGATTCATACCATCAATCAACTTTATTTCAACAATGTAACAACACCTAGGCTATCATTAACCTCCCCCCACACTTGTTCATCAAAAAGCCCCAATTTTTTCAAAACCTTAGCTTTAATTTTATCTCAAAATCGGATGAACAAATGTTAGAATCGAAAAATTAAACACCACATTAGCATCAATAGCCCATAACTAACATAACCCACTAATTAATTTGAAAATTAAAACCCTAAAAATTAAAAGAACCAAAAATATAGAAATAAATAAATAAAAGAGTCAAGAAAACTTACTCCTCTTCCCATGATGGTGAAAGATAAGTGATGATCTAAGAGAAAAGAAGAAGAAAAATGCAAGATTTGGTGAATTAGTGGGTGAATTTGGGAGCTTTGGGAGGTGTTTGGAAGCTTGAGTTCGGTTTTGAGAGAAAAGGGAGGAAACAAAACTGATAAAAATATTTGATTGGTAAAAAGTAACTCCCATTGACTCACATATTACACCACTCCCATGTTGACTGGTCACAAGTCCCACTGCGGCGCAGTGGGCCCCACTGCGGCGCAGTGGGGCGATTTCGCACCCAAGGACAGAACAATTCAACTGCGGCGCAGTGGCCAAAACACACCCCCACTGCGGCGCAGTGAGGATTCTCTGTCCGAATTTCCCATTTTTTTCCTTAGAAAAATTTTTGCATGACAAATCAAATACAACATACCTCAATCCACTTCACACCAAATTTGCATCTGCACTTTCTTGACAATACAACATCAAATCTAACTAACAAAATGCAATAAAATAACACGGGTTGCCTCCCGAGAAGCGCTTAATTTATTTACGAGTCATTAGCTAGACTCGACTACCTTTCAAGCTTCAAATTCAAAAATGGGGATCTCCTCGATTATCCCCTCCACTTGTTCTTCTTCCAAGTACAACTTAAGTCTATGACCATTTACAATGAAAGAACCGTCTCCATTTCTCTTAAACAATTCAACATATCCCGACGGATAAACATGCTTGATAACAAAAGGGCCAATCCACCTAGAAGTTAGCTTAGGTTGCTTGATCTTAAACTTAGACAAAAACAACAAAACCTTAGCTCCAACCTTAAATTCCTTTCTACGGATCCTTTTGTCATGCCATACCTTGGTTCGCTCCTTGTAAAGCCTAGAATTCTCATATGCACCCAACCTAAGCTCATCGAGCTCATGAAGTTGCAACATTCTAAGTTCACTAGCTTCCATCATATCCAAGTTCAAGTTCCTCAATGCCCAATATGCCTTATGCTCTATCTCAATAGGGAGATGACAAGTCTTACCATAGAGCAACCGGTATGGCGTGGTGCCAATCGGCGTCTTAAAAGCCGTCCTAAACGCCCACAAGGCGTCATCTAACTTCTTTGACCAAACCTTGGGATTATCACCAACAGTCTTCTCTAAGATTCTTTTCAGGGCCCTATTGGTGTTTTCTACTTGTCCACTAGTTTGTGGATGATAGGAAGTAGAAAAGTAATGCACAACACCATATCTTTTCATGACCTTGGCTAATTGATGATTTGCAAAATGGGTTCCTCGGTCACTAATCAAAGCTCTAGGGCAACCAAATCGACAAAATAACTGTTTAAGGAAATCAATGACTACCCTCGCGTCATTCGTGGGCAAAGCCTTGGCTTCAGCCCATTTAGACACGTAGTCAACGGCAACAAGAATATATTGAAACTTGTTAGACGGTGGGAATGGTCCCATGAAGTCTATGCCCCAAATATCAAATACCTCACATACCTGAATGCTTTGTTGAGGCATCTCATCCCGCTTGGTAATGCTCCCTTGTCTTTGACAAATGTCACAAGTCTCTACCAAAGTTTGAGCCTCTTTGAAAATGGTAGGCCAATAGAAACCTGCATCAAACACTTTTTTACCTGTAACCGAAGGACCGTAATGACCTCCAGTTGGACCATAATGACAAGCATCAAGAATCTCCCTCGTCTCAGCCCCAGCTACACATCTCCTTACCATACCATCTGCACAAACACGAAACAAGTATGGGCTATCCCAAAAATAGTACTTAGCATCCGATATGAGCTTCTTCTTTTGCTGGGACGTGAAATCATTCGGTATCTCACCTGCAACCAAATAATTAGCAATATCTGCAAACCAAGGAGCATCATCAGAATTAGATATAAACATTAAAGATTCATCAGGGAAGTGATCATTGATCTCCCCTTCACGAAGTTCCTCCCGGTGAGGATCTTCCAAACGACTCAAATGGTCGGCAGCCAAATTTTCAGCCCCTTTCTTATCCTTGATTTCTATATCAAATTCTTGCAACAAAAGAATCCAACGGATAAGTCTGGGTTTAGCATCCTGTTTCGAGAACAGGTATTTCAGGGCTGAATGGTCAGTAAAAACTATGGTCTTACTCAAAACTAGATATGATCTAAACTTATCAAATGCAAAGACCACTGCAAGCAACTCCTTCTCTGTAGTTGTATAATTCTGCTGGGCGGGGTTCAAAGTTTTACTAGCAAAGTAAATGGGCTTGAAATGCTTTTCCATCCTTTGCCCAAGCACGGCTCCACAGCATAGTCACTTGCATCGCACATCAACTCGAATGGCAATTCCCAATCCGGTCCAACCATGATAGGAGAGTTAGTCAACTTCTCCTTCAAGACCTGAAAAGCACTCAAACAAGCATCATCAAATACAAAAGGGACGTCCTTCTCCAACAAGTGGGTCATAGGACGAGTAATTTTAGAAAAATCTTTAATAAAACGGCGGTAAAACCGGCATGTCCAAGAAAACTCCTTACCCCTTTCACATTGGAAGGCGGGGGTAATTTGGCTATAACATCTATCTTAGCCCTATCAACTTCAATCCCGGCCTTAGACACTTTATGCCCTAACACAATACCCTCGGTCACCATAAAATGACACTTTTCCCAATTCAAAACAAGGTGTGCCCTCTCACACCGTTCCAACATCCTTTCTAAGTTATGCAAGCAAGTCTGGAAAGAGTCCCCAAAAACCGAGAAATCATCCATGAAGACCTCCATGGAGGTTTCAAGCATGTCCTGGAAAATAGCTATCATGCACCTTTGAAAGGTGCCTGGGGCATTACACAAACCAAACGGCATTCGCCGGTAAGCAAAAGTACCAAATGGGCATGTGAAGGTGGTCTTTTCTTGATCCTTGGGATCAATGGGTATTTGGAAGTACCCGGAGAACCCATCTAAGAAACAAAAATACTCATTACCTGCAAGTCTTTCTAACATCTGATCAATGAAAGGCAGGGGAAAGTGATCCTTACGGGTGGCATCATTAAGCTTACGGTAATCAATACAAACCCGCCAACCCGTTATAGTCCTAGTGGCCAAAAGCTCTTTATTATCATTTTCAATGACTGTCATGCCCCCCTTTTTGGGCACACAGTGGACAGGACTTACCCATGGACTATCAGCAATAGGAAAAATGATCCCTGCATCTAACAACTTAATAACCTCTTTCTTAACAACTTCTTTCATGTTCGGATTAAGCCTCCTTTGTCTCTGGACAACGGGCTTAACGTCATCAAGAAAATCAATCTTATGCTGGCAGAAGTTAGGACTAATACCTGGAATATCGGTGGTCTTCCAAGCAAAAGCCCGCTTATGGGCTCGAAGCACAGATAAAAGACAATCTTTCTCGTCACTCGAGAGTGAGGACGAGATAACCACGGGTAAAGAAGATTCACCTGACAAATAAGCATACTCCAAGTGGGAAGGTAATGGCTTAAGCTCCAAATCAGTTGGTGGTACATCAACCGAATTCGGTACCCTCGAACTTCCATCAGCAACAACCTCCTCAAAACTCTCAACCTCGGGAGGTGTCTCATCCAAGCTAAGCGCCATAACCTCTGCAAACAAATCATCATCAGATATATCTCCCGACCCTAAATCAGCAGTCTCCTCATCTCCAATATCGGTCTCCATCAATTCCTGAAACTCTCGGTCTAAAACATCATCAATGACGTCAATCCTGAAACAAGACTCATCATTAGAATATGAATGCTTGATAGACTTCTCAACATTAAAAACAATTCTATCCGTACCCACACCCAAAGAAATTTCCTTATCCTTCACACGGATGATAGCATCCGCGGTATTAAGGAATGGGCGTCCAAGAATAAGGGGTACCTGTGCATCCTCCTCCATCTCGAGGATAACGAAGTCAACAAGAAAAACAATATGGCCCACGTTGACTCTAATGTTTTCAGCAATCCCCATGGGATACTGAAATGAATGATCAGCTAGTCTAATACTCATGCGAGTCGGGCGAAGGATTCCTAAAGCCAACTTACTCCAAACCGAGTAAGGCATCAAATTAATGCTAGCACCTAAATCAGCCAAAGCCTTACAAATTATGGTTCTAATATAGCAAGTAATAAGGAAACTCCCTGGGTCTTCAAGCTTAGGGGGAATGCGGTTCTGCAAGATAGCAGAACACTCGGCATTGAGAAAAGTAGCTTTTGCCTCCTCCATCTTCGAGGATAACGAAGTCAACAAGAAAAACAATATGGCCCACGTTGACTCTAATGTTTTCAGCAATCCCCATGGGATACTGAAATGAATGATCAGCTAGTCTAATACTCATGCGAGTCGGGCGAAGGATTCCTAAAGCCAACTTACTCCAAACCGAGTAAGGCATCAAATTAATGCTAGCACCTAAATCAGCCAAAGCCTTACAAATTATGGTTCTAATATAGCAAGTAATAAGGAAACTCCCTGGGTCTTCAAGCTTAGGGGGAATGCGGTTCTGCAAGATAGCAGAACACTCGGCATTGAGAAAAGTAGCTTTTGCCTCCTCCATCTTTCCTTTATCCGTCACAAGCTCCTTAATGAACTTGGCATAATGAGGCATCCCCTGTATCAAATCAACTAAAGGCACATTAATATGAACATTTGAAATCATTTGAACAAACTTGTTATATTGTTCCTTTAACTTTGCCTTCCTGAACCGCTGTGGAAATGGAACCTTTGGCTTATATGGCTTAACCTCTGGAACCACATCCGGTTTTGGTGGAGTGACCGGAGTCTTCACGGTCGGATTCTCCTCCATCTCAATCTCTTCATCAACTTCATCATCATCACTCCCTTTTTCCTGCACATCTGAAACAACAACATCAGATATAGTAGGAGGGTCATAGGATTTACCTGTACGAGTGGTGATGGCCTTGGCTTCCTCATTACGGGCTTGAGGTGGAGTGTACTTCTGCCCCTGAATTGGCCCTATGCTAAACTGAGGCTTAGGATTCTGTTGAGTATTGCTAGGTAAAGTACCTGGAGGCCTAGAAAGGGCAGCCATCCTACTCTCAAGATCCTTAAAGTTAACACATTGATTCTTCATATTTATCTCTACCTTGCCATCTATCCTATCCAACCTCTCATTCAATGCCTTAGTATCATCCCGAATCATCTGAATGCTAGTGTTTGTCTCAGCCTGATTAGTCACCAACTGTTTCATCATCTCCCTCAACTCGGCATTTGGATCGGCATTAGAAGAAGAACCTGATCCTTTTCCTTGTTGAGTTGGTTGTTGTGGCTGACTCTGAAAGTTATCCCTTTGCCACCTATTTCCTGAAAAACGAGAATTATTAGTAGGAAAAGAAGAGTTATAAGAAGGATTACCTGAAGAACGGTTCTGGAAACCGGTATTGCGCGGGTAGCTCCCTTGTTGTTGATTCTGGATGTAACTCACATCTTCGG
Organism: Erigeron breviscapus; assembly: GCA_034093135.1. Taxonomy (NCBI): domain Eukaryota; kingdom Viridiplantae; phylum Streptophyta; class Magnoliopsida; order Asterales; family Asteraceae; genus Erigeron; species Erigeron breviscapus. Next base: position 31,278,231 of record CM067167.1, read on the forward strand.
GTCCCCGATTGGGACACTCATCAGAATAATGCATATCACCACAATGATCACATTCATCGGCTACTACCTTAACATCCCTCTCAATTGCTCCAAACCGATTCTCTTGCATAGCAAATCCCTTTTCCATGCGCTCAGATAGCGCTCTAATCTCTCCAATCATCCCAGAATCATGACTAGCTTCAACCTTTGCAACCCTACCTTGGCTAGTACCTTTCTTTAACCTTCTCTCATTCATCAAGAATCTATCATCATCCATATTCGCATTGTCCTTTGCCATGGACTCCAAAATTTCAAAACCTTCATTTGGTGTGATCTTGTTGAAACCACCCCCAAAAGCATATCCTAACTCCCGCTTAGACTTCTTATCTAGGCCATCAAAGAAAAGCTCAACATATTGCTCCTTAGTCATGTTATGGCCCGGACAATTCCTCAACATTTCCTTAAACCGAATCCATGCATCTACCACATCTTCATCTTCATCTTGGTCAAAGGACCTAATCAAATTCTCCAACTTCCTTTGAGTTCTAAGTGAATAAAACTCACCAATGAAAGCTTGCTTGAGTTGGTTCCAAGTTGTGATCGAATTTTCCGGAAGATCATTAAACCAATATAGAGCATCCCCGGTAATGGACATGGGAAATGTTTCAAGCTTAACGGCATCCATTTGGTTTTGCCCATATTGGTATAACCGTGCCAACTTTTCAAACCTTTCCAAGTGTTGGTATGGATCCCATTTCCTTTTGCCATCAAACTGTTGCTCCTCAATACTTTTAAGATGATTACCTTTCATATTGAAATCATGAGCAATGGCCGGAGGTCTTATAGGACTACCACGGTTGGCAGGAATAGTACGGACCCTCTCACCATAACGTATATCATTTGGATCCCTTTCTTCGTCTCCCATTTCCTCTTCTAACTTAACTTCTAAATTGAAAAACTCGTCCAAATAGAACCCTTCTTCGTCCGAATCAGGAGTGGGTCTAGCAATAGGTGAGAATGGTGTAGGTGTTGTGAAGTTAAACCTACGTCTTGTTGGTGTTCTCAAAGGACTATTTAGAGGTAAACCCGAAGACCGCAAGTTCATCAACTAAGAAGTAGACCTGCAAAACACAACTAACCAAACACGTCAACTGCACCTGTGATAAGACAAGAAAAGAAAAGCTTCAAACAATAATAGTAAAGATCATCCACCTTGAATTCGCTAGACTTCAAACATGATTGCATTCAATTAAGACCAAATTCATTTAGAGTTGACAAGATAATCGTGAAAGGATAAAATGCTCGCGTGGTACCACCAACCGTTTCTAAACACGTTGACAAAATGATTCCTATTATTAAAATGACATTCACTATCATACCATGAACTAGTGATAATTGCTCATAGACAAGCAACCGTTTGAAAATCACATATGTATCCAACTAGTACCACTAACGAAGAATACACATGCCACCAATATCATAATAATATATATAAAGGAATTAAATCATCAAGATCTCGACACAACGATAATTGAAATCAACTCTTTGAATTAAAACATATAGCAATCACATCATTCGTCTAGTTTCATCAAGGTGGATAATTAAAAGATTAGCCACTCATGATTAAATTGAAATAACAATCAAAATAAAGGAAGAACATGATGTACCAATCGTTTGAGAAATAGAAATTGCAAGACAATAAAATAGATACGATCTAAGTGGGTGCACGTGAATCTTCAATGAATCGGAAGATGATAAAATCTTGATTCGATCCTTGAAGGTGTTCCCTGAAGTGCAGCTCTTAGAAAGAAAACTTGATACTTTGGGAATTAGGTTTTGTTTTCTATTTATACCCCCCAAATCTGATGCAAAAGCTGCCCAAAACCTATCAGCCCGTCACCCCACTGCGGCGCAGTGGGCGAGTGATGCCCCCACTGCGGCGCAGTGGTTATCCCCTGGTCACTGGGTCGTTTGTCTTCAGTTTGACTGCGGCGCAGTGGTTATCCCCTGGTCACTGGGTCGTTTGTCTTCAGTTTGACTGCGGCGCAGTGGGTACCATGCACTCCCAACTGCGGCGCAGTCATATTCCACTGGACAGGTCGTTCACTTTCAACATAACTGACTGCGGCGCAGTGGGCCTTGGTCACCCCCACTGCGGCGCAGTGGGCCAGTGATGCCCCCACTGCGGCGCAGTGGTTATCCCCTGGTCACTGGGTCGTTTGTCTTCAGTTTGACTGCGGCGCAGTGGGCACATGCACTCCCCACTGCGGCGCAGTCATATTCCCCACTGCGGCGCAGTGGGCGAGTGATGCCCCCACTGCGGCGCAGTGGTTATCCCCTGGTCACTGGGTCGTTTGTCTTCAGTTTGACTGCGGCGCAGTGGTTATCCCCTGGTCACTGGGTCGTTTGTCTTCAGTTTGACTGCAGCGCAGTGGTTATCCCCTGGTCACTGGGTCGTTTGTCTTCAGTTTGACTGCGGCGCAGTGGGCACATGCACTCCCCACTGCGGCGCAGTCATATTCCCCACTGCGGCGCAGTGGTTATCCCCTGGTCACTGGGTCGTTTGTCTTCAGTTTGACTGCGGCGCAGTGGGCACATGCACTCCCCACTGCGGCGCAGTCGGGATGCCGCCACTGCGGCGCAGTGGTTATCCCCTGGTCACTGGGTCGTTTGTCTTCAGATTGACTGCGGCGCAGTGGTTATCCCCTGGTCACTGGGTCGTTTGTCTTCAGTTTGACTGCGGCGCAGTGGGCACATGCACTCCCCACTGCGGCGCAGTGGTTATCCCCTGGTCACTGGGTCGTTTGTCTTCAGTTTGACTGCGGCGCAGTGGGCACATGCACTCCCCACTGCGGCGCAGTCATATTCCACTGGACAGGTCGTTCACTTTCAACATAACTGACTGCGGCGCAGTGGGCCTTGGTCACCTCCACTGCGGCGCAGTCCAAAAGCTCTGGTTCGGCCAACACTTCTTCAACTTGAAAACTTGCCAAAATATTCTATCTCCTCCAATTAAACAACTCTCGATCTCACGAATCAACTTCTTGGCCAAAAATCAACCGAAAATTCAACAAATGAGCGCGTAACCTGCTAAGAGCCTGAAAACACTAACAAACACCATAAACGTGCCAAATGCATACAAAATCAACATAAAACACTTAATAAAAAGGCCAATAATGATGTGGGCGATAGGTCTAAATTGGTCACATCAGTTGGAGTGTTTTCTTTATCCTTGATTCCGGTGGCTAGTCCTTTACGAATCTTGGTGGTGGATTCTTTATCTATCATTTTTTTTTTGTTTGATTCTATTTGTTTGTTCCTTTAAAATTTTTTTTTTTTTTTTTTTTTTTTTTTTTTTTTTTTTTTTTTTTTTTTTTTTTTTTTTTTTTTTTTTTTTTTTTTTTTTATTGTTGTTTGATTCTAAATTCCAGAAAATACCAAAAATAGTCTTCCGTTGTCGTTTGTCGCGTGATTTACGCATCAAATTTGGTATCAGAGCCAGGTTTGAAAAAGGTTTCTTAATCTTTTTATCTGTGGGTTTTGTTGTTTGTTGGGTCAGATCCAAAAGGGTTATTCTCATCTTTTGATCTGTTGGTAGTTTGTTGTCCTTTTATTTAGATCTGTTATTGTTGGTGTTATTTGTTGAATATAAATGGCTTTTAGAAGAAATATGACATTAGAAGAAGCTCATAATGCTAGGAGAGATAGGCAAATAGAAGATTTACAAGAAGCACTTGGTAGAGTTGTTCATATGTTTGAAGATGGTGGTTTAAGGTTTAATAGAGACCATGTTGTTGCTAGTGAAAGAGATTCTGAATCTCAAGGTCCTAGTGAAAGATCTGATAGTACACCCAGAAACTCTAGTGATTCTGATGACCCACATCCTAGAGAAAGGCGAAGGAGACATAAGGGTGATGATACTAGAGACATTAAGATAGATCCACCAGATTTCAATGGGTCTTCTAACCCAGAAGAATATTTTGAATGGGTTCAGGTTATGGATAGGATTATGGAAATAAAAGGTTATGATGATAAAAAAAGTTTTAAGGTTGCCATTATTAAGCTTAAAAAGTATGCTTCATCTTGGTATGACAATATGAAATCTGAAAAGGAGTATAAGGGTAAGAGTAAAGTCAAGACCTGGTCCAAATTGAAAGAAGTCATGCAGAAAAGATTTGTTCCTCAGTCGTACAAACAAGATCAGTATCTTCTGATGAATAATCTGAAGCAAGGTACTAAATAGGTTGTGGAGTATATTAGAGAATTCGAGCAACTGAAGACTCGAACTGGTGTGAAAGAAACTGAAGAACATACTATCGTCAGATTCCTTGGTGGGTTGAATGCTGCCATTACTGAGAAGATAGAACTGCAGCCCCTCTGGACTTATGAAGGTGCTTGCAAACTGGCCCTCCAGATTGAAAAGCAACTGAAGAAGAAGGTCCAGTACAAACCTTTCACTAAGGTTTCTTCCAGTTCCAGTCAACCAGTTCTGAAGCCCAGTGAAACTGGTCAGAAATCCTTCAGAGGAAAGGAGAAAGAAACTGGAGGATCAAAAGAACCAGTTGGAAGAAAATGTTTTAAGTGTCATAGTTTTGGTCACTTCCAAGCGCAGTGTCCCAACCAGCGAGCACTAACTGCCAAAGAAATTGAAAGCTTACCAGATGTTGATACTGAAGAAGGTGAACCAGTGTATGATGAAGGTGAAGATGAAGAATCATATGTAGGTGCAGATGTTGGAGAAATGCTAGTGGTAAGAAGAGTCATGCACACTGATGAAGTTACAACTGATACTGCCCAGAGAGAAAATATCTTCCATTCCAGATGTACTGTTAAAGGCAAGGTGTGCAATCTGATCATTGATGGTGGGAGTTGTGCTAACGCTGCTTCAACTTATATGGTAGAGAAACTGGAACTGCCTACAGTAAAGCACCCTCGTCCTTACAAGTTGCAATGGCTCAGTGAAGGATCTGAGGTAAAAGTTAATCGACAAGTTACTATTCCTTTTTCCATTGGATCTGTTTATCAAGATAAAATTGTTTGTGATGTTATTCCTATGGATGCTTGTCATATATTACTAGGTAGACCTTGGTTATTTGATAATTATGTATTTCATAATGGTCGTATGAATTCTTATTCATTATCTGTAAGTGGGAGGAAGGTCACTTTGACTTCTATGAAACCCAATGAGTTACTGAAAATTAATAAGAAAGACCAGCCCAGCAAGCCCTTGTTTATGTCTCAAACTAAAGTTGAAGAAGAGTTAACTGGAGGCTCTCCAGTCATGATGTTACTGGTGCTTGAGCGTACTGAAGAGAAGGTCCAGTACAAACCTTTCACTAAGGTTTCTTCCAGTTCCAGTCAACCAGTTCTGAAGCCCAGTGAAACTGGTCAGAAATCCTTCAGAGGAAAGGAGAAAGAAACTGGAGGATCAAAAGAACCAGTTGGAAGAAAATGTTTTAAGTGTCATAGTTTTGGTCACTTCCAAGCGCAGTGTCCCAACCAGCGAGCACTAACTGCCAAAGAAATTGAAAGCTTACCAGATGTTGATACTGAAGAAGGTGAACCAGTGTATGATGAAGGTGAAGATGAAGAATCATATGTAGGTGCAGATGTTGGAGAAATGCTAGTGGTAAGAAGAGTCATGCACACTGATGAAGTTACAACTGATACTGCCCAGAGAGAAAATATCTTCCATTCCAGATGTACTGTTAAAGGCAAGGTGTGCAATCTGATCATTGATGGTGGGAGTTGTGCTAACGCTGCTTCAACTTATATGGTAGAGAAACTGGAACTGCCTACAGTAAAGCACCCTCGTCCTTACAAGTTGCAATGGCTCAGTGAAGGATCTGAGGTAAAAGTTAATCGACAAGTTACTATTCCTTTTTCCATTGGATCTGTTTATCAAGATAAAATTGTTTGTGATGTTATTCCTATGGATGCTTGTCATATATTACTAGGTAGACCTTGGTTATTTGATAATTATGTATTTCATAATGGTCGTATGAATTCTTATTCATTATCTGTAAGTGGGAGGAAGGTCACTTTGACTTCTATGAAACCCAATGAGTTACTGAAAATTAATAAGAAAGACCAGCCCAGCAAGCCCTTGTTTATGTCTCAAACTAAAGTTGAAGAAGAGTTAACTGGAGGCTCTCCAGTCATGATGTTACTGGTGCTTGAGCGTACTGAAGAGAAGGAGTTCACTGGAGTCCCCAGTCTCCTGAAATCTCTACTGAAGGAATTTATTGATGTTTTCCCTGAAGACCTACCTGAAGGTTTGCCACCAGTAAGAGGAATTGAACACCAGATTGACCTGGTTCCAGGTTCAGTTCTTCCAAACAAAGCTGCTTATAGGTGTTCACCTACTGAAGCAAAGGAATTGCAAAGGCAGGTAGATGAGTTGGTTGCCAAAGGTTATGTAAGAGCAATCATGAGTCCTTGTTCAGTCCCAGCTCTCCTGGTCCCAAAGAAAGATGGTTCGATGAGAATGTGTGTTGATAGCAGAGCCATTAATAATATAACTATTAAGTATAGATATCCCATTCCCAGATTGGATGATATGCTTGATGAGTTACATGGCTCCAGAGTATTTTCTAAAATTGATCTCAGAAGTGGTTATCACCAGATCAGAATGAAAGATGGAGATGAGTGGAAGACTGCATTCAAAATTAAAGGAGGCCTTTATGAATGGTTAGTAATGCCTTTCGGTTTATCTAATGCTCCTAGTACCTTCATGAGACTGATGAACGAAATCCTCAGACCACTTATTGGTCAGTTTGTTGTTGTTTACTTTGATGATATTCTTGTATACTCTAAAACTGAAGCTGAACATGTTAATCATTTAAGAAGTGTGTTTGAATTGCTGAGAAGACACCAGTTGTATGGTAAACTGGAGAAATGTGATTTCATGGTTGAAAGTGTAATATTTTTGGGGTATGTTGTTTCAAAAGAAGGAATTTCCATGGATCCCTCTAAGGTTGAAGCCATCAGATCATGGCCAGTTCCTACTACAATCACTGAAGTAAGGAGTTTTCATGGACTGGCATCTTTTTATAGAAGGTTTATCAAGAATTTCTCTACAGTTATGGCTCCAATCACTGATTGTCTGAAGAAAGGTGTATTTGACTGGCCTAATTCAGCCCAGTTGGCTTTCGAGTCACTGAAGGAAAAGCTCAGTTCAGCTCCAGTACTATCTTTACCAGACTTTGATATGTTGTTTGAGTTAGAGTGTGACGCCAGTGGAGTAGGTATTGGTGCAGTTTGTTGTTGTTTACTTTGATGATATTCTTGTATACTCTAAAACTGAAGCTGAACATGTTAATCATTTAAGAAGTGTGTTTGAATTGCTGAGAAGACACCAGTTGTATGGTAAACTGGAGAAATGTGATTTCATGGTTGAAAGTGTAATATTTTTGGGGTATGTTGTTTCAAAAGAAGGAATTTCCATGGATCCCTCTAAGGTTGAAGCCATCAGATCATGGCCAGTTCCTACTACAATCACTGAAGTAAGGAGTTTTCATGGACTGGCATCTTTTTATAGAAGGTTTATCAAGAATTTCTCTACAGTTATGGCTCCAATCACTGATTGTCTGAAGAAAGGTGTATTTGACTGGCCTAATTCAGCCCAGTTGGCTTTCGAGTCACTGAAGGAAAAGCTCAGTTCAGCTCCAGTACTATCTTTACCAGACTTTGATATGTTGTTTGAGTTAGAGTGTGACGCCAGTGGAGTAGGTATTGGTGCAGTTTGTTGTTGTTTACTTTGATGATATTCTTGTATACTCTAAAACTGAAGCTGAACATGTTAATCATTTAAGAAGTGTGTTTGAATTGCTGAGAAAACACCAGTTGTATGGTAAACTGGAGAAATGTGATTTCATGGTTGAAAGTGTAATATTTTTGGGGTATGTTGTTTCAAAAGAAGGAATTTCCATGGATCCCTCTAAGGTTGAAGCCATCAGATCATGGCCAGTTCCTACTACAATCACTGAAGTAAGGAGTTTTCATGGACTGGCATCTTTTTATAGAAGGTTTATCAAGAATTTCTCTACAGTTATGGCTCCAATCACTGATTGTCTGAAGAAAGGTGTATTTGACTGGCCTAATTCAGCCCAGTTGGCTTTCGAGTCACTGAAGGAAAAGCTCAGTTCAGCTCCAGTACTATCTTTACCAGACTTTGATATGTTGTTTGAGTTAGAGTGTGACGCCAGTGGAGTAGGTATTGGTGCAGTTCTGGTACAAGCAGGGCATCCAGTTGCCTATTTCAGTGAAAAGCTCAATGGTTCTAAACTGAAGTATAGCACTTATGACAAAGAATTTTATGCAATTATTCGAGCTGTCACTCACTGGTCACATTATCTGAAGCCAGAGCAAAAGAAATAAAGAAAATTCATGAACAAGTGAAGGCCGGAATAGAGAAAGAAATGCCAGTTACAAGGCCAAGGCAAACAAGAATAGGAAGCAGTCCAGTTTTGCTCCAGGTTATCTAGTTTGGGTATACCTCAGAAAAGAAAGATTTCCAGCAAGAAGGAAGAACAAGTTGATGCCCAGAGCTGAAGGATCATTCAAGATTCTGGAGAGGTATGGTGATAATGCTTATAAAGTTGAGCTACCTGGAGATATGTCAGTTTCAAGTACTTTTAATGTTGGGGATCTAATGCCTTATCTGGAAGATGAATACCTCGAGGACTTGAGGACAAGTCCTTTCTTAGAGGGGGAGATTGATGTGGAAATGTCCAGGTTCACTGAACTGACTGACACCAGTGAACTGGAGAAGTCAACTGAGCTGAAGGGAACTGAACTAATAATGTCATCTGAACAGGCCATGCTAATTATGCCAGCAATAGCCCATTTCAGACAAGTATTCACTGAACCAGTCCAGTCACCAGTGGTAACACTTCTCCAGTGGCAAGAGTCTCCAGTGACAGCCAGCAGCAATCCACCAGTGAAGATATCCACTGAAGCACTCCAGTGACCAGCTCCAGTCTAGTCTCCAGATGGATGCTCCAGACTTAAGTCTCCAGTGAAAGTTCCAGATTTACGTCCCAGTTTTCATTAATAAAGTTTGTTTCATGTTTGTGGACCCAATAAAGAAGGAATGACAGCTGTCAAAGACGATAAGGGAGAAGCGTGCATCAACGTTCATTTCCTAACGGTATTATGGGACCACTTGCAGGGAAATGTTTCTAGAAGCCTACTCTGTCCATTTCCTGTTGGTTAATAAATTAGTGGTTGTCTTTTGCCCATGACAGCCTTTTATTCTATTTTGTTTATTTTATTGTATTTCGTTAATTCCTAGGAAATAGCATATGTGGCTATAAATAGGGGCTTATTTTCTCATTGTAAGTAGTTTTTGATGTTGAATGAAATTAATAGAGCAGCCTCTATTTCTTACAAAATCTTCATTTACCTTTATAGATCTAAGATCTTGGTGGTTTGAAGTGACCCCTTTATCTATAATTGTGGTGACTCGTTCTTTATCAATTATAGTGGTGAGGTCTTTAAATCTTCGATTCCCTTTATCTGTGTTTGTGGTGGCTAGACCTTTATCAAACATAGTGGTGGGTTGGAGTGTTTTCTTTATCCTTGATTCCGGTGGCTAGTCCTTTACGAATCTTAGTGGTGGATTCTTTATCTATCATTTATTTTTTTTATTGTTGTTTGATTCTAAATTCCAGAAAATACCAAAAATAGTCTTCCGCTGTCGTTTGTCGCGTGATTTACGCATCACATGTAATCTTTATTTAAACACCATTAACTTACTTTGGACATATGAAATGCTCAAATTGGTTCATCATCCCCTTGGTAAACATAGGAGGAAAACAACTAGTCTAAACTTTGTCTAATACGTACGTATAGCTCAAACCCAAACGTATACAGAATACAGAAATGGATTCCTAATTAAACCTTAAGATTAAACCCAATTTTAGGGGCTAGTGGTAGTCTAAGGTTGTTGAAAGGTTGTTTCTCTGTTTCTTAAAAAGCTCATTAGTTATCAAATAAATGTGTATTCGCATTGAAATATTTCTTGATGTATAACATGGGTTCGTTTCGTTTCATATTTTTAAGATTTTTAATTTTTTTCATATCGTCATAAGTATTATAAATTAATACTATAAACAATGGTAAATATTAAATACGAGTATATAATCTTCCCATTTGAATACATTTTATCACAATGTCAACTTCTGGAGAAATGACTAGGTACAAGGCAAACTAAGAAAAATCTAATTAATGGCAAAGTATATGTTCGATTCCTATCTAAGTAGGTATAAAAGTGATTAGCTCTATCATATCTTTGACTTTCTTCGGTATGTGACATAAGTAATGAGACCTCGTAGATGCTTCAAATTGTCTTATGTTAGTGTTAACCACAACATGCGGTCCGTGATGTATTCAAGTTTTATTCATGAGATCGGAAATTTTGATATTGACTAGAATTTTATGGAGTTATCTTTGGAATTGAGCTATATGATCGACTTGAATCGACCACCTACGCTGTCTATATTCACGGACATATGTGGTCGACTTTAGCCATTGAGTTCCCCCAATTAGCCATATATATTTTAGTCGTTGGCAATTCAGTATAAAAAACATTTTCATGTAGAACGAAATGAACAATGTATAAAAAAAATATGAAATGTACTATTCACATGTATACGTATAGAATACATCTAATTTGTTCAGTTTATTAAAATACCTTCAGAAAATATCTAGATGTGTAATTCTTTGTATTCTAGATTTGTAATCTTTATACTTTGACAACTAGTACCTTGTGAGTGCCCTTTGTATTTCAATATAATTTCCGTCGTTCTAAAAGAAGAGTATGAAAGACAATAATTTAATGTGTTATGGACTTAAAAAAAGAGAAAATTGAAATATGTGTTGTCATGTACCTAAATTTAAGTATAGAACCTCTCACATACTAATTTTTTAAATTTATTGTATAATGAATAGATAATTGTATAATAACTTTATAAAAAAAAATTAAGATATAAGGGAATTTATACATAGACTTACATGACAGCAGTATATTTTTATCCTGACCTCTTAAAAAAATGACTAATCAATAATATTTTTAAATTACCCTAAATAATATCAAGTCACTCGATCTAATGATTGAACTTTGGTCGTAAAGATAAAAGAAAATGGGTTATAGGTGTGGGGAACTTAATTAAGTCGAAAACTATTAATTTCACTCATAAAATAAAAACAAACTATAAACTAATCAGCCAGTTTGATTAAATTGCATAGTTTATTCTGTATTGATTCCTAATTCGTAAAGTCAAATAAACATACATATACATACTCTTTATGATATGGTATGAACGGAAAAGATAATTTGAGTACATGTGTAAGTTAACTTACTTCCTTCTTCTTCCTTCTTCCTTCCATCTCCGACCACCACACCACCACCATGATCATCTCCGACCACCACCATGATCCTCCGGCGACGGCGACCATCTCCGGCGAGACTTACACATGTGTAAGTACAACTTTTTTAGCATTTTAGGGTTTAAAATTTCTAGGTTTTTTCCTTCGCGATACAACCACCACCAGCCACCATCATCTCCGACCACCCCAACCACGGCGCCGGCGCCGGCAGCAAGGGCTTCGCCCGTACCGTAGCAAACCGTCACCATCTCTTGGATCGCCGCCCATCAAATCCATACGATTCCCATATGCGTCCCTTGACGGTCAGTTTAGAACGGATAAGGGTCTCTGGCCCGTACCGTATCCACCCGAAAACGAACCTGATTCTCGCCGAAAAGTTAACTTACACATGTGTAAGTCTCGCCGGAGGATCATGGTGGTGGTCGGAGATGATCATGGTGGTGGTTGGCGGCAGCAGTCTCGCCGGAGAAGAAGGAAGAAGAAGGAAGTAAGTTAACTTACACATGTACTTTTTGTACTTTTTTTTCCTTGTACTCAAAATAACCCACCCATATATATATATATTGTAATTAAATTTTGATTTTATATAATATAAATTAAAGATTTTGACTCGTTCATATAAGTTGATAAGACTTTCGCCCTTTCACGTTCCCCACGAAAGTCAGAGTAATGAGCCACCAATACTATATTCATCATAGTCGCAACTTTTCTAATGAGTTAATTGCATAAAACGTCCCTGTGGTTTACACAAAATTGCGGTTTACATCCCTCTCAAGTTTTTTTGGAGTTTTTCATCCCTATGGTTTTCAAAAATAGTGGTTTACATCCTTTTCACTAACGACATCACTCTCTCCCGTTAAATCTCATCACGTGCCATGCATGCGAGGGCTGTTTCGTCTTTTCGCTTTGAGTTAATTGCATAAAACGTCCCTGTTGTTTACACAAAATTGCGATTTACATCCCTCTCAAGTTTTTTTTGGAGTTTTTCATCCCTGTGGTTTTTCAAAAATAGTAGTTTACATCCCTCAAACTCATATGAATGTGCATTGGCCACATTTACATATATTAAAAAACCCCAAAACTCTTCCACCCAAAAAACCCTTTCGTCTTCAACATCCAATCGCCCCAATCTCATACCCGATTCAAGAATCAATCGATGATCTAGTTAATCCTAGAGGTATATGTTGAAATTTATAAAGTACTAAAGGTATATGTTGAGGAGATGGAAAAGAATATAGAACAAGGGAACATATCAAAGCAAGTACCTTGTAAAAAAGCTTAAAATGAAATCCCTTTGATGATCCATTCTTTACTGAATTGCTTCAAAATGATTTTAGCGATCGAGGGTATTTAGTCAAGTTCACCAAAATGCAAAAAGTAATTTGGATAAGGAATTGGCTTGGTACTTATAGGCAAATAAATTCATAAGTAAATTTATTGAGCCGTACAAATATGGTTGGATGCATTTAAGGAAACAACTTTAATTCCTTAAATGCATTGTTTAAAGTACAAGGATAAAGTCACATTTATGTGACCTGTTTTACTTTAAACCAACCACCTTTACACGCGTGTGTACTTTTAACGATAGACAAATTGATTGTCCGGATAAAAGCATGTAAAGGCATAAAGTCAATTCCTCGTAATCAGTGTTCAGATTTGTAAGTTCTGGAACACTGACATATGCTCCAGTCTTCGATCGGTTAAGACTGCTAGTGGGCCCCGCCATTTAGTCAATCTTCTTTCTTCAGACTTCAGTCTTCGACTTCAGTGAGAATGTTTTCAGTGGAATAGATCGTGACTGGAGTGAAGTCGAGTGAACATAAAATCTGGTGCAAACCAGATTTTCTGTACAAGTGAGTTGTTCACTAGTCTTCAATTATTTCTGGACAAATCTTCAGTAGGCTCCAGATGACTGGACCAGTCCAGTCGAATTCTGGAGCGAGTCCAGTGAAACCTGGACTAACAGGGTAATAGGGCCAATCTGCATTCAACTGAGTTTGAGGAAGCTGCTAATTATGTTAGGGAGGGTAATGGGGCCAATGTACATTCAAATGAGTTTAAGGAAGCTGCTAATGAGAGGGATGTAAACCATTATTTTTGAAAAACCATAGGGATGGAAAACTCCAAAAAAACATGAGAGGGATGTAAACCGTAATTTTGTGTAAACAACAGGGACGTTTTATGCAATTAACTCAAAGTGAAAAGACGAAACAGCCCTCGCATGCATGGCACGTGATGAGATTTAACGGGAAGAGAGTGATGTCGTTAGTGAAAAGGATGTAAACCACTATTTTTGAAAACCATAGGGATGAAAAACTCCAAAAAAACTTGAGAGGGATGTAAACCGCAATTTTGTGTAAACCACAGGGACGTTTTATGCAATTAACTCAAAAAAATATTTAAGAACTTTGAATATGAAGATCAAGTAATATAAGTGAAGAAAATGAAAACGTAGCATGTTAATTAGTTTATAACACAAATCTTTATATATACTAAAAAATAACTGACCTAATAGCTTATTGACTAATCATAACTCTCTATTCTATCAAATTAAATCTTACTTATGTCATCTTTATATTTACAATTTAAATTTTAACTATAGATAATTAATTAAATAGGGTATCGAAACAAAAACTATTTCAACAAAAATTTACGTATCTATCTTTCTTAGCTAGCTAATATCCAAAACAAATAATGTATATCTATCTTTTCATAACTAATTTCCAAAACAAACATTATTATTATATTAAATTCCATTCAAAATTAAACTAAACAACCTTTCACTTGAACATCAGGCCTTCAACGCAAATTTGTAATGTCAGATTATACTTCTTCTAAATAGTTAAGAATTTGGTGGTTTGTATGCTTTTTAACTTTTTGTTCCTTCAGTTATCCATTACATATCACATGTTTGGAAATCAAAATCTTGAACGATAGTCAATGTTTATTGGGACAGTAAAACAACTTAATATAAATGTTTATGTTTGTTGTACTTTTAACTTGAAAAAATTGTTAAAAGTTAAATCTTCTTCTTATATACTAAAAAATAACTGACCTAATAGCTTATTGACCAATCATAACTCTCTATTCTATCAAATTAAATCTTGCTTATGTCATCTTTATATTTACAATTTAAATTTTAACTATAGATAATTAATTAAATAGGGTATCGAAACAAAAACTATTTCAACAAAAATTTACGTATCTATCTTTCTTAGCTAGCTAATATCCAAAACAAATAATGTATATCTATCTTTTCATAACTAATTTCCAAAACAAACATTATTATTATATTAAATTCCATTCAAAATTAAACTAAACAACCTTTCACTTGAACATCAGGCCTTCAACGCAAATTTGTAATGTCAGATTATACTTCTTCTAAATAGTTAAGAATTTGGTGGTTTGTATGCTTTTTAACTTTTTGTTCCTTCAGTTATCCATTACATATCACATGTTTGGAAATCAAAATCTTGAACGATAGTCAATGTTTATTGGGACAGTAAAACAACTTAATATAAATGTTTATGTTTGTTGTACTTTTAACTTGAAAAAATTGTTAAAAGTTAAATCTTCTTCTTATATACTAAAAGGTAGTTGTAATAATTAATCGACCAATCATAGCTCTCTATTCTATCAAATTAAATCTTGTTTATGTCATCTTTATATTTACAATTTAAATTTTAATTATAGATAATTAATTAAATATGATATCGAAACAAAAACTATTTCAACAAAAACTTACGTATCCATCTTTCTTAGCTAGCTGATATCCAAAACAAATAATGTATATCTATCTTTTCATAACTAATTTCCAAAACAAACATTATTATTATATTAAATTCCATTCAAAATTAAACTAAACAACCTTTCACTTGAACATCAGGCCTTCAACGCAAATTTGTAATGTCAGATTATACTTCTTCTAAATAGTTAAGAATTTGGTGGTTTGTATGCTTTTTAACTTTTTGTTCCTTCAGTTATCCATTACATATCACATGTTTGGAAATCAAAATCTTGAACGATAGTCAATGTTTATTGGGACAGTAAAACAACTTAATATAAATGTTTATGTTTGTTGTACTTTTAACTTGAAAAAATTGTTAAAAGTTAAATCTTCTTCTTATATACTAAAAGGTAGTTGTTTTAATAATTAATCGACCAATAACAGTTCTCCATTTTCTAACTAGATTTTTGTTTTCAATTTTGACTTTAATCTACATTTTTTTGTTTTTTTTTTTTTTTTTTTTTTTTTTTTTTTTTTTTTTTTTTTTTTTTTTTTTTTTTTTTTTTTTTTTTTTTTTTTTTTTTTTTTTTTTTTTTTTTTTTTTTTTTTTTTTTTTTTTTTTTTTTTTTTTTTTTTTTTTTTTTTTTTTTTTTTTTTTTTTTTTTTTTTTTTTTTTTTTTTTTTTTTTTTTTTTTTTTTTTTTTTTTTTTTTTTTTTTTTTTTTTTTTTTTTTTTTTTTTTTTTTTTTTTTTTTTTTTTTTTTTTTTTTTTTTTTTTTTTTTTTTTTTTTTTTTTTTTTTTTTTTTTTTTTCTTTTTGAAAGGTGAATTTCGCTGGAAACTTCGTGTCGTGATTCGACAGCGGGAGGTCTAGCATACGTTTTCTTAACCGGGTTCGCGCTAGAGAGCTCTCTCGAAGTAGAAATGCCTATTTCAAATACCCGATGGGGGAAAAAAGACCTACTAATCTGCCCGAAGGCACGACGATAAATAGGGGTAAACCATGTCCCCTCAGACTTGAACCTAGGTATACCCAAGTCAAGCCCTTATAAAGGGACTTCATATGTCCTCCCCAAGATTTGAAAACAAGACTTCATGAATAGGGGAATGACCTTTCAACCATCGAGCTAAAGCTCTAGGACTAATATGTAAACTATGTGTAACAATAAAACTAATAAAATAATAGTTACCTATTATGATTTTTAATATTCAAATATCGCTAATATGTCATCTACAACTTGATAGACATATTATGATTTTAATATTTAAATATCGTTAAGCATGTCACAGTAAACAACTACGATGCATATTTTAAAATATTTCAATAATAAAAAACATATCATTTTTTTAATTAATAAAAATAGTAAACGAAATCTTAAACCAAAATAAATTAACACATCTAAATATTGATAATGTGTAAGCCCGTGTATTAGACACGGCCTAAAATCTAGTAATAACTTATTACATAAAAATTATAATTAAGCTCGATACTAAAGACACATGAATATAGAAACCTATATACAAATATATCAGATAATAGATAAATGAGTTATTCAGGTTATCGGAATCTTTGTATGTTCAACTCATATATCAAACCATTCAAACTTTGGGTTTGATAACCCACTAAAACCCAAATAACATGACTCATATATATGACCATAACTCATCCGGGTTGAGCCGGATTATTTGGGTATGCGTATGTTTGACACCTTTAGATGGAACCACCCAATATCGCTATAAAATGATCCTAATCAAACGTTTATGGTCGGACCAAATCAACACTATATTCGGTAGTCAAAGAAACAAAATACTACTCCGTATTATACATATTCATGTTGTTGACATTATCTATCCTTGCTACGTAAGCTTGTTATGACTATTTGAATTCTAAACATAATGAATTCCATGTATCATAAATTTAATTAATTAATATATTGCATAAGTATATAAAATCTCATGTATCATAAATCTAAAGATTCGTACATAATACAAATTATTTTAAACATCGTAAATGAAATTATCAATAGTATTATCTATTAGTGATTCAGGTATTTATAAATTGTAATCATACACTGTATTTAATTAGTTTGTAACATTACTGATCAAAGGACCGGTTAAATGGCATATTAATGTTCGAGTTAATAATACCGATTTAATTAAAGACCAGTTAATGACAAAATGTTCGAGTTGACGACCGAGAATCATATTGTTGCTTTACAAACTTTGCAATTTCAATCCTTTATGTTAGCCATATATTACACTCTCACAAATGACACTCACTCATTTCATTTTAAACTTGTTAACTTTTGTGTCTTGACTTAAAAGAGTAGCTAAAGTTTATATGTGGCTTTAATCTGGATAATTAATAGGTTCCGGTTTATCAAGTTCACGGATGATAATTCCGTTTTTGGGTGTTGTAAGTACAGAGTATTAACTTTTATCATCTTGTCACAAAAGAAGAAAGGAAAAAAAAAAATTTAAAAATAGATAACGAATAACGTCATCCATGACTGAGATAAAATAGTCAACCTCCAAAAAAAAGTCATAGACAATAGACCACGGTATAACTTGGTTGCTAGTGTTATTTGAGCCAATCATGGGCCGGTAGCCGGCGCACTTTAAGTGCCCGTGGTTCCATTTGAACCCGTTGACCAACTTGGAGTTGGCTAAATATTTGAACGTACTTTTAACTATTTTGTCACGTTGGATTGCATGCGTAACTTTCATGTCAACTTTAAAAAGAGACAAAACAAAGTTATATATTACTATTACTTTTTTTAATGATATGATAACATGTATAAACAAAACAATATTCTTTTCAATATATAATTAAATTCTTTTACCAACTAAACTACTATGTATAAATAATTAACATGGTTATGATCACCTTTCTTGCAATATACAACAAAATCATGTCTTCATTTGCTCTTTTTTCACTTGCATTCTTTCTATGTTCTTGTTTTTGTTTTACCCCTTCGAATGGAGCTTCTGATCCAATATATGAATCTTTTCTAAAATGCCTTCCGTTACAGTCACCTCAACCTGACCCCTCCATTTCCACCATAGTTTACAGTCACAGATCTAACTCCTCCGCATACACCACCGTCTTACAAGCTTACATAAAAAACAGTCGTTTAAACACCACCACCACACCTAAACCCGCCATCATCATCACCCCGACCAAAGAATCCCACGTTCAAGCCACCGTTCTCTGTGCTAAGAAACTTAGTGTCCAAATTAAAATTCGTAGCGGTGGGCATGATTATGAAGGAATATCATATCTTTCATCCGAAAAGAAGTTCATTGTACTTGACATGTTTAATTTCCAAAAGGTTGATGTTAACATAGCCACAGAAACAGTTGTTGTCCAAGCTGGAGCTCAGTTGGGTGAATTGTATTACCGAATTTGGGAAAAGAGCAATGTGCATGGCTTCCCCGCTGGAGTATGTCCAACAGTCGGTGTTGGTGGACATCTAAGCGGTGGTGGCTATGGTACCATGCTACGAAAATACGGGTTATCAGTTGATCACGTAATTGATGCCCAAATTGTTGACGTTAAAGGCAATATCTTGGATAGGAAGTCAATGGGCGAGGATCTATTTTGGGCTATACGCGGGGGAGGTGGTGCTAGTTTTGGTGTTATATTATCATACACAGTAAAACTAGTCCCGGTTCCTAAAGTTAATACTATTTTCCGGGTAATGAAAACCATGGATGAAAATGCATTAGAGCTCGTTTATAAATGGCAATCGATTGTTCCTGCTATCGACAATGATTTGTTTATCCGAGTTCTACTACAACCAATGACCTTGAACAACACAAAGACTGTCCGGGCCTCATTTATAGCACATTTCCTAGGTGATTCCGGAAGATTAGTTACTTTAATGAACAAAAGCTTCCCGGAATTAGGTTTAAGAAAAGAAGATTGCATAGAAGTAAGTTGGATCCAATCCGTGCTTTATTGGGCAAACTTGGATTACAACGCAACTGTCCCAAAGATCCTCCTAGATCGCCACTCTGACAAAGTTAACTTCTTAAAGCGTAAGTCAGACTATGTACAGACCCCAATATCTAAATCTGGGTTGAAGTCCATATTCGGCAAGTTGTCTGAATTGGGTAAAGCTGGTTTTGTTTTTAATCCCTATGGTGGGAGAATGAATGAAGTTGCAGCGGATGCAACTCCATTCCCTCACCGAGCTGGAAACTTGTTCAAGATCCAGTACTCGGTGAACTGGAATGATGCTGATCCAAAACTAGAGAAAAATTACATGAATCAAACTAGAGTTTTGTATAGCTTTATGACAAACTATGTGTCGAAGAATCCAAGAGGTGCATTCTTGAATTATAGAGATCTTGATATCGGTGTCATGAAGGGAACTGGCAAGAGTGGTTACAACTCCGGAAAGGTTTATGGGGAGAAGTATTTCATGGGTAACTTTGATAGATTGGTGAAGGTGAAAACTCTTGTTGATCCTGATAATTTTTTCAGGAATGAACAAAGTATTCCAATTCTTTTTAAAAAGAGTACAGGTAATTCAAGGAAAATGACGACACTAGTTTAGAATCGATCTAATAACATTCTTCATTTTGTCTGTGCATTATTTATATTGTATTATTTTAAATATGTACAATTGTTTGAAGTATATGAAAATGATATGATGTTTGAATTTCGCCGTTTGTGTTATAGTTCAAAGGTGAATAAAAAATTTGAAATGGTATTTGTTGGATATGCATGCATGTGTTGCATTTGTAGATTATGTGTTGTGTATAACACGAAAGATGAGCTTGATATGTTCCGAGAGAAACTCGCCGAAATAAATGAGTGGTTGAGATTTGAAGAGAGAGAAAAAATAAATGGTTGAGACTTGAGATTTGATCCTAATGGTCCAAATTTAAGATTGGTCAAAAATAACTTTTCTCACCAAATTCTAGTGTAACTTTGTGTTTTGACAATTCGATTCCTAATTAAGTCGATCATGTCGACCTAGAGTATAAGACCACTCCCATATCCAAACAATAACTATTTAACTTTCTTTTTTCTAATCCGTTTTGTTTTTGTCATTCACTTCGACACTTCCTTGTCGCTTATCCGAACTATCCAAACCGATTGACGAGGCAAAGTGATATGGCGGTGCCAACGGTTCTTAAAACTAATGAGGCTTCGTCGATCGATTAAGTGACATGACCCGTTTGCAATGGTTTAATTAGGCATTTGTATTGGTTAGTCTTTCAACTTATCTTAACAATGTCTTTGACTTCTTTTTTTTTTCTCTTTACAACTTCTCCTTCCATATGGAGGAACCACAACTTCCTTTTGGAAACCATGCCTTTGACTTTGTAAATACGTACGTACTCCACTTGCTAATTGTTGTGATTTAAACTCAATTGAAATAATTATTTGATATTTGCTCCGCAACCAAGTGCCCACTAAAAAGCCGATATCTCAGAATGACACACGTTCGTGGAGATGACGCGAACTTTTTCTTCTATCAATTAACAAACATACCATATATGATAAAATCAATGTCAAAATTCCTAACTATCACCAACTTAATAATCACGGATAGGGCTCGATTATAGGAAGGCGAATCAAGAAAAAAAATAGCTAATTGTAACTCCATACATGACCCAGTGTCAGAGTGATCAATGGCCTGGCCATGACTCCACGCACAAACCACATGTAGCGGTTGCATCTAAATGTAAACCGGCCTGTTAAACATTTGTATTTGAAATTTTGAATGTTATCCAACGCATTGTCAAAACATTATACAAGTCTATAGCTGTTTTCTTTTTTGATTAAATTTCGAGATGTTTCGATGTCAATATGACACCACTATTACATACATTTAGCCCCACTTGCTTAAATGGGTTAGTATGAATTAGTCAAAGTATAAAAGAAAACTTAATTAGTTATACATCACTGTACGTTGAATGGTTCCTTCATGATTGTTTGCTACAAATTAAAGACAGCCATATACTCGTATGATATATCTTACAAACTTTTCATTATGGAATTGTGCAAGATATATCCCCTTAATCCATTATGAAAATTCTACGTTTCATATTATTGAATTTTCTACATGATATTGACAACAATGTAATTATAAATTAAACAAACTATAAGTCAAAATAATTTTCATATATTTTCTAGACTAAAGCAAACTTATATAGGTTTTAGATAAAATAAAACAAGTATTAAAGTAAAACAAATAAAACAATAGATTTTTCTTCACTGAAGATCACCGTGCATCATAAAAATCACCGTGCATCAATTGCTTCGTGAATCTTCGTGAATCTTCTTGCATCAATTTAATCATGATCTAAAGGTCAAGATCTTGTATTATTTGTTTTACAATACCCAACCCCAACTTATATAATAGTTTATGACTGATATTATCTATACATTTTATAAATTAGTAGTTATCCTGATGTTTTAAAGGCATCCACTTCAATTTAAAACAATTCTTAAATATTGTCACATATAATTTATCCTATGTGGCATTTCCAAAAAATTTTAACAATATCATATACAAAAAATAAAAATTCTTCTTTAATTTACAACAACTATTAATTATATAATTTTTTAGCCAATAAACACAAAAGTTATAATTCATTCACCAATTTTGTAATAAAACTAAAGTATAATACATCAATTTTGAAAGTATCGCGCATCGCGCGGGTCAAAAACCTAATATTATATACAAATTTAGACAATTTTTAGGCTTATTTGCTTAGGAATCATCAAAAAATAAAAGGTAAATTACAAAAATGGTACCTGAGGTATGTCAAAAACTACTCTCATCATACCTACAACTCAAAAATTACCTGAGCCATACCCACAGTTTCTAATTTTTTACACTGGCCATACCTAACCCTAACGGAAGCTAACTGGACGTTAAAAGGGCATCACATGCGTGTCACGTGCGTGGGTAAAAGTTTCTTTAGCCACCTATATCATCATCATCATACAATAAAAAAGAAAAAAATTCTATCATCAGATCCAATCATATTCAGACATATATATAAGATATGCAAGATCAATACTTTCAACTCATACACATAGCTTTAATGTATATATATAATTATATATATAATATAAGATATGCAAGATCCGTTATTTGTCTCATTAATCTGGAAAAAAGTTTTTTTCTTTGTGAATAAATCGGAGGCACCACCACCACAACAGTCCCATCACTACCTGAAACCCTTAATCGGAGGCACCACCATTACCACCACCACCACCACCACTACCACCATCTGAAACCCTTAATCGGAGGCACTACCACCACCACCACCACCACCACCACCACCACCACCACCACCACCACCACCACCACCACCACCACCACCACCACCACCACCACCACCACCACCACCACCACCACCACCACCACCACCACCACCACCACCACCACCACCACCACCACCACCACCACCACCACCACCACCACCACCACCACCACCACCACCACCACCACCACCACCACCACCACCACCACCACCACCACCACCACCACCACCACCACCACCACCACCACCACCACCACCACCACCACCACCACCACCACCACCACCACCACCACCACCACCACCACCACCACCACCACCACCACCACCACCACCACCACCACCACCACCACCACCACCACCACCACCACCACCACCACCACCACCACCACCACCACCACCACCACCACCACCACCACCACCACCACCACCACCACCACCACCACCACCACCACCACCACCACCACCACCACCACCACCACCACCACCACCACCACCACCACCACCACCACCACCACCACCACCACCACCACCACCACCACCACCACCACCACCACCACCACCACCACCACCACCACCACCACCACCACCACCACCACCACCACCACCACCACCACCACCACCACCACCACCACCACCACCACCACCACCACCACCACCACCACCACCACCACCACCACCACCACCACCACCACCACCACCACCACCACCACCACCACCACCACCACCACCACCACCACCACCACCACCACCACCACCACCACCACCACCACCACCACCACCACCACCACCACCACCACCACCACCACCACCACCACCACCACCACCACCACCACCACCACCACCACCACCACCACCACCACCACCACCACCACCACCACCACCACCACCACCACCACCACCACCACCACCACCACCACCACCACCACCACCACCACCACCACCACCACCACCACCACCACCACCACCACCACCACCACCACCACCACCACCACCACCACCACCACCACCACCACCACCACCACCACCACCACCACCACCACCACCACCACCACCACCACCACCACCACCACCACCACCACCACCACCACCACCACCACCACCACCACCACCACCACCACCACCACCACCACCACCACCACCACCACCACCACCACCACCACCACCACCACCACCACCACCACCACCACCACCACCACCACCACCACCACCACCACCACCACCACCACCACCACCACCACCACCACCACCACCACCACCACCACCACCACCACCACCACCACCACCACCACCACCACCACCACCACCACCACCACCACCACCACCACCACCACCACCACCACCACCACCACCACCACCACCACCACCACCACCACCACCACCACCACCACCACCACCACCACCACCACCACCACCACCACCACCACCACCACCACCACCACCACCACCACCACCACCACCACCACCACCACCACCACCACCACCACCACCACCACCACCACCACCACCACCACCACCACCACCACCACCACCACCACCACCACCACCACCACCACCACCACCACCACCACCACCACCACCACCACCACCACCACCACCACCACCACCACCACCACCACCACCACCACCACCACCACCACCACCACCACCACCACCACCACCACCACCACCACCACCACCACCACCACCACCACCACCACCACCACCACCACCACCACCACCACCACCACCACCACCACCACCACCACCACCACCACCACCACCACCACCACCACCAGTGATGAGTGTAGCTTTTGACATACCTCAAGTACCATTTTTATAATTTACCCAAAAATAAAATGTAAATTAAAACAACTATAAGCCCTTATCAAAAATGGAAAAAAAAAAAAAAAAAAAAAAAAAAAAAAAAAAAAAAAAAAAAAAAAAAAAAAAAAAAAAAAAAAAAAAAAAAAAAAAAAAAAAAAAAAAAAAAAAAAAAAAAAAAAAAAAAAAAAAAAAAAAAAAAAAAAAAAAAAAAAAAAAAAAAAAAAAAAAAAAAAAAAAAAAAAAAAAAAAAAAAAAAAAAAAAAAAAAAAAAAAAAAAAAAAAAAAAAAAAAAAAAAAAAAAAAAAAAAAAAAAAAAAAAAAAAAAAAAAAAAAAAAAAAAAAAAAAAAAAAAAAAAAAAAAAAAAAAAAAAAAAAAAAAAAAAAAAAAAAAAAAAAAAAAAAAAAAAAAAAAAAAAAAAAAAAAAAAAAAAAAAAAAAAAAAAAAAAAAAAAAAAAAAAAAAAAAAAAAAAAAAAAAAAAAAAAAAAAAAAAAAAAAAAAAAAAAAAAAAAAAAAAAAAAAAAAAAAAAAAAAAAAAAAAAAAAAAAAAAAAAAAAAAAAAAAAAAAAAAAAAAAAAAAAAAAAAAAAAAAAAAAAAAAAAAAAAAAAAAAAAAAAAAAAAAAAAAAAAAAAAAAAAAAAAAAAAAAAAAGTCGTGATTTAATCAAAAATACTTAGTTTTCATTAAATATATAAATACCCATCTCGTTTTATCTTATATGGCATGCTTAGTTGGCATTAAATAATACAATAAAAGTTTAATAATTATTAATATATTTTTTGAACAGTTAGTCGGTATTCGACATCAGGGAACACCTCACTGTATAATGGTGAAGCCCTGCACGTACTCTAGACTACGAGATGTAGACCATAAGCCGTTACAGGTGATTCAAAGGAAAAACCTCCAGGACATGTCACTCTAGAGAGTCGAACCCATGACCTGGGGTAAAACCAGGGATGACTCCAGCCAGTTGATCTAGCCTTCATTGTATGATCTGTTTATACTTTTAATATTTTTATTATTATTATTAAATATCATATCTAATCTATATTAAATAAATAAATTATATATAAGAAAAATACATCTAATATATCAAAGTCTTTAACGGTGACTTTTAGTGTTTTTTTAACAATATAATATCTAATCTTTAATAAGCTGACATTTTATCATATTCAAATAGGTAACTTTTTTAGAGATAATATCATATATTATTTTTGAATAAGATAAATCTTTTTTAAGTTAAATATTATTTATTATCCTTATTATATTATATTATTTAATTTAATTTATCAATAAGATAAAAAATTTCAAAGTTAAGTATCATATAATATTTTTAAAATTTTTTAAGAGAGTTACTATATATATTATTTTATTCTATATATATTATAAAGCAAATCTCTTTTGAGTTTCAACAATTCATCAAAACATATTACATCAATAACCTAATTACCACCGCCACCGTCGTCGCCATTACATCGCCGCCACCGGCATAACTCTAGTTCTAATTAAATTGTTTTGTGTTTTATTAATATTTTCAGATTTATGCATTTGGATTTCTATTTCTTTTTCTCTTCTAGGGTAATAATTTTTTTCCAATTTTTAGATTATATGTATATTTTTTTTTTTTTTTTTTTTTTTTTTTTTTTTTTTTTTTTTTTTTTTTTTTTTTTTTTTTTTTTTTTTTTTTTTTTTTTTTTTTTTTTTTTTTTTTTTTTTTTTTTTTTTTTTTTTTTTTTTTTTTTTTTTTTTTTTTTTTTTTTTTTTTTTTTTTTTTTTTTTTTTTTTTTTTTTTTTTTTTTTTTTTTTTTTTTTTTTTTTTTTTTTTTTTTTTTTTTTTTTTTTTTTTTTTTTTTTTTTTTTTTTTTTTTTTTTTTTTTTTTTTTTTTTTTTTTTTTTTTTTTTTTTTTTTTTTTTTTTTTTTTTTTTTTTTTTTTTTTTTTTTTTTTAATTTTTGACATCAACATTTATTTTCTTTTTAATATTTTTTTTTTATATATATATATATATATTAATTTGATAAATCATAATATATATATATATATATATATATATATATATATATATATATATATATATATATATATATATATATATATATATATATATATATATATATATATATATATATATATATATATATATATATATATATATATATATATATATATATATATATATATATATATATATATATATATATATATATATATATATATATATATATATATATATATATATATATATATATATATATATATATATATATATATATATATATATATATATATATATATATATATATATATATATATATATATATATATATATATATATATATATATATATATATATATATATATATATATATATATATATATATATATATATATATATATATATATATATATATATATATATGTTTAATCTAGTTTTTAGATATATGAAAACATGAAGTCATATTGTCATACATTAATTCATGAAAGTCTATATATATTTTAATGTTTTAAGAATTGTTGTTAAAATTTAAAAATGATACATACATGAGGGATAATAGATTAGGACAGCAAACTTTAATAACTAGTTTAGGATATTGTTTTATCTTACTCTTAATCTTTCATACCATATACATTTATTCCATAAAACTCTAAAATAAGAATGTAACAATAACATATCTTGTTTTTAGAATAATATATACTATATACAAAAGGGTAATGATATTCGTACCACAGTTTTTAATAAATCTACCACAATGTACCATAAGTTATGCATATCATACAACTGTTTAATGCACAGTAGTGGTAAAAATAACAAAAATTGTGGTAAAAATATCATTGGCCTATACAAAATCTTATTCGTGTGTTAATTATTAGTATTGTTTTTTTTCTTATTAATATGCACCAATATTTTCCAAATAAACTTATTTAGGTACATCATAAAAAAAGACTAATTATACTTGTGATAAATAAGATTTTAGAACTAGTTTTCTTTTATTTTATGTTACAAATTCTTTTAACATTATATTATTATATATATATTGGAGATGTTTTTTTTTTTGAAAAAACGAGTTAGTAGTAAGTAGTTAGAATTGGATATCTAGTATGAGGTGAATTAGATTGAGATCATCCTTTTCAAAAAGACGAAAAAAACAATTCTAAGCCACATATTTTCTTTCCTTTTCTCCCCTTTCACTTACACAAATATTGACTTTTTTTTATTTTCACGTGTCTTACACATATGTAAGTGATCGATGTCGTTGGATCGATCAAAAATATAAACTAAATACCTAGCTATAACTAGTATGGGTAAGTCGAGTATCGTTTCCTCAGGGAATCATGGAAAAATGCTAAACTATTTGAAAAGTTAATTAAACTAGACATAAATGTAAAATCGATTGGTTGATTGATTTGATTAAAACTGAAACTAATAATTTAATTAAGAAACTCAAACAATAATAATAAAGGAGACCATTCACATGCTTCTAATTATGCTTTCAATTTTATAACCTAACCTATATTCGTTGGAAATCACATAGACATGATTCGTTATAATGTTTGGATTGAATGAACTTGAGAACTAAATTAATCGGTTGTGATGATTCACGATAAAGAAAACCGGGGAATTGACACAACTAGATTTTCAATTCATTAAAGTAAAATTACAAGTTCATGAAAGATTCTTTCAATAATTACTGATTAATAACAAATTGAAATCAATTGATAGATGAAATTCATTCAAAGTCATAAACAAGTAATCATTCATTCAAACTAAACAACATTAGATGCAAAATACTAATTAAGAATTGAACATCTAATCCAACTTGAATATAAGAAAGATTGAACACAATTGTCTTACATAACTGTTCACATGAGAATGATCAAAAGAGAATTAGCCTATTGTCTTCATCATTTAATCTTCAATTCGGATTGTCATCTCCATAGAATTATGATTTGATGATGAAATTGGGGTGTTGGGAAGGTTAGGAACTGCTTCTTGTGTGTGTAAATATGTCAGGTAACTTCCCAAAGTCGTGAATGGTATTGATATAAACCGAAAAGTGAAACAAAACCATAAAATTCGCACACATGTACTGCAAGCGGCGTCTGGTACGGTGTCATCAGCGTAAGAGACGCGGTCTCTATCTTCACTTTTGATTTGAGTCCCTGAATTACGCTAAGCATGTGAAACCAAACGCTGAAATTGATAATTCCAGACCACCGTAAGCTACGGTGGTCCTTGGCGTAACGTACGCTTGCCTGGAAATTGAACTTTTGCTTTACGCCACTTGAAAATCCATTACGCCCCAAATTTTGGCCCAGCGTAACGTACGCTGGTGCCACAGAAAAGGAATTTTCCAGTTTTTTACTTCCTTTGACTTTGTTTGGCTTGTTCTCGATCCATTTAACTCCAACTTATAACCTACGGCCTGAAATCACTAACAACTGTAAACGTACCCCTAATCTTTTATTAACAAGCACAATTCATATTATTTTCACAAGTTAAGATCATACAAATTAGGCGTTTATCAGTAAGTGACACCTATATATTACTGAATTAATACAATTTACACATGTGTAAAACAAAAACAAACAATGTTATTGATCTTTTGGTCTTTTTCAAAAGGATGTTCTCAATCAAAAAAATTTTTTATCGGATATATTATATGTGTTTCAAAACTTTATGTGAAAGGCTAATATTGGAAAAGAGAAATTTTAACCTATCTTTAATCTTTTAAGATTTGTTATCTACTTGCAAGTGCAATTACCATGGGGAAGCGAACGTGGAGTTGTCTCACACTCAACTTGGGTAAAAAAACCCTCACATATTGATTTTTTATTTCATAAAATTTATGGGGGGCATTTATTTATTCATTACACAAAAAATATTTAAAAAATAGTTTGTGAGTGGTTTTTCAGCCAAGTTGGGTATGAGACAACCCCACATTCATTTTTCCCGGTATCACAAGACAAAACCTGAAATACTCTCATATTTTGTTACCGAAATTACTCTAATTATTATTACGAATATCAGATATTTTAGATGAGGAATATTTTACCCACTTTATATGTGAAAATAAACAAAAATATACGAAACAAAAATATAATACCAAAAATTCTTTTCCAAACACAATAAGCCCCCTTTATTGTGTCACTTTCCGACAACCGCTTAATATTTTGCAAACAAGAAACTTCCACGTTTCATCATCCGCCATTACAGACGACCTTCAAATCACTTCAAACACAATCTTCATGTGCTTACTTCCTGACAAAAATCATAATAAATTCATCCTCAAAACGCGCAAACATAAACCCACACTATAAATACAGACCTATACATACACACTTTTTTAAATAATATTATCACTCCAATAATAATGAAAACCAAAATAAATACATCATTATCAAATATGATGCTTTCCTTTGTACTCACTACTCTTTTCTTTTTCTCTTTTTCGAAAGGAGAAATGGATCCTAATTCCATCTATGAATCATTTCTCGAATGTCTCCCATTGAACTCACCAGAGTCTGTGGAAGATTTGTCCGCGGTCGTGTACAGCTCTACAGCAAACACGACCGCGTACACATTTGTACTCGAGGAGTACATTAAAAACCGAAGGTTTAACACGACTTCAACGCGTAAACCTTCGGTTATAATAACTCCAAAAACCGAGTCTCAAGTCCAAGCCGCAGTCCTTTGCGCGAAAAAAGTTGGAGTCCAGATTAAGATTCGTAGTGGCGGACATGACTATGAAGGAATATCATATATTTCATCCGAGCCCGATTTTATCATACTCGATATGTTTAATTTTCGGGATATCGATGTTGACGCGGACGCCGAAACTGCTGTTGTCGGCGCCGGCGCGCAGTTAGGGGAATTTTATTATAGGATTTATGAAAAAAGTAAAGTTCTCGGGTTTCCTGCGGGTGTGTGTCAGACTGTTGGTGTGGGTGGGCATTTTAGTGGCGGCGGTTATGGTACAATGCTTCGAAAATATGGGTTGTCAGTTGATCATGTGACTGATGCGAAAATTGTTGATGTGAATGGTCGGGTTTTGGACCGGAAATCAATGGGTGAGGATCTTTTTTGGGCGATACGAGGTGGGGGCGGGGTAGTTTTGGTGTTATTTTATCATACACCGTGAAACTGGTCACGGTGCCCGAAGTTAATACTGTTTTTAGGATATTAAAAACGGAGGCAGAAAATGCCTCCAAGTTAGTTTATAGATGGCAGTCGATTATGCCGACTATTGATGATGATTTATTTATCCGGGTTCTGTTACAGCCTGTTACGGTTAATAAAAAGAAAACGGGCCGGGCTTCGTTTATTGCTCATTTTTTGGGTGATTCTGATAGATTGGTGAAGTTAATGAGTGAAAAGTTTCCAGAGTTGGGTTTAAGAAAAGAAGATTGTGTTGAAGTAAGCTGGGTTGAATCCATACTTTATTGGGCTAATTTCGATCTAAACACGACCAAGCCCGAGATTCTTCTTGACCGACATTCCGGCAATGTGAACTATGGAAAACGAAAGTCGGACTACGTACAAACTCCAATCCCAGAATCCGGGTTTAGATCCATATTTGCAAAACTAGTCGAATTGGGTAAAATCGGGTTTGTTTTCAACCCGTATGGTGGGAAAATGTATGAGATTGCAGATGATGCAACACCGTTCCCTCATCGCGCGGGTAACCTCTACAAAATCCAATATTCGGTGAATTGGAATGACGGCGATCCTGCATTGGAAAGAGATTATTTGAACCAAAGTAGAGTTATGTACGAATTCATGACACCGTATGTATCCAAGAATCCAAGAGGCGCGTTTTTGAACTACCGGGATCTTGACATTGGTGTCATGACACCCGGAAAGAACGTTTATAGTGAAGGCGAGGTTTATGGTGAAAAGTACTTCATGGGCAATTTCGAAAGATTGGTGAAGATAAAGACCGCGGTTGATCCAGATAATTTCTTTAGAAACGAACAAAGTATTCCGACTCTACCCGGAAAAAGCTCAGGCAAGTCAAGAAAGTTGATGAAATAAACTCTGATAAGATATTAAAATTTTAGTTGGTTATATCCAACATTTAGTTCATTGATAGATTGTTTTTTGTCATTTGTATATAATGATAGAAAACAATCAATTTTTTGGTAGCACATTAGCATGACAGGGTGCACTACCACATATTTTTACTTGTACCTCACATGGGATTATTGGCCCATATCTGCATATCTCATCCGCAATCTTTTCTATTTTGGTTTTTTAGATATCATTATTGTTGTTCTGTAATCTTTAAATAGAAGTTATTATATGAAATGATATAGTAATATATTATTTAACTGTTGGTTATTTGTAAGTTTTTGTAATGAATGAAATAGTAAATTTGTGGGTTTTGATTTGTGTACCAGTTTCTTCAAATAGTTACTTTGTGGAAGCTAAAAAGATGATGAAGATTCAACTAATGTTGTCATGGTTGTGCAAGATCTTATTGATTTGACTTTGACTTTGGAGATGTGAGTCCGTGATCATCGTTGTGATTAAGGTATTACCATCTTTGGTCCGTGATTTATTAACGTAGGACCGTGTTAGTTGGCATGGCATTTATTCACTCTTTTTTTTTTGACAATGTCAAATTGTCAATCATGAATGAAATCAAGAAAACGTGACCATGATTCGTCTTTTCGGGATAAGTACGAATAAGATGTAGTTATTCTTTAATTATAGCTAATCTCATTGTTTAGTGTCCACCAAACCAACAACTTGGTAGTTAGGCATATTATATTCGAACCTATTTTTTTTTTTTTAAAGGTGTGGATCATTTGCTCACAACAGGGATTTATCTTACATTGTCTTAAGTCTTAACCGGGTCTGCGTTAGAGAGTCTCCCCACCATCAATACCTAGTAGGAGGAGAAATCTTCAACTAAACCGCCCGAAGACACGACGTTTAATTGGGATAAAACTTTGTTCCCGGTCATATGAATAGCCATCTTTGTTAAATAGCACTTAATTGAATCAAAGATGCCCTTTTCGTATAATCTGAACAAATAAAAATCCATTACTTAACGTTAGCAAATTGTCATTATTCCATACAATCACATCAGAATTATTCGGTCATTATACAATGAATCACACAAATACTTGATAATAACACACTGCTAGATGGCTCCATCACGCCACGATGAATCTACCGCTTCGTTTGTTCTAATTATATCGAAGATCATGTTAAATCAAGAACTCTCCGTATCACTTTTGTTGATTATGTTTTTATTCCTAAGTTTTTATTTGTCTTTAAGCAGGTTGTCCAGACTTCAGAGGTGGTTTGAAAGAGTAAAAGGGATCCTGAAGTTCCACAACCCATGAGAACATTTATTTTCAAGATTGAAAACGTCCAATTCAGACTATAATGTTGATTGTGATAGAATGTTTGAAAAGTAGAAACTAAAGTGTACAAAGAAAAATTTGTTTCTAATTTATGATACTTGCATTTGAAAGTGACAAACAATATTTTGGCATGTACCGTTAAGCGTTACATTTCAGTCTATTTCATAAGAACAATACAGGGGACAGATTTTGTCTATACGCAATATCAGAATGAAGATATTTCAGGCTTGCGTGGTTCCATTTGTTGATATAACATTTACATATAGAAAGTTTGATAAAAGAAACTATACATTAAAGACTTTGTTAAAGCAGTGCCATACAATAACAATACATTTTCAAGTCGCATAAGCTTATACGCATCATATGATATTTGACAATACATCTAACCTTGACGGGTGCATGTTTGACTAACTCCATATATGATAAGTTCCATCTGTTTGAATTAGAGCACCACTTTCAAGAACACGTGATTGATTGCTTAAATCGCACCAAAATGTATCAATAAACACGGCTGGTGTGTTGTTGACTCTGCAAAGGCATTGGACAGGCTTCTTCATCAGAAGATGGCATTGATGCATTAGAGACCTGAGAAAAGGCGACACGAAATAGTATTAACTAGTTGTTCTGTACTACTACCAGAGGGGCAATTCCAACATGTTTGACTCATGAACTTGAAGCCAAACATGTAAAATAGAAATTACTATATAAATAGAATTTGGATCCAGAGTGACCCCGTAATGACATTAGCATGTGAAAGCTTCTAAATGTTTCATACAAAAGTTAGATTATTTCTGAAATGTTATGATTTCTGTTGTTATCTATGATTTTAACTCCTTACCCAACTCCTCGCCCGTCCATCTTGGCCATATCAAATGCGAATACTCACCAGCTGGTATCGCCTATTCAACAACGCTGTCATAGCCTTTAGGATGATGCAGATTGGTACAATGATTGCTGAAGTTCGTATAAGTTGTAACTGTGACAAACGGGAAAGCACTTGATACATATATCTCCATGCATAAAATTATGATACATCAACCAGAATTTGGATTTGTTTTTTATTTTTTCAAAAGATTATGACATAATGTGCCTGGATACGGATTGTTGATGCGAGTGAATCACATCGAGCTATTAAGTGGTGTATCTGGGCACTATTTTGAAACAAAATTTGGTGCCATTTTAGTGCTCACTATTTGAAATCTGTTCACTGTTGAAAATTCAAACATGGTTATAGTTAATACTCTTAGAAAAAGAATTGCAATCTATTAATGACAAATTTGAAGTTGAAAGATACTCTCTTGAGTTGAAAAGTCGGAATTTGTATCTTTTTTCCTACAAGGGATATAAATATGAATTAATGAAATCAATAAGTAGTTCTCACCAAAAACACTGGTAAATTGTAACTCCCCACCCCAGTTTCGAATATGGGTAGCATGTGCCGCAAAAACAAAAGAATCATAAACTGCACAAGGGAAAAACCGGCAAATGTTAGAGATATATCGAATACGTTGTGACCATTCATCAGAGCCTCGGAGGTAACAAATGGACACACTTTTTTTCCAAAAAAAAAAGAACATCTTTTTAAATAACTAGTGTGATAAATATGAATAAAAAGACTATACTTTCATGTTGTAATCGAACCTTTCGAACAACACAGTTTGGAAGGTTGTACGCATAAATAACACTCGTTGGTCGACTCTCGCCCTTATGACTCATTTGGCACGTTTCACTTTTAGCTACATATTTTTTATAACTCATTTGACCAGCTGCATTTGTAGATACATATTTTTTACAATTGATCCGTTAAAGATAAAACTTAACCCGAATAAGCCCATTTGACATTTTCCCTAGCTAAAATGTTATTATATAAGTAAATGGGTCCAAATTGCTAGTATGTTTGTGTAGAGCTTGGGAGAGAGATTACAATGACAGCAGCTAAACGGAAACATAGAATACTTCTGGCCGTGGAATCTGCATATTCATCATATTCTTGATCAAGCAAATTTTGATCTGAAGAAACAACGGTAATTATTCGAGGATTTTCTATCATATCCCTCCTGGCAATTGGCCAATGCCCCCTGACAAAAAATTAAACATACGAAATTAAGAACATTTCAGTTCAAATGAACTTAAAATGTGGATCTTACCTCAAAATTCAAGACCTTTGAGAAATGGGCTGTGTACCTGAATTTGCTGGAATGCCTCCTAGGCGGAATATCGGAGGTGGTGCTACGTACCCCGGCTTGAATTGCTGCAGTTAGACATATCCAAAGGACGGTCAGTATAGGAGCTTGAACCACATGTGAGAATAGTTTGGTTAAATGAACAGGTTGGTGGATATTTGAAGACCAAAATAAAGTATAGGCGTATAGCAAGATATTATATTCCCACCTGGTGGCATATTTCACATATGATATCACCCTTAGCATTGCACCATCTTTGAACACATCTGCGATGAGCATACTACAAAAAAGATAAAACTTGATAAAAACCTTACAAAGTGAAGCATGGGCATTGATTTTAAGGAGCCGAAAATGCAAGTAATTGATTCATACATAGCATGCATAGAAGCGGCCCAAACTTAAATAGTGCATATGGCTAAATGGGTGGGTCGGGCAATAGTCAAAACAGGTAATTAGTATAGAGGTTGATATTGGTCAAATCTGGCAAGTCCGACTCGAAAAAAGGTTTCAACAAAGAAATTATAAAATGTATTAATATTGTGGCAAAAAGGAAACAAGTCAAATGGATCAGGCAGGTTATAAGCCAGCAGAGTATTCTTCTGATACATAAACTTCCTAATCCTTTTCTTCATGAAGTTAGATAATTATCAAATTATACTATTATGTAACTTCTATAATCAGAGTTTCATTTGACCAATAGAAGATATAACTTAACCCAAATCAACCAATTCTTGATTGAATGGTAAAAATGGTCGTATTCATCAAACTGGTATAGTTGAGCCTCCTATCTAGAAAGTGGCATAACATTCAAATACTTGCAACTCCTATCTATCAAACTAGGATAGTTTTCGACCTATTAGAAGTTATGCCTCCAAATTTAGCAATTTAGGCTCTCTGGAGATTTTTTTAGTTTTATACTATTTGGGATCAAAATTCAAATCTAAGCATCAAAACAGGTAAAAGGAGAGGGATCCCTATTCAGGCTACCCAATGAAAGTCCATGTACGCGATCTAACTGGTTTTCTGTGGCTATTTCCTAGACTTTATCTCAGTTCATCGCAAGATATTTGCCCAGCGAGGTTCTAACTCAGGTTTCTTTTGAGATCTTTTCGACGCCTTAGACTACATAAAAAAACAAAAAGGCCTGTGCATATAAAGTTCTTCAATATGCGACATTTTGAACCATATACCGACAAAAAAAATTCCATCAATTAGTTAAAGCCAAATTTCTGCAAAAACTATGCATAACGAAATTTTTAAAAAATACCGACAAAAAAAATTCCATCAATTAGTTAAAGCCAAATTTCTGCAAAAACTATGCATAACGAAATTTTTAAAAAATAAACTACTACAAATCATATGCTAAAAAGCTCTGAGCAAAATAAACAACCAACCTTCAAGGTACCAGAACAAGAACAAGGTGTCTCCATTTTGAAATCAAAATCTTCAACTTGACATTCCTACATTCAACCATTTTTTTACTTGAACAACAATCAATTACTGCTTCATTAGCTGAAGCTACTGGATCCAAAAGATTTCTGCTTTCAATTGCAGCCTCCAAAGTTGACTCAGTGAGTAACCGGTCAACCAAAAACACAAAATGATCACCCATTATTTTATCCACAAAAACAATGGAATTCCAAGATTCACAATCTTTAACTGCTTACACTTCTTATAAGTAATCCTAAACACATTAAAAATAAAAAAGTAATCAGCTTTCAGTGTCCTTTTAACAAAAAGAAGAACCCCAGATAATTAAACAGTAAATTTTGATAGAAGACTGATTACTTGCACGTGGGGTTTACATGGTCAAGGTTGTTGGTTACTTGTTTTGAGTCTACGTATTTTATGGTATTGAATAAGTGATTAGCACATGTGAAAGAAGAAGTCATCTTAAATGACCGATTCTGTAGGATAAATTAGTTAGTTGATTAGTGGAGCTATTTTATAGCTAAGTTTGTTTATTTCCGTTGAAGTCTTGTTGTGTATTTAAAGGCATTGCCTTCTCAGTTAATGTTAATCAGTTTTGTGAGGCATATACCAGTTCTAATATTTGGTATCAGAGCAAAGTTACTAACATATTGAGTGAAAAGAAAGAAACACAAAATTCGATCATGAGTGGAGAGAAGCTCAAGATTCCAGTGTTCGACGGGCACTATGATCATTGGAGTGAGATGATGGAGAATGTGTTGCGTGCAAAGCAACTATGGAACCTGGTCGCACCTGGAATCACTGAACCCTCTGTGGGAGTGGCTCAAAGTGATGCCCAGAAGAAAACTCTTGCAGAATTAAGAATGAAAGATCTTCAAGTGAAGCACTATCTGTTCCAAGCCATCGACAGGGTGACTTTTGAACAGATCTTGGATCGAAGCACATCCAAGGCCATCTGGGATGCCATGAAACAACGATTTGCAGGCAATGAACGAGTGAAGAAATCGATGCTGCAAAAACTCAGACGAGATTTTGAAATTCTCGAGATGAAACAAAATGAAAACATAACAGAGTACTTTGGCAGGGTACTCTCTGTGGCAAACCAGATGCGCAGCAATGGAGAAGTCATGGAAGACGTGAAGATTGTGGAAAAGATCCTAAGGACCCTCACAGAAAAATACATTTTTGTGGTGGTATCCATTGAGGAGTCAAAGGATATTAGCACCATGACTATTGATGAGTTGCAGAGTACACTCATTGTACATGAAGGAAAATTCAAAGTATCTGAGAAGGAAGAGGAGCATGCATTCAAAGTAGACTATAATGATCACGGAGGGCGTGGAAGAGGCAGATCCACCACAAGGGGTCGTGGACGAGGAAGAGGAAGAGGAAGAAGCGTCTTCAACAAAGAAACAGTCGAATGCTACAAGTGTCACAAGTTGGGACATTTTCAATGGGAATGTCCTCAAGAAGCAAATTATGCAAGATTTGAAGAAGAAGAAGAAGAGATGGCTCTAATGGCTCAAACTAATGATACAGATCAGTCACGGATGATGCAAAACGAGACAAAGAAGAAATACATGTGGTATCTGGACTCCGGGTGCTCACATCACATGTGTGGACACAAAGAAAAGTTCACACAGTTGGATAATACCTTCCAACATTCAGTCAAGTTGGGAAATGATACAAGGCTGCAGGTTAGTGGACGGGGACAAGTTAAAATTGCCTTGAAGAATGCTGAATACACTATACAGGATGTGTACTATGTCCCTCAACTAAGGAACAACCTCTTAAGTATAGGGCAGCTTCAAGAAAATGGGTTAACCGTCTTGATTAAGTCAAACATCTGCAAGATATATCATCCTCAAAAGGGCATGATCATTCAAACATCAATGAGTTCAAACAGAATGTTTCCATTGATTGAGAAAGTTGCACAATCCGGTGTAAAGAAGGAAGAAGAGTGCTTATACTCAAAGGAAGTTGCACTTGCAGATCTGTGGCATGAAAGGTATGGGCATTTGAGCTTTACTAGCATGAAGATGATTCAGCAGCAGAACTTGGTAGATGGACTTCCCAAATTTGGTGTAAACAAGGAAATATGCACCAAATGTTTGACTGGGAAACAACATAAACAGGCCATTCCAAGAAAGAGCAGATGGAGAGCAAAAGAAATCCTGGAGCTGATTCATTCTGACATATGTGGTCCCATATCACCAGTATCAAATTGTGGCAAGAGGTACATACTTTCTTTCATTGATGATCACAGTAGGAAAGGTTGGATATACTTGTTGGCAGAAAAGTCTGAGGCTTTTAAATGCTTCAAAATATTTAAGAGTGAAGTAGAAACTGAAACAGGAAAGAAAATCAAGGCTTTTAGAACCGATAGAGGTGGGGAATTCACCTCAGATGCTTTCAATAGTTTTTGTAAGGATCAGGGAATCCATAGGCAATTGACCACTGCATTCACCCCACAACAAAACGGGGTTGCAGAGAGGAAGAATAGGACAGTTATGAACATGGTGGTAACTCTTCTGGCATCTAAGGGAATGCCAAAATTCTTATGGGCAGAAGCTGCAGTATGGACTTACTATGTACTTAATAGGAGTCCTACTAAGGCTCTTGCTAATAAGACTCCTCATGAAGCCTGGTACAAGGAGAAACCAAATGTTGAAAATTTTAGAGTGTGGGGATGTCTTGCTCATGTCCACATACCAAAGGAAAAGAGAGGAAAGTTAGATGACAAGAGTGTTGTTTGTGTTTTGACTGGAATAAGTGATGAGTCTAAAGGGTACAGACTCATAAATCCAGTTAATTTGAAGGTCGTGACCAGTAAGGATGTGATTTTTGAAGAAGACAAGGCTTGGGTCTGGGATCTACCTAAGACTCAGATTCAAGAACTAAGACTGACTTGGGGAGATGTGACAGAGAATGAGGAAAGCTCTGAAGATGAGGATACTGAAAACAATGATGAAGAGGGTGAAGGTAGCCAACCAAGTGATCCACCAGCAAGGGAGGGCAGACAACGCAGAACTCCTGCTTACTTGAACGATTATGTGACAGGAGAAGATTTGGATGAAGAGATCAATGTAGTACAGGAGATTCTTAGTGACCCAGTAAAGTATGAAGAGGCCTGTAGGGAGACAAAATGGCAGCAGGCTATGGATGCTGAGATCAAATCAATTGAGAAGAATGAAACGTGGGAATTGACAGATCTTCCCAAGGACACTAAATGCATAGGTGTCAAATGGCTGTACAAAACCAAACTTGATGAGGATGGAAAGGTTAGCAAGTACAAAGCACGGTTGGTGGCTAAGGGATACTGTCAAGAGCATGGGATTGATTATGAAGAAGTGTATGCTCCAGTGGCTCGGATGGATACTATAAGATTGATCATTGCAGTGGCAGCTCAGAATGATTGGAGTGTGTATCAATTGGATGTAAAGTCAGCTTTCCTTTATGGGACTTTACAAGAAAATGTATATGTCCAACAACCTCAAGGATACTTGGTCAAAGGGAAAGAGCAGAAGGTATACAAGCTTCACAAAGCATTGTATGGGCTGAAACAAGCTCCTCGAGCTTGGTTTAGCAGAATTGAGGCTTATTTTATGGCAGAAAATTTCACAAGAAGTGAAAAGGAATACACACTATTCACTAAAAGGGATCCAAAGGAAGGTATCTTAATTGTAAATGTATATGTTGATGACTTGATATACACAGGAAATTCATTGAAGATGCTGCAAGAATTCAAGAGTTCTATGATGAAGGAGTTTGAGATGTCTGATTTGGGTCGAATGAGGTACTTTCTGGGAATTGAGGTGAAACAATTGAAAGGTGGGATCCATATTTCGCAACACAAGTATGCTGTGGAGATTCTCAAAAGGTTCAATATGGAGAGTTGCAATGCTGTTGTGAATCCAGTGGTACCAGGGGTTAAGTTGACTGCAGATGGAGGTGCCAAGGTTGATGCAACTTTATTCAAGCAAATAGTTGGGAGCCTGATGTATATTACTACTACAAGACCAGACATCCAATATGCAGTAAATCTTATCAGTAGATTCATGGCAAGCCCCACTGAGGATCACATGGCAGTTGCGAAAAGGGTGTTGAGATATCTTAAAGGAACTTTGGACTATGGTATTTGGTACAAGAAAGGAGGCAATGGTGTGATGGAAGTATTCACAGATAGTGATTTTGCAGGAGATATTGATAGTAGAAGAAGCACTTCTGGATATGTGTTTTTATGGGATGGAGCTGCTGTTGCGTGGGCATCCAGAAAGCAAGATGTTGTTGCATTATCATCTACTGAGGCCGAATACATCGCTGCAGCAACATGTGCATGTCAGGCAATATGGGTCAAGGAAGTTCTAAATGAATTTGGAATGGGAATAACAAACTGTATGGTAATCAAGTGTGACAACACATCCACTATAAAGCTCTCCAAAAATCCAGTATTTCATGGTAGGTGCAAGCACATAGGAGTTCGTTTTCATTTCCTCAGAGACCTAGTGAAGAATGGAGAAATCGAGTTAGCTC
This sequence comes from Erigeron breviscapus, assembly GCA_034093135.1. Classification (NCBI taxonomy): domain Eukaryota; kingdom Viridiplantae; phylum Streptophyta; class Magnoliopsida; order Asterales; family Asteraceae; genus Erigeron; species Erigeron breviscapus. The sequence continues at coordinate 31,318,937 of CM067167.1, forward strand.
ATTGTGACACCAAAGAACAGCTGGCTGACGTGTTCACAAAACCAATGAAGAGAGATGTGTACGTGAAGCTAAGGACTAAGTTGGGAGTCTGCTCAGGTCAAAATCAAGTCAAACTTGAAATGGAAGATGTTCAAGTTTGAGGGAGGGTTTGATAGAAGACTGATTACTTGCACGTGGGGTTTACATGGTCAAGGTTGTTGGTTACTTGTTTTGAGTCTACGTATTTTATGGTATTGAATAAGTGATTAGCACATGTGAAAGAAGAAGTCATCTTAAATGACCGATTCTGTAGGATAAATTAGTTAGTTGATTAGTGGAGCTATTTTATAGCTAAGTTTGTTTATTTCCGTTGAAGTCTTGTTGTGTATTTAAAGGCATTGCCTTCTCAGTTAATGTTAATCAGTTTTGTGAGGCATATACCAGTTCTAATAATTTCAACTTTAAACACAAAGGCAGAATATTAGGCCGAATATATCTGAGTGAAAACTGGTATTTTCTGGATAATATGGGCGGAAAAGAACTCATCCATTTATTCGTTTACACAAAGGTGGGAATATAATAAGAGAATATAAGACAAAAAGTAGTAAAAGGGAAGAGAAAGATAAGATAAAACTTACAAGAAAAGATGGGAAATGAAGAAATTTTTATGAATACGAGTACTTTTTACAAACCCCAAATTTGCAGACTCAAAAGTGTGTCATTCTTGATAAACATGGCTCAGCCATTTTTATACAGGTCCACTAAATGAACATTTTTAATAAGTATTTCTTTGAACATGGAAGCCACGTGATTGTGTATAGTACTATAGTGTTGTGTTAAACATTAAAAAGGCATGGCTAACAAAAGTTAAAACAATCGATTTTTACTGCTTTCATTCTAAGACCGAACCGAGTGGTGACCAAAATGGGGCGACCCCGCCTACGTGGCATGGGGTTCGCCCCTTCTTCCGCCCCTAACACCGGCCCTCGAGGGCGAACCGGGCTAGGACCGACTTCACAAGCTCGGTCG